>OY754470.1:33369200-33994200 GCA_963575645.1 Xanthostigma xanthostigma
CATTTTCTTATGAGAGAATGATCCAAACCTGAATGTTATAGTGAAAGTAGACTTACCTTTGTGGAATAAAACAATTTTGCCTTTAAGGACTTATTTCCACCTAATTGTCGTAAAACATGTGAAAACTGCTTGTCTGCGTGAAAATGATAGTAAATATGCAGTTTGCATTTTCTTATGAGAGAATGATCCAAACCTGAATGTTATAGTGTAAATAGACTTACCCTCATGAAATAAAGCACTTTTGCCTATAAGGAGTCATTTGCACCTAATTGTCGTAAAGCATGTAAAAACTGCTTGTCAGCGTTAAAATAATGGTTAATATGCAGTTTGCATTTTCTTATGTGAGAGAGATTCAAACCTGAATGTTATAGTGTAAATAGACTAACCTTAATGAAATAAAGCAATTTTGCCTATAAGGACTTATTTGCACCTAATTGTCGTAAAGCATGTAAAAAACGCTTGTCTGCGTTAAAATAATGGTTAATATGCAGTTTGCATTTTCTTATGAGAGAATGATCCAAACCTGAATGTTATAGTTAAATAGACTTACCTTCATGAAATAAAGCAATTTTGCCTATAATGACTTATTTGCCCCTAATTGTCATAAAGCATGTAAAAACTGCTTGTCAGCGTTAAAATAATGGTTAATATGCAGTTTGCATTTTCTTATGAGAGAATGATCCAAACCTGAATGTTATAGTGAAAGTAGACTTACCTTTGTGAAATAAAACAATTTTGTCTTTAAGAACTTATTTCCACCTAATTGCGTAAAACATGTGAAAACTGCTTGTCTGCGTGAAAATGATAGTAAATATGCAGTTTGCATTTTCTTATGAGAGAATGATCCAAACCTGAATGTTATAGTGTAAATAGACTTACCCTCATGAAAAAAAGCACTTTTGCCTATAAGGACTCATTTGCACCTAATTGTCGTAAAGCATGTAAAAACTGCTTGTCAGCGTTAAAATAATGGTTAATATGCAGTTTGCATTTTCTTATGAGAGAATGATCCAAACCTGAATGTTATAGTGAAAGTAGACTTACCTTTGTGAAATAAAACAATTTTGTCTTTAAGAACTTATTTCCACCTAATTGCGTAAAACATGTGAAAACTGCTTGTCTGCGTGAAAATGAGAGTAAATATGCAGTTTGCCATTTTCTTATGAGAGAATGATCCAAACCTGAATGTTATAGTGTAAATAGACTTACCCTCATGAAAAAAAGCACTTTTGCCTATAAGGACTCATTTGCACCTAACTGTCGTAAAGCATGTAAAAACTGCTTGTCAGCGTTAAATAATGGTTAATATGCAGTTTGCATTTTCTTATGAGAGAATGATCCAAACCTGAATGTTATAGTGAAAATAGACTTACCTTTGTAAAATAAAGCAATTTTGCCTATAAGGACTCATTTGCACGCAATTGTCGTGAAGCATGTAAAAACTGCTTGTCTGCGTTAAAATAATGGTTAATATGCAGTTTGCATTTTCTTATGAGAGAATGATCCAAACCTGAATGTTATAGTGTAAATAGACTTACCTTCATGAAATAAAGCAATTTTGCCTTTAAAGACTCATTTGCCCCTAATTGTCATAAAGCGTGTAAAAACTGCTTGTATGCGTTAAAATAATGGTTAATATGCAGTTTGCATTTTCTTATGAGAGAATGATCCAAACCTGAATGTTATAGTGAAAATAGACTAACCTTTGTAAAATACCGCAATTTTGCCTATAAGGACTCATTTGCACGCAATTGTCGTGAAGCATGTAAAAACTGCTTGTCTGCGTTAAAATAATGGTTAATATGCAGTTTGAATTTTCCTATGAGAGAATGATCCAAACCTGAATGTTATAGTGAAAGTAGACTTAACTTTGTGGAATAAAACAATTTTGCCTTTAAGGACTTATTTCCACCTAATTGTCGTAAAACATGTGAAAACTGCTTGTCTGCGTGAAAATGATAGTAAATATGCAGTTTGCATTTTCTTATGAGAGAATGATCCAAACCTGAATGTTATAGTGTAAATAGACTTACCCTCATGAAATAAAGCACTTTTGCCTATAAGGAGTCATTTGCACCTAATTGTCGTAAAGCATGTAAAAACTGCTTGTCAGCGTTAAAATAATGGTTAATATGCAGTTTGCGTTTTCTTATGAGAGAATGATCCAAACCTGAATGTTATAGTGTAAATAGACTTACCTTAATGAAATAAAGCAATTTTTCCTATAAGGACTCATTTGCCCCTAATTGTCATAAAGCGTGTAAAAACTGCTTGTCTGCGTTAAAATAATGGTTAATATGCAGTTTGCATTTTCTTATGAGAAAATGATCCAAACCTGAATGTTATAGTGAAAGTAGACTTACCTTTGTGAAATAAAACAATTTTGTCTTTAAGAACTTATTTCCACCTAATTGCGTAAAACATGTGAAAACTGCTTGTCTGCGTGAAAATGATAGTAAATATGCAGTTTGCATTTTCTTATGAGAGAATGATCCAAACCTGAATGTTATAGTGTAAATAGACTTACCCTCATGAAATAAAGCACTTTTGCCTATAAGGACTCATTTGCACCTAATTGTCGTAAAGCATTAAAAAACTGCTTGTCAGCGTTAAAATAATGGTTAATATGCAGTTTGCATTTTCTTATGTGAGAGAGATTCAAACCTGAATGTTATAGTGTAAATAGACTAACCTTAATGAAATAAAGCAATTTTGCCTATAAGGACTCATTTGCCCCTAATTGTCATAAAGCATGTAAAAACTGCTTGTCTGCATTAAAATAATGGTTAATATGAACTTGCATTTTCTTATGAGAAAATGATCCAAACCTGAATGTTATAGTGTAAGTAGACTAACCTTCATGAAATAAAGCAATATTGCCTATAAAGACTCATTTGCCCCTAATTGTCCTAAAGCATGTAAAAACTGCTTGCGTTAAAATAATGTATAATATGAAGTTTGCATTTTCTTATGAGAGAATGATCCAAACCTGAATGTTATAGTGAAAATAGCATTACCCTCATGAAATAAAGCAATTTTGCCTATAAGGACTCATTTGCACCTAATTGTCATAAAGCATGTAAAAACTGTTTGTATGCGTTAAAATGATAGTAAATATGCAGTTTGCATTTTCTTAAGAGAGAATGATCCAAACCTAAATGGTATAGTGTAAATAGACTAACCCTCATGAAATAAAGCAATTTTGCCTATAAGGACTCATTTGCACCTAATTGTCATAAAGCTTGTAAAAACTGCTTGTATGCGTTAAAATAATCGTTAATATGCAGTTTGCATTTTCTTATGAGAGAATGATCCAAACCTGAATGTTACAGTTTAAGTATACTTACCTTTGTAAAATAAAGCAATTTTGCCTATAAGGACTTATTTGCACCTAATTGTCGTAAAGCATGTAAAAACCGCTTGTCTGCGTTAAAATAATGGTTTATATGCAGTTTGCATTTTCTTATGAGAGAATGATCCATACCTGAATGTTATAGTTAAATAGTCTTTCCTTCATGAAATAAAGCAATTTTGCCTATAAGGACTTATTTGCCCCTAATTGTCATAAAGCATGTAAAAACTGCTTGTCAGCGTTAAAATAATGGTTAATATGCAGTTTGCATTTTCTTATGAGAGATTGATCCAAACCTGAATGGTATAGTGAAAGTAGACTTACCTTTGTGAAATAAAACAATTTTGACTTTAAGGACTTATTTCCACCTAATTGTCGTAAAACATGTGAAAACTGCTTGTCTGCGTGAAAATGAGAGTAAATATGCAGTTTGCCATTTTCTTATGAGAGAATGATCCAAACCTGAATGTTATAGTGTAAATAGACTTATCCTCATGAAAAAAAGCACTTTTGCCTATAAGGACTCATTTGCACCTAATTGTCGTAAAGCATGTAAAAACTGCTTGTTAGCGTTAAAATAATGGTTAATATGCAGTTTGCATTTCCTTATGAGAGAATGATCCAAACCTGAATGTTATAGTGTAAATAGACTTACCTTCATGAAATAAAGCACTTTTGCCTATAAGGACTCATTTGCACCTAATTGTCGTAAAGCATGTAAAAACTGCTTGTCAGCGTTAAAATAATGGTTAATATGCAGTTTGCATTTTTTTATGAGAGAATGATCCAAACCTGAATGTTATAGTGAAAATAGACTTACCTTTGTAAAATAACGCAATTTTGGCTATAAGGACTCATTTGCCCCTAATTGTCATAAAGCATGTAAAAACTGCTTGTGTGCGTTAAAATAATGGTTAATATGCAGTTTGCATTTTCTTATGAGAGAATGATCCAAACCTGAATGTTATAGTGAAAATAGACTTACCTTTGTAAAATAACGCAATTTTGCCTATAAGGACTCATTTGCACGCAATTGTCGTGAAGCATGTAAAAACTGCTTGTCTGCGTTAAAATAATGGTTAATATGCAGTTTACATTTTCTTATGAGAGAATGATCCAAACCTGAATGTTATAGTGTAAATAGACTTACCTTCATGAAATAAAGCAATTTTGCCTATAAAGACTCATTTGCCCCTAATTGTCATAAAGCATGTAAAAACTGCTTGTATGCGTTAAAATAATGGTTAATATGCAGTTTGCATTTTCTTATGAGAGAATGATCCAAACCTGAATGTTATAGTGTAAATAGACTTACCTTTGTAAAATAAAGCAATTTTGCCTATAAGGACTCATTTGCACACAATTGTCGTGAAGCATGTAACTGCTTGTCTGCGTTAAAATAATGGTTAATATGCAGTTTGATTTTTCTTATGAGAGGATGATCCAAACCTGAATGTTATAGTGAAAGTAGATCTACCTTTGTGAAATAAAACAATTTTGCCTTTAAGGACTTATTTCCACCTAATTGTCGTAAAACATGTGAAAACTGCTTGTCTGCGTGAAAATGATAGTAAATATGCAGTTTGCATTTTTTTATAAGAGAATGGTCCAAACATGAATGTTACAGTGTAAATAGACTTACCTTCATGAAATAAAACACTTTTGCCTATAAGGACTCATTTGCACCTAATTGTCGTAAAGCATGTAAAAACTGCTTGTCAGCGTTAAAATAATGGTTAATATGCAGTTTGCATTTTCTTATGAGAGAATGATCCAAACCTGAATGTTATAGTGTAAATAGACTTACCTTAATGAAATAAAGCAATTTTGCCTATAAGGACTCATTTGCCCCTAATTGTCATAAAGCATGTAAAAACTGCTTGTATGCGTTAAAATAATGGTTATAAGCAGTTTTCATTTTCTTATAAGAGAATGATCCAAACCTGAATGTTATAGTGAAAATAGACTTACCTTTGTAAAATAACGCAATTTTGCCTATAAGGACTCATTTGCACGCAATTGTCGTGAGGCATGTAAAAACTGCTTGTCTGCGTTAAAATAATGATTAATATGCAGTTTGCATTTTCTTATGAGAGAATGATCCAAACCTGAATGTTATAGTGTAAATAGACTTACCCTCATGAAATAAAGCAATTTTGCCTATAAAGACTCATTTGCACCTAATTGTCATAAAGCATGTAAAAACTGCTTGTATGCGTTAAAATGATAGTAAACATGCAATTTGCATTTTCTTATGAGAGAATGATCCAAACCTGAATGTTATAGTGTAAATAGACTTACCCTCATGAAATAAAGCAATTTTGCCTATAAGGACTCATTTGCACCTAATTGTCATAAAGCTTGTAAAAACTGCTTGTCAGCGTTAAAATAATGGTTAATATGCAGTTTGCATTTTCTTATGAGAGAATGATCCAAACCTGAATGTTATAGTGTAAATATAGACTTACTTTAATGAAATAAAGCAATTTTGCCTATAAGTACTCATTTGCCCCTAATTGTCATAAAGCATGTAAAAACTGCTTGTATGCGTTAAAATAATGGTTAATATGCAGTTTGCATTTTCTTATAAGAGAATGATCCAAACCTGAATGTTATAGTGTAAGTAGACTTACCTTCATGAAATAAAGCAATTTTGCCTATAAGGACTCATTTGCACCTAATTGTCATAAAGCATGTAAATACTGCTTGTCTGAGTGAAAATAATAGGAAATGATCAGTTTGCATTATCTTTTGAGAAAATGATCTTAACCTGAATGTTATAGTCTAAATAGACTTACCTTTGTAAAATAAAGCAATTTTGCCTATAAGGACTCATTTGCACGCAATTGTCGTGAAGCATGTAAAAACTGTTTGTCTGCGTTAAAATAATGGTTAATATGCAGTTTGCATTTTCTTATGAGAGAATGATCCAAACCTAAATGTTATAGTGTAAATAGACTTACCTTCATGAAATAAAGCAATTTTGCCTATAAAGACTCATTTGCCCCTAATTGTCATAAAGCATGTAAAAACTGCTTGTATGCGTTAAAATAATGGTTAATATGCAGTTTGCATTTTCTTATGAGAGAATGATCCAAACCTGAATGTTATATTGTAAATAGACTTACCTTTGTAAAATAAAGCAATTTTGCCTATAAGGACTCATTTGCACACAATTGGCGTGAAGCATGTAAAAACTGCTTGTCTGCGTTAAAATAATGGTTAATATGCAGTTTGATTTTTCTTATGAGAGAATGATCCAAACCTGAATGTTATAGTGAAAGTAGATCTACCTTTGTGAAATAAAACAATTTTGCCTTTAAGGACTTATTTCCACCTAATTGTCGTAAAACATGTGAAAACTGCTTGTCTGCGTGAAAATGATAGTAAATATGCAGTTTGCATTTTTTTATAAGAGAATGGTCCAAACATGAATGTTACAGTGTAAATAGACTTACCTTCATGAAATAAAACACTTTTGCCTATAAGGACTCATTTGCACCTAATTGTCGTAAAGCATGTAAAAACTGCTTGTCAGCGTTAAAATAATGGTTAATATGCAGTTTGCATTTTCTTATGAGAGAATGATCCAAACCTGAATGTTATAGTGTAAATAGACTTACCTTAATGAAATAAAGCAATTTTGCCTATAAGGACTCATTTGCCCCTAATTGTCATAAAGCATGTAAAAACTGCTTGTATGCGTTAAAATAATGGTTATAAGCAGTTTTCATTTTCTTATAAGAGAATGATCCAAACCTGAATGTTATAGTGAAAATAGACTTACCTTTGTAAAATAACGCAATTTTGCCTATAAGGACTCATTTGCACGCAATTGTCGTGAGGCATGTAAAAACTGCTTGTCTGCGTTAAAATAATGATTAATATGCAGTTTGCATTTTCTTATGAGAGAATGATCCAAACCTGAATGTTATAGTGTAAATAGACTTACCCTCATGAAATAAAGCAATTTTGCCTATAAAGACTCATTTGCACCTAATTGTCATAAAGCATGTAAAAACTGCTTGTATGCGTTAAAATGATAGTAAACATGCAATTTGCATTTTCTTATGAGAGAATGATCCAAACCTGAATGTTATAGTGTAAATAGACTTACCCTCATGAAATAAAGCAATTTTGCCTATAAGGACTCATTTGCACCTAATTGTCATAAAGCTTGTAAAAACTGCTTGTCAGCGTTAAAATAATGGTTAATATGCAGTTTGCATTTTCTTATGAGAGAATGATCCAAACCTGAATGTTATAGTGTAAATATAGACTTACTTTAATGAAATAAAGCAATTTTGCCTATAAGTACTCATTTGCCAATAATTGTCATAAAGCATGTAAAAACTGCTTGTATGCGTTAAAATAATGGTTAATATGCAGTTTGCATTTTCTTATAAGAGAATGATCCAAACCTGAATGTTATAGTGTAAGTAGACTTACCTTCATGAAATAAAGCAATTTTGCCTATAAGGACTCATTTGCACCTAATTGTCATAAAGCATGTAAATACTGCTTGTCTGAGTGAAAATAATAGGAAATGATCAGTTTGCATTATCTTTTGAGAAAATGATCTTAACCTGAATGTTATAGTCTAAATAGACTTACCTTTGTAAAATAAAGCAATTTTGCCTATAAGGACTCATTTGCACGCAATTGTCGTGAAGCATGTAAAAACTGTTTGTCTGCGTTAAAATAATGGTTAATATGCAGTTTGCATTTTCTTATGAGAGAATGATCCAAACCTAAATGTTATAGTGTAAATAGACTTACCTTCATGAAATAAAGCAATTTTGCCTATAAAGACTCATTTGCCCCTAATTGTCATAAAGCATGTAAAAACTGCTTGTATGCGTTAAAATAATGGTTAATATGCAGTTTGCATTTTCTTATGAGAGAATGATCCAAACCTGAATGTTATATTGTAAATAGACTTACCTTTGTAAAATAAAGCAATTTTGCCTATAAGGACTCATTTGCACACAATTGGCGTGAAGCATGTAAAAACTGCTTGTCTGCGTTAAAATAATGGTTAATATGCAGTTTGATTTTTCTTATGAGAGAATGATCCAAACCTGAATGTTATAGTGAAAGTAGATCTACCTTTGTGAAATAAAACAATTTTGCCTTTAAGGACTTATTTCCACCTAATTGTCGTAAAACATGTTAAAACTGCTTGTCTGCGTGAAAATGATAGTAAATATGCAGTTTGCATTTTCTTATAAGAGAATGGTCCAAACCTGAATGTTACAGTGTAAATAGACTTACCTTCATGAAATAAAACACTTTTGTCTATAAGGACTCATTTGCACCTAATTGTCGTAAAGCATGTAAAAACTGCTTGTCAGCGTTAAAATAATGGTTAATATGCAGTTTGCATTTTCTTATGAGAGAATGATCCAAACCTAAATGTTATAGTGTAAATAGACTTACCTTCATGAAATAAAGCAATTTTGCCTATAAAGACTCATTTGCCCCTAATTGTCATAAAGCATGTAAAAACTGCTTGTATGCGTTAAAATAATGGTTAATATGCAGTTTGCATTTTCTTATGAGAGAATGATCCAAACCTGAATGTTATATTGTAAATAGACTTACCTTTGTAAAATAAAGCAATTTTGCCTATAAGGACTCATTTGCACACAATTGGCGTGAAGCATGTAAAAACTGCTTGTCTGCGTTAAAATAATGGTTAATATGCAGTTTGATTTTTCTTATGAGAGAATGATCCAAACCTGAATGTTATAGTGAAAGTAGATCTACCTTTGTGAAATAAAACAATTTTGCCTTTAAGGACTTATTTCCACCTAATTGTCGTAAAACATGTTAAAACTGCTTGTCTGCGTGAAAATGATAGTAAATATGCAGTTTGCATTTTCTTATAAGAGAATGGTCCAAACCTGAATGTTACAGTGTAAATAGACTTACCTTCATGAAATAAAACACTTTTGTCTATAAGGACTCATTTGCACCTAATTGTCGTAAAGCATGTAAAAACTGCTTGTCAGCGTTAAAATAATGGTTAATATGAAGTTTGCATTTTCTTATGAGAGAATGATCCAAACCTGAATGTTATAGTGAAAATAGACTTACCTTTGTAAAATAACGCAATTTTGCCTATAAGGACTCATTTGCACGCAATTGTCGTGAGGCATGTAAAAACTGCTTGTCTGCATTAAAATAATGATTAATATGCAGTTTGCATTTTCTTATGAGAGAATGATCCAAACCTGAATGTTATAGTGTAAATAGACTTACCCTCATGAAATAAAGCAATTTTGCCTATAAAGACTCATTTGCACCTAATTGTCATAAAGCATGTAAAAACTGCTTGTATGCGTTAAAATGATAGTAAACATGCAGTTTGCATTTTCTTATGAGAGAATGATCCAAACCTGAATGTTATAGTGTAAATAGACTTACCCTCATGAAATAAAGCAATTTTGCCTATAAGGACTCATTTGCACCTAATTGTCATAAAGCTTGTAAAAACTGCTTGTCAGCGTTAAAATAATGGTTAATATGCAGTTTGCATTTTCTTATGAGAGAATGATCCAAACCTGAATGTTATAGTGAAAATAGACTTACCTTTGTAAAATAACGCAATTTTGCCTATAAGGACTCATTTGCACGCAATTGTCGTGAAGCATGTAAAAACTGCATGTCTGCGTTAAAATAATGGTCAATATGCAGTTTACATTTTCTTATGAGAGAATGATCCAAACCTGAATGTTAAAGTGTAAATAGACTTACCTTCATGAAATAAAGCAATTTTGCCTATAAAGACTCATTTGCCCCTAATTGTCATAAAGCATGTAAAAACTGCTTGTCAGCGTTAAAATAATGGTAAATATGCAGTTTGCATTTTCTTATGAGAGAATGATCCAAACCTGAATGTTATAGTGTAAATAGACTTACCCTCATAAAATAAAGCAATTTTGCCTATAAAGACTCATTTGCACCTAATTGTCATAAAGCATGTAAAAACTGCTTGTATGCGTTAAAATGATAGTAAATATGCAGTTTGCATTTTCTTATGAGAGAATGATCTAAACCTGAATGTTATAGTGTAAATAGACTTACCCTCATGAAATAAAGCAATTTTGTTAATAAAGACTCATTTGCACCTAATTGTCATAAAGCATGTAAAAACTGCTTGTATGCGTTAAAATAATAGTTAATATGCAGTTTGCATTTTCTTATGAGAGAATGATCCAAACCTAAATGTTATAGTGTAAATAGACTTACCTTCATGAAATAAAGCAATTTTGCCTATAAGGACTCATTTGCACCTAATTGTCATAAAGCATGTAAAAACAGCTTGTATGCGTTAAAATAATGGTTAATATGCAGTTTGCATTTTCTTATGAGAGAATGATCCAAACCTGAATGTTAAAGTGTAAATAGACTTACCTTCATGAAATAAAGCAATTTTGCCTATAAGGACTCATTTGCACCTAATTGTCATAAAGCATGTAAATACTGCTTGTCTGAGTGAAAATAATAGGAAATGATCAGTTTGCATTATCTTTTGAGAAAATGATCCAAACCTGAATGTTATAGTGTAAATAGACTTACCTTTGTAAAATAAAGCAATTTTGCCTATAAGGACTCATTTGCACGCAATTGTCGTGAAGCATGTAAAAAATGCTTGTCTGCGTTAAAATAATGGTTAATATGCAGTTTGCATTTTCTTATGAGAGAATGATCCAAACCTAAATGTTATAGTGTAAATAGACTTACCTTCATGAAATAAAGCAATTTTGCCTATAAGGACTCATTTGCACCTAATTGTCATAAAGCATGTAAAAACAGCTTGTATGCGTTAAAATAATGGTTAATATGCAGTTTGCATTTTCTTATGAGAGAATGATCCAAACCTGAATGTTAAAGTGTAAATAGACTTACCTTCATGAAATAAAGCAATTTTGCCTATAAGGACTCATTTGCACCTAATTGTCATAAAGCATGTAAATACTGCTTGTCTGAGTGAAAATAATAGGAAATGATCAGTTTGCATTATCTTTTGAGAAAATGATACAAACCTGAATGTTATAGTGTAAATAGACTTACCTTTGTAAAATAAAGCAATTTTGCCTATAAGGACTTATTTGCACCTAATTGTCGTAAAGCATGTAAAAACTGCTTGTCTGCGTTAAAATAATGGTTAACCTGCAGTTTGCATTTTCTTATGAGAGAATGATCCAAACCTGAATGTTATAGTGTAAATAGACTTACCTTCAAGAAATAAAGCAATTTTGCCTATAAGGACTCATTTGCCCCTAATTGTCATAAAGCATGTAAAAACTGCTTTTATGCGTTAAAATAATAGTTAATATGCAGTTTGCATTTTCTTATGAGAGAATGATCCAAACCTAAATGTTATAGTGTAAATAGACTTACCTTCATGAAATAAAGCAATTTTGCCTATAAGGACTCATTTGCACCTAATTGTCATAAAGCATGTAAAAACAGCTTGTATGCGTTAAAATAATGGTTAATATGCAGTTTGCATTTTCTTATGAGAGAATGATCCAAACCTGAATGTTAAAGTGTAAATAGACTTACCTTCATGAAATAAAGCAATTTTGCCTATAAGGACTCATTTGCACCTAATTGTCATAAAGCATGTAAATACTGCTTGTCTGAGTGAAAATAATAGGAAATGATCAGTTTGCATTATCTTTTGAGAAAATGATCCAAACCTGAATGTTATAGTGTAAATAGACTTACCTTTGTAAAATAAAGCAATTTTGCCTATAAGGACTCATTTGCACGCAATTGTCGTGAAGCATGTAAAAAATGCTTGTCTGCGTTAAAATAATGGTTAATATGCAGTTTGCATTTTCTTATGAGAGAATGATCCAAACCTGAATGTTATAGTGTAAATAGACTTACCTTCAAGAAATAAAGCAATTTTGCCTATAAGGACTCATTTGCCCCTAATTGTCATAAAGCATGTAAAAACTGCTTGTATGCGTTAAAATAATGGTTAATATGCAGTTTGCATTTTCTTATGAGAGAATGATCCAAACCTGAATGTTATAGTGTAAATAGACTTACCTTTGTAAAATAAAGCAATTTTGCCTATAAGGACTCATTTGCACACAATTGTCGTGAAGCATGTAACTGCTTGTCTGCGTTAAAATAATGGTTAATATGCAGTTTGATTTTTCTTATGAGAGGATGATCCAAACCTGAATGTTATAGTGAAAGTAGATCTACCTTTGTGAAATAAAACAATTTTGCCTTTAAGGACTTATTTCCACCTAATTGTCGTAAAACATGTGAAAACTGCTTGTCTGCGTGAAAATGATAGTAAATATGCAGTTTGCATTTTTTTATAAGAGAATGGTCCAAACATGAATGTTACAGTGTAAATAGACTTACCTTCATGAAATAAAACACTTTTGCCTATAAGGACTCATTTGCACCTAATTGTCGTAAAGCATGTAAAAACTGCTTGTCAGCGTTAAAATAATGGTTAATATGCAGTTTGCATTTTCTTATGAGAGAATGATCCAAACCTGAATGTTATAGTGTAAATAGACTTACCTTAATGAAATAAAGCAATTTTGCCTATAAGGACTCATTTGCCCCTAATTGTCATAAAGCATGTAAAAACTGCTTGTATGCGTTAAAATAATGGTTATAAGCAGTTTTCATTTTCTTATAAGAGAATGATCCAAACCTGAATGTTATAGTGAAAATAGACTTACCTTTGTAAAATAACGCAATTTTGCCTATAAGGACTCATTTGCACGCAATTGTCGTGAGGCATGTAAAAACTGCTTGTCTGCGTTAAAATAATGATTAATATGCAGTTTGCATTTTCTTATGAGAGAATGATCCAAACCTGAATGTTATAGTGTAAATAGACTTACCCTCATGAAATAAAGCAATTTTGCCTATAAAGACTCATTTGCACCTAATTGTCATAAAGCATGTAAAAACTGCTTGTATGCGTTAAAATGATAGTAAACATGCAATTTGCATTTTCTTATGAGAGAATGATCCAAACCTGAATGTTATAGTGTAAATAGACTTACCCTCATGAAATAAAGCAATTTTGCCTATAAGGACTCATTTGCACCTAATTGTCATAAAGCTTGTAAAAACTGCTTGTCAGCGTTAAAATAATGGTTAATATGCAGTTTGCATTTTCTTATGAGAGAATGATCCAAACCTGAATGTTATAGTGTAAATATAGACTTACTTTAATGAAATAAAGCAATTTTGCCTATAAGTACTCATTTGCCCCTAATTGTCATAAAGCATGTAAAAACTGCTTGTATGCGTTAAAATAATGGTTAATATGCAGTTTGCATTTTCTTATAAGAGAATGATCCAAACCTGAATGTTATAGTGTAAGTAGACTTACCTTCATGAAATAAAGCAATTTTGCCTATAAGGACTCATTTGCACCTAATTGTCATAAAGCATGTAAATACTGCTTGTCTGAGTGAAAATAATAGGAAATGATCAGTTTGCATTATCTTTTGAGAAAATGATCTTAACCTGAATGTTATAGTCTAAATAGACTTACCTTTGTAAAATAAAGCAATTTTGCCTATAAGGACTCATTTGCACGCAATTGTCGTGAAGCATGTAAAAACTGTTTGTCTGCGTTAAAATAATGGTTAATATGCAGTTTGCATTTTCTTATGAGAGAATGATCCAAACCTAAATGTTATAGTGTAAATAGACTTACCTTCATGAAATAAAGCAATTTTGCCTATAAAGACTCATTTGCCCCTAATTGTCATAAAGCATGTAAAAACTGCTTGTATGCGTTAAAATAATGGTTAATATGCAGTTTGCATTTTCTTATGAGAGAATGATCCAAACCTGAATGTTATATTGTAAATAGACTTACCTTTGTAAAATAAAGCAATTTTGCCTATAAGGACTCATTTGCACACAATTGGCGTGAAGCATGTAAAAACTGCTTGTCTGCGTTAAAATAATGGTTAATATGCAGTTTGATTTTTCTTATGAGAGAATGATCCAAACCTGAATGTTATAGTGAAAGTAGATCTACCTTTGTGAAATAAAACAATTTTGCCTTTAAGGACTTATTTCCACCTAATTGTCGTAAAACATGTGAAAACTGCTTGTCTGCGTGAAAATGATAGTAAATATGCAGTTTGCATTTTTTTATAAGAGAATGGTCCAAACATGAATGTTACAGTGTAAATAGACTTACCTTCATGAAATAAAACACTTTTGCCTATAAGGACTCATTTGCACCTAATTGTCGTAAAGCATGTAAAAACTGCTTGTCAGCGTTAAAATAATGGTTAATATGCAGTTTGCATTTTCTTATGAGAGAATGATCCAAACCTGAATGTTATAGTGTAAATAGACTTACCTTAATGAAATAAAGCAATTTTGCCTATAAGGACTCATTTGCCCCTAATTGTCATAAAGCATGTAAAAACTGCTTGTATGCGTTAAAATAATGGTTATAAGCAGTTTTCATTTTCTTATAAGAGAATGATCCAAACCTGAATGTTATAGTGAAAATAGACTTACCTTTGTAAAATAACGCAATTTTGCCTATAAGGACTCATTTGCACGCAATTGTCGTGAGGCATGTAAAAACTGCTTGTCTGCGTTAAAATAATGATTAATATGCAGTTTGCATTTTCTTATGAGAGAATGATCCAAACCTGAATGTTATAGTGTAAATAGACTTACCCTCATGAAATAAAGCAATTTTGCCTATAAAGACTCATTTGCACCTAATTGTCATAAAGCATGTAAAAACTGCTTGTATGCGTTAAAATGATAGTAAACATGCAATTTGCATTTTCTTATGAGAGAATGATCCAAACCTGAATGTTATAGTGTAAATAGACTTACCCTCATGAAATAAAGCAATTTTGCCTATAAGGACTCATTTGCACCTAATTGTCATAAAGCTTGTAAAAACTGCTTGTCAGCGTTAAAATAATGGTTAATATGCAGTTTGCATTTTCTTATGAGAGAATGATCCAAACCTGAATGTTATAGTGTAAATATAGACTTACTTTAATGAAATAAAGCAATTTTGCCTATAAGTACTCATTTGCCAATAATTGTCATAAAGCATGTAAAAACTGCTTGTATGCGTTAAAATAATGGTTAATATGCAGTTTGCATTTTCTTATAAGAGAATGATCCAAACCTGAATGTTATAGTGTAAGTAGACTTACCTTCATGAAATAAAGCAATTTTGCCTATAAGGACTCATTTGCACCTAATTGTCTTAAAGCATGTAAATACTGCTTGTCTGAGTGAAAATAATGGGAAATGATCAGTTTGCATTATCTTTTGAGAAAATGATCTTAACCTGAATGTTATAGTCTAAATAGACTTACCTTTGTAAAATAAAGCAATTTTGCCTATAAGGACTCATTTGCACGCAATTGTCGTGAAGCATGTAAAAACTGTTTGTCTGCGTTAAAATAATGGTTAATATGCAGTTTGCATTTTCTTATGAGAGAATGATCCAAACCTAAATGTTATAGTGTAAATAGACTTACCTTCATGAAATAAAGCAATTTTGCCTATAAAGACTCATTTGCCCCTAATTGTCATAAAGCATGTAAAAACTGCTTGTATGCGTTAAAATAATGGTTAATATGCAGTTTGCATTTTCTTATGAGAGAATGATCCAAACCTGAATGTTATATTGTAAATAGACTTACCTTTGTAAAATAAAGCAATTTTGCCTATAAGGACTCATTTGCACACAATTGGCGTGAAGCATGTAAAAACTGCTTGTCTGCGTTAAAATAATGGTTAATATGCAGTTTGATTTTTCTTATGAGAGAATGATCCAAACCTGAATGTTATAGTGAAAGTAGATCTACCTTTGTGAAATAAAACAATTTTGCCTTTAAGGACTTATTTCCACCTAATTGTCGTAAAACATGTTAAAACTGCTTGTCTGCGTGAAAATGATAGTAAATATGCAGTTTGCATTTTCTTATAAGAGAATGGTCCAAACCTGAATGTTACAGTGTAAATAGACTTACCTTCATGAAATAAAACACTTTTGTCTATAAGGACTCATTTGCACCTAATTGTCGTAAAGCATGTAAAAACTGCTTGTCAGCGTTAAAATAATGGTTAATATGCAGTTTGCATTTTCTTATGAGAGAATGATCCAAACCTAAATGTTATAGTGTAAATAGACTTACCTTCATGAAATAAAGCAATTTTGCCTATAAAGACTCATTTGCCCCTAATTGTCATAAAGCATGTAAAAACTGCTTGTATGCGTTAAAATAATGGTTAATATGCAGTTTGCATTTTCTTATGAGAGAATGATCCAAACCTGAATGTTATATTGTAAATAGACTTACCTTTGTAAAATAAAGCAATTTTGCCTATAAGGACTCATTTGCACACAATTGGCGTGAAGCATGTAAAAACTGCTTGTCTGCGTTAAAATAATGGTTAATATGCAGTTTGATTTTTCTTATGAGAGAATGATCCAAACCTGAATGTTATAGTGAAAGTAGATCTACCTTTGTGAAATAAAACAATTTTGCCTTTAAGGACTTATTTCCACCTAATTGTCGTAAAACATGTTAAAACTGCTTGTCTGCGTGAAAATGATAGTAAATATGCAGTTTGCATTTTCTTATAAGAGAATGGTCCAAACCTGAATGTTACAGTGTAAATAGACTTACCTTCATGAAATAAAACACTTTTGTCTATAAGGACTCATTTGCACCTAATTGTCGTAAAGCATGTAAAAACTGCTTGTCAGCGTTAAAATAATGGTTAATATGAAGTTTGCATTTTCTTATGAGAGAATGATCCAAACCTGAATGTTATAGTGAAAATAGACTTACCTTTGTAAAATAACGCAATTTTGCCTATAAGGACTCATTTGCACGCAATTGTCGTGAGGCATGTAAAAACTGCTTGTCTGCATTAAAATAATGATTAATATGCAGTTTGCATTTTCTTATGAGAGAATGATCCAAACCTGAATGTTATAGTGTAAATAGACTTACCCTCATGAAATAAAGCAATTTTGCCTATAAAGACTCATTTGCACCTAATTGTCATAAAGCATGTAAAAACTGCTTGTATGCGTTAAAATGATAGTAAACATGCAGTTTGCATTTTCTTATGAGAGAATGATCCAAACCTGAATGTTATAGTGTAAATAGACTTACCCTCATGAAATAAAGCAATTTTGCCTATAAGGACTCATTTGCACCTAATTGTCATAAAGCTTGTAAAAACTGCTTGTCAGCGTTAAAATAATGGTTAATATGCAGTTTGCATTTTCTTATGAGAGAATGATCCAAACCTGAATGTTATAGTGAAAATAGACTTACCTTTGTAAAATAACGCAATTTTGCCTATAAGGACTCATTTGCACGCAATTGTCGTGAAGCATGTAAAAACTGCATGTCTGCGTTAAAATAATGGTCAATATGCAGTTTACATTTTCTTATGAGAGAATGATCCAAACCTGAATGTTAAAGTGTAAATAGACTTACCTTCATGAAATAAAGCAATTTTGCCTATAAAGACTCATTTGCCCCTAATTGTCATAAAGCATGTAAAAACTGCTTGTCAGCGTTAAAATAATGGTAAATATGCAGTTTGCATTTTCTTATGAGAGAATGATCCAAACCTGAATGTTATAGTGTAAATAGACTTACCCTCATAAAATAAAGCAATTTTGCCTATAAAGACTCATTTGCACCTAATTGTCATAAAGCATGTAAAAACTGCTTGTATGCGTTAAAATGATAGTAAATATGCAGTTTGCATTTTCTTATGAGAGAATGATCTAAACCTGAATGTTATAGTGTAAATAGACTTACCCTCATGAAATAAAGCAATTTTGTTAATAAAGACTCATTTGCACCTAATTGTCATAAAGCATGTAAAAACTGCTTGTATGCGTTAAAATAATAGTTAATATGCAGTTTGCATTTTCTTATGAGAGAATGATCCAAACCTAAATGTTATAGTGTAAATAGACTTACCTTCATGAAATAAAGCAATTTTGCCTATAAGGACTCATTTGCACCTAATTGTCATAAAGCATGTAAAAACAGCTTGTATGCGTTAAAATAATGGTTAATATGCAGTTTGCATTTTCTTATGAGAGAATGATCCAAACCTGAATGTTAAAGTGTAAATAGACTTACCTTCATGAAATAAAGCAATTTTGCCTATAAGGACTCATTTGCACCTAATTGTCATAAAGCATGTAAATACTGCTTGTCTGAGTGAAAATAATAGGAAATGATCAGTTTGCATTATCTTTTGAGAAAATGATCCAAACCTGAATGTTATAGTGTAAATAGACTTACCTTTGTAAAATAAAGCAATTTTGCCTATAAGGACTCATTTGCACGCAATTGTCGTGAAGCATGTAAAAAATGCTTGTCTGCGTTAAAATAATGGTTAATATGCAGTTTGCATTTTCTTATGAGAGAATGATCCAAACCTAAATGTTATAGTGTAAATAGACTTACCTTCATGAAATAAAGCAATTTTGCCTATAAGGACTCATTTGCACCTAATTGTCATAAAGCATGTAAAAACAGCTTGTATGCGTTAAAATAATGGTTAATATGCAGTTTGCATTTTCTTATGAGAGAATGATCCAAACCTGAATGTTAAAGTGTAAATAGACTTACCTTCATGAAATAAAGCAATTTTGCCTATAAGGACTCATTTGCACCTAATTGTCATAAAGCATGTAAATACTGCTTGTCTGAGTGAAAATAATAGGAAATGATCAGTTTGCATTATCTTTTGAGAAAATGATACAAACCTGAATGTTATAGTGTAAATAGACTTACCTTTGTAAAATAAAGCAATTTTGCCTATAAGGACTTATTTGCACCTAATTGTCGTAAAGCATGTAAAAACTGCTTGTCTGCGTTAAAATAATGGTTAACCTGCAGTTTGCATTTTCTTATGAGAGAATGATCCAAACCTGAATGTTATAGTGTAAATAGACTTACCTTCAAGAAATAAAGCAATTTTGCCTATAAGGACTCATTTGCCCCTAATTGTCATAAAGCATGTAAAAACTGCTTTTATGCGTTAAAATAATGGTAAATATGCAGTTTGCATTTTCTTATGAGAGAATGATCCAAACCTAAATGTTATAGTGTAAATAGACTTACCTTCATGAAATAAAGCAATTTTGCCTATAAGGACTCATTTGCACCTAATTGTCATAAAGCATGTAAAAACAGCTTGTATGCGTTAAAATAATGGTTAATATGCAGTTTGCATTTTCTTATGAGAGAATGATCCAAACCTGAATGTTAAAGTGTAAATAGACTTACCTTCATGAAATAAAGCAATTTTGCCTATAAGGACTCATTTGCACCTAATTGTCATAAAGCATGTAAATACTGCTTGTCTGAGTGAAAATAATAGGAAATGATCAGTTTGCATTATCTTTTGAGAAAATGATCCAAACCTGAATGTTATAGTGTAAATAGACTTACCTTTGTAAAATAAAGCAATTTTGCCTATAAGGACTCATTTGCACGCAATTGTCGTGAAGCATGTAAAAAATGCTTGTCTGCGTTAAAATAATGGTTAATATGCAGTTTGCATTTTCTTATGAGAGAATGATCCAAACCTGAATGTTATAGTGTAAATAGACTTACCTTCAAGAAATAAAGCAATTTTGCCTATAAGGACTCATTTGCCCCTAATTGTCATAAAGCATGTAAAAACTGCTTTTATGCGTTAAAATAATAGTTAATATGCAGTTTGCATTTTCTTATGAGAGAATGATCTAAACCTAAATGTTATAGTTTAAGTAAACTTACCTTTGTAAAATAAAGCAATTTTGCCTATAAGGACTTATTTGCACCTAATTGTCGTAAAGCATGTAAAAACTGCTTGTCTGCGTTAAAATAATGGTTAACCTGCAGTTTGCATTTTCTTATGAGAGAATGATCCAAACCTGAATGTTATAGTGTAAATAGTTATACCTTCATGAAATAAAGCAATTTTTCCTATAAGGACTCATTTGCCCCTAATTGTCATAAAGCATGTAAAAACTGCTTGTCTGCGTAAAAATGATAGTAAATATTATGCAGTTTGCATTTTCTTATGAGAGAATGATCCAAACCTGAATGTTATAGTGTAAATAGTTATACCTTCATGAAATAAAGCAATTTTTCCTATAAGGACTCATTTGCACCTAATTGTCATAAAGCATGTAAAAACTGCTTGTATGCGTTAAAATAATAGTTAATATGCAGTTTGCATTTTCTTATGAGAGAATGATCCAAACCTAAATGTTATAGTGTAAATAGACTTACCCTTATGAAATAAAGCAATTTTGCCTATATGGACTCATTTGCACCTAATTGTCATAAAGCATGTAAAAACAGCTTGTATGCGTTAAAATAATGGTTAATATGCAGTTTGCATTTTCTTATAAGAGAATGATCCAAACCTGAATGTTATAGTGTAAGTAGACTTACCTTCATGAAATAAAGCAATTTTGCCTATAAGGACTCATTTGCACCTAATTGTCATAAAGCATGTAAATACTGCTTTTCTGAGTGAAAATAATAGGAAATGATCAGTTTGCATTATCTTTTGAGAAAATGATCCAAACCTGAATGTCATAGTGTAAATAGACTTACCTTTGTAAAATAAAGCAATTTTTCCTATAAGGACTCATTTGCCCCTAATTGTCATAAAGCATGTAAAAACTGCTTGTCTGCGTAAAAATGATAGTAAATATGCAGTTTGCATTTTCTTATGAGAGAATGATCCGAACCTGAATGTTATAGTGTAAATAGACTTACCCTTATGAAATAAAGCAATTTTGCCTATAAAGACTCATTTGCACCTAATTGTCGTAAAGCATGTAAAAACTGCTTGTCTGCGTTTAAATAATGGTTAATATGCAGTTTGCATTTTCTTATGAGAGAATGATCCAAACCTGAATGTTATAGTGTAAATAGACTTACCTTCATGAAATAAAGCAATTTTGCCTATAAGGACTCATTTGCCCCTAAATGTCATAAAGCATGTAAAAACTGCTTGTATGCGTTAAAATAATGGTTAATATGCAGATTGCATTTTCTTATGAGAGAATGATCCAAACCTGAATGATATAGTGTAAATAGACTTACCTTTGTAAAATAAAACAATTTTGCCTATAAGGACTCATTTGCACGCAATTGTCGTGAAGCATGTAAAAACTGCTTGTCTGCGTTAAAATAATGGTTAATATGCAATTTGCATTTTTTTATGAGAGAATGATCCAAACCTGAATGATATAGTGAAAGTAGACTTACCTTTGTGAAATAAAACAATTTTTCCTTTAAGGACTTATTTGCACCTAATTGTCGTAAACCATGTAAAAACTGCTTGTCTGCGTGAAAATGATAGTCAATATTCAGTTTGCATTTTCTTATGAGAGAATGATCCAAACCTGAATGTTATAGTGTAAATAGACTTACCCACATGAAATAAAGCAATTTTGCCTATAAGGACTCATTTGCACCTAATTGTCATAAAGCATGTAAAAGTGCTTGTATGCGTTAAAATAATAGTTAATATGCAGTATGCATTTTCTTGTGAGAGAATGATCCAAACCTGAATGTTATAGTGTAAGTAAACTTACCTTTGTGAAATAAAGCAATTTTGCCTATAAGGACTCATTTGCACCTAATTATCGTAAAGCAAGTAAAAACTGCTTGTTGCGTTAATGTGCAGTTTGCATTTTCTTATGAGAGAATGATCCAAACCTGAATGTTATAGTGTAAATAGACTAACCTTCATGAAATAAAGCAATTTTGCCTATAAGGACCCATTTGCCCCTAATTGTCATAAAGCATGTAAAAACTGCTTTTATGCGTTAAAATAATTGTTAATATGCAGTTTGCATTTTCTTATGAGAGAATGATCCAAACCTGATTGTTATAGTGTAAATTGACTTACCCTCATGAAATAAAGCAATTTTGCTTATAAGGACTCATTTGCACGCAATTGTCGTGAAGCATGTAAAAACTGCTTGTCTGCGTGAAAAAAATAGGAAATGATCAGTTTGCATTATTTTTTGAGAAAATGATCCAAACCTGAATGTTATAATATAAATAGACTTACCTTTGTAAAATAAAGCAATTTTGCCTATATGGACTCATTTGCACGCAATTGTCGTGAAGCATTTAAAAACTGCTTGTCTGCGTTAAAATAATGGTTAATATGCAGTTTGCATTTTCTTATGAGAGAATGATCCAAACCTGAATGTTATAGTGAAAATAGACTTACCTTTGTAAAATAACGCAATTTTGCCTATAAGGACTCATTTGCACGCAATTGTCGTGAAGCATGTAAAAACTGCTTGTCTGCGTTAAAATAATAGTTAATATGCAGTTTACATTTTCTGATGAGAGAATGATCCAAACCTGAATGTTATAGTGTAAATAGACTTAACTTCATGAAATAAAGCAATTTTGCCTATAAAGACTCATTTCCCCTAATTGTCATAAAGCATGTAAAAACTGCTTGTCAGCGTTAAAATAATGGTTAATATGCAGTTTGCATTTTCTTATGACAGAATGATCCAAACCTGAATGTTATATTGTAAATAGACTTACCCTCATAAAATAAAGCAATTTTGCCTATAAAGACTCATTTGCACCTAATTGTCATAAAGCATGTAAAAAACTGCTTGTATGCGTTAAAATAATAGTTAATATGCAGTTTGCATTTTCTTATGAGAGAATGATCCAAACCTGAATGTTATAGTGAAAATAGACTTACCTTTGTAAAATAACGCAATTTTGCCTATAAGGACTCATTTGCCCCTAATTGTCATAAAGCATCTAAAAACTGCTTGTATGCGTTAAAATAATGGTTAATATGCAGTTTGCATTTTCTTATGAGAGAATGATCCAAACCTGAATGTTATAGTGAAAATAGACTTACCTTTGTAAAATAACGCAATTTTGCCTATAAGGACTCATTTGCACGCAATTGTCGTGAAGCATGTAAAAACTGCTTGTCTGCGTTAAAATAATAGTTAATATGCAGTTTACATTTTCTGATGAGAGAATGATCCAAACCTGAATGTTATAGTGTAAATAGACTTAACTTCATGAAATAAAGCAATTTTGCCTATAAAGACTCATTTCCCCTAATTGTCATAAAGCATGTAAAAACTGCTTGTCAGCGTTAAAATAATGGTTAATATGCAGTTTGCATTTTCTTATGACAGAATGATCCAAACCTGAATTTTATATTGTAAATAGACTTACCCTCATAAAATAAAGCAATTTTGCCTATAAAGACTCATTTGCACCTAATTGTCATAAAGCATGTAAAAAACTGCTTGTATGCGTTAAAATAATAGTTAATATGCAGTTTGCATTTTCTTATGAGAGAATGATCCAAACCTGAATGTTATAGTGAAAATAGACTTACCTTTGTAAAATAACGCAATTTTGCCTATAAGGACTCATTTGCACGCAATTGTCATAAAGCATGTAAAAACTGCTTGTATGCGTTAAAATGATAGTAAATATGCAGTTTGCATTTTCTTATGAGAGAATGATCCAAGCCTGAATGTTATAGTGTAAATAGACTTACCCTCATGAAATAAAGCAATTTTGCCAATAAAGACTCATTGGCACCTAATTGTCATAAAGCATGTAAAAACTGCTTGTATGCGTTAAAATAATAGTTTATATGCAGTTTGCATTTTCTTATGAGAGAATGATCTAAACCTGATTGTTATAGTGTAAATAGACTTACCCTCATGAAATAAAGCAATTTTGCTTATAAGGACTCATTTGCACGCAATTGTCGTGAAGCATGTAAAAACTGCTTGTCTGCGTTAAAATAATGGTTAATGTGCAGTTTGCATTTTCTTATGAGAGAATGATCCAAACCTGAATGTTATAGTGTAAATAGACTAACCTTCATGAAATAAAGCAATTTTGCCTATAAGGACCCATTTGCCCCTAATTGTCATAAAGCATGTAAAAACTGCTTTTATGCGTTAAAATAATTGTTAATATGCAGTTTGCATTTTCTTATGAGAGAATGATCCAAACCTGATTGTTATAGTGTAAATAGACTTACCCTCATGAAATAAAGCAATTTTGCTTATAAGGACTCATTTGCACGCAATTGTCGTGAAGCATGTAAAAACTGCTTGTCTGCGTGAAAATAATAGGAAATGATCAGTTTGCATTATTTTTTGAGAAAATGATCCAAACCTGAATGTTATAATATAAATAGACTTACCTTTGTAAAATAAAGCAATTTTGCCTATATGGACTCATTTGCACGCAATTGTCGTGAAGCATTTAAAAACTGCTTGTCTGCGTTAAAATAATGGTTAATATGCAATTTGCATTTTCTTATGAGAGAATGATCCAACCCTGAATATTATAGTGAAAGTAGACTTACCTTTGTGAAATAAAGCAATTCTGTCTATTATAACACATTTGCACCTAATTGTCATAAAGCATGTAAATACTGCTTGTCTGCGTGAAAATAATAGGAAATTATCAGTTTGCATTATCTTTTGAGAGAATGATCCAAATTTGAATGTTATAGTGTAAGTAGACTTACCTTCATAAAATAAAGCAATTTTGCCTATAAGGACTCATTTGCACCTAATTGTCATAAAGCATGTAAATACTGCTTGTCTGAGTGAAAATAATAGGAAATGATCAGTTTGCATTATCTTTTGAGAAAATGATCCAAACCTGAATGTTATAGTGTAAATAGACTTACCTTTGTAAAATAAAGCAATTTTGCCTATAAGGACTCATTTGCACGCAATTGTCGTGAAGCATGTAAAAACTGCTTGTCTGCGTTAAAATAATAGTTAATATGCAGTTTGCATTTTCTTATGAGAGAATGATCCAAACCTGAATGTTATAGTGAAAGTAGACTTACCTTTGTGAAATGAAACAATTTTGCCTTTAAGGACTTATTTCCACCTTATTGTCGTAAAACATGTGAAAACTGCCTGTCTGCGTGAAAATGAGAGTAAATATGCAGTTTGCATTTTCTTACGAGAGAATGATCCAAACCTGAATGTTATAGTGTAAATAGACTTACCCTCATGAAATAAAGCACTTTTGCCTATAAGGACTCATTTGCACCTAATTGTCGTAAAGCATGTAAAAACTGCTTGTCAGCGTTAAAATAATAGTTAATATGCAGTTTGCGTTTTCTTATGAGAGAATGATCCAAACCTGAATGTTATAGTGTAAATAGACTTACCTTTGTAAAATAAAGCAATTTTGCCTATAAGGACTCATTTGCACGCAATTGTCGTGAAGCATGTAAAAACTGCTTGTCTGCGTTAAAATAGTGGTTAATATGCAGTTTGCATTTTCTTATGAGAGAATCTTCCAAACCTGATTGTTATAGTGAAAGAAGACTAACCTTTGTAACATAACGCAATTTAGCCTATAAGGACTCATTTGCACGCAATTTTCGTGAAGCATGTAAAAACTGCTTGTCTGCGTTATAATGGTTAATATGCAGTTTGCATTTTCTTATGAGAGAATGATCCAAACCTGATTGTTATAGTGAAAGTAGACTTACCTTTGTGGAATAAAACAATTTTGCCTTTAAGGACTTATTTCCACCTAATTGTCGTAAAACATGTGAAAACTGCTTGTCTGCGTAAAAATGATAGTAAATATGCAGTTTGCATTTTCTTATGAGAGAATGATCCAAACCTGAATTTAATAGTGTAAAAATAGACTTACCTTAATGAAATAAAGCAATTTTGCCTATAAGGACTCATTTGCCCCTAATTGTCATAAAGCATGTAAAAACTGCTTGTATGCGTTAAAATAATGGTTAATATGCAGTTTGCATTTTCTTATGAGAGAATGATCCAAACCTGAATGTTATAGTGAAAATAGACTTACCTTTGTAAAATAACGCAATTTTGCCTATAAGAACTCATTTGCACGCAATTGTCGTGAAGCATGTAAAAACTGCTTGTCTGCGTTAAAATAATAGTTAATATGCAGTTTACATTTTCTGATGAGAGAATGATCCAAACCTGAATGATATAGTGTAAATAGACTTAACTTCATGAAATAAAGCAATTTTGCCTATAAAGACTCATTTCCCCTAATTGTCATAAAGCATGTAAAAACTGCTTGTCAGCGTTAAAATAATGGTTAATATGCAGTTTGCATTTTCTTATGACAGAATGATCCAAACCTGAATGTTATATTGTAAATAGACTTACCCTCATAAAATAAAGCAATTTTGCCTATAAAGACTCATTTGCACCTAATTGTCATAAAGCATGTAAAAAACTGCTTGTATGCGTTAAAATAATAGTTAATATGCAGTTTGCATTTTCTTATGAGAGAATGATCCAAGCCTGAATGTTATAGTGAAAATAGACTTACCTTTGTAAAATAACGCAATTTTGCCTATAAGGACTCATTTGCACGCAATTGTCATAAAGCATGTAAAAACTGCTTGTATGCGTTAAAATGATAGTAAATATGCAGTTTGCATTTTCTTATGAGAGAATGATCCAAACCTGAATGTTATAGTGTAAATAGACTTACCCTCATGAAATAAAGCAATTTTGCCAATAAAGACTCATTTGCACCTAATTGTCATAAAGCATGTAAAAACTGCTTGTATGCGTTAAAATAATAGTTTATATGCAGTTTGCATTTTCTTATGAGAGAATGATCTAAACCTGAATGTTATAGTGTAAATAGACTTACCCTCATAAAATAAAGCAATTTTGCCTATAAAGACTCATTTGCACCTAATTGTCATAAAGCATGTAAAAAACTGCTTGTATGCGTTAAAATAATAGTTAATATGCAGTTTGCATTTTCTTATGAGAGAATGATCTAAACCTGAATGTTATAGTTTAAGTAAACTTTACCTTTGTAAAATAAAACAATTTTGCCTATAAGGACTTATTTGCACCTAATTGTCGTAAAGCATGTAAAAACTGCTTGTCTGCGTTAAAATAATGGATAAAATACAGTTTGCATTTTCTTATGAGAGAAAGATCCAAACCTGAATTATATAGTGTAAATAGTTATACCTTCATGAAATAAAGCAATTTTGCCTATAAGGACTCATTTGCCCCTAATTGTCATAAAGCATGTAAAAACTGCTTGTCTGCTTGAAAATGATAGTAAATATGCAGTTTGCATTTTCTTATAAGAGAATGATCCAAACCTGAATGTTATAGTGTAAATAGACTTACCTTCATGAAATAAAGCAATTTTGCTTATAAGGACTCATTTGCCCCTAATTGTCATAAAGCATGTAAAAAATGCTTGTATGCTTTAAAATAATGGTTAATATGCAGTTTGCATTTTCTTATGAGAGAATGATCCAAACCTGAATGTAATAGTGTAAATAGACTTACCCTCATGAAATAAAGCAATTTTGCCTATAAGGACTCATTTGCACCTAATTGTCATAAAGCATGTAAAAACTGCTTGTATGCGTTAAAATGATAGTAAATATGCAGTTTGCATTTTCTTATGAGAGAATGATCCAAACCTAAATGTTATAGTCTAAATAGACTAACCCTCATGAAATAAAGCAATTTTGCCTATAAGGACTCATTTGCAAATAATTGTCATAAAGCTTGTAAAAACTGCTTGTATGCGTTAAAATAATAGTTAATATGCAGTTTGCATTTTCTTATGAGAGAATGATCCAAACCTGAATTTTATAGTTTAAGTAAACTTACCTTTGTAAAATAAAGCAATTTTGCCTATAAGGACTCAATTGCACCTAATTGTCGTAAAGCATGTAAAAACTGCTTGTCTGCGTTAAAATAATGGTTAATATGCAGTTTGCATTTTCCCTTGAGAGAATGATACAAACCTGAATGTTATAGTGTAAATAGACTTACCTTCATGAAATAAAGCAATTTTGCCTATAAGGACTCATTTTCCCCTAATTGTCATAAAGCATGTAAAAACAGCTTGTATGCGTTAAAATAATGGTTAATATGCAGTTTGCATTTTCTTATGAGAGAATGATATAAACCTGAATGTTATAGTGTAAATAGACTTACCTTTGTAAAATAAAGCAATTTTGCCTATAAGGACTCATTTGCACGCAATTGTCATGAAGCATGTAAAAACTTCTTGTCTGCGTTAAAATAATGGTTAATATGCAGTTTGCATTTTCTTATGAGAGAATGATCCAAACCTGAATGTTAAAGTGTAAATAGACTTACCTTCATGAAATAAAGCAATTTTGCCTATAAGGACTCATTTGCCCCTAATTGTCACAAAGCATGTAAAAACTGCTTGCAAGCGTTAAAATGATAGTAAATATGCAGTTTGCATTTTCTTATGAGAGAATGATCCAAACCTGAATGTTATAGTGTAAATAGACTTACCCTCATGAAATAAAGCAATTTTGCCTATAAGGACTCATTTGCAAATAATTGTCATAAAGCTTGTAAAAACTGCTTGTATGCGTTAAAATAATAGTTAATATGCAGTTTGCATTTTCTTATGAGAGAATAATCCAAACCTGAATTTTATAGTTTAAGTTAACTTACCTTTGTAAAATAAAGCAATTTTGCCTATAAGGACTCAATTGCACCTAATTGTCGTAAAGCATGTAAAAACTGCTTGTCTGCGTTAAAATAATGGTTAATATGCAGTTTGCATTTTCTTATGAGAGAATGATCCAAACCTGAATGTTATAGTGTAAATAGACTTACCTTCATGAAATAAAGCAATTTTGCCTATAAGGACTCATTTTCCCCTAATTGTCATAAAGCATGTAAAAACTGCTTGTATGCGTTAAAATAATGGTTAATATGCAGTTTGCATTTTCTTATGATAGAATGATATAAACCTGAATGTTATAGTGTTAATAGACTTACCTTTGTAAAATAAAGCAATTTTGCCTATAAGGACTCATTTGCACGCAATTGTCGTGAAGCATGTAAAAACTGCTTGTCTGCGTGAAAATGATAGTAAATATGCAATTTGCATTTTCTTATGAGAGAATGATCCAAACCTGAATGTTATAGTGTAAATAGACTTACCCTCATGAAATAAAGCAATTTTGCCTATAAATACTCATTTGCACCTAATTGTCGTAAAGCATGTAAAAACTGCTTGTCTGCGTTTAAATAATGGTTAATATGCAGTTTGCATTTTCTTATGAGAGAATGATCCAAACCTGAATGTTATAGTGTAAATAGACTTACCTTCATGAAATAAAGCAATTTTGCCTATAAGGACTCATTTTCCCCTAATTGTCATAAAGCATGTAAAAACTGCTTGTATGCGTTAAAATAATGGTTAATATGCAGTTTGCATTTTCTTATGAGAGAATGATATAAACCTGAATGTTATAGTGTTAATAGACTTACCTTTGTAAAATAAAGAATTTTGCCTATAAGGACTCATTTGCCCGCAATTGTCGTAAAGCATGTAAATACTGCTTGTCTGCGTTAAAATAATGGTTAATATGCAGTTTGCATTTTCTTATGAGAGAATAATCCAAACCTGAATGTTATAGTGTAAATAGACTTACACTCATGAAATAAAGCAATTTTGCCTATAAGGACTCATTTGCACCTAATTGTCATAAAGCATGTAAAAACTGCTTGTATGCGTTAAAATGATAGTAAATATGCAGTTTACATTTTCTTATGAGAGAATGATCCAAACCTAAATGTTATAGTCTAAATAGACTAACCCTCATGAAATAAAGCAGTTTTGCCTATAAGGACTCATTTGCAAATAATTGTCATAAAGCTTGTAAAAACTGCTTGTATGCGTTAAAATAATAGTTAATATGCAGTTTGCATTTTCTTATGAGAGAATAATCCAAACCTGAATTTTATAGTTTAAGTAAACTTACCTTTGTAAAATAAAGCAATTTTGCCTATAAGGACTCAATTGCACCTAATTGTCGTAAAGCATGTAAAAACTGCTTGTCTGCGTTAAAATAATGGTTAATATGCAGTTTGCATTTTCTTATGAGAGAATGATCCAAACCTGAATGTTATAGTGTAAATAGACTTACCTTCATGAAATAAAGCAATTTTGCCTATAAGGACTCATTTTCCCCTAATTGTCATAAAGCATGTAAAAACTGCTTGTATGCGTTAAAATAATGGTTAATATGCAGTTTGCATTTTCTTATGATAGAATGATATAAACCTGAATGTTATAGTGTTATTAGACTTACCTTTGTAAAATAAAGCAATTTTGCCTATAAGGACTCATTTGCACGCAATTGTCGTGAAGCATGTAAAAACTGCTTGTCTGCGTGAAAATGATAGTAAATATGCAATTTGCATTTTCTTATGAGAGAATGATCCAAACCTGAATGTTATAGTGTAAATAGACTTACCCTCATGAAATAAAGCAATTTTGCCTATAAATACTCATTTGCACCTAATTGTCGTAAAGCATGTAAAAACTGCTTGTCTGCGTTTAAATAATGGTTAATATGCAGTTTGCATTTTCTTATGAGAGAAAGATCCAAACCTGAATGTTATAGTGTAAATAGACTTACCTTCATAAAATAAAGCAATTTTGCCTATAAGGACTTATTTGAACGCAATTGTCATGAAGCATGTAAACACTGCTTGTCTGCGTTAAAATAATGGTTAATATGCAGTTTGCATTTTCTTATGAGAGAATGATCCAAACCTGAATGTTATAGTGTAAATAGACTTACCTTCATGAAATAAAGCAATTTTGCCTATAAGGACTCATTTGCCCCTAATTGTCATAAAGCATGTAAAAACTGCTTGTAAGCATTAAAATGATAGTAAATATGCAGTTTGCATTTTCTTATGAGAGAATGATCCAAACCTGAATGTTATAGTGTAAATAGACTTACCCTCATGAAATAAAGCAATTTTGCCTATAAGGACTTATTTGCACGCAATTGTCATGAAGCATGTAAAAACTGCTTGTCTGCGTTAAAATAATGGTTAATATGCAGTTTGCATTTTCTTATGAGAGAATGATCCAAACCTGAATGTTAAAGTGTAAATAGACTTACCTTCATGAAATAAAGCAATTTTGCCTATAAGAACTCATTTGCCCCTAATTGTCACAAAGCATGTAAAAACTGCTTGCAAGCGTTAAAATGATAGTAAATATGCAGTTTGCATTTTCTTATGAGAGAATGATCCAAACCTGAATGTTATAGTGTAAATAGACTTACCCTCATGAAATAAAGCAATTTTGCCTATAAGGACTCATTTGCATCGACTTGTCATAAAGCTTGTAAAAACTGCTTGAGTGCGTTAAAATAATAGTTAATATGCAGTTTGCATTTTCTTATGAGAGAATGATCCAAACCTGAATGTTATAGTGTAAGTAAACTTACCTTTGTGAAATAAAGCAATTTTGCCTATAAGGACTCATTTGCACCTATTTGTTGTAAAGCATGTAAAGACTGCTTGTCTGCGTTAAAATAAAGGTTAATATGCAGTTTGCATTTTCTTATGAGAGAATGATCCAAACCTGAATGTTATAGTGAATGTAGATTTACCTTTGTAAAATAAAGCAATTTTGTCTATATAGACTCATTTGCACCTAATTGTCATAAAGCATGTAAAAACTGCTTGTCTGCGTTAAAATAATAGTTAATATGCAGTTTGCATTTTATTATGAGAGAATGATCCAAACCTGAATGTTATAAAGAAAGTAGACTTACCTTTGTGAAATAAAACAATTTTGCCTTTAAGGACTTATTTGCACCTAATTGTCGTAAACCATGTAAAAACTGCTTGTCTGCGTGAAAATGATAGTAAATATTCAGTTTGCATTTTCTTATGAGAGAATGATCCAAACCTGAAAGTTATAGTGAAAATAGACTTACCCTCATGAAATAAAGCAATTTTGCCTATAAGGACTCATTTGCACCTAATTGTCATAAAGCATGTAAAAACTGCTTGTATGCGTTAAAATAATAGTTAATATGCAGTTTGCATTTTCTTATGAGAGAATGATCCAAACCTGAATGTTATAGTGTAAGTAAACTTACCTTTGTGAAATAAAGCAATTTTGCCTATAAGGACTCATTTGCACCTAATTGTCGTAAAGCATCTGAAGACTGCTTGTCTGCGTTAAAATAATGGTTAATATGCAGTTTGCATTTTCTTATGAGAAAATGATCCAAACCTGAATGTTATAGTGTAAATAGACTAACCTTCATGAAATAAAGCAATTTTGCCTATAAGGACTCATTTGCCCCTAATTGTCATAAAGCATGTAAAAACTGCTTGTATGCGTTAAAATAATGGTTAATATGCAGTTTGCATTTTCTTATGAGAGAATGATCCAAACCTGAATGTATAGTGTAAATAGACTTACCTTCATGAAATAAAGCAATTTTGCCTATAAGGACTAATTTGCACCTAATTGTCGTAAAGCATGTAAAAACTGATTGTCTGCGTTAAAATGATAGTAAATGTGCAGTTTGCATTTTCTTATGAGAAAATGATCCAAACCTGAATGTTATAGTGTAAATAGACTTGCCTTTGTAAATTAAATCAATTTTGCTTATAAGGCCACATTTGCACCTAATTGTCATAAAGCATGTAAATACTGCTTGTCTGCGTGAAAATAATAGTTAATATGCAGTTTGCATTTTCTTATGAGAGAATGATCCAAACCTGAATGTTATAGTGTAAGTAAACTAACCTTTGTGAAATAAAGCAATTTTGCCTATAAGGACTCATTTGCACCTAATTGTCGTAAAGCATGTAGACTGCTTGTCTGCGTTAAAATAATGGTTAATATGCAGTTTGCATTTTCTTATGAGAAAATAATCCAAACCTGAATGTTATAGTGTAAATAGACTTACCTTCATGAAATAAAGCAATTTTGCCTATAAGGACTCATTTGCCCCTAATTGTCATAAAGCATGTAAAAACTGCTTGTATGCGTTAAAATAATGGTTAATATGCAGTTTGCATTTTCTTATAAGAGAATGATCCAAACCTGAATGTATAGTGTAAATAGACTTACCTTCATGAAATAAAGCAATTTTGCCTATAAGGACTAATTTGCACCTAATTGTCGTAAAGCATGTAAAAACTGATTGCGTTAAAATTATAGTAAATGTGCAGTTTGCATTTTCTTATGAGAGAATGATCCAAACCTGAATGTTATAGTGTAAGTAAACTGACCTTTGTGAAATAAAGCAAATTAGTGTATAAGGACTCATTTGCCCGCAATTGTCGTAAAGCATGTAAAAACTGCTTGTCTGCGTTAAAATAATGGTTAATATGCAGTTTGCATTTTCTTATGAGAGAATAATCCAAACCTGAATGTTATAGTGCAAATAGACTTACACTCATGAAATAAAGCAATTTTGCCTATAAGGACTCATTTGCACCTAATTGTCATAAAGCATGTAAAAACTGCTTGTATGCGTTAAAATGATAGTAAATATGCAGTTTGCATTTTCTTATGAGAGAATGATCCAAACCTAAATGTTATAGTCTAAATAGACTAACCCTCATGAAATAAAGCAATTTTGCCTATAAGGACTCATTTGCAAATAATTGTCATAAAGCTTGTAAAAACTGCTTGTATGCGTTAAAATAATAGTTAATATGCAGTTTGCATTTTCTTATGAGAGAATGATCCAAACCTGAATTTTATAGTTTAAGTAAACTTACCTTTGTAAAATAAAGCAATTTTGCCTATAAGGACTCAATTGCACCTAATTGTCGTAAAGCATGTAAAAACTGCTTGTCTGCGTTAAAATAATGGTTAATATGCAGTTTGCATTTTCTTATGAGAGAATGATCCAAACCTGAATGTTAAAGTGTAAATAGACTTACCTTTATGAAATAAAGCAATTTTGCCTATAAGGACTCATTTGCCCCTAATTGTCACAAAGCATGTAAAAACTGCTTGCAAGCGTTAAAATGATAGTAAATATGCAGTTTGCATTTTCTTATGAGAGAATGATCCAAACCTGAATGTTATAGTGTAAATAGACTTACCCTCATGAAATAAAGCAAATTTGCCTATAAGGACTCATTTGCACCGACTTGTCATAAAGCTTGTAAAAACTGCTTGGATGCGTTAAAATAATAGTTAATATGCAGTTTGCATTTTCTTATGAGAGAATGATCCAAACCTGAACGTTATAGTGTAAGTAAACTTACCTTTGTGAAATAAAGCAATTTTGCCTATAAGGACTCATTTGCACCTATTTGTTGTAAAGCATGTAAAGACTGCTTGTCTGCGTTAAAATAATGGTTAATATGCAGTTTGCATTTTCTTATGAGAGAATGATCCAAACCTGAATGTTATAGTGAATGTAGATTTACCTTTGTAAAATAAAGCAATTTTGTCTATATAGACTCATTTGCACCTAATTGTCATAAAGCATGTAAAAACTGCTTGTCTGCGTTAAAATAATGGTTAATATGCAGTTTGCATTTTTTTATGAGAGAATGATCCAAACCTGAATGTTATAGTGTAAATAGACATACCTTTATGAAATAAAGCAATTTTGCCTATAAGGACTCATTTGCCCCTAATTGTCATAAAGCATGTAAAAACTGCTTGTCTGCGTTAAAATAATAGTTAATATGCAGTTTGCATTTTCTTATGAAAGAATGATCCAAACCTGAATGTTATAGTGAAAGTAGACTTACCTTTGTGAAATAAAACAATTTTGCCTTTAAGGACTTATTTGCACCTAATTGTCGTAAACCATGTAAAAACTGCTTGTCTGCGTGAAAATGATAGTAAATATTCAGTTTGCATTTTCTTATGAGAGATGGATCCAAACCTGAATGTTATAGTGAAAATAGACTTACCCTCATGAAATAAAGCAATTTTGCCTATAAGGACTCATTTGCACCTAATTGTCATAAAGCATGTAAAAACTGCTTGTATGCGTTAAAATAATAGTTAATATGCAGTTTGCATTTTCTTATGAGAGAATGATCCAAACCTGAATGTTATAGTGTAAGTAAACTTACCTTTGTGAAATAAAGCAATTTTGCCTATAAGGACTCATTTGCACCTAATTGTCGTAAAGCATCTGAAGACTGCTTGTCTGCGTTAAAATAATGGTTAATATGCAGTTTGCATTTTCTTATGAGAAAATGATCCAAACCTGAATGTTATAAGTGTAAATAGACTAACCTTCATGAAATAAAGCAATTTTGCCTATAAGGACTCATTTGCCCCTAATTGTCATAAAGCATGTAAAAACTGCTTGTATGCGTTAAAATAATGGTTAATATGCAGTTTGCATTTTCTTATGAGAGAATGATCCAAACCTGAATGTATAGTGTAAATAGACTTACCTTCATGAAATAAAGCAATTTTGCCTATAAGGACTAATTTGCACCTAATTGTCGTAAAGCATGTAAAAACTGATTGTCTGCGTTAAAATGATAGTAAATGTGCAGTTTGCATTTTCTTATGAGAGAATGATCCAAACCTGAATGTTATAGTGTAAATAGACTTTCTTTGTAAATTAAATCAATTTTGCTTATAAGGCCACATTTGCACCTAATTGTCATAAAGCATGTAAATACTGCTTGTCTGCGTGAAAATAATAGTTAATATGCAGTTTGCATTTTCTTATGAGAGAATGATCCAAACCTGAATGTTATAGTGTAAGTAAACTAACCTTTGTGAAATAAAGCAATTTTGCCTATAAGGACTCATTTGCACCTAATTGTCGTAAAGCATGTAGACTGCTTGTCTGCGTTAAAATAATGGTTAATATGCAGTTTGCATTTTCTTATGAGAAAATAATCCAAACCTGAATGTTATAGTGTAAATAGACTTACCTTCATGAAATAAAGCAATTTTGCCTATAAGGACTCATTTGCCCCTAATTGTCATAAAGCATGTAAAAACTGCTTGTATGCGTTAAAATAATGGTTAATATGCAGTTTGCATTTTCTTATGAGAGAATGATCCAAACCTGAATGTATAGTGTAAATAGACTTACCTTCATGAAATAAAGCAATTTTGCCTATAAGGACTAATTTGCACCTAATTGTCGTAAAGCATGTAAAAACTGATTGCGTTAAAATTATAGTAAATGTGCAGTTTGCATTTTCTTATGAGAGAATGATCCAAACCTGAATGTTATAGTGTAAGTAAACTGACCTTTGTGAAATAAAGCAAATTAGCGTATAAGGACTCATTTGCCCGCAATTGTCGTAAAGCATGTAAAAACTGTTTGTCTGCGTTAAAATAATGGTTAATATGCAGTTTGCATTTTCTTATGAGAGAATAATCCAAACCTGAATGTTATAGTGCAAATAGACTTACACTCATGAAATAAAGCAATTTTGCCTATAAGGACTCATTTGCACCTAATTGTCATAAAGCATGTAAAAACTGCTTGTATGCGTTAAAATGATAGTAAATATGCAGTTTGCATTTTCTTATGAGAGAATGATCCAAACCTAATTGTTATAGTGTAAATAGACTAACCCTCATGAAATAAAGCAATTTTGCCTATAAGGACTCATTTGCAAATAATTGTCATAAAGCTTGTAAAAACTGCTTGTATGCGTTAAAATAATACTTAATATGCAGTTTGCATTTTCTTATGAGAGAATGATCCAAACCTGAATTTTATAGTTTAAGTAAACTTACTTTTGTAAAATAAAGCAATTTTGCCTATAAGGACTCAATTGCACCTAATTGTCGTAAAGCATGTAAAAACTGCTTGTCTGCGTTAAAATAATGGTTAATATGCAGTTTGCATTTTCTTATGAGAGAATGATCCAAACCTGAATGTTATAGTGTAAATAGACTTACCTTCATGAAATAAAGCAATTTTGCCTATAAGAACTCATTTTCCCCTAATTGTCATAAAGCATGTAAAAACTGCTTGTATGCGTTAAAATAATGGTTAATATGCAGTTTGCATTTTCTTATGAGAGAATGATATAAACCTGAATGTTATAGTGTAAATAGACTTACCTTTGTAAAATAAAGCAATTTTGCCTATAAGGACTCATTTGCACGCAATTGTCGTGAAGCATGTAAAAACTGCTTGTCTGCGTGAAAATGATAGTAAATATGCAATTTGCATTTTCTTATGAGAGAATGATCCAAACCTGAATGTTATAGTGTAAATAGACTTACCCTAATGAAATAAAGCAATTTTGCCTATAAATACTCATTTGCACCTAATTGTCGTAAAGCATGTAAAAACTGCTTGTCTGCGTTTAAATAATGGTTAATATGCAGTTTGCATTTTCTTATGAGAGAAAGATCCAAACCTGAATGTTATAGTGTAAATAGACTTACCTTCATGAAATAAAACAATTTTGCCTATAAGGACTTATTTGCACGCAATTGTCGTGAAGCATGTAAAAACTGCTTGTCTGCGTTAAAATAATGGTTAATATGCAGTTTGCATTTTCTTATGAGAGAATGATCCAAACCTGAATGTTATAGTGTAAATAGACTTACCTTCATGAAATAAAGCAATTTTGCCTATAAGGACTCATTTGCCCCTAATTGTCATAAAGCATGTAAAAACTGCTTGTAAGCGTTAAAATGATAGTAAATATGCAGTTTGCATTTTCTTATGAGAGAATGATCCAAACCTGAATGTTATAGTGTAAATAGACTTACCCTCATGAAATAAAGCAATTTTGCCTATAAGGACTCATTTGCACCGAATTGTCATAAAGCTTGTAAAAACTGCTTGTATGCGTTAAAATAATAGTTAATATGCAGTTTGCATTTTCTTATGAGAGAATGATCCAAACCTGAATGTTATAGTGTAAGTAAACTTACCTTTGTGAAATAAAGCAATTTTGCCTATAAGGACTCATTTGCACCTAATTGTTGTAAAGCATGTAAAGACTGCTTGTCTGCGTTAAAATAATGGTTAATATGCAGTTTGCATTTTCTTATGAGAGAATGATCCAAACCTGAATGTTATAGTGCAAGTAGATTTACCTTTGTAAAATAAAGCAATTTTGCCTATATAGACTCATTTGCACCTAATTGTCATAAAGCATGTAAAAACTGCTTTTCTGCGTTATAATAATGGTTAATATGCAGTTTGCATTTTTTTATGAGAGAATGATCCAAACCTGAATGTCATAGTGTAAATAGACATACCTTCATGAAATAAAGCAAATTTTGCCTATAAGGACTCATTTACCCCTAATTGTCATAAAGCATGTAAAAACTGCTTGTCTGCGTTAAAATAATAGTTAATATGCAGTTTGCATTTTCTTATGAGAGAATGATTCAAACCTGAATGTTATAGTGAAAGTAGACTTACCTTTGTGAAATAAAACAATTTTACCTTTAAGGACTTATTTGCACCTAATTGTCGTAAACCATGTAAAAACTGCTTGTCTGCGTGAAAATGATAGTCAATATTCAGTTTGCATTTTCTTATGAGAGAATGATCCAAACCTGAATGGTATAGTGTAAATAGACGTACCCTCACGAAATAAAGCAATTTTGCCTATAAGGACTCATTTGCACCTAATTGTCATAAAGCATGTAAATACTACTTGACTGCGTGAAAATAATAGAAAATGATCAGTTTGCATTATCTTTTGAGAGAATGATCCAAACCTGAATGTTATAGTGTAAATAGACTTACCTTTGTGAAATAAAGCAATTTTGCCTATTAGGACTCATTTGCACGCAATTGTCGTGAAGCATGTAAAAACTGCTTGTCTGCGTCAAAATAATGGTTAATATGCAGTTTGCATTTTCTAATGAGAGAATGATCCAAACCTGATTGTTATAGTGAAAGTAGACTTACCTTTGTGAAATAAAACAATTTTGCCTTTAAGGACTTATTTGCACCTTATTGTCGTAAAACATGTAAAAACTGCTTGTCTGCGTGAAAATGATAGTAAATATGCAGTTTGCATTTTCTAATGAGAGAATGATCCAAACCTGAATGTCATAGTGTAAGTAGACTTACCCTCATGAAATAAAGCAATTTTGCCTATAAGGACTCATTTGCCCCTAATTGTCATAAAGCATGTAAAAACTGCTTGTATGCGTTAAAATAATGGTTAATATGCAGTTAGCATTTTCTTATGAGAGAATGATCCAAACCTGAATGTTATAGTGTAAATATACTTACCTTTCTAAAATAAAGAATTTTGCCTATAAGGACTCATTTGCCCGCAATTGTCGTAAAGCATGTAAATACTGCTTGTTTGCGTTAAAATAATGGTTAATATGCAGTTTGCATTTTCTTATGAGAGAATAATCCAAACCTGAATGTTATAGTGTAAATAGACTTACACTCATGAAATAAAGCAATTTTGCCTATAAGGACTCATTTGCACCTAATTGTCATAAAGCATGTAAAAACTGCTTGTATGCGTTAAAATGATAGTAAATATGCAGTTTGCATTTTCTTATGAGAGAATGATCCAAACCTAAATGTTATAGTCTAAATAGACTAACCCTCATGAAATAAAGCAATTTTGCCTATAAGGACTCATTTACCCCTAATTGTCATAAAGCATGTAAAAACTGCTTGTCTGCGTTAAAATAATAGTTAATATGCAGTTTGCATTTTCTTATGAGAGAATAATCCAAACCTGAATTTTATAGTTTAAGTAAACTTACCTTTGTAAAATAAAGCAATTTTGCCTATAAGGACTCAATTGCACCTAATTGTCGTAAAGCATGTAAAAACTGCTTGTCTGCGTTAAAATAATGGTTAATATGCAGTTTGCATTTTCTTATGAGAGAATGATCCAAACCTGAATGTTATAGTGTAAATAGACTTACCTTCATGAAATAAAGCAATTTTGCCTATAAATACTCATTTGCACCTAATTGTCGTAAAGCATGTAAAAACTGCTTGTCTGCGTTTAAATAATGGTTAATATGCAGTTTGCATTTTCTTATAAGAGAAAAATCCAAACCTGAATGTTATAGTGTAAATAGACTTACCTTCATAAAATAAAGCAATTTTGCCTATAAGGACTTATTTGCACGCAATTGTCATGAAGCATGTAAACACTGCTTGTCTGCGTTAAAATAATGGTTAATATGCAGTTTGCATTTTCTTATGAGAGAATGATCCAAACCTGAATGTTATAGTGTAAATAGACTTACCTTCATGAAATAAAGCAATTTTGCCTATAAGGACTCATTTGCCCCTAATTGTCATAAAGCATGTAAAAACTGCTTGTAAGCGTTAAAATGATAGTAAATATGCAGTTTGCATTTTCTTATGAGAGAATGATCCAAACCTGAATGTTATAGTGTAAATAGACTTACCCTCATGAAATAAAGCAATTTTGCCTATAAGGACTTATTTGCACGCAATTGTCATGAAGCATGTAAAAACTGCTTGTCTGCGTTAAAATAATGGTTAATATGCAGTTTGCATTTTCTTATGAGAGAATGATCCAAACCTGAATGTTATAGTGTAAATAGACTTACCTTCATGAAATAAAGCAATTTTGCCTATAAGGACTCATTTGCCCCTAATTGTCATAAAGCATGTAAAAACTGCTTGTAAGCGTTAAAATGATAGTAAATATGCAGTTTGCATTTTCTTATGAGAGAATGATCCAAACCTGAATGTTAAAGTGTAAATAGACTTACCCTCATGAAATAAAGCAATTTGGCCTATAAGGACTTATTTGCACGCAATTGTCATGAAGCATGTAAAAACTGCTTGTCTGCGTTAAAATAATGGTTAATATGCAGTTTGCATTTTCTTATGAGAGAATGATCCAAACCTGAATGTTAAAGTGTAAATAGACTTACCTTCATGAAATAAAGCAATTTTGCCTATGAGGACTCATTTGCCCCTAATTGTCACAAAGCATGTAAAAACTGCTTGCAAGCGTTAAAATGATAGTAAATATGCAGTTTGCATTTTCTTATGAGAGAATGATCCAAACCTGAATGTTATAGTGTAAATAGACTTACCCTCATGAAATAAAGCAATTTTGCCTATAAGGACTCATTTGCACCGACTTGTCATAAAGCTTGTAAAAACTGCTTGGATGCGTTAAAATAATAGTTAATATGCAGTTTGCATTTTCTTATGAGAGAATGATCCAAACCTGAATGTTATAGTGTAAGTAAACTTACCTTTGTGAAATAAAGCAATTTTGCCTATAAGGACTCATTTGCACCTATTTGTTGTAAAGCATGTAAAGACTGCTTGTCTGCGTTAAAATAATGGTTAATATGCAGTTTGCATTTTCTTATGAGAGAATGATCCAAACCTGAATGTTATAGTGAATGTAGATTTACCTTTGTAAAATAAAGCAATTTTGTCTATAAAGACTCATTTGCACCTAATTGTCATAAAGCATGTAAAAACTGCTTGTCTGCGTTAAAATAATGGTTAATATGCAGTTTGCATTTTTTTATGAGAGAATGATCCAAACCTGAATGTTATAGTGTAAATAGACATACCTTCATGAAATAAAGCAATTTTGCCTATAAGGACTCATTTGCCCCTAATTGTCATAAAGCATGTAAAAACTGCTTGTCTGCGTTAAAATAATAGTTAATATGCAGTTTGCATTTTCTTATGAGAGAATGATCCAAACCTGAATGTTATAGTGAAAGTAGACTTACCTTTGTGAAATAAAACAATTTTGCCTTTAAGGACTTATTTGCACCTAATTGTCGTAAACCATGTAAAAACTGCTTGTCTGCGTGAAAATGATAGTAAATATTCAGTTTGCATTTTCTTATGAGAGAATGATCCAAACCTGAATGTTATAGTGAAAATAGACTTACCCTCATGAAATAAAGCAATTTTGCCTATAAGGACTCATTTGCACCTAATTGTCATAAAGCATGTAAAAACTGCTTGTATGCGTTAAAATAATAGTTAATATGCAGTTTGCATTTTCTTATGAGAGAATGATCCAAACCTGAATGTTATAGTGTAAGTAAACTTACCTTTGTGAAATAAAGCAATTTTGCCTATAAGGACTCATTTGCACCTAATTGTCGTAAAGCATCTGAAGACTGCTTGTCTGCGTTAAAATAATGGTTAATATGCAGTTTGCATTTTCTTATGAGAAAATGATCCAAACCTGAATGTTATAGTGTAAATAGACTAACCTTCATGAAATAAAGCAATTTTGCCTATAAGGACTCATTTGCCCCTAATTGTCATAAAGCATGTAAAAACTGCTTGTATGCGTTAAAATAATGGTTAATATGCAGTTTGCATTTTCTTATGAGAGAATGATCCAAACCTGAATGTATAGTGTAAATAGACTTACCTTCATGAAATAAAGCAATTTTGCCTATAAGGACTAATTTGCACCTAATTGTCGTAAAGCATGTAAAAACTGATTGTCTGCGTGAAAATAATAGTTAATATGCAGTTTGCATTTTCTTATGAGAGAATGATCCAAACCTGAATGTTATAGTGTAAGTAAACTTACCTTTGTGAAATAAAGCAATTTTGCCTATAAGGACTCATTTGCACCTATTTGTTGTAAAGCATGTAAAGACTGCTTGTCTGCGTTAAAATAATGGTTAATATGCAGTTTGCATTTTCTTATGAGAGAATGATCCAAACCTGAATGTTATAGTGAATGTAGATTTACCTTTGTAAAATAAAGCAATTTTGTCTATATAGACTCATTTGCACCTAATTGTCATAAAGCATGTAAAAACTGCTTGTCTGCGTTAAAATAATGGTTAATATGCAGTTTGCATTTTTTTATGAGAGAATGATCCAAACCTGAATGTTATAGTGTAAATAGACATACCTTCATGAAATAAAGCAATTTTGCCTATAAGGACTCATTTGCCCCTAATTGTCATAAAGCATGTAAAAACTGCTTGTCTGCGTTAAAATAATAGTTAATATGCAGTTTGCATTTTCTTATGAGAGAATGATCCAAACCTGAATGTTATAGTGAAAGTAGACTTACCTTTGTGAAATAAAACAATTTTGCCTTTAAGGACTTATTTGCACCTAATTGTCGTAAACCATGTAAAAACTGCTTGTCTGCGTGAAAATGATAGTAAATATTCAGTTTGCTTTTTCTTATGAGAGAATGATCCAAACCTGAATGTTATAGTGAAAATAGACTTACCCTCATGAAATAAAGCAATTTTGCCTATAAGGACTCATTTGCACCTAATTGTCATAAAGCATGTAAAAACTGCTTGTATGCGTTAAAATAATAGTTAATATGCAGTTTGCATTTTCTTATGAGAGAATGATCCAAACCTGAATGTATAGTGTAAGTAAACTTACCTTTGTGAAATAAAGCAATTTTGCCTATAAGGACTCATTTGCACCTAATTGTCGTAAAGCATCTGAAGACTGCTTGTCTGCGTTAAAATAATGGTTAATATGCAGTTTGCATTTTCTTATGAGAAAATGATCCAAACCTGAATGTTATAGTGTAAATAGACTTACCTTCATGAAATAAAGCAATTTTGCCTATAAATACTCATTTGCACCTAATTGTCGTAAAGCATGTAAAAACTGCTTGTCTGCGTTTAAATAATGGTTAATATGCAGTTTGCATTTTCTTATAAGAGAAAGATCCAAACCTGAATGTTATAGTGTAAATAGACTTACCTTCATAAAATAAAGCAATTTTGCCTATAAGGACTTATTTGCACGCAATTGTCATGAAGCATGTAAACACTGCTTGTCTGCGTTAAAATAATGGTTAATATGCAGTTTGCATTTTCTTATGAGAGAATGATCCAAACCTGAATGTTATAGTGTAAATAGACTTACCTTCATGAAATAAAGCAATTTTGCCTATAAGGACTCATTTGCCCCTAATTGTCATAAAGCATGTAAAAACTGCTTGTAAGCGTTAAAATGATAGTAAATATGCAGTTTGCATTTTCTTATGAGAGAATGATCCAAACCTGAATGTTATAGTGTAAATAGACTTACCCTCATGAAATAAAGCAATTTTGCCTATAAGGACTTATTTGCACGCAATTGTCATGAAGCATGTAAAAACTGCTTGTCTGCGTTAAAATAATGGTTAATATGCAGTTTGCATTTTCTTATGAGAGAATGATCCAAACCTGAATGTTATAGTGTAAATAGACTTACCTTCATGAAATAAAGCAATTTTGCCTATAAGGACTCATTTGCCCCTAATTGTCATAAAGCATGTAAAAACTGCTTGTAAGCGTTAAAATGATAGTAAATATGCAGTTTGCATTTTCTTATGAGAGAATGATCCAAACCTGAATGTTAAAGTGTAAATAGACTTACCCTCATGAAATAAAGCAATTTGGCCTATAAGGACTTATTTGCACGCAATTGTCATGAAGCATGTAAAAACTGCTTGTCTGCGTTAAAATAATGGTTAATATGCAGTTTGCATTTTCTTATGAGAGAATGATCCAAACCTGAATGTTAAAGTGTAAATAGACTTACCTTCATGAAATAAAGCAATTTTGCCTATGAGGACTCATTTGCCCCTAATTGTCACAAAGCATGTAAAAACTGCTTGCAAGCGTTAAAATGATAGTAAATATGCAGTTTGCATTTTCTTATGAGAGAATGATCCAAACCTGAATGTTATAGTGTAAATAGACTTACCCTCATGAAATAAAGCAATTTTGCCTATAAGGACTCATTTGCACCTAATTGTCATAAACCTTGTAAAAACTGCTTGGATGCGTTAAAATAATAGTTAATATGCAGTTTGCATTTTCTTATGAGAGAATGATCCAAACCTGAATGTTATAGTGTAAGTAAACTTACCTTTGTGAAATAAAGCAATTTTGCCTATAAGGACTCATTTGCACCTATTTGTTGTAAAGCATGTAAAGACTGCTTGTCTGCGTTAAAATAATGGTTAATATGCAGTTTGCATTTTCTTATGAGAGAATGATCCAAACCTGAATGTTATAGTGAATGTAGATTTACCTTTGTAAAATAAAGCAATTTTGTCTATAAAGACTCATTTGCACCTAATTGTCATAAAGCATGTAAAAACTGCTTGTCTGCGTTAAAATAATGGTTAATATGCAGTTTGCATTTTTTTATGAGAGAATGATCCAAACCTGAATGTTATAGTGTAAATAGACATACCTTCATGAAATAAAGCAATTTTGCCTATAAGGACTCATTTGCCCCTAATTGTCATAAAGCATGTAAAAACTGCTTGTCTGCGTTAAAATAATAGTTAATATGCAGTTTGCATTTTCTTATGAGAGAATGATCCAAACCTGAATGTTATAGTGAAAGTAGACTTACCTTTGTGAAATAAAACAATTTTGCCTTTAAGGACTTATTTGCACCTAATTGTCGTAAACCATGTAAAAACTGCTTGTCTGCGTGAAAATGATAGTAAATATTCAGTTTGCATTTTCTTATGAGAGAATGATCCAAACCTGAATGTTATAGTGAAAATAGACTTACCCTCATGAAATAAAGCAATTTTGCCTATAAGGACTCATTTGCACCTAATTGTCATAAAGCATGTAAAAACTGCTTGTATGCGTTAAAATAATAGTTAATATGCAGTTTGCATTTTCTTATGAGAGAATGATCCAAACCTGAATGTTATAGTGTAAGTAAACTTACCTTTGTGAAATAAAGCAATTTTGCCTATAAGGACTCATTTGCACCTAATTGTCGTAAAGCATCTGAAGACTGCTTGTCTGCGTTAAAATAATGGTTAATATGCAGTTTGCATTTTCTTATGAGAAAATGATCCAAACCTGAATGTTATAGTGTAAATAGACTAACCTTCATGAAATAAAGCAATTTTGCCTATAAGGACTCATTTGCCCCTAATTGTCATAAAGCATGTAAAAACTGCTTGTATGCGTTAAAATAATGGTTAATATGCAGTTTGCATTTTCTTATGAGAGAATGATCCAAACCTGAATGTATAGTGTAAATAGACTTACCTTCATGAAATAAAGCAATTTTGCCTATAAGGACTAATTTGCACCTAATTGTCGTAAAGCATGTAAAAACTGATTGTCTGCGTTAAAATGATAGTAAATGTGCAGTTTGCATTTTCTTATGAGAGAATGATCCAAACCTGAATGTTATAGTGTAAATAGACTTGCCTTTGTAAATTAAATCAATTTTGCTTATAAGGCCACATTTGCACCTAATTGTCATAAAGCATGTAAATACTGCTTGTCTGCGTGAAAATAATAGTTAATATGCAGTTTGCATTTTCTTATGAGAGAATGATCCAAACCTGAATGTTATAGTGTAAGTAAACTTACCTTTGTGAAATAAAGCAATTTTGCCTATAAGGACTCATTTGCACCTATTTGTTGTAAAGCATGTAAAGACTGCTTGTCTGCGTTAAAATAATGGTTAATATGCAGTTTGCATTTTCTTATGAGAGAATGATCCAAACCTGAATGTTATAGTGAATGTAGATTTACCTTTGTAAAATAAAGCAATTTTGCCTATAAGGACTCATTTGCCCCTAATTGTCATAAAGCATGTAAAAACTGCTTGTAAGCGTTAAAATGATAGTAAATATGCAGTTTGCATTTTCTTATGAGAGAATGATCCAAACCTGAATGTTATAGTGTAAATAGACTTACCCTCATGAAATAAAGCAATTTTGCCTATAAGGACTCAATTGCACCTAATTGTCGTAAAGCATGTAAAAACTGCTTGTCTGCGTTAAAATAATGGTTAATATGCAGTTTGCATTTTCTTATGAGAGAATGATCCAAACCTGAATGTTATAGTGTAAATAGACTTACCTTCATGAAATAAAGCAATTTTGCCTATAAGGACTCATTTGCCCCTAATTGTCATAAAGCATGTAAAAACTGTTTGTAAGCGTTAAAATGATAGTAAATATGCAGTTTGCATTTTCTTATGAGAGAATGATCCAAACCTGAATGTTATAGTGTAAATAGACTTACCCTCATGAAATAAAACAATTTTGCCTATAAGGACTTATTTGCACGCAATTGTCATGAAGCATGTAAACACTGCTTGTCTGCGTTAAAATAATGGTTAATATGCAGTTTGCATTTTCTTATGAGAGAATGATCCAAACCTGAATGTTATAGTGTAAATAGACTTACCTTCATGAAATAAAGCAATTTTGCCTATAAGGACTCATTTGCCCCTAATTGTCATAAAGCATGTAAAAACTGCTTGTAAGCGTTAAAATGATAGTAAATATGCAGTTTGCATTTTCTTATGAGAGAATGATCCAAACCTGAATGTTATAGTGTAAATAGACTTACCCTCATGAAATAAAGCAATTTTGCCTATAAGGACTTATTTGCACGCAATTGTCATGAAGCATGTAAAAACTGCTTGTCTGCGTTAAAATAATGGTTAATATGCAGTTTGCATTTTCTTATGAGAGAATGATCCAAACCTGAATGTTATAGTGTAAATAGACTTACCTTCATGAAATAAAGCAATTTTGCCTATAAGGACTCATTTGCCCCTAATTGTCATAAAGCATGTAAAAACTGCTTGTAAGCGTTAAAATGATAGTAAATATGCAGTTTGCATTTTCTTATGAGAGAATGATCCAAACCTGAATGTTAAAGTGTAAATAGACTTACCCTCATGAAATAAAGCAATTTGGCCTATAAGGACTTATTTGCACGCAATTGTCATGAAGCATGTAAAAACTGCTTGTCTGCGTTAAAATAATGGTTAATATGCAGTTTGCATTTTCTTATGAGAGAATGATCCAAACCTGAATGTTAAAGTGTAAATAGACTTACCTTCATGAAATAAAGCAATTTTGCCTATGAGGACTCATTTGCCCCTAATTGTCACAAAGCATGTAAAAACTGCTTGCAAGCGTTAAAATGATAGTAAATATGCAGTTTGCATTTTCTTATGAGAGAATGATCCAAACCTGAATGTTATAGTGTAAATAGACTTACCCTCATGAAATAAAGCAATTTTGCCTATAAGGACTCATTTGCACCTAATTGTCATAAACCTTGTAAAAACTGCTTGGATGCGTTAAAATAATAGTTAATATGCAGTTTGCATTTTCTTATGAGAGAATGATCCAAACCTGAATGTTATAGTGTAAGTAAACTTACCTTTGTGAAATAAAGCAATTTTGCCTATAAGGACTCATTTGCACCTATTTGTTGTAAAGCATGTAAAGACTGCTTGTCTGCGTTAAAATAATGGTTAATATGCAGTTTGCATTTTCTTATGAGAGAATGATCCAAACCTGAATGTTATAGTGAATGTAGATTTACCTTTGTAAAATAAAGCAATTTTGTCTATAAAGACTCATTTGCACCTAATTGTCATAAAGCATGTAAAAACTGCTTGTCTGCGTTAAAATAATGGTTAATATGCAGTTTGCATTTTTTTATGAGAGAATGATCCAAACCTGAATGTTATAGTGTAAATAGACATACCTTCATGAAATAAAGCAATTTTGCCTATAAGGACTCATTTGCCCCTAATTGTCATAAAGCATGTAAAAACTGCTTGTCTGCGTTAAAATAATAGTTAATATGCAGTTTGCATTTTCTTATGAGAGAATGATCCAAACCTGAATGTTATAGTGAAAGTAGACTTACCTTTGTGAAATAAAACAATTTTGCCTTTAAGGACTTATTTGCACCTAATTGTCGTAAACCATGTAAAAACTGCTTGTCTGCGTGAAAATGATAGTAAATATTCAGTTTGCATTTTCTTATGAGAGAATGATCCAAACCTGAATGTTATAGTGAAAATAGACTTACCCTCATGAAATAAAGCAATTTTGCCTATAAGGACTCATTTGCACCTAATTGTCATAAAGCATGTAAAAACTGCTTGTATGCGTTAAAATAATAGTTAATATGCAGTTTGCATTTTCTTATGAGAGAATGATCCAAACCTGAATGTTATAGTGTAAGTAAACTTACCTTTGTGAAATAAAGCAATTTTGCCTATAAGGACTCATTTGCACCTAATTGTCGTAAAGCATCTGAAGACTGCTTGTCTGCGTTAAAATAATGGTTAATATGCAGTTTGCATTTTCTTATGAGAAAATGATCCAAACCTGAATGTTATAGTGTAAATAGACTAACCTTCATGAAATAAAGCAATTTTGCCTATAAGGACTCATTTGCCCCTAATTGTCATAAAGCATGTAAAAACTGCTTGTATGCGTTAAAATAATGGTTAATATGCAGTTTGCATTTTCTTATGAGAGAATGATCCAAACCTGAATGTATAGTGTAAATAGACTTACCTTCATGAAATAAAGCAATTTTGCCTATAAGGACTAATTTGCACCTAATTGTCGTAAAGCATGTAAAAACTGATTGTCTGCGTTAAAATGATAGTAAATGTGCAGTTTGCATTTTCTTATGAGAGAATGATCCAAACCTGAATGTTATAGTGTAAATAGACTTGCCTTTGTAAATTAAATCAATTTTGCTTATAAGGCCACATTTGCACCTAATTGTCATAAAGCATGTAAATACTGCTTGTCTGCGTGAAAATAATAGTTAATATGCAGTTTGCATTTTCTTATGAGAGAATGATCCAAACCTGAATGTTATAGTGTAAGTAAACTTACCTTTGTGAAATAAAGCAATTTTGCCTATAAGGACTCATTTGCACCTATTTGTTGTAAAGCATGTAAAGACTGCTTGTCTGCGTTAAAATAATGGTTAATATGCAGTTTGCATTTTCTTATGAGAGAATGATCCAAACCTGAATGTTATAGTGAATGTAGATTTACCTTTGTAAAATAAAGCAATTTTGCCTATAAGGACTCATTTGCCCCTAATTGTCATAAAGCATGTAAAAACTGCTTGTAAGCGTTAAAATGATAGTAAATATGCAGTTTGCATTTTCTTATGAGAGAATGATCCAAACCTGAATGTTATAGTGTAAATAGACTTACCCTCATGAAATAAAGCAATTTTGCCTATAAGGACTCAATTGCACCTAATTGTCGTAAAGCATGTAAAAACTGCTTGTCTGCGTTAAAATAATGGTTAATATGCAGTTTGCATTTTCTTATGAGAGAATGATCCAAACCTGAATGTTATAGTGTAAATAGACTTACCTTCATGAAATAAAGCAATTTTGCCTATAAGGACTCATTTGCCCCTAATTGTCATAAAGCATGTAAAAACTGTTTGTAAGCGTTAAAATGATAGTAAATATGCAGTTTGCATTTTCTTATGAGAGAATGATCCAAACCTGAATGTTATAGTGTAAATAGACTTACCCTCATGAAATAAAACAATTTTGCCTATAAGGACTTATTTGCACGCAATTGTCATGAAGCATGTAAACACTGCTTGTCTGCGTTAAAATAATGGTTAATATGCAGTTTGCATTTTCTTATGAGAGAATGATCCAAACCTGAATGTTATAGTGTAAATAGACTTACCTTCATGAAATAAAGCAATTTTGCCTATAAGGACTCATTTGCCCCTAATTGTCATAAAGCATGTAAAAACTGTTTGTAAGCGTTAAAATGATAGTAAATATGCAGTTTGCATTTTCTTATGAGAGAATGATCCAAACCTGAATGTTATAGTGTAAATAGACTTACCCTCATGAAATAAAGCAATTTTGCCTATAAGGACTTATTTGCACGCAATTGTCATGAAGCATGTAAAAACTGCTTGTCTGCGTTAAAATAATGGTTAATATGCAGTTTGCATTTTCTTATGAGAGAATGATCCAAACCTGAATGTTATAGTGTAAATAGACTTACCTTCATGAAATAAAGCAATTTTGCCTATAAGGACTCATTTGCCCCTAATTGTCATAAAGCATGTAAAAACTGCTTGTATGCGTTAAAATAATGGTTAATATGCAGTTTGCATTTTCTTATGAGAGAATGATCCAAACCTGAATGTATAGTGTAAATAGACTTACCTTCATGAAATAAAGCAATTTTGCCTATAAGGACTAATTTGCACCTAATTGTCGTAAAGCATGTAAAAACTGATTGCGTTAAAATTATAGTAAATGTGCAGTTTGCATTTTCTTATGAGAGAATGATCCAAACCTGAATGTTATAGTGTAAGTAAACTGACCTTTGTGAAATAAAGCAAATTAGCGTATAAGGACTCATTTGCCCGCAATTGTCGTAAAGCATGTAAAAAATGCTTGTCTGCGTTAAAATAATGGTTAATATGCAGTTTGCATTTTCTTATGAGAGAATGATCCAAACCTGAATGTATAGTGTAAATAGACTTACACTCACGAAATAAAGCAATTTTGCCTATAAGGACTCATTTGCACCTAATTGTCATAAAGCATGTAAAAACTGCTTGTATGCGTTAAAATGATAGTAAATATGCAGTTTGCATTTTCTTATGAGAGAATGATCCAAACCTAAATGTTATAGTGTAAATAGACTAACCCTCATGAAATAAAGCAATTTTGCCTATAAGGACTCATTTGCAAATAATTGTCATAAAGCTTGTAAAAACTGCTTGTATGCGTTAAAATAATAGTTAATATGCAGTTTGCATTTTCTTATGAGAGAATGATCCAAACCTGAATTTTATAGTTTAAGTAAACTTACTTTTGTAAAATAAAGCAATTTTGCCTATAAGGACTCAATTGCACCTAATTGTCGTAAAGCATGTAAAAACTGCTTGTCTGCGTTAAAATAATGGTTAATATGCAGTTTGCATTTTCTTATGAGAGAATGATCCAAACCTGAATGTTATAGTGTAAATAGACTTACCTTCATGAAATAAAGCAATTTTGCCTATAAGGACTCATTTTCCCCTAATTGTCATAAAGCATGTAAAAACTGCTTGTATGCGTTGAAATAATGGTTAATATGCAGTTGGCATTTTCTTATGAGAGAATGATATAAACCTGAATGTTATAGTGTAAATAGACTTACCTTTGTAAAATAAAGCAATTTTGCCTATAAGGACTCATTTGCACGCAATTGTCGTGAAGCATGTAAAAACTGCTTGTCTGCGTGAAAATGATAGTAAATATGCAATTTGCATTTTCTTATGAGAGAATGATCCAAACCTGAATGTTATAGTGTAAATAGACTTACCCTCATGAAATAAAGCAATTTTGCCTATAAATACTCATTTGCACCTAATTGTCGTAAAGCATGTAAAAACTGCTTGTCTGCGTTTAAATAATAGTTAATATGCAGTTTGCATTTTCTTATGAGAGAAAGATCCAAACCTGAATGTTATAGTGTAAATAGACTTACCTTCATGAAATAAAGCAATTTTGCCTATAAGGACTTATTTGCACGCAATTGTCGTGAAGCATGTAAAAACTGCTTGTCTGCGTTAAAATAATGGTTAATATGCAGTTTGCATTTTCTTATGAGAGAATGATCCAAACCTGAATGTTATAGTGTAAATAGACTTACCTTCATGAAATAAAGCAATTTTGCCTATAAGGACTCATTTGCCCCTAATTGTCATAAAGCATGTAAAAACTGCTTGTAAGCGTTAAAATGATAGTAAATATGCAGTTTGCATTTTCTTATGAGAGAATGATCCAAACCTGAATGTTATAGTGTAAATAGACTTACCCTCATGAAATAAAGCAATTTTGCCTATAAGGACTCAATTGCACCTAATTGTCGTAAAGCATGTAAAAACTGCTTGTCTGCGTTAAAATAATGGTTAATATGCAGTTTGCATTTTCTTATGAGAGAATGATCCAAACCTGAATGTTATAGTGTAAATAGACTTACCTTCATGAAATAAAGCAATTTTGCCTATAAGGACTCATTTTCCCCTAATTGTCATAAAGCATGTAAAAACTGCTTGTATGCGTTAAAATAATGGTTAATATGCAGTTTGCATTTTCTTATGAGAGAATGATATAAACCTGAATGTTATAGTGTAAATAGACTTACCTTTGTAAAATAAAGCAATTTTGCCTATAAGGACTCATTTGCACGCAATTGTCGTGAAGCATGTAAAAACTGCTTGTCTGCGTGAAAATGATAGTAAATATGCAATTTGCATTTTCTTATGAGAGAATGATCCAAACCTGAATGTTATAGTGTAAATAGACTTACCCTAATGAAATAAAGCAATTTTGCCTATAAATACTCATTTGCACCTAATTGTCGTAAAGCATGTAAAAACTGCTTGTCTGCGTTTAAATAATGGTTAATATGCAGTTTGCATTTTCTTATGAGAGAATGATCCAAACCTGAATGTTATAGTGTAAATAGACTTACCTTCATGAAATAAAGCAATTTTGCCTATAAGGACTTATTTGCCCCTAATTGTCATAAAGCATGTAAAAACTGCTTGTAAGCGTTAAAATGATAGTAAATATGCAGTTTGCATTTTCTTATGAGAGAATGATCCAAACCTGAATGTTATAGTGTAAATAGACTTACCCTCATGAAATAAAGCAATTTTGCCTATAAGGACTCATTTGCACCGAATTGTCATAAAGCTTGTAAAAACTGCTTGTATGCGTTAAAATAATAGTTAATATGCAGTTTGCATTTTCTTATGAGAGAATGATCCAAACCTGAATGTTATAGTGTAAGTAAACTTACCTTTGTGAAATAAAGCAATTTTGCCTATAAGGACTCATTTGCACCTAATTGTTGTAAAGCATGTAAAGACTGCTTGTCTGCGTTAAAATAATGGTTAATATGCAGTTTGCATTTTCTTATGAGAGAATGATCCAAACCTGAATGTTATAGTGAAAGTAGATTTACCTTTGTAAAATAAAGCAATTTTGCCTATATAGACTCATTTGCACCTAATTGTCATAAAGCATGTAAAAACTGCTTTTCTGCGTTATAATAATGGTTAATATGCAGTTTGCATTTTTTTATGAGAGAATGATCCAAACCTGAATGTTATAGTGTAAATAGACATACCTTCATGAAATAAAGCAAATTTTGCCTATAAGGACTCATTTACCCCTAATTGTCATAAAGCATGTAAAAACTGCTTGTCTGCGTTAAAATAATAGTTAATATGCAGTTTGCATTTTCTTATGAGAGAATGATTCAAACCTGAATGTTATAGTGAAAGTAGACTTACCTTTGTGAAATAAAACAATTTTACCTTTAAGGACTTATTTGCACCTAATTGTCGTAAACCATGTAAAAACTGCTTGTCTGCGTGAAAATGATAGTCAATATTCAGTTTGCATTTTCTTATGAGAGAATGATCCAAACCTGAATGGTATAGTGTAAATAGACGTACCCTCACGAAATAAAGCAATTTTGCCTATAAGGACTCATTTGCACCTAATTGTCATAAAGCATGTAAATACTACTTGACTGCGTGAAAATAATAGAAAATGATCAGTTTGCATTATCTTTTGAGAGAATGATCCAAACCTGAATGTTATAGTGTAAATAGACTTACCTTTGTGAAATAAAGCAATTTTGCCTATTAGGACTCATTTGCACGCAATTGTCGTGAAGCATGTAAAAACTGCTTGTCTGCGTCAAAATAATGGTTAATATGCAGTTTGCATTTTCTAATGAGAGAATGATCCAAACCTGATTGTTATAGTGAAAGTAGACTTACCTTTGTGAAATAAAACAATTTTGCCTTTAAGGACTTATTTGCACCTTATTGTCGTAAAACATGTAAAAACTGCTTGTCTGCGTGAAAATGATAGTAAATATGCAGTTTGCATTTTCTAATGAGAGAATGATCCAAACCTGAATGTCATAGTGTAAGTAGACTTACCCTCATGAAATAAAGCAATTTTTCCTATAAGGACTCATTTGCCCCTAATTGTCATAAAGCATGTAAAAACTGCTTGTATGCGTTAAAATAATGGTTAATATGCAGTTAGCATTTTCTTATGAGAGAATGATCCAAACCTGAATGTTATAGTGTAAATATACTTACCTTTCTAAAATAAAGAATTTTGCCTATAAGGACTCATTTGCCCGCAATTGTCGTAAAGCATGTAAATACTGCTTGTCTGCGTTAAAATAATGGTTAATATGCAGTTTGCATTTTCTTATGAGAGAATAATCCAAACCTGAATGTTATAGTGTAAATAGACTTACACTCATGAAATAAAGCAATTTTGCCTATAAGGACTCATTTGCACCTAATTGTCATAAAGCATGTAAAAACTGCTTGTATGCGTTAAAATGATAGTAAATATGCAGTTTGCATTTTCTTATGAGAGAATGATCCAAACCTAAATGTTATAGTTTAAATAGACTAACCCTCATGAAATAAAGCAATTTTGCCTATAAGGACTCATTTACCCCTAATTGTCATAAAGCATGTAAAAACTGCTTGTCTGCGTTAAAATAATAGTTAATATGCAGTTTGCATTTTCTTATGAGAGAATAATCCAAACCTGAATTTTATAGTTTAAGTAAACTTACCTTTGTAAAATAAAGCAATTTTGCCTATAAGGACTCAATTGCACCTAATTGTCGTAAAGCATGTAAAAACTGCTTGTCTGCGTTAAAATAATGGTTAATATGCAGTTTGCATTTTCTTATGAGAGAATGATCCAAACCTGAATGTTATAGTGTAAATAGACTTACCTTCATGAAATAAAGCAATTTTGCCTATAAATACTCATTTGCACCTAATTGTCGTAAAGCATGTAAAAACTGCTTGTCTGCGTTTAAATAATGGTTAATATGCAGTTTGCATTTTCTTATAAGAGAAAGATCCAAACCTGAATGTTATAGTGTAAATAGACTTACCTTCAAAAATAAAGCAATTTTGCCTATAAGGACTTATTTGCACGCAATTGTCATGAAGCATGTAAACACTGCTTGTCTGCGTTAAAATAATGGTTAATATGCAGTTTGCATTTTCTTATGAGAGAATGATCCAAACCTGAATGTTATAGTGTAAATAGACTTACCTTCATGAAATAAAGCAATTTTGCCTATAAGGACTCATTTGCCCCTAATTGTCATAAAGCATGTAAAAACTGCTTGTAAGCGTTAAAATGATAGTAAATATGCAGTTTGCATTTTCTTATGAGAGAATGATCCAAACCTGAATGTTATAGTGTAAATAGACTTACCCTCATGAAATAAAGCAATTTTGCCTATAAGGACTTATTTGCACGCAATTGTCATGAAGCATGTAAAAACTGCTTGTCTGCGTTAAAATAATGGTTAATATGCAGTTTGCATTTTCTTATGAGAGAATGATCCAAACCTGAATGTTATAGTGTAAATAGACTTACCTTCATGAAATAAAGCAATTTTGCCTATAAGGACTCATTTGCCCCTAATTGTCATAAAGCATGTAAAAACTGCTTGTAAGCGTTAAAATGATAGTAAATATGCAGTTTGCATTTTCTTATGAGAGAATGATCCAAACCTGAATGTTAAAGTGTAAATAGACTTACCCTCATGAAATAAAGCAATTTGGCCTATAAGGACTTATTTGCACGCAATTGTCATGAAGCATGTAAAAACTGCTTGTCTGCGTTAAAATAATGGTTAATATGCAGTTTGCATTTTCTTATGAGAGAATGATCCAAACCTGAATGTTAAAGTGTAAATAGACTTACCTTCATGAAATAAAGCAATTTTGCCTATGAGGACTCATTTGCCCCTAATTGTCACAAAGCATGTAAAAACTGCTTGCAAGCGTTAAAATGATAGTAAATATGCAGTTTGCATTTTCTTATGAGAGAATGATCCAAACCTGAATGTTATAGTGTAAATAGACTTACCCTCATGAAATAAAGCAATTTTGCCTATAAGGACTCATTTGCACCGACTTGTCATAAAGCTTGTAAAAACTGCTTGGATGCGTTAAAATAATAGTTAATATGCAGTTTGCATTTTCTTATGAGAGAATGATCCAAACCTGAATGTTATAGTGTAAGTAAACTTACCTTTGTGAAATAAAGCAATTTTGCCTATAAGGACTCATTTGCACCTATTTGTTGTAAAGCATGTAAAGACTGCTTGTCTGCGTTAAAATAATGGTTAATATGCAGTTTGCATTTTCTTATGAGAGAATGATCCAAACCTGAATGTTATAGTGAATGTAGATTTACCTTTGTAAAATAAAGCAATTTTGTCTATAAAGACTCATTTGCACCTAATTGTCATAAAGCATGTAAAAACTGCTTGTCTGCGTTAAAATAATGGTTAATATGCAGTTTGCATTTTTTTATGAGAGAATGATCCAAACCTGAATGTTATAGTGTAAATAGACATACCTTCATGAAATAAAGCAATTTTGCCTATAAGGACTCATTTGCCCCTAATTGTCATAAAGCATGTAAAAACTGCTTGTCTGCGTTAAAATAATAGTTAATATGCAGTTTGCATTTTCTTATGAGAGAATGATCCAAACCTGAATGTTATAGTGAAAGTAGACTTACCTTTGTGAAATAAAACAATTTTGCCTTTAAGGACTTATTTGCACCTAATTGTCGTAAACCATGTAAAAACTGCTTGTCTGCGTGAAAATGATAGTAAATATTCAGTTTGCATTTTCTTATGAGAGAATGATCCAAACCTGAATGTTATAGTGAAAATAGACTTACCCTCATGAAATAAAGCAATTTTGCCTATAAGGACTCATTTGCACCTAATTGTCATAAAGCATGTAAAAACTGCTTGTATGCGTTAAAATAATAGTTAATATGCAGTTTGCATTTTCTTATGAGAGAATGATCCAAACCTGAATGTTATAGTGTAAGTAAACTTACCTTTGTGAAATAAAGCAATTTTGCCTATAAGGACTCATTTGCACCTAATTGTCGTAAAGCATCTGAAGACTGCTTGTCTGCGTTAAAATAATGGTTAATATGCAGTTTGCATTTTCTTATGAGAAAATGATCCAAACCTGAATGTTATAGTGTAAATAGACTAACCTTCATGAAATAAAGCAATTTTGCCTATAAGGACTCATTTGCCCCTATTTGTCATAAAGCATGTAAAAACTGCTTGTATGCGTTAAAATAATGGTTAATATGCAGTTTGCATTTTCTTATGAGAGAATGATCCAAACCTGAATGTATAGTGTAAATAGACTTACCTTCATGAAATAAAGCAATTTTGCCTATAAGGACTAATTTGCACCTAATTGTCGTAAAGCATGTAAAAACTGATTGTCTGCGTTAAAATGATAGTAAATGTGCAGTTTGCATTTTCTTATGAGAGAATGATCCAAACCTGAATGTTATAGTGTAAATAGACTTGCCTTTGTAAATTAAATCAATTTTGCTTATAAGGCCACATTTGCACCTAATTGTCATAAAGCATGTAAATACTGCTTGTCTGCGTGAAAATAATAGTTAATATGCAGTTTGCATTTTCTTATGAGAGAATGATCCAAACCTGAATGTTATAGTGTAAGTAAACTTACCTTTGTGAAATAAAGCAATTTTGCCTATAAGGACTCATTTGCACCTATTTGTTGTAAAGCATGTAAAGACTGCTTGTCTGCGTTAAAATAATGGTTAATATGCAGTTTGCATTTTCTTATGAGAGAATGATCCAAACCTGAATGTTATAGTGAATGTAGATTTACCTTTGTAAAATAAAGCAATTTTGTCTATATAGACTCATTTGCACCTAATTGTCATAAAGCATGTAAAAACTGCTTGTCTGCGTTAAAATAATGGTTAATATGCAGTTTGCATTTTTTTATGAGAGAATGATCCAAACCTGAATGTTATAGTGTAAATAGACATACCTTCAAGAAATAAAGCAATTTTGCCTATAAGGACTCATTTGCCCCTAATTGTCATAAAGCATGTAAAAACTGCTTGTCTGCGTTAAAATAATAGTTAATATGCAGTTTGCATTTTCTTATGAGAGAATGATCCAAACCTGAATGTTATAGTGAAAGTAGACTTACCTTTGTGAAATAAAACAATTTTGCCTTTAAGGACTTATTTGCACCTAATTGTCGTAAACCATGTAAAAACTGCTTGTCTGCGTGAAAATGATAGTAAATATTCAGTTTGCTTTTTCTTATGAGAGAATGATCCAAACCTGAATGTTATAGTGAAAATAGACTTACCCTCATGAAATAAAGCAATTTTGCCTATAAGGACTCATTTGCACCTAATTGTCATAAAGCATGTAAAAACTGCTTGTATGCGTTAAAATAATAGTTAATATGCAGTTTGCATTTTCTTATGAGAGAATGATCCAAACCTGAATGTTATAGTGTAAGTAAACTTACCTTTGTGAAATAAAGCAATTTTGCCTATAAGGACTCATTTGCACCTAATTGTCGTAAAGCATCTGAAGACTGCTTGTCTGCGTTAAAATAATGGTTAATATGCAGTTTGCATTTTCTTATGAGAAAATGATCCAAACCTGAATGTTATAGTGTAAGTAGACTAACCTTCATGAAATAAAGCAATTTTGCCTATAAGGACTCATTTGCCCCTAATTGTCATAAAGCATGTAAAAACTGCTTGTATGCGTTAAAATAATGGTTAATATGCAGTTTGCATTTTCTTATGAGAGAATGATCCAAACCTGAATGTATAGTGTAAATAGACTTACCTTCATGAAATAAAGCAATTTTGCCTATAAGGACTAATTTGCACCTAATTGTCGTAAAGCATGTAAAAACTGATTGTCTGCGTTAAAATGATAGTAAATGTGCAGTTTGCATTTTCTTATGAGAGAATGATCCAAACCTGAATGTTATAGTGTAAATAAACTTGCCTTTGTAAATTAAATCAATTTTGCTTATAAGGCCACATTTGCACCTAATTGTCATAAAGCATGTAAATACTGCTTGTCTGCGTGAAAATAATAGTTAATATGCAGTTTGCATTTTCTTATGAGAGAATGATCCAAACCTGAATGTTATAGTGTAAGTAAACTAACCTTTGTGAAATAAAGCAATTTTGCCTATAAGGACTCATTTGCACCTAATTGTCGTAAAGCATGTAGACTGCTTGTCTGCGTTAAAATAATGGTTAATATGCAGTTTGCATCTTCTTATGAGAAAATAATCCAAACCTGAATGTTATAGTGTAAATAGACTTACCTTCATGAAATAAAGCAATTTTGCCTATAAGGACTCATTTGCCCCTAATTGTCATAAAGCATGTAAAAACTGCTTGTATGCGTTAAAATAATGGTTAATATGCAGTTTGCATTTTCTTATGAGAGAATGATCCAAACCTGAATGTATAGTGTAAATAGACTTACCTTCATGAAATAAAGCAATTTTGCCTATAAGGACTAATTTGCACCTAATTGTCGTAAAGCATGTAAAAACTGATTGCGTTAAAATTATAGTAAATGTGCAGTTTGCATTTTCTTATGAGAGAATGATCCAAACCTGAATGTTATAGTGTAAGTAAACTGACCTTTGTGAAATAAAGCAAATTAGCGTATAAGGACTCATTTGCCCGCAATTGTCGTAAAGCATGTAAAAAATGCTTGTCTGCGTTAAAATAATGGTTAATATGCAGTTTGCATTTTCTTATGAGAGAATGATCCAAACCTGAATGTATAGTGTAAATAGACTTACACTCACGAAATAAAGCAATTTTGCCTATAAGGACTCATTTGCACCTAATTGTCATAAAGCATGTAAAAACTGCTTGTATGCGTTAAAATAATAGTTAATATGCAGTTTGCATTTTCTTATGAGAGAATGATCCAAACCTGAATTTTATAGTTTAAGTAAACTTACTTTTGTAAAATAAAGCAATTTTGCCTATAAGGACTCAATTGCACCTAATTGTCGTAAAGCATGTAAAAACTGCTTGTCTGCGTTAAAATAATGGTTAATATGCAGTTTGCATTTTCTTATGAGAGAATGATCCAAACCTGAATGTTATAGTGTAAATAGACTTACCTTCATGAAATAAAGCAATTTTGCCTATAAGGACTCATTTTCCCCTAATTGTCATAAAGCATGTAAAAACTGCTTGTATGCGTTGAAATAATGGTTAATATGCAGTTGGCATTTTCTTATGAGAGAATGATATAAACCTGAATGTTATAGTGTAAATAGACTTACCTTTGTAAAATAAAGCAATTTTGCCTATAAGGACTCATTTGCACGCAATTGTCGTGAAGCATGTAAAAACTGCTTGTCTGCGTGAAAATGATAGTAAATATGCAATTTGCATTTTCTTATGAGAGAATGATCCAAACCTGAATGTTATAGTGTAAATAGACTTACCCTCATGAAATAAAGCAATTTTGCCTATAAATACTCATTTGCACCTAATTGTCGTAAAGCATGTAAAAACTGCTTGTCTGCGTTTAAATAATAGTTAATATGCAGTTTGCATTTTCTTATGAGAGAAAGATCCAAACCTGAATGTTATAGTGTAAATAGACTTACCTTCATGAAATAAAGCAATTTTGCCTATAAGGACTTATTTGCACGCAATTGTCGTGAAGCATGTAAAAACTGCTTGTCTGCGTTAAAATAATGGTTAATATGCAGTTTGCATTTTCTTATGAGAGAATGATCCAAACCTGAATGTTATAGTGTAAATAGACTTACCTTCATGAAATAAAGCAATTTTGCCTATAAGGACTCATTTGCCCCTAATTGTCATAAAGCATGTAAAAACTGCTTGTAAGCGTTAAAATGATAGTAAATATGCAGTTTGCATTTTCTTATGAGAGAATGATCCAAACCTGAATGTTATAGTGTAAATAGACTTACCCTCATGAAATAAAGCAATTTTGCCTATAAGGACTCATTTGCACCGAATTGTCATAAAGCTTGTAAAAACTGCTTGTATGCGTTAAAATAATAGTTAATATGCAGTTTGCATTTTCTTATGAGAGAATGATCCAAACCTGAATGTTATAGTGTAAGTAAACTTACCTTTGTGAAATAAAGCAATTTTGCCTATAAGGACTCATTTGCACCTAATTGTTGTAAAGCATGTAAAGACTGCTTGTCTGCGTTAAAATAATGGTTAATATGCAGTTTGCATTTTCTTATGAGAGAATGATCCAAACCTGAATGTTATAGTGAAAGTAGATTTACCTTTGTAAAATAAAGCAATTTTGCCTATATAGACTCATTTGCACCTAATTGTCATAAAGCATGTAAAAACTGCTTGTCTGCGTTATAATAATGGTTAATATGCAGTTTGCATTTTTTTATGAGAGAATGATCCAAACCTGAATGTTATAGTGTAAATAGACATACCTTCATGAAATAAACCAAATTTTGCCTATAAGGACTCATTTACCCCTAATTGTCATAAAGCATGTAAAAACTGCTTGTCTGCGTTAAAATAATAGTTAATATGCAGTTTGCATTTTCTTATGAGAGAATGATTCAAACCTGAATGTTATAGTGAAAGTAGACTTACCTTTGTGAAATAAAACAATTTTGCCTTTAAGGACTTATTTGCACCTAATTGTCGTAAACCATGTAAAAACTGCTTGTCTGCGTGAAAATGATAGTCAATATTCAGTTTGCATTTTCTTATGAGAGAATGATCCAAACCTGAATGGTATAGTGTAAATAGACGTACCCTCACGAAATAAAGCAATTTTGCCTATAAGGACTCATTTGCACCTAATTGTCATAAAGCATGTAAATACTACTTGACTGCGTGAAAATAATAGAAAATGATCAGTTTGCATTATCTTTTGAGAGAATGATCCAAACCTGAATGTTATAGTGTAAATAGACTTACCTTTGTGAAATAAAGCAATTTTGCCTAATAGGACTCATTTGCACGCAATTGTCGTGAAGCATGTAAAAACTGCTTGTCTGCGTCAAAATAATGGTTAATATGCAGTTTGCATTTTCTAATGAGAGAATGATCCAAACCTGATTGTTATAGTGAAAGTAGACTTACCTTTGTGAAATAAAACAATTTTGCCTTTAAGGACTTATTTGCACCTTATTGTCGTAAAACATGTAAAAACTGCTTGTCTGCGTGAAAATGATAGTAAATATGCAGTTTGCATTTTCTAATGAGAGAATGATCCAAACCTGAATGTCATAGTGTAAATAGACTTACCCTCATGAAATAAAGCAATTTTGCCTATAAGGACTCATTTGCCCCTAATTGTCATAAAGCATGTAAAAACTGCTTGTATGCGTTAAAATAATGGTTAATATGCAGTTAGCATTTTCTTATGAGAGAATGATCCAAACCTGAATGTTATAGTGTAAATAGACTTACCTTTGTAAAATAAAGAATTTTGCCTATAAGGACTCATTTGCCCGCAATTGTCGTAAAGCATGTAAATACTGCTTGTCTGCGTTAAAATAATGGTTAATATGCAGTTTGCATTTTCTTATGAGAGAATAATCCAAACCTGAATGTTATAGTGTAAATAGACTTACACTCATGAAATAAAGCAATTTTGCCTATAAGGACTCATTTGCACCTAATTGTCATAAAGCATGTAAAAACTGCTTGTATGCGTTAAAATGATAGTAAATATGCAGTTTGCATTTTCTTATGAGAGAATGATCCAAACCTAAATGTTATAGTCTAAATAGACTAACCCTCATGAAATAAAGCAATTTTGCCTATAAGGACTCATTTGCAAATAATTGTCATAAAGCTTGTAAAAACTGCTTGTATGCGTTAAAATAATAGTTAATATGCAGTTTGCATTTTCTTATGAGAGAATAATCCAAACCTGAATTTTATAGTTTAAGTAAACTTACCTTTGTAAAATAAAGCAATTTTGCCTATAAGGACTCAATTGCACCTAATTGTCGTAAAGCATGTAAAAACTGCTTGTCTGCGTTAAAATAATGGTTAATATGCAGTTTGCATTTTCTTATGAGAGAATGATCCAAACCTGAATGTTATAGTGTAAATAGACTTACCTTCATGAAATAAAGCAATTTTGCCTATAAGGACTCATTTTCCCCTAATTGTCATAAAGCATGTAAAAACTGCTTGTATGCGTTAAAATAATGGTTAATATGCAGTTTGCATTTTCTTATGAGAGAATGATATAAACCTGAATGTTATAGTGTTAATAGACTTACCTTTGTAAAATAAAGCAATTTTGCCTATAAGGACTCATTTGCACGCAATTGTCGTGAAGCATGTAAAAACTGCTTGTCTGCGTGAAAATGATAGTAAATATGCAATTTGCATTTTCTTATGAGAGAATGATCCAAACCTGAATGTTATAGTGTAAATAGACTTACCCTCATGAAATAAAGCAATTTTGCCTATAAATACTCATTTGCACCTAATTGTCGTAAAGCATGTAAAAACTGCTTGTCTGCGTTTAAATAATGGTTAATATGCAGTTTGCATTTTCTTATGAGAGAAAGATCCAAACCTGAATGTTATAGTGTAAATAGACTTACCTTCATAAAATAAAGCAATTTTGCCTATAAGGACTTATTTGCACACAATTGTCATGAAGCATGTAAACACTGCTTGTCTGCGTTAAAATAATGGTTAATATGCAGTTTGCATTTTCTTATGAGAGAATGATCCAAACCTGAATGTTATAGTGTAAATAGACTTACCTTCATGAAATAAAGCAATTTTGCCTATAAGGACTCATTTGCCCCTAATTGTCATAAAGCATGTAAAAACTGCTTGTAAGCGTTAAAATGATAGTAAATATGCAGTTTGCATTTTCTTATGAGAGAATGATCCAAACCTAAATGTTATAGTGTAAATAGACTTACCCTCATGAAATAAAGCAATTTTGCCTATAAGGACTTATTTGCACGCAATTGTCATGAAGCATGTAAAAACTGCTTGTCTGCGTTAAAATAATGGTTAATATGCAGTTTGCATTTTCTTATGAGAGAATGATCCAAACCTGAATGTTAAAGTGTAAATAGACTTACCTTCATAAAATAAAGCAATTTTGCCTATAAGGACTCATTTGCCCCTAATTGTCACAAAGCATGTAAAAACTGCTTGCAAGCGTTAAAATGATAGTAAATATGCAGTTTGCATTTTCTTATGAGAGAATGATCCAAACCTGAATGTTATAGTGTAAATAGACTTACCCTCATGAAATAAAGCAATTTTGCCTATAAGGACTCATTTGCACCGACTTGTCATAAAGCTTGTAAAAACTGCTTGGATGCGTTAAAATAATAGTTAATATGCAGTTTGCATTTTCTTATGAGAGAATGATCCAAACCTGAATGTTATAGTGTAAGTAAACTTACCTTTGTGAAATAAAGCAATTTTGCCTATAAGGACTCATTTGCACCTATTTGTTGTAAAGCATGTAAAGACTGCTTGTCTGCGTTAAAATAATGGTTAATATGCAGTTTGCATTTTCTTATGAGAGAATGATCCAAACCTGAATGTTATAGTGAATGTAGATTTACCTTTGTAAAATAAAGCAATTTTGTCTATATAGACTCATTTGCACCTAATTGTCATAAAGCATGTAAAAACTGCTTGTCTGCGTTAAAATAATGGTTAATATGCAGTTTGCATTTTTTTATGAGAGAATGATCCAAACCTGAATGTTATAGTGTAAATAGACATACCTTCATGAAATAAAGCAATTTTGCCTATAAGGACTCATTTGCCCCTAATTGTCATAAAGCATGTAAAAACTGCTTGTCTGCGTTAAAATAATAGTTAATATGCAGTTTGCATTTTCTTATGAAAGAATGATCCAAACCTGAATGTTATAGTGTAAATAGACTTACCTTCATGAAATAAAGCAATTTTGCCTATAAGGACTTATTTGCACGCAATTGTCGTGAAGCATGTAAAAACTGCTTGTCTGCGTTAAAATAATGGTTAATATGCAGTTTGCATTTTCTTATGAGAGAATGATCCAAACCTGAATGTTATAGTGTAAATAGACTTACCTTCATGAAATAAAGCAATTTTGCCTATAAGGACTCATTTGCCCCTAATTGTCATAAAGCATGTAAAAACTGCTTGTAAGCGTTAAAATGATAGTAAATATGCAGTTTGCATTTTCTTATGAGAGAATGATCCAAACCTGAATGTTATAGTGTAAATAGACTTACCCTCATGAAATAAAGCAATTTTGCCTATAAGGACTCATTTGCACCGAATTGTCATAAAGCTTGTAAAAACTGCTTGTATGCGTTAAAATAATGGTTAATATGCAGTTTGCATTTTCTTATGAGAAAATGATCCAAACCTGAATGTTATAGTGTAAATAGACTAACCTTCATGAAATAAAGCAATTTTGCCTATAAGGACTCATTTGCCCCTAATTGTCATAAAGCATGTAAAAACAGCTTGTATGCGTTAAAATAATGGTTAATATGCAGTTTGCATTTTCTTATGAGAGAATGATATAAACCTGAATGTTATAGTGTAAATAGACTTACCTTTGTAAAATAAAGCAATTTTGCCTATAAGGACTCATTTGCACGCAATTGTCATGAAGCATGTAAAAACTGCTTGTCTGCGTTAAAATAATGGTTAATATGCAGTTTGCATTTTCTTATGAGAGAATGATCCAAACCTGAATGTTAAAGTGTAAATAGACTTACCTTCATGAAATAAAGCAATTTTGCCTATAAGGACTCATTTGCCCCTAATTGTCACAAAGCATGTAAAAACTGCTTGCAAGCGTTAAAATGATAGTAAATATGCAGTTTGCATTTTCTTATGAGAGAATGATCCAAACCTGAATGTTATATTGTAAATAGACTTACCCTCATGAAATAGAGCAATTTTGCCTATAAGGACTCATTTGCACCGACTTGTCATAAAGCTTGTAAAAACTGCTTGGATGCGTTAAAATAATAGTTAATATGCAGTTTGCATTTTCTTATGAGAGAATGATCCAAACCTGAATGTTATAGTGTAAGTAAACTTACCTTTGTGAAATAAAGCAATTTTGCCTATAAGGACTCATTTGCACCTATTTGTTGTAAAGCATGTAAAGACTGCTTGTCTGCGTTAAAATAATGGTTAATATGCAGTTTGCATTTTCTTATGAGAGAATGATCCAAACCTGAATGTTATAGTGAATGTAGATTTACCTTTGTAAAATAAAGCAATTTTGCCTATAAGGACTCATTTGCCCCTAATTGTCATAAAGCATGTAAAAACTGTTTGTCTGCGTTAAAATAATAGTTAATATGCAGTTTGCATTTTCTTATGAGAGAATGATCCAAACCTGAATGTTATAGTGAAAGTAGACTTACCTTTGTGAAATAAAACAATTTTGCCTTTAAGGACTTATTTGCACCTAATTGTCGTAAACCATGTAAAAACTGCTTGTCTGCGTGAAAATGATAGTAAATATGCTGTTTGCATTTTCTTATGAGAGAATGATCCAAACCTGAATGTTATAGTGTAAATAGACTTACCCTCATGAAATAAAGCAATTTTGCCTATAAGGACTCATTTGCACCTATTTGTCATAAAGCATGTAAAAACTGCTTGTATTCGTTAAAATAATAGGCAATATGCAGTTTGCATTTTCTTATGAGAGAATGATACAAACCTGAATGTTATAGTGTAAGTAAACTTACCTTCATGAAATAATGCAATTTTGCCTATAAGGACTCATTTGCCCCTAATTGTCATAAAGCATGTAAAAACTGCTTGTATGCGTTAAAATAATGGTTAATATGCAGTTTGCATTTTCTTATGAGAGAATGATCCAAACCTGAATGTATAGTGTAAATAGACTTACCTTCATGAAATAAAGCAATTTTGCCTATAAGGACTAATTTGCACCTAATTGTCGTAAAGCATGTAAAAACTGATTGTTTGCGTTAAAATGATAGTAAATGTGCAGTTTGCATTTTCTTATGAGAGAATGATCCAAACCTGAATGTTATAGTGTAAATAGACTTGCCTTTGTAAATTAAATCAATTTTGCTTATAAGGCCACATTTGCACCTAATTGTCATAAAGCATGTAAATACTGCTTGTCTGCGTGAAAATAATAGTTAATATGCAGTTTGCATTTTCTTATGAGAGAATGATCCAAACCTGAATGTTATAGTGTAAGTAAACTAACCTTTGTGAAATAAAGCAATTTTGCCTATAAGGACTCATTTGCACCTAATTGTCGTAAAGCATGTAGATTGCTTGTCTGCGTTAAAATAATGGTTAATATGCAGTTTGCATTTTCTTATGAGAAAATAATCCAAACCTGAATGTTATAGTGTAAATAAACTTACGTTCATGAAATAAAGCAATTTTGCCTATAAGGACTCATTTGCCCCTAATTGTCATAAAGCATGTAAAAACTGCTTGTATGCGTTAAAATAATGGTTAATATGCAGTTTGCATTTTCTTATGAGAGAATGATCCAAACCTGAATGTATAGTGTAAATAGACTTACCTTCATGAAATAAAGCAATTTTGCCTATAAGGACTAATTTGCACCTAATTGTCGTAAAGCATGTAAAAACTGATTGCGTTAAAATTATAGTAAATGTGCAGTTTGCATTTTCTTATGAGAGAATGATCCAAACCTGAATGTTATAGTGTAAGTAAACTGACCTTTGTGAAATAAAGCAAATTAGCGTATAAGGACTCATTTGCCCGCAATTGTCGTAAAGCATGTAAAAACTGCTTGTCTGCGTTAAAATAATGGTTAATATGCAGTTTGCATTTTCTTATGAGAGAATAATCCAAACCTGAATGTTATAGTGCAAATAGACTTACACTCATGAAATAAAGCAATTTTGCCTATAAGGACTCATTTGCACCTAATTGTCATAAAGCATGTAAAAACTGCTTGTATGCGTTAAAATGATAGTAAATATGCAGTTTGCATTTTCTTATGAGAGAATGATCCAAACCTAAATGTTATAGTCTAAATAGACTAACCCTCATGAAATAAAGCAATTTTGCCTATAAGGACTCATTTGCAAATAATTGTCATAAAGCTTGTAAAAACTGCTTGTATGCGTTAAAATAATAGTTAATATGCAGTTTGCATTTTCTTATGAGAGAATGATCCAAACCTGAATTTTATAGTTTAAGTAAACTTACCTTTGTAAAATAAAGCAATTTTGCCTATAAGGACTCAATTGCACCTAATTGTCGTAAAGCATGTAAAAACTGCTTGTCTGCGTTAAAATAATGGTTAATATGCAGTTTGCATTTTCCCTTGAGAGAATTATACAAACCTGAATGTTATAGTGTAAATAGACTTACCTTCATGAAATAAAGCAATTTTGCCTATAAGGACTCATTTTCCCCTAATTGTCATAAAGCATGTAAAAACAGCTTGTATGCGTTAAAATAATGGTTAATATGCAGTTTGCATTTTCTTATGAGAGAATGATCCAAACCTGAATGTATAGTGTAAATAGACTTACCTTCATGAAATAAAGCAATTTTGCCTATAAGGACTAATTTGCACCTAATTGTCGTAAAGCATGTAAAAACTGATTGTTTGCGTTAAAATGATAGTAAATGTGCAGTTTGCATTTTCTTATGAGAGAATGATCCAAACCTGAATGTTATAGTGTAAATAGACTTGCCTTTGTAAATTAAATCAATTTTGCTTATAAGGCCACATTTGCACCTAATTGTCATAAAGCATGTAAATACTGCTTGTCTGCGTGAAAATAATAGTTAATATGCAGTTTGCATTTTCTTATGAGAGAATGATCCAAACCTGAATGTTATAGTGTAAGTAAACTAACCTTTGTGAAATAAAGCAATTTTGCCTATAAGGACTCATTTGCACCTAATTGTCGTAAAGCATGTAGATTGCTTGTCTGCGTTAAAATAATGGTTAATATGCAGTTTGCATTTTCTTATGAGAAAATAATCCAAACCTGAATGTTATAGTGTAAATAAACTTACGTTCATGAAATAAAGCAATTTTGCCTATAAGGACTCATTTGCCCCTAATTGTCATAAAGCATGTAAAAACTGCTTGTATGCGTTAAAATAATGGTTAATATGCAGTTTGCATTTTCTTATGAGAGAATGATCCAAACCTGAATGTATAGTGTAAATAGACTTACCTTCATGAAATAAAGCAATTTTGCCTATAAGGACTAATTTGCACCTAATTGTCGTAAAGCATGTAAAAACTGATTGCGTTAAAATTATAGTAAATGTGCAGTTTGCATTTTCTTATGAGAGAATGATCCAAACCTGAATGTTATAGTGTAAGTAAACTGACCTTTGTGAAATAAAGCAAATTAGCGTATAAGGACTCATTTGCCCGCAATTGTCGTAAAGCATGTAAAAACTGCTTGTCTGCGTTAAAATAATGGTTAATATGCAGTTTGCATTTTCTTATGAGAGAATAATCCAAACCTGAATGTTATAGTGCAAATAGACTTACACTCATGAAATAAAGCAATTTTGCCTATAAGGACTCATTTGCACCTAATTGTCATAAAGCATGTAAAAACTGCTTGTATGCGTTAAAATGATAGTAAATATGCAGTTTGCATTTTCTTATGAGAGAATGATCCAAACCTAAATGTTATAGTCTAAATAGACTAACCCTCATGAAATAAAGCAATTTTGCCTATAAGGACTCATTTGCAAATAATTGTCATAAAGCTTGTAAAAACTGCTTGTATGCGTTAAAATAATAGTTAATATGCAGTTTGCATTTTCTTATGAGAGAATGATCCAAACCTGAATTTTATAGTTTAAGTAAACTTACCTTTGTAAAATAAAGCAATTTTGCCTATAAGGACTCAATTGCACCTAATTGTCGTAAAGCATGTAAAAACTGCTTGTCTGCGTTAAAATAATGGTTAATATGCAGTTTGCATTTTCCCTTGAGAGAATTATACAAACCTGAATGTTATAGTGTAAATAGACTTACCTTCATGAAATAAAGCAATTTTGCCTATAAGGACTCATTTTCCCCTAATTGTCATAAAGCATGTAAAAACAGCTTGTATGCGTTAAAATAATGGTTAATATGCAGTTTGCATTTTCTTATGAGAGAATGATATAAACCTGAATGTTATAGTGTAAATAGACTTACCTTTGTAAAATAAAGCAATTTTGCCTATAAGGACTCATTTGCACGCAATTGTCGTGAAGCATGTAAAAACTGCTTGTCTACGTGAAATTGATAGTAAATATGCAATTTGCATTTTCTTATGAGAGAATGATCCAAACCTGAATGTTATAGTGTAAATAGACTTACCCTAATGAAATAAAGCAATTTTGCCTATAAATACTCATTTGCACCTAATTGTCGTAAAGCATGTAAAAACTGCTTGTCTGCGTTTAAATAATGGTTAATATGCAGTTTGCATTTTCTTATGAGATAAAGATCCAAACCTGAATGTTATAGTGTAAATAGATTTACCTTCATAAAATAAAGCAATTTTGCCTATAAGGACTTATTTGCACGCAATTGTCATGAAGCATGTAAAAACTGCTTGTCTGCGTTAAAATAATGGTTAATATGCAGTTTGCATTTTCTTATGAGAGAATGATCCAAACCTGAATGTTATAGTGTAAATAGACTTACCTTCATGAAATAAAGCAATTTTGCCTATAAGGACTCATTTGCCCCTAATTGTCATAAATCATGTAAAAACTGCTTGTAAGCGTTAAAATGATAGTAAATATGCAGTTTGCATTTTCTTATGAGAGAATGATCCAAACCTGAATGTTATAGTGTAAATAGACTTACCCTCATGAAATAAAGCAATTTTGCCTATAAGGACTTATTTGCACGCAATTGTCATGAAGCATGTAAAAACTGCTTGTCTGCGTTAAAATAATGGTTAATATGCAGTTTGCATTTTCTTATGAGAGAATGATCCAAACCTGAATGTTATAGTGTAAATAGACTTACCTTCATGAAATAAAGCAATTTTGCCTATAAGGACTCATTTGCCCCTAATTGTCACAAAGCATGTAAAAACTGCTTGCAAGCGTTAAAATGATAGTAAATATGCAGTTTGCATTCTCTTATGAGAGAATGATCCAAACCTGAATGTTATAGTGTAAATAGACTTACCCTCATGAAATAAAGCAATTTTGCCTATAAGGACTCATTTGCACCGACTTGTCATGAAGCTTGTAAAAACTGCTTGGATGCGTTAAAATAATAGTTAATATGCAGTTTGCATTTTCTTATGAGAGAATGATCCAAACCTGAATGTTATAGTGTAAGTAAACTTACCTTTGTGAAATAAAGCAATTTTGCCTATAAGGACTCATTTGCACCTATTTGTTGTAAAGCATGTAAAGACTGCTTGTCTGCGTTAAAATAATGGTTAATATGCAGTTTGCATTTTCTTATGAGAGAATGATCCAAACCTGAATGTTATAGTGAAAGTAGATTTACCTTTGTAAAATAAAGCAATTTTGCCTATATAGGCTCATTTGCACCTAATTGTCATAAAGCATGTAAAAACTGCTTGTCTGCGTTAAAATAATGGTTAATATGCAGCTTGCATTTTTTTATGAGAGAATGATCCAAACCTGAATGTTATAGTGTAAATAGACATACCTTCATGAAATAAAGCAATTTTGCCTATAAGGACTTATTTGCCCCTATATGTCATAAAGCATGTAAAAACTGCTTGTCTGCGTTAAAATAATAGTTAATTTGCAGTTTGCATTTTCTTATGAGAGAATGAACCAAACCTGAATGTTATAGTGAAAGTAGACTTACCTTTGTGAAATAAAACAATTTTGCCTTTAAGGACTTATTTGCACCTAATTGTCGTAAACCATGTAAAAACTGCTTGTCTGCGTGAAAATGATAGTAAATATTCAGTTTGCATTTTCTTATGAGAGAATGATCCAAACCTGAATGTTATAGTGAAAATAGACTTACCCTCATGAAATAAAGCAATTTTGCCTATAAGGACTCATTTGCACCTAATTGTCATAAAGCATGTAAAAACTGCTTGTATGAGTTAAAATAATAGTTAATATGCAGTTTGCTTTTTTTCTTATGAGGGAATGATCCAAACCTGAATGTTATAGTGTAAGTAAACTTACCTTTGTGAAATAAAGCAATTTTGCCTATAAGGACTCATTTGCACCTAATTGTCGTAAAACATGTGAAGACTGCTTGTCTGCGTTAAAATAATGGTTAATATGCAGTTTGCATTTTCCTTTGAGAAAATAATCCAAACCTGAATGTTATAGTGTAAATAGACTAACTTTCATGAAATAAAGCAATTTTGCCTATAAGGACTCATTTGCCCCTAATTGTCATAAAGCATGTAAAAACTGCTTGTATGCGTTAAAATAATGGTTAATATGCAGTTTGCATTTTCTTATGAGAGAATGATCCAAACCTGAATGTATAGTGTAAATAGACTTACCTTCATGAAATAAAGCAATTTTGCCTATAAGGACTAATTTGCACCTAATTGTCGTAAAGCATGTAAAAACTGATTGTCTGCGTTAAAATGATAGTAAATGTGCAGTTTGCATTTTCTTATGAGAGAATGATCCAAACCTGAATGTTATAGTGTAAATAAACTTGCCTTTGTAAATTAAATCAATTTTGCTTATAAGGCCACATTTGCACCTAATTGTCATAAAGCATGTAAAAACTGCTTGTATGCGTTAAAATAATGGTTAATATGCAGTTTGCATTTTCTTATGAGAGAATGATCCAAACCTGAATGTATAGTGTAAATAGACTTACCTTCATGAAATAAAGCAATTTTGCCTATAAGGACTCATTTGCCCCTAATTGTCATAAAGCATGTAAAAACTGCTTGTATGCGTTAAAATAATGGTTAATATGCAGTTTGCATTTTCTTATGAGAGAATGATCCAAACCTGAATGTATAGTGTAAATAGACTTACCCTCATGAAATAAAGCAATTTTGCCTATAAATACTCATTTGCACCTAATTGTCGTAAAACATGTAAAAACTGCTTGTCTGCGTTTAAATAATAGTTAATATGCAGTTTGCATTTTCTTATGAGAGAAAGATCCAAACCTGAATGTTATAGTGTAAATAGACTTACCTTCATGAAATAAAGCAATTTTGCCTATAAGGACTTATTTGCACGCAATTGTCGTGAAGCATGTAAAAACTGCTTGTCTGCGTTAAAATAATGGTTAATATGCAGTTTGCATTTTCTTATGAGAGAATGATCCAAACCTGAATGTTATAGTGTAAATAGACTTACCTTCATGAAATAAAGCAATTTTGCCTATAAGGACTCATTTGCCCCTAATTGTCATAAAGCATGTAAAAACTGCTTGTAAGCGTTAAAATGATAGTAAATATGCAGTTTGCATTTTCTTATGAGAGAATGATCCAAACCTGAATGTTATAGTGTAAATAGACTTACCCTCATGAAATAAAGCAATTTTGCCTATAAGGACTCATTTGCACCGAATTGTCATAAAGCTTGTAAAAACTGCTTGTATGCGTTAAAATAATAGTTAATATGCAGTTTGCATTTTCTTATGAGAGAATGATCCAAACCTGAATGTTATAGTGTAAGTAAACTTACCTTTGTGAAATAAAGCAATTTTGCCTATAAGGACTCATTTGCACCTAATTGTTGTAAAGCATGTAAAGACTGCTTGTCTGCGTTAAAATAATGGTTAATATGCAGTTTGCATTTTCTTATGAGAGAATGATCCAAACCTGAATGTTATAGTGAAAGTAGATTTACCTTTGTAAAATAAAGCAATTTTGCCTATATAGACTCATTTGCACCTAATTGTCATAAAGCATGTAAAAACTGCTTTTCTGCGTTATAATAATGGTTAATATGCAGTTTGCATTTTTTTATGAGAGAATGATCCAAACCTGAATGTTATAGTGTAAATAGACATACCTTCATGAAATAAAGCAAATTTTGCCTATAAGGACTCATTTACCCCTAATTGTCATAAAGCATGTAAAAACTGCTTGTCTGCGTTAAAATAATAGTTAATATGCAGTTTGCATTTTCTTATGAGAGAATGATTCAAACCTGAATGTTATAGTGAAAGTAGACTTACCTTTGTGAAATAAAACAATTTTACCTTTAAGGACTTATTTGCACCTAATTGTCGTAAACCATGTAAAAACTGCTTGTCTGCGTGAAAATGATAGTCAATATTCAGTTTGCATTTTCTTATGAGAGAATGATCCAAACCTGAATGGTATAGTGTAAATAGACGTACCCTCACGAAATAAAGCAATTTTGCCTATAAGGACTCATTTGCACCTAATTGTCATAAAGCATGTAAATACTACTTGACTGCGTGAAAATAATAGAAAATGATCAGTTTGCATTATCTTTTGAGAGAATGATCCAAACCTGAATGTTATAGTGTAAATAGACTTACCTTTGTGAAATAAAGCAATTTTGCCTATTAGGACTCATTTGCACGCAATTGTCGTGAAGCATGTAAAAACTGCTTGTCTGCGTCAAAATAATGGTTAATATGCAGTTTGCATTTTCTAATGAGAGAATGATCCAAACCTGATTGTTATAGTGAAAGTAGACTTACCTTTGTGAAATAAAACAATTTTGCCTTTAAGGACTTATTTGCACCTTATTGTCGTAAAACATGTAAAAACTGCTTGTCTGCGTGAAAATGATAGTAAATATGCAGTTTGCATTTTCTAATGAGAGAATGATCCAAACCTGAATGTCATAGTGTAAGTAGACTTACCCTCATGAAATAAAGCAATTTTGCCTATAAGGACTCATTTGCCCCTAATTGTCATAAAGCATGTAAAAACTGCTTGTATGCGTTAAAATAATGGTTAATATGCAGTTAGCATTTTCTTATGAGAGAATGATCCAAACCTGAATGTTATAGTGTAAATATACTTACCTTTCTAAAATAAAGAATTTTGCCTATAAGGACTCATTTGCCCGCAATTGTCGTAAAGCATGTAAATACTGCTTGTCTGCGTTAAAATAATGGTTAATATGCAGTTTGCATTTTCTTATGAGAGAATAATCCAAACCTGAATGTTATAGTGTAAATAGACTTACACTCATGAAATAAAGCAATTTTGCCTATAAGGACTCATTTGCACCTAATTGTCATAAAGCATGTAAAAACTGCTTGTATGCGTTAAAATGATAGTAAATATGCAGTTTGCATTTTCTTATGAGAGAATGATCCAAACCTAAATGTTATAGTCTAAATAGACTAACCCTCATGAAATAAAGCAATTTTGCCTATAAGGACTCATTTACCCCTAATTGTCATAAAGCATGTAAAAACTGCTTGTCTGCGTTAAAATAATAGTTAATATGCAGTTTGCATTTTCTTATGAGAGAATAATCCAAACCTGAATTTTATAGTTTAAGTAAACTTACCTTTGTAAAATAAAGCAATTTTGCCTATAAGGACTCAATTGCACCTAATTGTCGTAAAGCATGTAAAAACTGCTTGTCTGCGTTAAAATAATGGTTAATATGCAGTTTGCATTTTCTTATGAGAGAATGATCCAAACCTGAATGTTATAGTGTAAATAGACTTACCTTCATGAAATAAAGCAATTTTGCCTATAAATACTCATTTGCACCTAATTGTCGTAAAGCATGTAAAAACTGCTTGTTTGCGTTTAAATAATGGTTAATATGCAGTTTGCATTTTCTTATAAGAGAAAGATCCAAACCTGAATGTTATAGTGTAAATAGACTTACCTTCAAAAATAAAGCAATTTTGCCTATAAGGACTTATTTGCACGCAATTGTCATGAAGCATGTAAACACTGCTTGTCTGCGTTAAAATAATGGTTAATATGCAGTTTGCATTTTCTTATGAGAGAATGATCCAAACCTGAATGTTATAGTGTAAATAGACTTACCTTCATGAAATAAAGCAATTTTGCCTATAAGGACTCATTTGCCCCTAATTGTCATAAAGCATGTAAAAACTGCTTGTAAGCGTTAAAATGATAGTAAATATGCAGTTTGCATTTTCTTATGAGAGAATGATCCAAACCTGAATGTTATAGTGTAAATAGACTTACCCTCATGAAATAAAGCAATTTTGCCTATAAGGACTTATTTGCACGCAATTGTCATGAAGCATGTAAAAACTGCTTGTCTGCGTTAAAATAATGGTTAATATGCAGTTTGCATTTTCTTATGAGAGAATGATCCAAACCTGAATGTTATAGTGTAAATAGACTTACCTTCATGAAATAAAGCAATTTTGCCTATAAGGACTCATTTGCCCCTAATTGTCATAAAGCATGTAAAAACTGCTTGTATGCGTTAAAATAATGGTTAATATGCAGTTTGCATTTTCTTATGAGAGAATGATCCAAACCTGAATGTATAGTGTAAATAGACTTACCTTCATGAAATAAAGCAATTTTGCCTATAAGGACTAATTTGCACCTAATTGTCGTAAAGCATGTAAAAACTGATTGCGTTAAAATTATAGTAAATGTGCAGTTTGCATTTTCTTATGAGAGAATGATCCAAACCTGAATGTTATAGTGTAAGTAAACTGACCTTTGTGAAATAAAGCAAATTAGCGTATAAGGACTCATTTGCCCGCAATTGTCGTAAAGCATGTAAAAAATGCTTGTCTGCGTTAAAATAATGGTTAATATGCAGTTTGCATTTTCTTATGAGAGAATGATCCAAACCTGAATGTATAGTGTAAATAGACTTACACTCACGAAATAAAGCAATTTTGCCTATAAGGACTCATTTGCACCTAATTGTCATAAAGCATGTAAAAACTGCTTGTATGCGTTAAAATGATAGTAAATATGCAGTTTGCATTTTCTTATGAGAGAATGATCCAAACCTAAATGTTATAGTGTAAATAGACTAACCCTCATGAAATAAAGCAATTTTGCCTATAAGGACTCATTTGCAAATAATTGTCATAAAGCTTGTAAAAACTGCTTGTATGCGTTAAAATAATAGTTAATATGCAGTTTGCATTTTCTTATGAGAGAATGATCCAAACCTGAATTTTATAGTTTAAGTAAACTTACTTTTGTAAAATAAAGCAATTTTGCCTATAAGGACTCAATTGCACCTAATTGTCGTAAAGCATGTAAAAACTGCTTGTCTGCGTTAAAATAATGGTTAATATGCAGTTTGCATTTTCTTATGAGAGAATGATCCAAACCTGAATGTTATAGTGTAAATAGACTTACCTTCATGAAATAAAGCAATTTTGCCTATAAGGACTCATTTTCCCCTAATTGTCATAAAGCATGTAAAAACTGCTTGTATGCGTTGAAATAATGGTTAATATGCAGTTGGCATTTTCTTATGAGAGAATGATATAAACCTGAATGTTATAGTGTAAATAGACTTACCTTTGTAAAATAAAGCAATTTTGCCTATAAGGACTCATTTGCACGCAATTGTCGTGAAGCATGTAAAAACTGCTTGTCTGCGTGGAAATGATAGTAAATATGCAATTTGCATTTTCTTATGAGAGAATGATCCAAACCTGAATGTTATAGTGTAAATAGACTTACCCTCATGAAATAAAGCAATTTTGCCTATAAATACTCATTTGCACCTAATTGTCGTAAAGCATGTAAAAACTGCTTGTCTGCGTTTAAATAATAGTTAATATGCAGTTTGCATTTTCTTATGAGAGAAAGATCCAAACCTGAATGTTATAGTGTAAATAGACTTACCTTCATGAAATAAAGCAATTTTGCCTATAAGGACTTATTTGCACGCAATTGTCGTGAAGCATGTAAAAACTGCTTGTCTGCGTGGAAATGATAGTAAATATGCAATTTGCATTTTCTTATGAGAGAATGATCCAAACCTGAATGTTATAGTGTAAATAGACTTACCCTCATGAAATAAAGCAATTTTGCCTATAAATACTCATTTGCACCTAATTGTCGTAAAGCATGTAAAAACTGCTTGTCTGCGTTAAAATAATGGTTAATATGCAGTTTGCATTTTCTTATGAGAGAATGATCCAAACCTGAATGTTATAGTGTAAATAGACTTACCTTCATGAAATAAAGCAATTTTGCCTATAAGGACTCATTTTCCCCTAATTGTCATAAAGCATGTAAAAACTGCTTGTATGCGTTGAAATAATGGTTAATATGCAGTTTGCATTTTCTTATGAGAGAATGATCCAAACCTGAATGTTATAGTGTAAATAGACTTACCTTCATGAAATAAAGCAATTTTGCCTATAAGGACTCATTTGCCCCTAATTGTCATAAAGCATGTAAAAACTGCTTGTAAGCGTTAAAATGATAGTAAATATGCAGTTTGCATTTTCTTATGAGAGAATGATCCAAACCTGAATGTTATAGTGTAAATAGACTTACCCTCATGAAATAAAGCAATTTTGCCTATAAGGACTCAATTGCACCTAATTGTCGTAAAGCATGTAAAAACTGCTTGTCTGCGTTAAAATAATGGTTAATATGCAGTTTGCATTTTCTTATGAGAGAATGATCCAAACCTGAATGTTATAGTGTAAATAGACTTACCTTCATGAAATAAAGCAATTTTGCCTATAAGGACTCATTTTCCCCTAATTGTCATAAAGCATGTAAAAACTGCTTGTATGCGTTAAAATAATGGTTAATATGCAGTTTGCATTTTCTTATGAGAGAATGATATAAACCTGAATGTTATAGTGTAAATAGACTTACCTTTGTAAAATAAAGCAATTTTGCCTATAAGGACTCATTTGCACGCAATTGTCGTGAAGCATGTAAAAACTGCTTGTCTGCGTGAAAATGATAGTAAATATGCAATTTGCATTTTCTTATGAGAGAATGATCCAAACCTGAATGTTATAGTGTAAATAGACTTACCCTAATGAAATAAAGCAATTTTGCCTATAAATACTCATTTGCACCTAATTGTCGTAAAGCATGTAAAAACTGCTTGTCTGCGTTTAAATAATGGTTAATATGCAGTTTGCATTTTCTTATGAGAGAAAGATCCAAACCTGAATGTTATAGTGTAAATAGACTTACCTTCATGAAATAAAACAATTTTGCCTATAAGGACTTATTTGCACGCAATTGTCGTGAAGCATGTAAAAACTGCTTGTCTGCGTTAAAATAATGGTTAATATGCAGTTTGCATTTTCTTATGAGAGAATGATCCAAACCTGAATGTTATAGTGTAAATAGACTTACCTTCATGAAATAAAGCAATTTTGCCTATAAGGACTTATTTGCCCCTAATTGTCATAAAGCATGTAAAAACTGCTTGTAAGCGTTAAAATGATAGTAAATATGCAGTTTGCATTTTCTTATGAGAGAATGATCCAAACCTGAATGTTATAGTGTAAATAGACTTACCCTCATGAAATAAAGCAATTTTGCCTATAAGGACTCATTTGCACCGAATTGTCATAAAGCTTGTAAAAACTGCTTGTATGCGTTAAAATAATAGTTAATATGCAGTTTGCATTTTCTTATGAGAGAATGATCCAAACCTGAATGTTATAGTGTAAGTAAACTTACCTTTGTGAAATAAAGCAATTTTGCCTATAAGGACTCATTTGCACCTAATTGTTGTAAAGCATGTAAAGACTGCTTGTCTGCGTTAAAATAATGGTTAATATGCAGTTTGCATTTTCTTATGAGAGAATGATCCAAACCTGAATGTTATAGTGAAAGTAGATTTACCTTTGTAAAATAAAGCAATTTTGCCTATATAGACTCATTTGCACCTAATTGTCATAAAGCATGTAAAAACTGCTTTTCTGCGTTATAATAATGGTTAATATGCAGTTTGCATTTTTTTATGAGAGAATGATCCAAACCTGAATGTTATAGTGTAAATAGACATACCTTCATGAAATAAAGCAAATTTTGCCTATAAGGACTCATTTACCCCTAATTGTCATAAAGCATGTAAAAACTGCTTGTCTGCGTTAAAATAATAGTTAATATGCAGTTTGCATTTTCTTATGAGAGAATGATTCAAACCTGAATGTTATAGTGAAAGTAGACTTACCTTTGTGAAATAAAACAATTTTACCTTTAAGGACTTATTTGCACCTAATTGTCGTAAACCATGTAAAAACTGCTTGTCTGCGTGAAAATGATAGTCAATATTCAGTTTGCATTTTCTTATGAGAGAATGATCCAAACCTGAATGGTATAGTGTAAATAGACGTACCCTCACGAAATAAAGCAATTTTGCCTATAAGGACTCATTTGCACCTAATTGTCATAAAGCATGTAAATACTACTTGACTGCGTGAAAATAATAGAAAATGATCAGTTTGCATTATCTTTTGAGAGAATGATCCAAACCTGAATGTTATAGTGTAAATAGACTTACCTTTGTGAAATAAAGCAATTTTGCCTATTAGGACTCATTTGCACGCAATTGTCGTGAAGCATGTAAAAACTGCTTGTCTGCGTCAAAATAATGGTTAATATGCAGTTTGCATTTTCTAATGAGAGAATGATCCAAACCTGATTGTTATAGTGAAAGTAGACTTACCTTTGTGAAATAAAACAATTTTGCCTTTAAGGACTTATTTGCACCTTATTGTCGTAAAACATGTAAAAACTGCTTGTCTGCGTGAAAATGATAGTAAATATGCAGTTTGCATTTTCTAATGAGAGAATGATCCAAACCTGAATGTCATAGTGTAAGTAGACTTACCCTCATGAAATAAAGCAATTTTGCCTATAAGGACTCATTTGCCCCTAATTGTCATAAAGCATGTAAAAACTGCTTGTATGCGTTAAAATAATGGTTAATATGCAGTTAGCATTTTCTTATGAGAGAATGATCCAAACCTGAATGTTATAGTGTAAATATACTTACCTTTCTAAAATAAAGAATTTTGCCTATAAGGACTCATTTGCCCGCAATTGTCGTAAAGCATGTAAATACTGCTTGTCTGCGTTAAAATAATGGTTAATATGCAGTTTGCATTTTCTTATGAGAGAATAATCCAAACCTGAATGTTATAGTGTAAATAGACTTACACTCATGAAATAAAGCAATTTTGCCTATAAGGACTCATTTGCACCTAATTGTCATAAAGCATGTAAAAACTGCTTGTATGCGTTAAAATGATAGTAAATATGCAGTTTGCATTTTCTTATGAGAGAATGATCCAAACCTAAATGTTATAGTTTAAATAGACTAACCCTCATGAAATAAAGCAATTTTGCCTATAAGGACTCATTTACCCCTAATTGTCATAAAGCATGTAAAAACTGCTTGTCTGCGTTAAAATAATAGTTAATATGCAGTTTGCATTTTCTTATGAGAGAATAATCCAAACCTGAATTTTATAGTTTAAGTAAACTTACCTTTGTAAAATAAAACAATTTTGCCTATAAGGACTCAATTGCACCTAATTGTCGTAAAGCATGTAAAAACTGCTTGTCTGCGTTAAAATAATGGTTAATATGCAGTTTGCATTTTCTTATGAGAGAATGATCCAAACCTGAATGTTATAGTGTAAATAGACTTACCTTCATGAAATAAAGCAATTTTGCCTATAAATACTCATTTGCACCTAATTGTCGTAAAGCATGTAAAAACTGCTTGTCTGCGTTTAAATAATGGTTAATATGCAGTTTGCATTTTCTTATAAGAGAAAGATCCAAACCTGAATGTTATAGTGTAAATAGACTTACCTTCAAAAATAAAGCAATTTTGCCTATAAGGACTTATTTGCACGCAATTGTCATGAAGCATGTAAACACTGCTTGTCTGCGTTAAAATAATGGTTAATATGCAGTTTGCATTTTCTTATGAGAGAATGATCCAAACCTGAATGTTATAGTGTAAATAGACTTACCTTCATGAAATAAAGCAATTTTGCCTATAAGGACTCATTTGCCCCTAATTGTCATAAAGCATGTAAAAACTGCTTGTAAGCGTTAAAATGATAGTAAATATGCAGTTTGCATTTTCTTATGAGAGAATGATCCAAACCTGAATGTTATAGTGTAAATAGACTTACCCTCATGAAATAAAGCAATTTTGCCTATAAGGACTTATTTGCACGCAATTGTCATGAAGCATGTAAAAACTGCTTGTCTGCGTTAAAATAATGGTTAATATGCAGTTTGCATTTTCTTATGAGAGAATGATCCAAACCTGAATGTTGTAGTGTAAATAGACTTACCTTCATGAAATAAAGCAAATTTTGCCTATAAGGACTCATTTGCCCCTAATTGTCATAAAGCATGTAAAAACTGCTTGTAAGCGTTAAAATGATAGTAAATATGCAGTTTGCATTTTCTTATGAGAGAATGATCCAAACCTGAATGTTAAAGTGTAAATAGACTTACCCTCATGAAATAAAGCAATTTGGCCTATAAGGACTTATTTGCACGCAATTGTCATGAAGCATGTAAAAACTGCTTGTCTGCGTTAAAATAATGGTTAATATGCAGTTTGCATTTTCTTATGAGAGAATGATCCAAACCTGAATGTTAAAGTGTAAATAGACTTACCTTCATGAAATAAAGCAATTTTGCCTATGAGGACTCATTTGCCCCTAATTGTCACAAAGCATGTAAAAACTGCTTGCAAGCGTTAAAATGATAGTAAATATGCAGTTTGCATTTTCTTATGAGAGAATGATCCAAACCTGAATGTTATAGTGTAAATAGACTTACCCTCATGAAATAAAGCAATTTTGCCTATAAGGACTCATTTGCACCGACTTGTCATAAAGCTTGTAAAAACTGCTTGGATGCGTTAAAATAATAGTTAATATGCAGTTTGCATTTTCTTATGAGAGAATGATCCAAACCTGAATGTTATAGTGTAAGTAAACTTACCTTTGTGAAATAAAGCAATTTTGCCTATAAGGACTCATTTGCACCTATTTGTTGTAAAGCATGTAAAGACTGCTTGTCTGCGTTAAAATAATGGTTAATATGCAGTTTGCATTTTCTTATGAGAGAATGATCCAAACCTGAATGTTATAGTGAATGTAGATTTACCTTTGTAAAATAAAGCAATTTTGTCTATAAAGACTCATTTGCACCTAATTGTCATAAAGCATGTAAAAACTGCTTGTCTGCGTTAAAATAATGGTTAATATGCAGTTTGCATTTTTTTATGAGAGAATGATCCAAACCTGAATGTTATAGTGTAAATAGACATACCTTCATGAAATAAAGCAATTTTGCCTATAAGGACTCATTTGCCCCTAATTGTCATAAAGCATGTAAAAACTGCTTGTCTGCGTTAAAATAATAGTTAATATGCAGTTTGCATTTTCTTATGAGAGAATGATCCAAACCTGAATGTTATAGTGAAAGTAGACTTACCTTTGTGAAATAAAACAATTTTGCCTTTAAGGACTTATTTGCACCTAATTGTCGTAAACCATGTAAAAACTGCTTGTCTGCGTGAAAATGATAGTAAATATTCAGTTTGCATTTTCTTATGAGAGAATGATCCAAACCTGAATGTTATAGTGAAAATAGACTTACCCTCATGAAATAAAGCAATTTTGCCTATAAGGACTCATTTGCACCTAATTGTCATAAAGCATGTAAAAACTGCTTGTATGCGTTAAAATAATAGTTAATATGCAGTTTGCATTTTCTTATGAGAGAATGATCCAAACCTGAATGTTATAGTGTAAGTAAACTTACCTTTGTGAAATAAAGCAATTTTGCCTATAAGGACTCATTTGCACCTAATTGTCGTAAAGCATCTGAAGACTGCTTGTCTGCGTTAAAATAATGGTTAATATGCAGTTTGCATTTTCTTATGAGAAAATGATCCAAACCTGAATGTTATAGTGTAAATAGACTAACCTTCATGAAATAAAGCAATTTTGCCTATAAGGACTCATTTGCCCCTATTTGTCATAAAGCATGTAAAAACTGCTTGTATGCGTTAAAATAATGGTTAATATGCAGTTTGCATTTTCTTATGAGAGAATGATCCAAACCTGAATGTATAGTGTAAATAGACTTACCTTCATGAAATAAAGCAATTTTGCCTATAAGGACTAATTTGCACCTAATTGTCGTAAAGCATGTAAAAACTGATTGTCTGCGTTAAAATGATAGTAAATGTGCAGTTTGCATTTTCTTATGAGAGAATGATCCAAACCTGAATGTTATAGTGTAAATAGACTTGCCTTTGTAAATTAAATCAATTTTGCTTATAAGGCCACATTTGCACCTAATTGTCATAAAGCATGTAAATACTGCTTGTCTGCGTGAAAATAATAGTTAATATGCAGTTTGCATTTTCTTATGAGAGAATGATCCAAACCTGAATGTTATAGTGTAAGTAAACTTACCTTTGTGAAATAAAGCAATTTTGCCTATAAGGACTCATTTGCACCTATTTGTTGTAAAGCATGTAAAGACTGCTTGTCTGCGTTAAAATAATGGTTAATATGCAGTTTGCATTTTCTTATGAGAGAATGATCCAAACCTGAATGTTATAGTGAATGTAGATTTACCTTTGTAAAATAAAGCAATTTTGTCTTTATAGACTCATTTGCACCTAATTGTCATAAAGCATGTAAAAACTGCTTGTCTGCGTTAAAATAATGGTTAATATGCAGTTTGCATTTTTTTATGAGAGAATGATCCAAACCTGAATGTTATAGTGTAAATAGACATACCTTCATGAAATAAAGCAATTTTGCCTATAAGGACTCATTTGCCCCTAATTGTCATAAAGCATGTAAAAACTGCTTGTCTGCGTTAAAATAATAGTTAATATGCAGTTTGCATTTTCTTATGAGAGAATGATCCAAACCTGAATGTTATAGTGAAAGTAGACTTACCTTTGTGAAATAAAACAATTTTGCCTTTAAGGACTTATTTGCACCTAATTGTCGTAAACCATGTAAAAACTGCTTGTCTGCGTGAAAATGATAGTAAATATTCAGTTTGCTTTTTCTTATGAGAGAATGATCCAAACCTGAATGTTATAGTGAAAATAGACTTACCCTCATGAAATAAAGCAATTTTGCCTATAAGGACTCATTTGCACCTAATTGTCATAAAGCATGTAAAAACTGCTTGTATGCGTTAAAATAATAGTTAATATGCAGTTTGCATTTTCTTATGAGAGAATGATCCAAACCTGAATGTTATAGTGTAAGTAAACTTACCTTTGTGAAATAAAGCAATTTTGCCTATAAGGACTCATTTGCACCTAATTGTCGTAAAGCATCTGAAGACTGCTTGTCTGCGTTAAAATAATGGTTAATATGCAGTTTGCATTTTCTTATGAGAAAATGATCCAAACCTGAATGTTATAGTGTAAATAGACTAACCTTCATGAAATAAAGCAATTTTGCCTATAAGGACTCATTTGCCCCTAATTGTCATAAAGCATGTAAAAACTGCTTGTATGCGTTAAAATAATGGTTAATATGCAGTTTGCATTTTCTTATGAGAGAATGATCCAAACCTGAATGTATAGTGTAAATAGACTTACCTTCATGAAATAAAGCAATTTTGCCTATAAGGACTAATTTGCACCTAATTGTCGTAAAGCATGTAAAAACTGATTGTCTGCGTTAAAATGATAGTAAATGTGCAGTTTGCATTTTCTTATGAGAGAATGATCCAAACCTGAATGTTATAGTGTAAATAAACTTGCCTTTGTAAATTAAATCAATTTTGCTTATAAGGCCACATTTGCACCTAATTGTCATAAAGCATGTAAATACTGCTTGTCTGCGTGAAAATAATAGTTAATATGCAGTTTGCATTTTCTTATGAGAGAATGATCCAAACCTGAATGTTATAGTGTAAGTAAACTAACCTTTGTGAAATAAAGCAATTTTGCCTATAAGGACTCATTTGCACCTAATTGTCGTAAAGCATGTAGACTGCTTGTCTGCGTTAAAATAATGGTTAATATGCAGTTTGCATCTTCTTATGAGAAAATAATCCAAACCTGAATGTTATAGTGTAAATAGACTTACCTTCATGAAATAAAGCAATTTTGCCTATAAGGACTCATTTGCCCCTAATTGTCATAAAGCATGTAAAAACTGCTTGTATGCGTTAAAATAATGGTTAATATGCAGTTTGCATTTTCTTATGAGAGAATGATCCAAACCTGAATGTATAGTGTAAATAGACTTACCTTCATGAAATAAAGCAATTTTGCCTATAAGGACTAATTTGCACCTAATTGTCGTAAAGCATGTAAAAACTGATTGCGTTAAAATTATAGTAAATGTGCAGTTTGCATTTTCTTATGAGAGAATGATCCAAACCTGAATGTTATAGTGTAAGTAAACTGACCTTTGTGAAATAAAGCAAATTAGCGTATAAGGACTCATTTGCCCGCAATTGTCGTAAAGCATGTAAAAAATGCTTGTCTGCGTTAAAATAATGGTTAATATGCAGTTTGCATTTTCTTATGAGAGAATGATCCAAACCTGAATGTATAGTGTAAATAGACTTACACTCACGAAATAAAGCAATTTTGCCTATAAGGACTCATTTGCACCTAATTGTCATAAAGCATGTAAAAACTGCTTGTATGCGTTAAAATAATAGTTAATATGCAGTTTGCATTTTCTTATGAGAGAATGATCCAAACCTGAATTTTATAGTTTAAGTAAACTTACTTTTGTAAAATAAAGCAATTTTGCCTATAAGGACTCAATTGCACCTAATTGTCGTAAAGCATGTAAAAACTGCTTGTCTGCGTTAAAATAATGGTTAATATGCAGTTTGCATTTTCTTATGAGAGAATGATCCAAACCTGAATGTTATAGTGTAAATAGACTTACCTTCATGAAATAAAGCAATTTTGCCTATAAGGACTCATTTTCCCCTAATTGTCATAAAAACTGCTTGTATGCGTTGAAATAATGGTTAATATGCAGTTGGCATTTTCTTATGAGAGAATGATATAAACCTGAATGTTATAGTGTAAATAGACTTACCTTTGTAAAATAAAGCAATTTTGCCTATAAGGACTCATTTGCACGCAATTGTCGTGAAGCATGTAAAAACTGCTTGTCTGCGTGAAAATGATAGTAAATATGCAATTTGCATTTTCTTATGAGAGAATGATCCAAACCTGAATGTTATAGTGTAAATAGACTTACCCTCATGAAATAAAGCAATTTTGCCTATAAATACTCATTTGCACCTAATTGTCGTAAAGCATGTAAAAACTGCTTGTCTGCGTTTAAATAATAGTTAATATGCAGTTTGCATTTTCTTATGAGAGAAAGATCCAAACCTGAATGTTATAGTGTAAATAGACTTACCTTCATGAAATAAAGCAATTTTGCCTATAAGGACTTATTTGCACGCAATTGTCGTGAAGCATGTAAAAACTGCTTGTCTGCGTTAAAATAATGGTTAATATGCAGTTTGCATTTTCTTATGAGAGAATGATCCAAACCTGAATGTTATAGTGTAAATAGACTTACCTTCATGAAATAAAGCAATTTTGCCTATAAGGACTCATTTGCCCCTAATTGTCATAAAGCATGTAAAAACTGCTTGTAAGCGTTAAAATGATAGTAAATATGCAGTTTGCATTTTCTTATGAGAGAATGATCCAAACCTGAATGTTATAGTGTAAATAGACTTACCCTCATGAAATAAAGCAATTTTGCCTATAAGGACTCATTTGCACCGAATTGTCATAAAGCTTGTAAAAACTGCTTGTATGCGTTAAAATAATAGTTAATATGCAGTTTGCATTTTCTTATGAGAGAATGATCCAAACCTGAATGTTATAGTGTAAGTAAACTTACCTTTGTGAAATAAAGCAATTTTGCCTATAAGGACTCATTTGCACCTAATTGTTGTAAAGCATGTAAAGACTGCTTGTCTGCGTTAAAATAATGGTTAATATGCAGTTTGCATTTTCTTATGAGAGAATGATCCAAACCTGAATGTTATAGTGAAAGTAGATTTACCTTTGTAAAATAAAGCAATTTTGCCTATATAGACTCATTTGCACCTAATTGTCATAAAGCATGTAAAAACTGCTTGTCTGCGTTATAATAATGGTTAATATGCAGTTTGCATTTTTTTATGAGAGAATGATCCAAACCTGAATGTTATAGTGTAAATAGACATACCTTCATGAAATAAAGCAAATTTTGCCTATAAGGACTCATTTACCCCTAATTGTCATAAAGCATGTAAAAACTGCTTGTCTGCGTTAAAATAATAGTTAATATGCAGTTTGCATTTTCTTATGAGAGAATGATTCAAACCTGAATGTTATAGTGAAAGTAGACTTACCTTTGTGAAATAAAACAATTTTACCTTTAAGGACTTATTTGCACCTAATTGTCGTAAACCATGTAAAAACTGCTTGTCTGCGTGAAAATGATAGTCAATATTCAGTTTGCATTTTCTTATGAGAGAATGATCCAAACCTGAATGGTATAGTGTAAATAGACGTACCCTCACGAAATAAAGCAATTTTGCCTATAAGGACTCATTTGCACCTAATTGTCATAAAGCATGTAAATACTACTTGACTGCGTGAAAATAATAGAAAATGATCAGTTTGCATTATCTTTTGAGAGAATGATCCAAACCTGAATGTTATAGTGTAAATAGACTTACCTTTGTGAAATAAAGCAATTTTGCCTATTAGGACTCATTTGCACGCAATTGTCGTGAAGCATGTAAAAACTGCTTGTCTGCGTCAAAATAATGGTTAATATGCAGTTTGCATTTTCTAATGAGAGAATGATCCAAACCTGATTGTTATAGTGAAAGTAGACTTACCTTTGTGAAATAAAACAATTTTGCCTTTAAGGACTTATTTGCACCTTATTGTCGTAAAACATGTAAAAACTGCTTGTCTGCGTGAAAATGATAGTAAATATGCAGTTTGCATTTTCTAATGAGAGAATGATCCAAACCTGAATGTCATAGTGTAAGTAGACTTACCCTCATGAAATAAAGCAATTTTGCCTATAAGGACTCATTTGCCCCTAATTGTCATAAAGCATGTAAAAACTGCTTGTATGCGTTAAAATAATGGTTAATATGCAGTTAGCATTTTCTTATGAGAGAATGATCCAAACCTGAATGTTATAGTGTAAATATACTTACCTTTCTAAAATAAAGAATTTTGCCTATAAGGACTCATTTGCCCGCAATTGTCGTAAAGCATGTAAATACTGCTTGTCTGCGTTAAAATAATGGTTAATATGCAGTTTGCATTTTCTTATGAGAGAATAATCCAAACCTGAATGTTATAGTGTAAATAGACTTACACTCATGAAATAAAGCAATTTTGCCTATAAGGACTCATTTGCACCTAATTGTCATAAAGCATGTAAAAACTGCTTGTATGCGTTAAAATGATAGTAAATATGCAGTTTGCATTTTCTTATGAGAGAATGATCCAAACCTAAATGTTATAGTTTAAATAGACTAACCCTCATGAAATAAAGCAATTTTGCCTATAAGGACTCATTTACCCCTAATTGTCATAAAGCATGTAAAAACTGCTTGTCTGCGTTAAAATAATAGTTAATATGCAGTTTGCATTTTCTTATGAGAGAATAATCCAAACCTGAATTTTATAGTTTAAGTAAACTTACCTTTGTAAAATAAAACAATTTTGCCTATAAGGACTCAATTGCACCTAATTGTCGTAAAGCATGTAAAAACTGCTTGTCTGCGTTAAAATAATGGTTAATATGCAGTTTGCATTTTCTTATGAGAGAATGATCCAAACCTGAATGTTATAGTGTAAATAGACTTACCTTCATGAAATAAAGCAATTTTGCCTATAAATACTCATTTGCACCTAATTGTCGTAAAGCATGTAAAAACTGCTTGTCTGCGTTTAAATAATGGTTAATATGCAGTTTGCATTTTCTTATAAGAGAAAGATCCAAACCTGAATGTTATAGTGTAAATAGACTTACCTTCAAAAATAAAGCAATTTTGCCTATAAGGACTTATTTGCACGCAATTGTCATGAAGCATGTAAACACTGCTTGTCTGCGTTAAAATAATGGTTAATATGCAGTTTGCATTTTCTTATGAGAGAATGATCCAAACCTGAATGTTATAGTGTAAATAGACTTACCTTCATGAAATAAAGCAATTTTGCCTATAAGGACTCATTTGCCCCTAATTGTCATAAAGCATGTAAAAACTGCTTGTAAGCGTTAAAATGATAGTAAATATGCAGTTTGCATTTTCTTATGAGAGAATGATCCAAACCTGAATGTTATAGTGTAAATAGACTTACCCTCATGAAATAAAGCAATTTTGCCTATAAGGACTTATTTGCACGCAATTGTCATGAAGCATGTAAAAACTGCTTGTCTGCGTTAAAATAATGGTTAATATGCAGTTTGCATTTTCTTATGAGAGAATGATCCAAACCTGAATGTTGTAGTGTAAATAGACTTACCTTCATGAAATAAAGCAAATTTTGCCTATAAGGACTCATTTGCCCCTAATTGTCATAAAGCATGTAAAAACTGCTTGTAAGCGTTAAAATGATAGTAAATATGCAGTTTGCATTTTCTTATGAGAGAATGATCCAAACCTGAATGTTAAAGTGTAAATAGACTTACCCTCATGAAATAAAGCAATTTGGCCTATAAGGACTTATTTGCACGCAATTGTCATGAAGCATGTAAAAACTGCTTGTCTGCGTTAAAATAATGGTTAATATGCAGTTTGCATTTTCTTATGAGAGAATGATCCAAACCTGAATGTTAAAGTGTAAATAGACTTACCTTCATGAAATAAAGCAATTTTGCCTATGAGGACTCATTTGCCCCTAATTGTCACAAAGCATGTAAAAACTGCTTGCAAGCGTTAAAATGATAGTAAATATGCAGTTTGCATTTTCTTATGAGAGAATGATCCAAACCTGAATGTTATAGTGTAAATAGACTTACCCTCATGAAATAAAGCAATTTTGCCTATAAGGACTCATTTGCACCGACTTGTCATAAAGCTTGTAAAAACTGCTTGGATGCGTTAAAATAATAGTTAATATGCAGTTTGCATTTTCTTATGAGAGAATGATCCAAACCTGAATGTTATAGTGTAAGTAAACTTACCTTTGTGAAATAAAGCAATTTTGCCTATAAGGACTCATTTGCACCTATTTGTTGTAAAGCATGTAAAGACTGCTTGTCTGCGTTAAAATAATGGTTAATATGCAGTTTGCATTTTCTTATGAGAGAATGATCCAAACCTGAATGTTATAGTGAATGTAGATTTACCTTTGTAAAATAAAGCAATTTTGTCTATAAAGACTCATTTGCACCTAATTGTCATAAAGCATGTAAAAACTGCTTGTCTGCGTTAAAATAATGGTTAATATGCAGTTTGCATTTTTTTATGAGAGAATGATCCAAACCTGAATGTTATAGTGTAAATAGACATACCTTCATGAAATAAAGCAATTTTGCCTATAAGGACTCATTTGCCCCTAATTGTCATAAAGCATGTAAAAACTGCTTGTCTGCGTTAAAATAATAGTTAATATGCAGTTTGCATTTTCTTATGAGAGAATGATCCAAACCTGAATGTTATAGTGAAAGTAGACTTACCTTTGTGAAATAAAACAATTTTGCCTTTAAGGACTTATTTGCACCTAATTGTCGTAAACCATGTAAAAACTGCTTGTCTGCGTGAAAATGATAGTAAATATTCAGTTTGCATTTTCTTATGAGAGAATGATCCAAACCTGAATGTTATAGTGAAAATAGACTTACCCTCATGAAATAAAGCAATTTTGCCTATAAGGACTCATTTGCACCTAATTGTCATAAAGCATGTAAAAACTGCTTGTATGCGTTAAAATAATAGTTAATATGCAGTTTGCATTTTCTTATGAGAGAATGATCCAAACCTGAATGTTATAGTGTAAGTAAACTTACCTTTGTGAAATAAAGCAATTTTGCCTATAAGGACTCATTTGCACCTAATTGTCGTAAAGCATCTGAAGACTGCTTGTCTGCGTTAAAATAATGGTTAATATGCAGTTTGCATTTTCTTATGAGAAAATGATCCAAACCTGAATGTTATAGTGTAAATAGACTAACCTTCATGAAATAAAGCAATTTTGCCTATAAGGACTCATTTGCCCCTATTTGTCATAAAGCATGTAAAAACTGCTTGTATGCGTTAAAATAATGGTTAATATGCAGTTTGCATTTTCTTATGAGAGAATGATCCAAACCTGAATGTATAGTGTAAATAGACTTACCTTCATGAAATAAAGCAATTTTGCCTATAAGGACTAATTTGCACCTAATTGTCGTAAAGCATGTAAAAACTGATTGTCTGCGTTAAAATGATAGTAAATGTGCAGTTTGCATTTTCTTATGAGAGAATGATCCAAACCTGAATGTTATAGTGTAAATAGACTTGCCTTTGTAAATTAAATCAATTTTGCTTATAAGGCCACATTTGCACCTAATTGTCATAAAGCATGTAAATACTGCTTGTCTGCGTGAAAATAATAGTTAATATGCAGTTTGCATTTTCTTATGAGAGAATGATCCAAACCTGAATGTTATAGTGTAAGTAAACTTACCTTTGTGAAATAAAGCAATTTTGCCTATAAGGACTCATTTGCACCTATTTGTTGTAAAGCATGTAAAGACTGCTTGTCTGCGTTAAAATAATGGTTAATATGCAGTTTGCATTTTCTTATGAGAGAATGATCCAAACCTGAATGTTATAGTGAATGTAGATTTACCTTTGTAAAATAAAGCAATTTTGTCTTTATAGACTCATTTGCACCTAATTGTCATAAAGCATGTAAAAACTGCTTGTCTGCGTTAAAATAATGGTTAATATGCAGTTTGCATTTTTTTATGAGAGAATGATCCAAACCTGAATGTTATAGTGTAAATAGACATACCTTCATGAAATAAAGCAATTTTGCCTATAAGGACTCATTTGCCCCTAATTGTCATAAAGCATGTAAAAACTGCTTGTCTGCGTTAAAATAATAGTTAATATGCAGTTTGCATTTTCTTATGAGAGAATGATCCAAACCTGAATGTTATAGTGAAAGTAGACTTACCTTTGTGAAATAAAACAATTTTGCCTTTAAGGACTTATTTGCACCTAATTGTCGTAAACCATGTAAAAACTGCTTGTCTGCGTGAAAATGATAGTAAATATTCAGTTTGCTTTTTCTTATGAGAGAATGATCCAAACCTGAATGTTATAGTGAAAATAGACTTACCCTCATGAAATAAAGCAATTTTGCCTATAAGGACTCATTTGCACCTAATTGTCATAAAGCATGTAAAAACTGCTTGTATGCGTTAAAATAATAGTTAATATGCAGTTTGCATTTTCTTATGAGAGAATGATCCAAACCTGAATGTTATAGTGTAAGTAAACTTACCTTTGTGAAATAAAGCAATTTTGCCTATAAGGACTCATTTGCACCTAATTGTCGTAAAGCATCTGAAGACTGCTTGTCTGCGTTAAAATAATGGTTAATATGCAGTTTGCATTTTCTTATGAGAAAATGATCCAAACCTGAATGTTATAGTGTAAATAGACTAACCTTCATGAAATAAAGCAATTTTGCCTATAAGGACTCATTTGCCCCTAATTGTCATAAAGCATGTAAAAACTGCTTGTATGCGTTAAAATAATGGTTAATATGCAGTTTGCATTTTCTTATGAGAGAATGATCCAAACCTGAATGTATAGTGTAAATAGACTTACCTTCATGAAATAAAGCAATTTTGCCTATAAGGACTAATTTGCACCTAATTGTCGTAAAGCATGTAAAAACTGATTGTCTGCGTTAAAATGATAGTAAATGTGCAGTTTGCATTTTCTTATGAGAGAATGATCCAAACCTGAATGTTATAGTGTAAATAAACTTGCCTTTGTAAATTAAATCAATTTTGCTTATAAGGCCACATTTGCACCTAATTGTCATAAAGCATGTAAATACTGCTTGTCTGCGTGAAAATAATAGTTAATATGCAGTTTGCATTTTCTTATGAGAGAATGATCCAAACCTGAATGTTATAGTGTAAGTAAACTAACCTTTGTGAAATAAAGCAATTTTGCCTATAAGGACTCATTTGCACCTAATTGTCGTAAAGCATGTAGACTGCTTGTCTGCGTTAAAATAATGGTTAATATGCAGTTTGCATCTTCTTATGAGAAAATAATCCAAACCTGAATGTTATAGTGTAAATAGACTTACCTTCATGAAATAAAGCAATTTTGCCTATAAGGACTCATTTGCCCCTAATTGTCATAAAGCATGTAAAAACTGCTTGTATGCGTTAAAATAATGGTTAATATGCAGTTTGCATTTTCTTATGAGAGAATGATCCAAACCTGAATGTATAGTGTAAATAGACTTACCTTCATGAAATAAAGCAATTTTGCCTATAAGGACTAATTTGCACCTAATTGTCGTAAAGCATGTAAAAACTGATTGCGTTAAAATTATAGTAAATGTGCAGTTTGCATTTTCTTATGAGAGAATGATCCAAACCTGAATGTTATAGTGTAAGTAAACTGACCTTTGTGAAATAAAGCAAATTAGCGTATAAGGACTCATTTGCCCGCAATTGTCGTAAAGCATGTAAAAAATGCTTGTCTGCGTTAAAATAATGGTTAATATGCAGTTTGCATTTTCTTATGAGAGAATGATCCAAACCTGAATGTATAGTGTAAATAGACTTACACTCACGAAATAAAGCAATTTTGCCTATAAGGACTCATTTGCACCTAATTGTCATAAAGCATGTAAAAACTGCTTGTATGCGTTAAAATAATAGTTAATATGCAGTTTGCATTTTCTTATGAGAGAATGATCCAAACCTGAATTTTATAGTTTAAGTAAACTTACTTTTGTAAAATAAAGCAATTTTGCCTATAAGGACTCAATTGCACCTAATTGTCGTAAAGCATGTAAAAACTGCTTGTCTGCGTTAAAATAATGGTTAATATGCAGTTTGCATTTTCTTATGAGAGAATGATCCAAACCTGAATGTTATAGTGTAAATAGACTTACCTTCATGAAATAAAGCAATTTTGCCTATAAGGACTCATTTTCCCCTAATTGTCATAAAGCATGTAAAAACTGCTTGTATGCGTTGAAATAATGGTTAATATGCAGTTGGCATTTTCTTATGAGAGAATGATATAAACCTGAATGTTATAGTGTAAATAGACTTACCTTTGTAAAATAAAGCAATTTTGCCTATAAGGACTCATTTGCACGCAATTGTCGTGAAGCATGTAAAAACTGCTTGTCTGCGTGAAAATGATAGTAAATATGCAATTTGCATTTTCTTATGAGAGAATGATCCAAACCTGAATGTTATAGTGTAAATAGACTTACCCTCATGAAATAAAGCAATTTTGCCTATAAATACTCATTTGCACCTAATTGTCGTAAAGCATGTAAAAACTGCTTGTCTGCGTTTAAATAATAGTTAATATGCAGTTTGCATTTTCTTATGAGAGAAAGATCCAAACCTGAATGTTATAGTGTAAATAGACTTACCTTCATGAAATAAAGCAATTTTGCCTATAAGGACTTATTTGCACGCAATTGTCGTGAAGCATGTAAAAACTGCTTGTCTGCGTTAAAATAATGGTTAATATGCAGTTTGCATTTTCTTATGAGAGAATGATCCAAACCTGAATGTTATAGTGTAAATAGACTTACCTTCATGAAATAAAGCAATTTTGCCTATAAGGACTCATTTGCCCCTAATTGTCATAAAGCATGTAAAAACTGCTTGTAAGCGTTAAAATGATAGTAAATATGCAGTTTGCATTTTCTTATGAGAGAATGATCCAAACCTGAATGTTATAGTGTAAATAGACTTACCCTCATGAAATAAAGCAATTTTGCCTATAAGGACTCATTTGCACCGAATTGTCATAAAGCTTGTAAAAACTGCTTGTATGCGTTAAAATAATAGTTAATATGCAGTTTGCATTTTCTTATGAGAGAATGATCCAAACCTGAATGTTATAGTGTAAGTAAACTTACCTTTGTGAAATAAAGCAATTTTGCCTATAAGGACTCATTTGCACCTAATTGTTGTAAAGCATGTAAAGACTGCTTGTCTGCGTTAAAATAATGGTTAATATGCAGTTTGCATTTTCTTATGAGAGAATGATCCAAACCTGAATGTTATAGTGAAAGTAGATTTACCTTTGTAAAATAAAGCAATTTTGCCTATATAGACTCATTTGCACCTAATTGTCATAAAGCATGTAAAAACTGCTTGTCTGCGTTATAATAATGGTTAATATGCAGTTTGCATTTTTTTATGAGAGAATGATCCAAACCTGAATGTTATAGTGTAAATAGACATACCTTCATGAAATAAACCAAATTTTGCCTATAAGGACTCATTTACCCCTAATTGTCATAAAGCATGTAAAAACTGCTTGTCTGCGTTAAAATAATAGTTAATATGCAGTTTGCATTTTCTTATGAGAGAATGATTCAAACCTGAATGTTATAGTGAAAGTAGACTTACCTTTGTGAAATAAAACAATTTTGCCTTTAAGGACTTATTTGCACCTAATTGTCGTAAACCATGTAAAAACTGCTTGTCTGCGTGAAAATGATAGTCAATATTCAGTTTGCATTTTCTTATGAGAGAATGATCCAAACCTGAATGGTATAGTGTAAATAGACGTACCCTCACGAAATAAAGCAATTTTGCCTATAAGGACTCATTTGCACCTAATTGTCATAAAGCATGTAAATACTACTTGACTGCGTGAAAATAATAGAAAATGATCAGTTTGCATTATCTTTTGAGAGAATGATCCAAACCTGAATGTTATAGTGTAAATAGACTTACCTTTGTGAAATAAAGCAATTTTGCCTAATAGGACTCATTTGCACGCAATTGTCGTGAAGCATGTAAAAACTGCTTGTCTGCGTCAAAATAATGGTTAATATGCAGTTTGCATTTTCTAATGAGAGAATGATCCAAACCTGATTGTTATAGTGAAAGTAGACTTACCTTTGTGAAATAAAACAATTTTGCCTTTAAGGACTTATTTGCACCTTATTGTCGTAAAACATGTAAAAACTGCTTGTCTGCGTGAAAATGATAGTAAATATGCAGTTTGCATTTTCTAATGAGAGAATGATCCAAACCTGAATGTCATAGTGTAAATAGACTTACCCTCATGAAATAAAGCAATTTTGCCTATAAGGACTCATTTGCCCCTAATTGTCATAAAGCATGTAAAAACTGCTTGTATGCGTTAAAATAATGGTTAATATGCAGTTAGCATTTTCTTATGAGAGAATGATCCAAACCTGAATGTTATAGTGTAAATAGACTTACCTTTGTAAAATAAAGAATTTTGCCTATAAGGACTCATTTGCCCGCAATTGTCGTAAAGCATGTAAATACTGCTTGTCTGCGTTAAAATAATGGTTAATATGCAGTTTGCATTTTCTTATGAGAGAATAATCCAAACCTGAATGTTATAGTGTAAATAGACTTACACTCATGAAATAAAGCAATTTTGCCTATAAGGACTCATTTGCACCTAATTGTCATAAAGCATGTAAAAACTGCTTGTATGCGTTAAAATGATAGTAAATATGCAGTTTGCATTTTCTTATGAGAGAATGATCCAAACCTAAATGTTATAGTCTAAATAGACTAACCCTCATGAAATAAAGCAATTTTGCCTATAAGGACTCATTTGCAAATAATTGTCATAAAGCTTGTAAAAACTGCTTGTATGCGTTAAAATAATAGTTAATATGCAGTTTGCATTTTCTTATGAGAGAATAATCCAAACCTGAATTTTATAGTTTAAGTAAACTTACCTTTGTAAAATAAAGCAATTTTGCCTATAAGGACTCAATTGCACCTAATTGTCGTAAAGCATGTAAAAACTGCTTGTCTGCGTTAAAATAATGGTTAATATGCAGTTTGCATTTTCTTATGAGAGAATGATCCAAACCTGAATGTTATAGTGTAAATAGACTTACCTTCATGAAATAAAGCAATTTTGCCTATAAGGACTCATTTGCACGCAATTGTCGTGAAGCATGTAAAAACTGCTTGTCTGCGTGAAAATGATAGTAAATATGCAATTTGCATTTTCTTATGAGAGAATGATCCAAACCTGAATGTTATAGTGTAAATAGACTTACCCTCATGAAATAAAGCAATTTTGCCTATAAATACTCATTTGCACCTAATTGTCGTAAAGCATGTAAAAACTGCTTGTCTGCGTTTAAATAATGGTTAATATGCAGTTTGCATTTTCTTATGAGAGAAAGATCCAAACCTGAATGTTATAGTGTAAATAGACTTACCTTCATAAAATAAAGCAATTTTGCCTATAAGGACTTATTTGCACACAATTGTCATGAAGCATGTAAACACTGCTTGTCTGCGTTAAAATAATGGTTAATATGCAGTTTGCATTTTCTTATGAGAGAATGATCCAAACCTGAATGTTATAGTGTAAATAGACTTACCTTCATGAAATAAAGCAATTTTGCCTATAAGGACTCATTTGCCCCTAATTGTCATAAAGCATGTAAAAACTGCTTGTAAGCGTTAAAATGATAGTAAATATGCAGTTTGCATTTTCTTATGAGAGAATGATCCAAACCTAAATGTTATAGTGTAAATAGACTTACCCTCATGAAATAAAGCAATTTTGCCTATAAGGACTTATTTGCACGCAATTGTCATGAAGCATGTAAAAACTGCTTGTCTGCGTTAAAATAATGGTTAATATGCAGTTTGCATTTTCTTATGAGAGAATGATCCAAACCTGAATGTTAAAGTGTAAATAGACTTACCTTCATAAAATAAAGCAATTTTGCCTATAAGGACTCATTTGCCCCTAATTGTCACAAAGCATGTAAAAACTGCTTGCAAGCGTTAAAATGATAGTAAATATGCAGTTTGCATTTTCTTATGAGAGAATGATCCAAACCTGAATGTTATAGTGTAAATAGACTTACCCTCATGAAATAAAGCAATTTTGCCTATAAGGACTCATTTGCACCGACTTGTCATAAAGCTTGTAAAAACTGCTTGGATGCGTTAAAATAATAGTTAATATGCAGTTTGCATTTTCTTATGAGAGAATGATCCAAACCTGAATGTTATAGTGTAAGTAAACTTACCTTTGTGAAATAAAGCAATTTTGCCTATAAGGACTCATTTGCACCTATTTGTTGTAAAGCATGTAAAGACTGCTTGTCTGCGTTAAAATAATGGTTAATATGCAGTTTGCATTTTCTTATGAGAGAATGATCCAAACCTGAATGTTATAGTGAATGTAGATTTACCTTTGTAAAATAAAGCAATTTTGTCTATATAGACTCATTTGCACCTAATTGTCATAAAGCATGTAAAAACTGCTTGTCTGCGTTAAAATAATGGTTAATATGCAGTTTGCATTTTTTTATGAGAGAATGATCCAAACCTGAATGTTATAGTGTAAATAGACATACCTTCATGAAATAAAGCAATTTTGCCTATAAGGACTCATTTGCCCCTAATTGTCATAAAGCATGTAAAAACTGCTTGTCTGCGTTAAAATAATAGTTAATATGCAGTTTGCATTTTCTTATGAAAGAATGATCCAAACCTGAATGTTATAGTGTAAATAGACTTACCTTCATGAAATAAAGCAATTTTGCCTATAAGGACTTATTTGCACGCAATTGTCGTGAAGCATGTAAAAACTGCTTGTCTGCGTTAAAATAATGGTTAATATGCAGTTTGCATTTTCTTATGAGAGAATGATCCAAACCTGAATGTTATAGTGTAAATAGACTTACCTTCATGAAATAAAGCAATTTTGCCTATAAGGACTCATTTGCCCCTAATTGTCATAAAGCATGTAAAAACTGCTTGTAAGCGTTAAAATGATAGTAAATATGCAGTTTGCATTTTCTTATGAGAGAATGATCCAAACCTGAATGTTATAGTGTAAATAGACTTACCCTCATGAAATAAAGCAATTTTGCCTATAAGGACTCATTTGCACCGAATTGTCATAAAGCTTGTAAAAACTGCTTGTATGCGTTAAAATAATGGTTAATATGCAGTTTGCATTTTCTTATGAGAAAATGATCCAAACCTGAATGTTATAGTGTAAATAGACTAACCTTCATGAAATAAAGCAATTTTGCCTATAAGGACTCATTTGCCCCTAATTGTCATAAAGCATGTAAAAACAGCTTGTATGCGTTAAAATAATGGTTAATATGCAGTTTGCATTTTCTTATGAGAGAATGATATAAACCTGAATGTTATAGTGTAAATAGACTTACCTTTGTAAAATAAAGCAATTTTGCCTATAAGGACTCATTTGCACGCAATTGTCATGAAGCATGTAAAAACTGCTTGTCTGCGTTAAAATAATGGTTAATATGCAGTTTGCATTTTCTTATGAGAGAATGATCCAAACCTGAATGTTAAAGTGTAAATAGACTTACCTTCATGAAATAAAGCAATTTTGCCTATAAGGACTCATTTGCCCCTAATTGTCACAAAGCATGTAAAAACTGCTTGCAAGCGTTAAAATGATAGTAAATATGCAGTTTGCATTTTCTTATGAGAGAATGATCCAAACCTGAATGTTATATTGTAAATAGACTTACCCTCATGAAATAGAGCAATTTTGCCTATAAGGACTCATTTGCACCGACTTGTCATAAAGCTTGTAAAAACTGCTTGGATGCGTTAAAATAATAGTTAATATGCAGTTTGCATTTTCTTATGAGAGAATGATCCAAACCTGAATGTTATAGTGTAAGTAAACTTACCTTTGTGAAATAAAGCAATTTTGCCTATAAGGACTCATTTGCACCTATTTGTTGTAAAGCATGTAAAGACTGCTTGTCTGCGTTAAAATAATGGTTAATATGCAGTTTGCATTTTCTTATGAGAGAATGATCCAAACCTGAATGTTATAGTGAATGTAGATTTACCTTTGTAAAATAAAGCAATTTTGCCTATAAGGACTCATTTGCCCCTAATTGTCATAAAGCATGTAAAAACTGTTTGTCTGCGTTAAAATAATAGTTAATATGCAGTTTGCATTTTCTTATGAGAGAATGATCCAAACCTGAATGTTATAGTGTAAGTAAACTAACCTTTGTGAAATAAAGCAATTTTGCCTATAAGGACTCATTTGCACCTAATTGTCGTAAAGCATGTAGATTGCTTGTCTGCGTTAAAATAATGGTTAATATGCAGTTTGCATTTTCTTATGAGAAAATAATCCAAACCTGAATGTTATAGTGTAAATAAACTTACGTTCATGAAATAAAGCAATTTTGCCTATAAGGACTCATTTGCCCCTAATTGTCATAAAGCATGTAAAAACTGCTTGTATGCGTTAAAATAATGGTTAATATGCAGTTTGCATTTTCTTATGAGAGAATGATCCAAACCTGAATGTATAGTGTAAATAGACTTACCTTCATGAAATAAAGCAATTTTGCCTATAAGGACTAATTTGCACCTAATTGTCGTAAAGCATGTAAAAACTGATTGCGTTAAAATTATAGTAAATGTGCAGTTTGCATTTTCTTATGAGAGAATGATCCAAATCTGAATGTTATAGTGTAAGTAAACTGACCTTTGTGAAATAAAGCAAATTAGCGTATAAGGACTCATTTGCCCGCAATTGTCGTAAAGCATGTAAAAACTGCTTGTCTGCGTTAAAATAATGGTTAATATGCAGTTTGCATTTTCTTATGAGAGAATAATCCAAACCTGAATGTTATAGTGCAAATAGACTTACACTCATGAAATAAAGCAATTTTGCCTATAAGGACTCATTTGCACCTAATTGTCATAAAGCATGTAAAAACTGCTTGTATGCGTTAAAATGATAGTAAATATGCAGTTTGCATTTTCTTATGAGAGAATGATCCAAACCTAAATGTTATAGTCTAAATAGACTAACCCTCATGAAATAAAGCAATTTTGCCTATAAGGACTCATTTGCAAATAATTGTCATAAAGCTTGTAAAAACTGCTTGTATGCGTTAAAATAATAGTTAATATGCAGTTTGCATTTTCTTATGAGAGAATGATCCAAACCTGAATTTTATAGTTTAAGTAAACTTACCTTTGTAAAATAAAGCAATTTTGCCTATAAGGACTCAATTGCACCTAATTGTCGTAAAGCATGTAAAAACTGCTTGTCTGCGTTAAAATAATGGTTAATATGCAGTTTGCATTTTCCCTTGAGAGAATTATACAAACCTGAATGTTATAGTGTAAATAGACTTACCTTCATGAAATAAAGCAATTTTGCCTATAAGGACTCATTTTCCCCTAATTGTCATAAAGCATGTAAAAACAGCTTGTATGCGTTAAAATAATGGTTAATATGCAGTTTGCATTTTCTTATGAGAGAATGATCCAAACCTGAATGTATAGTGTAAATAGACTTACCTTCATGAAATAAAGCAATTTTGCCTATAAGGACTAATTTGCACCTAATTGTCGTAAAGCATGTAAAAACTGATTGTTTGCGTTAAAATGATAGTAAATGTGCAGTTTGCATTTTCTTATGAGAGAATGATCCAAACCTGAATGTTATAGTGTAAATAGACTTGCCTTTGTAAATTAAATCAATTTTGCTTATAAGGCCACATTTGCACCTAATTGTCATAAAGCATGTAAATACTGCTTGTCTGCGTGAAAATAATAGTTAATATGCAGTTTGCATTTTCTTATGAGAGAATGATCCAAACCTGAATGTTATAGTGTAAGTAAACTAACCTTTGTGAAATAAAGCAATTTTGCCTATAAGGACTCATTTGCACCTAATTGTCGTAAAGCATGTAGATTGCTTGTCTGCGTTAAAATAATGGTTAATATGCAGTTTGCATTTTCTTATGAGAAAATAATCCAAACCTGAATGTTATAGTGTAAATAAACTTACGTTCATGAAATAAAGCAATTTTGCCTATAAGGACTCATTTGCCCCTAATTGTCATAAAGCATGTAAAAACTGCTTGTATGCGTTAAAATAATGGTTAATATGCAGTTTGCATTTTCTTATGAGAGAATGATCCAAACCTGAATGTATAGTGTAAATAGACTTACCTTCATGAAATAAAGCAATTTTGCCTATAAGGACTAATTTGCACCTAATTGTCGTAAAGCATGTAAAAACTGATTGCGTTAAAATTATAGTAAATGTGCAGTTTGCATTTTCTTATGAGAGAATGATCCAAACCTGAATGTTATAGTGTAAGTAAACTGACCTTTGTGAAATAAAGCAAATTAGCGTATAAGGACTCATTTGCCCGCAATTGTCGTAAAGCATGTAAAAACTGCTTGTCTGCGTTAAAATAATGGTTAATATGCAGTTTGCATTTTCTTATGAGAGAATAATCCAAACCTGAATGTTATAGTGCAAATAGACTTACACTCATGAAATAAAGCAATTTTGCCTATAAGGACTCATTTGCACCTAATTGTCATAAAGCATGTAAAAACTGCTTGTATGCGTTAAAATGATAGTAAATATGCAGTTTGCATTTTCTTATGAGAGAATGATCCAAACCTAAATGTTATAGTCTAAATAGACTAACCCTCATGAAATAAAGCAATTTTGCCTATAAGGACTCATTTGCAAATAATTGTCATAAAGCTTGTAAAAACTGCTTGTATGCGTTAAAATAATAGTTAATATGCAGTTTGCATTTTCTTATGAGAGAATGATCCAAACCTGAATTTTATAGTTTAAGTAAACTTACCTTTGTAAAATAAAGCAATTTTGCCTATAAGGACTCAATTGCACCTAATTGTCGTAAAGCATGTAAAAACTGCTTGTCTGCGTTAAAATAATGGTTAATATGCAGTTTGCATTTTCCCTTGAGAGAATTATACAAACCTGAATGTTATAGTGTAAATAGACTTACCTTCATGAAATAAAGCAATTTTGCCTATAAGGACTCATTTTCCCCTAATTGTCATAAAGCATGTAAAAACAGCTTGTATGCGTTAAAATAATGGTTAATATGCAGTTTGCATTTTCTTATGAGAGAATGATATAAACCTGAATGTTATAGTGTAAATAGACTTACCTTTGTAAAATAAAGCAATTTTGCCTATAAGGACTCATTTGCACGCAATTGTCGTGAAGCATGTAAAAACTGCTTGTCTACGTGAAATTGATAGTAAATATGCAATTTGCATTTTCTTATGAGAGAATGATCCAAACCTGAATGTTATAGTGTAAATAGACTTACCCTAATGAAATAAAGCAATTTTGCCTATAAATACTCATTTGCAACTAATTGTCGTAAAGCATGTAAAAACTGCTTGTCTGCGTTTAAATAATGGTTAATATGCAGTTTGCATTTTCTTATGAGATAAAGATCCAAACCTGAATGTTATAGTGTAAATAGATTTACCTTCATAAAATAAAGCAATTTTGCCTATAAGGACTTATTTGCACGCAATTGTCATGAAGCATGTAAAAACTGCTTGTCTGCGTTAAAATAATGGTTAATATGCAGTTTGCATTTTCTTATGAGAGAATGATCCAAACCTGAATGTTATAGTGTAAATAGACTTACCTTCATGAAATAAAGCAATTTTGCCTATAAGGACTCATTTGCCCCTAATTGTCATAAATCATGTAAAAACTGCTTGTAAGCGTTAAAATGATAGTAAATATGCAGTTTGCATTTTCTTATGAGAGAATGATCCAAACCTGAATGTTATAGTGTAAATAGACTTACCCTCATGAAATAAAGCAATTTTGCCTATAAGGACTTATTTGCACGCAATTGTCATGAAGCATGTAAAAACTGCTTGTCTGCGTTAAAATAATGGTTAATATGCAGTTTGCATTTTCTTATGAGAGAATGATCCAAACCTGAATGTTATAGTGTAAATAGACTTACCTTCATGAAATAAAGCAATTTTGCCTATAAGGACTCATTTGCCCCTAATTGTCACAAAGCATGTAAAAACTGCTTGCAAGCGTTAAAATGATAGTAAATATGCAGTTTGCATTCTCTTATGAGAGAATGATCCAAACCTGAATGTTATAGTGTAAATAGACTTACCCTCATGAAATAAAGCAATTTTGCCTATAAGGACTCATTTGCACCGACTTGTCATGAAGCTTGTAAAAACTGCTTGGATGCGTTAAAATAATAGTTAATATGCAGTTTGCATTTTCTTATGAGAGAATGATCCAAACCTGAATGTTATAGTGTAAGTAAACTTACCTTTGTGAAATAAAGCAATTTTGCCTATAAGGACTCATTTGCACCTATTTGTTGTAAAGCATGTAAAGACTGCTTGTCTGCGTTAAAATAATGGTTAATATGCAGTTTGCATTTTCTTATGAGAGAATGATCCAAACCTGAATGTTATAGTGAAAGTAGATTTACCTTTGTAAAATAAAGCAATTTTGCCTATATAGGCTCATTTGCACCTAATTGTCATAAAGCATGTAAAAACTGCTTGTCTGCGTTAAAATAATGGTTAATATGCAGCTTGCATTTTTTTATGAGAGAATGATCCAAACCTGAATGTTATAGTGTAAATAGACATACCTTCATGAAATAAAGCAATTTTGCCTATAAGGACTTATTTGCCCCTATATGTCATAAAGCATGTAAAAACTGCTTGTCTGCGTTAAAATAATAGTTAATTTGCAGTTTGCATTTTCTTATGAGAGAATGAACCAAACCTGAATGTTATAGTGAAAGTAGACTTACCTTTGTGAAATAAAACAATTTTGCCTTTAAGGACTTATTTGCACCTAATTGTCGTAAACCATGTAAAAACTGCTTGTCTGCGTGAAAATGATAGTAAATATTCAGTTTGCATTTTCTTATGAGAGAATGATCCAAACCTGAATGTTATAGTGAAAATAGACTTACCCTCATGAAATAAAGCAATTTTGCCTATAAGGACTCATTTGCACCTAATTGTCATAAAGCATGTAAAAACTGCTTGTATGCGTTAAAATAATAGTTAATATGCAGTTTGCTTTTTTTCTTATGAGGGAATGATCCAAACCTGAATGTTATAGTGTAAGTAAACTTACCTTTGTGAAATAAAGCAATTTTGCCTATAAGGACTCATTTGCACCTAATTGTCGTAAAACATGTGAAGACTGCTTGTCTGCGTTAAAATAATGGTTAATATGCAGTTTGCATTTTCCTTTGAGAAAATAATCCAAACCTGAATGTTATAGTGTAAATAGACTAACTTTCATGAAATAAAGCAATTTTGCCTATAAGGACTCATTTGCCCCTAATTGTCATAAAGCATGTAAAAACTGCTTGTATGCGTTAAAATAATGGTTAATATGCAGTTTGCATTTTCTTATGAGAGAATGATCCAAACCTGAATGTATAGTGTAAATAGACTTACCTTCATGAAATAAAGCAATTTTGCCTATAAGGACTAATTTGCACCTAATTGTCGTAAAGCATGTAAAAACTGATTGTCTGCGTTAAAATGATAGTAAATGTGCAGTTTGCATTTTCTTATGAGAGAATGATCCAAACCTGAATGTTATAGTGTAAATAGACTTGCCTTTGTAAATTAAATCAATTTTGCCTATAAGGCCACATTTGCACCTAATTGTCATAAAGCACGTAAATACTGCTTGTCTGCGTGAAAATAATAGGAAATGATCAATTTGCATTATCTTTTGAGAAAATGATTCAAACCTAAATGTTATAGTGTAAATAGATTTACCTTTGTAAAATAAAGCAATTTTGCCTATAAGTACTCATTTGCCCCTACTTGTCATAAAGCATGTAAAAACTGCTTGTCTGCGTTAAAATAATAGTTAATATGCAGTTTGCATTTTCTTATGAGAGAATGATCCAAACCTGAATGTTATAGTGAAAGTAGACTTACCTTTGTGAAATAAAACAATTTTGCCTTTAAGGACTTATTAGCACCTAATTGTCGAAATCCATGTAAAAACTGCTTGGCTGCGTGAAAATGATAGTAAATATTCAGTTTGCATTTTCATATGAGAGAATGATCCAAACCTGAATGTTATAGTGAAAATAGACTTACCCTCATGAAATAAAGCAATTTTGCCTATAAGGACTCATTTGCACCTAATTGTCATAAAGCATGTAAAAACTGCTTGTATGCGTTAAAATAATAGTTTATATGCAGTTTGCATTTTCTTATGAGAGAATGATCCAAACCTGAATGTTATAGTGTAAGTAAACTTACCTTTGTGGAATAAAGCAATTTTGCCTATAAGGACTCATTTGCACCTAATTGTCGTAAAGCATGTAGACTGCTTGTCTGCGTTAAAATAATGGTTAATATGCAGTTTGCATTTTCTTATGAGAGAATGATCCAAACCTGAATGTATAGTGTAAATAGACTTACCTTCATGAAATAAAGCAATTTTGCCTATAAGGACTAATTTGCACCTAATTGTCGTAAAGCATGTAAAAACTGATTGCGTTAAAATTATAGTAAATGTGCAGTTTGCATTTTCTTATGAGAGAATGATCCAAACCTGAATGTTATAGTGTAAGTAAACTGACCTTTGTGAAATAAAGCAAATTAGCCTATAAGGGCTCATTTGCACCTAATTGTCGTAAAGCATGTAAAAACTGCTTGTCTGCGTTAAAATAATGGTTAATATGCAGTTTGCATTTTCTTATGAGAGAATGATCCAAACCTGAATGTTATAGTGTAAATAGACTTACCTTCATGAAATAAAGCAATTTTGCTTCTAAGGACTCATTTGCCCCTAATTGTCATAAAGCATGTAAAAACTGCTTGTATGCGTTAAAATAATGGTTAATATGCAGTTTGCATTTTCTTATGAGAGAATGATCGAAAACCTCAATGTTATAGTGTAAATAGACTTACCTTTGTAAAATAAAGCAATTTTGCCTATAAGGACTCATTTGCACACAATTGTCGTGAAGCATGTAAAAACTGCTTGTCTGCGTTAAAAAAATGGTTAATATGCAGTTTGCATTTTCTTATGAGAGAATGATCCAAACCTGAATGTTATAGTGTAAATAAACTTACCTTTGTAAAATAAAGCAATTTTGCCTATAAGGACTCATTTGCACGCAATTGTCGTGGAGCATGTAAAAACTGCTTGTCTGCGTGAAAATGATAGTAAATATGCAGTTTGCATTTTCTTATGAGAGAATGATCTAAACCTGAATGTTATAGTGTAAATAGACTTACCCTCATGAAATAAAGCAATTTTGCCTATAGGGACTCATTTGCACCTAATTGTCATAAAGCATGTAAAAACTGCTTGTATGCGTTAAAATAATAGTTAATATGCAGTTTGCATTTTCTTATGAGAGAATGATCCAAACCTGAATGTTATAGTGTAAGTAAACTTACCTACATGAAATAAAGCAATTTTGCCTATAAGGACACATTTGCCCCCAATTGTCATAAAGCATGTAAAAACTGCTTGTATGCGTTAAAATAATGGTTAATATGCAGTTTGCATTTTCTTATGAGAGAATGATCCAAACCTGAATGTTATAGTGTAAATAGACTAACCTTCATGAAATAAAGCAATTTTGCCTATAAGGCCACATTTGCACCTAATTGTCATAAAGCATGTAAATACTGCTTGTCTGCGTGAAAATAATAGGAAATGATCAATTTGCATTATCTTTTGAGAAAATGATTCAAACCTGAATGGTATAGTGTAAATAGACTTACCTTCATAAAATAAAGCAATTTTGCCTATTGGGACTAATTTGCACCTAATTGTCACAAAGCATGTTAAAACTTCTTGTCGGCGTTAAAATGATAGTAAATGTACAGTTTGCATTTTCTTATGAAAGAATGATCCAAACCTGAATGTTATGGTGTAAGTAGACTTACCTTCATGAAATAAAGCAATTTTGCTTATAAGGACTAATTTGCACCTAATTGTCGTAAAGCATGTAAAGACTGCTTGTCTGCGTTAAAATAGTAGTTAATATGCAGTTTGCATTTTCTTATGAGAGAATGATCCAAACCTGAATGTTATAGTGAAAGTAGACTTACCTTTGTGAAATAAAACAATTTTGCCTTTAAGGACTTATTAGCACCTAATTGTCGTAATCCATGTAAAAACTGCTTGGCTGCGTGAAAATGATAGTAAATATTCAGTTTGCATTTTCATATGAGAGAATGATCCAAACCTGAATGTTATAGTGAAAATAGACTTACCCTCATGAAATAAAGCAATTTTGTCTATAAGGACTCATTTGCACCTAATTGTCATAAAGCATGTAAAAACTGCTTGTATGCGTTAAAATAATAGTTTATATGCAGTTTGCATTTTCTTATGAGAGAATGATCCAAACCTGAATGTTATAGTGTAAGTAAACTTACCTTTGTGAAATAAAGCAATTTTGCCTATAAGGACTCATTTGCACCTAATTGTCGTAAAGCATGTAGACTGCTTGTCTGCGTTAAAATAATGGTTAATATGCAGTTTGCATTTTCTTATGAGAAAATAATCCAAACCTGAATGGTATAGTGTAAATAGACTTACCTTCATGAAATAAAGCAATTTTGCCTATAAGGACTCATTTGCCCCTAATTGTCATAAAGCATGTAAAAACTGCTTGTATGCGTTAAAATAATGGTTAATATGCAGTTTGCATTTTCTTATGAGAGAATGATCCAAACCTGAATGTATAGTGTAAATAGACTTACCTTCATGAAATAAAGCAATTTTGCCTATAAGGACTAATTTGCACCTAATTGTCGTAAAGCATGTAAAAACTGATTGCGTTAAAATTATAGTAAATGTGCAGTTTGCATTTTCTTATGAGAGAATGATCCAAACCTGAATGTTATAGTGTAAGTAAACTGACCTTTGTGAAATAAAGCAAATTAGCCTATAAGGGCTCATTTGCACCTAATTGTCGTAAAGCATGTAAAAACTGCTTGTCTGCGTTAAAATAATGGTTAATATGCAGTTTGCATTTTCTTATGAGAGAATGATCCAAACCTGAATGTTATAGTGTAAATAGACTTACCTTCATGAAATAAAGCAATTTTGCCTATAAGGACTCATTTGCACGTAATTGTCGTGTAGCATGTAAAAACTGCTTGTCTGCGTGAAAATGATAGTAAATATGCAGTTTGCATTTTCTTATGAGAGAAAGATCCAAACCTGAATGTTATAGTGTAAATAGACTTACCTTCATGAAATAAAGCAATTTTGCTTCTAAGGACTCATTTGCCCCTAATTGTCATAAAGCATGTAAAAACTGCTTGTATGCGTTAAAATAATGGTTAATATGCAGTTTGCATTTTCTTATGAGAGAATGATCGAAAACCTCAATGTTATAGTGTAAATAGACTTACCTTTGTAAAATAAAGCAATTTTGCCTATAAGGACTCATTTGCACGCAATTGTCGTGAAGCATGTAAAAACTGCTTGTCTGCGTTAAAAAAATGGTTAATATGCAGTTTGCATTTTCTTATGAGAGAATAATCCAAACCTGAATGTTATAGTGCAAATAGACTTACCTTTGTAAAATAAAGCAATTTTGCCTATAAGGACTCATTTGCACGCAATTGTCGTGGAGCATGTAAAAACTGCTTGTCTGCGTGAAAATGATAGTAAATATGCAGTTTGCATTTTCTTATGAGAGAATGATCTAAACCTGAATGTTATAGTGTAAATAGACTTACCCTCATGAAATAAAGCAATTTTGCCTATAGGGACTCATTTGCACCTAATTGTCATAAAGCATGTAAAAACTGCTTGTATGCGTTAAAATAATAGTTAATATGCAGTTTGCATTTTCTTATGAGAGAATGATCCAAACCTGAATGTTATAGTGTAAGTAAACTTACCTACATGAAATAAAGCAATTTTGCCTATAAGGACACATTTGCCCCCAATTGTCATAAAGCATGTAAAAACTGCTTGTATGCGTTAAAATAATGGTTAATATGCAGTTTGCATTTTCTTATGAGAGAATGATCCAAACCTGAATGTTATAGTGTAAATAGACTAACCTTCATGAAATAAAGCAATTTTGCCTATAAGGCCACATTTGCACCTAATTGTCATAAAGCATGTAAATACTGCTTGTCTGCGTGAAAATAATAGGAATGATCAATTTGCATTATCTTTTGAGAAAATGATTCAAACCTGAATGGTATAGTGTAAATAGACTTACCTTCATGAAATAAAGCAATTTTGCCTATTGGGACTAATTTGCACCTAATTGTCACAAAGCATGTTAAAACTTCTTGTCGGCGTTAAAATGATAGTAAATGTACAGTTTGCATTTTCTTATGAGAGAATGATCCAAACCTGAATGTTATGGTGTAAGTAGACTTACCTTCATGAAATAAAGCAATTTTGCTTATAAGGACTAATTTGCACCTAATTGTCGTAAAGCATGTAAAGACTGCTTGTCTGCGTTAAAATGATAGTAAATGTGCAGTTTGCATTTTCTTATGAGAGAATGATCCAAACCTGAATGTTATAGTGTAAATAGACTTGCCTTTGTAAAATAAAGCAATTTTGCCTATAAGGACTAATTTGCACCTAATTGTCGTGAAGCATGTAAAAACTACTTGTCTGCGTAAAAATGATAGTAAATATGCAGTTTTCATTTTTTAATGAGAGAATGATCCAAACCTGAATGTTATTGTGTAAGTAGACTTACCTTTGTGAAATAACAGCAATTTTGCCTATAAGGACTCATTTGCACCTAATTGTCGTAAAACATGTAAAAACTGCTTGTCTGCGTGAAAATGATAGTAAATATGCAGTTTGCATTCTCTTATGAGAGAATGATCCAAACCTGAATGTTATAGTGAAAGTAGACTTACCTTTGTGAAATAAAACAATTTTGCCTCTAAGGACTTATTTCCACCTAATTGTCGTAAAGCATGTAAAAACTGCTTGTCAGCGTTAAAATAATGGTTAATATGCAGTTTGCATTTTCTTATGAGAGAATGATCCAAACCTGAATGTTATAGTTTAAATAGACTTACCTTCATGAAATAAAGCAATTTTGCCTATAAGGACCCATTTGCACCTAATTGTCGTAAAGCATGTAAAAACTGCTTGTCTGCGTTAAAATAATGGTTAATATGCAGTTTGCATTTTCTTATGAGAGAATAATCCAAACCTGAATGTTATAGTGTAAATAGACTAACCTTCATGAAATAAAGCAATTTTGCCTATAAGGACCCATTTGCCCCTAATTGTCATAAAGCATGTAAAAACTGCTTGTATGCGATAAAATAATGGTTAATAAGCAGTTTGCATTTTCTTATGAGGGAATGATCCAAACCTGAATGTTATAGTGTAAATAGACTTACCCTCATTAAATAAAGCAATTTTGCCTATAAGGACTCATTTGCACCTAATTGTCATAAAGCATGTAAAAACTGCTTGTATGCGTTAAAATGATAGTAAATATGCAGTTTGCATTTTCTTATGAGAGAATGATCCAAACCTAAATGTTATAGTGTAAATAGACTGACCCTCATGAAATAAAGCAATTTTGCCTATAAGGACTCATTTGCACCTAATTGTCATAAAGCTTGTAAAAACTGCTTTGTATGCGTTAAAATAATAGTTAATATGCAGTTTGCATTTTCTTATGGGAGAATGATCCAAACCTGAATTTTATAGTTTAAGTAAACTTACCTTTGTAAAATAAAGCAATTTTGCCTATAAGGACTCAATTGCACCTAATTGTCGTAAAGCATGTAAAAACTGCTTGTCTGCGTTAAAATAATGGTTAATATGCAGTTTGCATTTTCTTATGAGAGAATGATCCAAACCTGAATGTTATAGTGTAAATAGACTTACCTTCATGAAATAAAGCAATTATGCCTATAAGGACTCATTTGCCCCTAATTGTCATAAAGCATGTAAAAATTGCTTGTATGCGTTAAAATAATGGTTAATATGCAGTTTGCATTTTCTTATGAGAGAATGATATAAACCTGAATGTATAGTGTAAATAGACTAACCTTTGTAAAATTAAGCAATTTTGCCTTTAAGGACTTATTTGCACCTAATTGTCGTAAACCATGTAAAAACTGCTTGTCTGCGTGAAAATGATAGTCAATATTCAGTTTGCATTTTCTTATGAGAGAAAGATCCAAACATAAATGTTATAGTGTAAATAGACTTACCTTCATGAAATAAAGCAATTTTGCTTATAAGGACTCATTTGTCCCTAATTGTCATAAAGCATGTAAAAACTGCTTGTATGCGTTAAAATAATGGTTAATATGCAGTTTGCATTTTCTTATGAGAGAATGATCCAAACCTGAATGTTATAGTGTAAATAGACTTACCTTTGTAAAATAAAGCAATTTTGCCTATAAGGACTCATTTGCACGCAATTGTCGTGGAGCATGTAAAAACTGATTGTCTGCGTGAAAATGATAGTAAATATGCAGTTTGCATTTTCTTATGAGAGAATGATCCAAACCTGAATGTTATAGTGTAAATAGACTTACCTTCATGAAATAAAGCAATTTTGCCTATAAGGACTAATTTGCACCTAATTGTCGTAAAGCATGTGAAAACTGATTGTCTGCGTTAAAATGATAGTAAATGTGCAGTTTGCATTTTCTTATGAGAGAATGATCCAAACCTGAATGTTATAGTGTAAATAGACTTACCTTCATGAAATAAAGCAATTTTGCCTATAAGGACTCATTTGCCCCTAATTGCCATAAAGCATGTAAAAACTGTATGTAAGCGTTAAAATGATAGTAAATATGCAGTTTGCATTTTCTAATGAGAGAATGATCCAAACCTGAATGTTATAGTGTAAATAGACTTACCCTCATGAAATAAAGCAATTTTGCCTATAAGGACTCATTTGCCCCTAATTGCCATAAAGCATGTAAAAACTGCTTGTAAGCGTTAAAATGATAGTAAAAATGCAGTTTGCATTTTCTTATGAGAGAATAATCCAAACCTGAATGTTATAGTGTAAGAAAACTTACCTTTGTGAAATAAAGCAATTTTGCCTTTAAGGACTTATTTGCACCTAATTGTCGTAAACCATGTAAAAACTGCTTGTCTGCGTGAAAATGATAGTAAATATTCAGTTTGCATTTTCTTATGAGAGAATGATCCAAACCTGAATGTTATAGTGTAAGTAAACTGACCTTTGTGAAATAAAGCAAATTAGCCTATAAGGACTCATTTGCCTGCAATTGTCGTAAAGCATGTAAAAACTGCTTGTCTGAGTTAAAGTAATGGTTAATATGCAGTTTGCATTTTGTATGAGAGAATAATCCAAACCTGAATGTTATAGTGCAAATAGACTTACACTCATGAAATAAAGCAATTTTGCCTATAAGGACTCATTTGCACCTAATTGTCATAAAGCATGTAAAAACTGCTTGTATGCGTTAAAATGATAGTAAATATGCAGTTTGCATTTTCTTATGAGAGAATGATCCAAACCTAAATGTTATAGTCTAAATAGACTAACCCTCATGAAATAAAGCAATTTTGCCTATAAGGACTCATTTGCAAATAATTGTCATAAAGCTTTTAAAAACTGCTTGTATGCGTTAAAATAATAGTTAATATGCAGTTTGCATTTTCTTATGAGAGAATGATCCAAACCTGAATTTTATAGTTTAAGTAAACTTACCTTTGTAAAATAAAGCAATTTTGCCTATAAGGACTCAATTGCACCTAATTGTCGTAAAGCATGTAAAAACTGCTTGTCTGCGTTAAAATAATGGTTAATATGCAGTTTGCATTTTCCCTTGAGAGAATGATACAAACCTGAATGTTATAGTGTAAATAGACTTACCTTCATGAAATAAAGCAATTTTGCCTATAAGGACTCATTTTCCCCTAATTGTCATAAAGCATGTAAAAACTGCTTGTATGCGTTAAAATAATGGTTAATATGCAGTTTGCATTTTCTTATGAGAGAATGATATAAACCTGAATGTTATAGTGTAAATAGACTTACCTTTGTAAAATAAAGCAATTTTGCCTATAAGGACTCATTTGCACGCAATTGTCGTGAAGCATGTAAAAACTGCTTGTCTGCGTGAAAATGATAGTAAATATGCAATTTGCATTTTCTTATGAGAGAATGATCCAAACCTGAATGTTATAGTGTAAATAGACTTACCCTCATGAAATAAAGCAATTTTGCCTATAAATACTCATTTGCACCTAATTGTCGTAAAGCATGTAAAAACTGCTTGTCTGCGTTTAAATAATGGTTAATATGCAGTTTGCATTTTCTTATGAGAGAAAGATCCAAACCTGAATGTTATAGTGTAAATAGACTTACCTTCATGAAATAAAGCAATTTTGCCTATAAGGACTCATTTGCCCCTAATTGTCATAAAGTATGTAAAAACTGCTTGTAAGCGTTAAAATGATAGTAAATATGCAGTTTGCATTTTCTTATGAGAGAATGATCCAAACCTGAATGTTATAGTGTAAATAGACTTACCCTCATGAAATAAAGCAATTTTGCCTATAAGGACTCATTTGCACCTAATTGTCATAAAGCATGTAAAAACTGCTTGTATGCGTTAAAATGATAGTAAATATGCAGTTTGCATTTTCTTATGAGAGAATGATCCAAACCTAAATGTTATAGTCTAAATAGACTAACCCTCATGAAATAAAGCAATTTTGCCTATAAGGACTCATTTGCAAATAATTGTCATAAAGCTTTTAAAAACTGCTTGTATGCGTTAAAATAATAGTTAATATGCAGTTTGCATTTTCTTATGAGAGAATGATCCAAACCTGAATTTTATAGTTTAAGTAAACTTACCTTTGTAAAATAAAGCAATTTTGCCTATAAGGACTCAATTGCACCTAATTGTCGTAAAGCATGTAAAAACTGCTTGTCTGCGTTAAAATAATGGTTAATATGCAGTTTGCATTTTCCCTTGAGAGAATGATACAAACCTGAATGTTATAGTGTAAATAGACTTACCTTCATGAAATAAAGCAATTTTGCCTATAAGGACTCATTTTCCCCTAATTGTCATAAAGCATGTAAAAACTGCTTGTATGCGTTAAAATAATGGTTAATATGCAGTTTGCATTTTCTTATGAGAGAATGATATAAACCTGAATGTTATAGTGTAAATAGACTTACCTTTGTAAAATAAAGCAATTTTGCCTATAAGGACTCATTTGCACGCAATTGTCGTGAAGCATGTAAAAACTGCTTGTCTGCGTGAAAATGATAGTAAATATGCAATTTGCATTTTCTTATGAGAGAATGATCCAAACCTGAATGTTATAGTGTAAATAGACTTACCCTCATGAAATAAAGCAATTTTGCCTATAAATACTCATTTGCACCTAATTGTCGTAAAGCATGTAAAAACTGCTTGTCTGCGTTTAAATAATGGTTAATATGCAGTTTGCATTTTCTTATGAGAGAAAGATCCAAACCTGAATGTTATAGTGTAAATAGACTTACCTTCATGAAATAAAGCAATTTTGCCTATAAGGACTCATTTGCCCCTAATTGTCATAAAGTATGTAAAAACTGCTTGTAAGCGTTAAAATGATAGTAAATATGCAGTTTGCATTTTCTTATGAGAGAATGATCCAAACCTGAATGTTATAGTGTAAATAGACTTACCCTCATGAAATAAAGCAATTTTGCCTATAAGGACTTATTTGCACGCAATTGTCATGAAGCATGTAAAAACTGCTTGTTTGCGTTAAAATAATGGTTAATATGCAGTTTGCATTTTCTTATGAGAGAATGATCCAAACCTGAATGTTATAGTGTAAATAGACTTACCTTCATGAAATAAAGCAATTTTGCCTATAAGGACTCATTTGCCCCTAATTGTCATAAAGCATGTAAAAACTGCTTGTAAGCGTTAAAATGATAGTAAATATGCAGTTTGCATTTTCTTATGAGAGAATGATCCAAACCTGAATGTTATAGTGTAAATAGACTTACCCTCATGAAATAAAGCAATTTTGCCTATAAGGACTTATTTGCACGCAATTGTCGTGAAGCATGTAAAAACTGCTTGACTGCGTTAAAATAATGGTTAATATGCAGTTTGCATTTTCTTATGAGAGAATGATCCAAACCTGAATGTTATAGTGTAAATAGACTTACCTTTGTAAAATAAAGCAATTTTGCCTATAAGGACTCATTTGCACGCAATTGTCGTCAAGCATGTAAAAACTGCTTGTCTGCGTTAAAATAATGGTTAATATGCAGTATGCATTTTCTTATGAGAGAATTATCCAAACCTGAATGTTATTGTGTAAATAGACTTACCTTCATGAAATAAAGCAATTTTGCCTATAAGGTATCATTTGCTCCTAATTGTCATAAAGCATGTAAAAACTGCTTGTCAGCGTTAAAATGATAGTAAATATGCAGTTTGCATTTTCTTATGAGAGAATGATCCAAACCTGAATGTTATAGTGAAAGTAGACTTACCTTTATGAAATAAAACAATTTTGCCTTTAAGGACTTATTTGCACCTAATTGTCGTAAACCATGTAAAAACTGCTTGTCTGCGTGAAAATGATAGTAAATATTCAGTTTGCATTTTCAAATGAGAGAATGATCCAAACCTGAATGTTATAGTGTAAATAGACTTACCCTCATGAAATAAAGCAATTTTGCCTTTAAAGACTCATTTGCACTTAATTGTCGTAAAGCATGTAAAAACTGCTTGTCTGCGTTTAAATAATGGTTAATATGCAGTTTGCATTTTTTTATGAGAGAATGATCCAAACCTGAATGTTATAGTGTAAATAGACTTACCTTTGTAAAATAAAGCAATTTTGTCTATAAGGACTAATTAGCACGCAATTGTCGTGAAGCATGTAAAAACTGCTTGTCTGCGTTAAAATAATGGTTAATATGCAGTTTGCATTTTCTTATGAGAGAATGATCCAAACCTAAATGTTATAGTGTAAATAGATTTACCTTCATGAAATAAAGCAATTTTGCCTATAAGGACTCATTTTCACCTAATTGTCATAAAGCATGTAAATACTACTTGTCTGCGTGAAAATAATAGAAAATGGTCAGTTTGCATTATCTTTTGAGAGAATGATCCAAACCTGAATGTTATAGTGTAAATAGACTTACCTTTGTGAAATAAAGCAATTTTGCCTATTAGGACTCATTTGCACGCAATTGTCGTGAAGCATGTAAAAACTGCTTGTCTGCGTTTAAATAATGGTTAATATGCAGTTTGCATTTTCTTATGAGAGAATGATCCAAACCTGATTGTTATAGTTAAAGTAGACTTACCTTTGCGAAATAAAACAATTTTGCCTTTAAGGACTTATTTGCACCTAATTGTCGTAAAACATGTAAAAACTGCTTGTCTGCGTGAAAATGATAGTAAATATGCAGTTTGCATTTTCTTATGAGAGAATGATCCAAACCTGAATGTCATAGTGTAAATAGACTTACCCTCATGAAATAAAGCAATTTTGCCTATAAAGACTCATTTGCACCTAATTGTCATAAAGCATGTAAAAACTGCTTGTCTGCGTTTAAATAATGGTTAATATGCAGTTTGCATTTTCTTATGAGAGAATGATCCAAACCTGAATGCTATAGTGTAAATAGACTTACCTTCATGAAATAAAGCAATTTTGCCTATAAGGACTCATTTGCCCCTAATTGTCATAAAGCATGTAAAAACTGCTTGTATGCGTTAAAATAATGGTTAATATGCAGTTAGCATTTTCTTATGAGAGAATGATCCAAACCTGAATGTTATAGTGTTAATAGACTTACACTCATGAAATAAAGAAATTTTGCCTATAAGGACTCATTTGCACCTAATTGTCATAAAGCATGTAAAAAATGCTTGTATGCGTTAAAATAATAGTTAATATGCAGTTTGCATTTTCTTATGAGAGAATGATCCAAACCTAAATTTTATAGTTTAAGTAAACTTACCTTTGTAAAATAAAGCAATTTTGCCTATAAGGACTCAATTGCACCTAATTATCGTAAAGCATGTAAAAACTGCTTGTATGCGTTAAAATAATGGTTAACATGCAGTTTGCATTTTCTTATGAGAAAATGATCCAAACCTGAATGTTATAGTGTAAATAGACTAACCTTCATGAAATAATGCAATTTTGCCTATAAGGACTCATTTGCCCCTAATTGTCATAAAGCATGTAAAAACTGCTTGTATGCGTTAAAATAATGGTTAATATGCAGTTTGCATTTTCTTATGAGAGAATGATCCAAACCTGAATGTATAGTGTAAATAGACTTACCTTCATGAAATAAAGCAATTTTGCCTATAAGGACTAATTTGCAACCTAATTGTCGTAAAGCATGTAAAAACTGATTGTCTGCGTTTTAATGATAGTAAATGTGCAGTTTGCATTTTCTTATGAGAGAATGATCCAAACCTGAATGTTATAGTGTAAATAGACTTGCCTTTGTAAATTAAATCAATTTTGCTTATAAGGCCACATTTGCACCTAATTGTCATAAAGCATGTAAAAACTGCTTGTATGCGTTAAAATGATAGTAAATATGCAGTTTGCATTTTCTTATGAGAGAATGATCCAAACCTAAATGTTATAGTCTAAATAGACGAACCCTCATGAAATAAAGCAATATTGCCTATAAGGACTCATTTGCAAATAATTGTCATAAAGCTTGTAAAAACTGCTTGTATGCGTTAAAATAATAGTTAATATGCAGTTTGCATTTTCTTATGAGAGAATGATCCAAACCTGAATGTTATAGTGAAAGTAGACTTACCTTTGTGAAATAAAACAATTTTGCCTCTAAGGACTTATTTCCACCTAATTGTCGTAAAGCATGTAAAAACTGCTTGTCAGCGTTAAAATAATGGTTAATATGCAGTTTGCATTTTCTTATGAGAGAATGATCCAAACCTGAATGTTATAGTTTAAATAGACTTACCTTCATGAAATAAAGCAATTTTGCCTATAAGGACCCATTTGCACCTAATTGTCGTAAAGCATGTAAAAACTGCTTGTCTGCGTTAAAATAATGGTTAATATGCAGTTTGCATTTTCTTATGAGAGAATAATCCAAACCTGAATGTTATAGTGTAAATAGACTAACCTTCATGAAATAAAGCAATTTTGCCTATAAGGACCCATTTGCCCCTAATTGTCATAAAGCATGTAAAAACTGCTTGTATGCGATAAAATAATGGTTAATAAGCAGTTTGCATTTTCTTATGAGGGAATGATCCAAACCTGAATGTTATAGTGTAAATAGACTTACCCTCATTAAATAAAGCAATTTTGCCTATAAGGACTCATTTGCACCTAATTGTCATAAAGCATGTAAAAACTGCTTGTATGCGTTAAAATGATAGTAAATATGCAGTTTGCATTTTCTTATGAGAGAATGATCCAATCCTAAATGTTATAGTGTAAATAGACTGACCCTCATGAAATAAAGCAATTTTGCCTATAAGGACTCATTTGCACCTAATTGTCATAAAGCTTGTAAAAACTGCTTTGTATGCGTTAAAATAATAGTTAATATGCAGTTTGCATTTTCTTATGGGAGAATGATCCAAACCTGAATTTTATAGTTTAAGTAAACTTACCTTTGTAAAATAAAGCAATTTTGCCTATAAGGACTCAATTGCACCTAATTGTCGTAAAGCATGTAAAAACTGCTTGTCTGCGTTAAAATAATGGTTAATATGCAGTTTGCATTTTCTTATGAGAGAATGATCCAAACCTGAATGTTATAGTGTAAATAGACTTACCTTCATGAAATAAAGCAATTATGCCTATAAGGACTCATTTGCCCCTAATTGTCATAAAGCATGTAAAAATTGCTTGTATGCGTTAAAATAATGGTTAATATGCAGTTTGCATTTTCTTATGAGAGAATGATATAAACCTGAATGTATAGTGTAAATAGACTAACCTTTGTAAAATTAAGCAATTTTGCCTTTAAGGACTTATTTGCACCTAATTGTCGTAAACCATGTAAAAACTGCTTGTCTGCGTGAAAATGATAGTCAATATTCAGTTTGCATTTTCTTATGAGAGAAAGATCCAAACATAAATGTTATAGTGTAAATAGACTTACCTTCATGAAATAAAGCAATTTTGCTTATAAGGACTCATTTGTCCCTAATTGTCATAAAGCATGTAAAAACTGCTTGTATGCGTTAAAATAATGGTTAATATGCAGTTTGCATTTTCTTATGAGAGAATGATCCAAACCTGAATGTTATAGTGTAAATAGACTTACCTTTGTAAAATAAAGCAATTTTGCCTATAAGGACTCATTTGCACGCAATTGTCGTGGAGCATGTAAAAACTGATTGTCTGCGTGAAAATGATAGTAAATATGCAGTTTGCATTTTCTTATGAGAGAATGATCCAAACCTGAATGTTATAGTGTAAATAGACTTACCTTCATGAAATAAAGCAATTTTGCCTATAAGGACTAATTTGCACCTAATTGTCGTAAAGCATGTGAAAACTGATTGTCTGCGTTAAAATGATAGTAAATGTGCAGTTTGCATTTTCTTATGAGAGAATGATCCAAACCTGAATGTTATAGTGTAAATAGACTTACCCTCATGAAATAAAGCAATTTTGCCTATAAGGACTCATTTGCCCCTAATTGCCATAAAGCATGTAAAAACTGCTTGTAAGCGTTAAAATGATAGTAAATATGCAGTTTGCATTTTCTTATGAGAGAATAATCCAAACCTGAATGTTATAGTGTAAGAAAACTTACCTTTGTGAAATAAAGCAATTTTGCCTTTAAGGACTTATTTGCACCTAATTGTCGTAAACCATGTAAAAACTGCTTGTCTGCGTGAAAATGATAGTAAATATTCAGTTTGCATTTTCATATGAGAGAATGATCCAAACCTGAATGTTATAGTGTAAGTAAACTGACCTTTGTGAAATAAAGCAAATTAGCCTATAAGGACTCATTTGCCTGCAATTGTCGTAAAGCATGTAAAAACTGCTTGTCTGAGTTAAAGTAATGGTTAATATGCAGTTTGCATTTTGTATGAGAGAATAATCCAAACCTGAATGTTATAGTGCAAATAGACTTACACTCATGAAATAAAGCAATTTTGCCTATAAGGACTCATTTGCACCTAATTGTCATAAAGCATGTAAAAACTGCTTGTATGCGTTAAAATGATAGTAAATATGCAGTTTGCATTTTCTTATGAGAGAATGATCCAAACCTAAATGTTATAGTCTAAATAGACTAACCCTCATGAAATAAAGCAATTTTGCCTATAAGGACTCATTTGCAAATAATTGTCATAAAGCTTTTAAAAACTGCTTGTATGCGTTAAAATAATAGTTAATATGCAGTTTGCATTTTCTTATGAGAGAATGATCCAAACCTGAATTTTATAGTTTAAGTAAACTTACCTTTGTAAAATAAAGCAATTTTGCCTATAAGGACTCAATTGCACCTAATTGTCGTAAAGCATGTAAAAACTGCTTGTCTGCGTTAAAATAATGGTTAATATGCAGTTTGCATTTTCCCTTGAGAGAATGATACAAACCTGAATGTTATAGTGTAAATAGACTTACCTTCATGAAATAAAGCAATTTTGCCTATAAGGACTCATTTTCCCCTAATTGTCATAAAGCATGTAAAAACTGCTTGTATGCGTTAAAATAATGGTTAATATGCAGTTTGCATTTTCTTATGAGAGAATGATATAAACCTGAATGTTATAGTGTAAATAGACTTACCTTTGTAAAATAAAGCAATTTTGCCTATAAGGACTCATTTGCACGCAATTGTCGTGAAGCATGTAAAAACTGCTTGTCTGCGTGAAAATGATAGTAAATATGCAATTTGCATTTTCTTATGAGAGAATGATCCAAACCTGAATGTTATAGTGTAAATAGACTTACCCTCATGAAATAAAGCAATTTTGCCTATAAATACTCATTTGCACCTAATTGTCGTAAAGCATGTAAAAACTGCTTGTCTGCGTTTAAATAATGGTTAATATGCAGTTTGCATTTTCTTATGAGAGAAAGATCCAAACCTGAATGTTATAGTGTAAATAGACTTACCTTCATGAAATAAAGCAATTTTGCCTATAAGGACTCATTTGCCCCTAATTGTCATAAAGTATGTAAAAACTGCTTGTAAGCGTTAAAATGATAGTAAATATGCAGTTTGCATTTTCTTATGAGAGAATGATCCAAACCTGAATGTTATAGTGTAAATAGACTTACCCTCATGAAATAAAGCAATTTTGCCTATAAGGACTTATTTGCACGCAATTGTCATGAAGCATGTAAAAACTCCTTGTTTGCGTTAAAATAATGGTTAATATGCAGTTTGCATTTTCTTATGAGAGAATGATCCAAACCTGAATGTTATAGTGTAAATAGACTTACCTTCATGAAATAAAGCAATTTTGCCTATAAGGACTCATTTGCCCCTAATTGTCATAAAGCATGTAAAAACTGCTTGTAAGCGTTAAAATGATAGTAAATATGCAGTTTGCATTTTCTTATGAGAGAATGATCCAAACCTGAATGTTATAGTGTAAATAGACTTACCCTCATGAAATAAAGCAATTTTGCCTATAAGGACTTATTTGCACGCAATTGTCGTGAAGCATGTAAAAACTGCTTGACTGCGTTAAAATAATGGTTAATATGCAGTTTGCATTTTCTTATGAGAGAATGATCCAAACCTGAATGTTATAGTGTAAATAGACTTACCTTTGTAAAATAAAGCAATTTTGCCTATAAGGACTCATTTGCACGCAATTGTCGTCAAGCATGTAAAAACTGCTTGTCTGCGTTAAAATAATGGTTAATATGCAGTATGCATTTTCTTATGAGAGAATGATCCAAACCTAAATGTTATTGTGTAAATAGACTTACCTTCATGAAATAAAGCAATTTTGCCTATAAGGTATCATTTGCTCCTAATTGTCATAAAGCATGTAAAAACTGCTTGTCAGCGTTAAAATGATAGTAAATATGCAGTTTGCATTTTCTTATGAGAGAATGATCCAAACCTGAATGTTATAGTGAAAGTAGACTTACCTTTATGAACTAAAACAATTTTGCCTTTAAGGACTTATTTGCACCTAATTGTCGTAAACCATGTAAAAACTGCTTGTCTGCGTGAAAATGATAGTAAATATTCAGTTTGCATTTTCAAATGAGAGAATGATCCAAACCTGAATGTTATAGTGTAAATAGACTTACCCTCATGAAATAAAGCAATTTTGCCTTTAAAGACTCATTTGCACTTAATTGTCGTAAAGCATGTAAAAACTGCTTGTCTGCGTTTAAATAATGGTTAATATGCAGTTTGCATTTTTTTATGAGAGAATGATCCAAACCTGAATGTTATAGTGTAAATAGACTTACCTTTGTAAAATAAAGCAATTTTGTCTATAAGGACTAATTAGCACGCAATTGTCGTGAAGCATGTAAAAACTGCTTGTCTGCGTTAAAATAATGGTTAATATGCAGTTTGCATTTTCTTATGAGAGAATGATCCAAACCTAAATGTTATAGTGTAAATAGATTTACCTTCATGAAATAAAGCAATTTTGCCTATAAGGACTTATTTTCACCTAATTGTCATAAAGCATGTAAATACTACTTGTCTGCGTGAAAATAATAGAAAATGGTCAGTTTGCATTATCTTTTGAGAGAATGATCCAAACCTGAATGTTATAGTGTAAATAGACTTACCTTTGTGAAATAAAGCAATTTTGCCTATTAGGACTCATTTGCACTCAATTGTCGTGAAGCATGTAAAAACTGCTTGTCTGCGTTTAAATAATGGTTAATATGCAGTTTGCATTTTCTTATGAGAGAATGATCCAAACCTGATTGTTATAGTTAAAGTAGACTTACCTTTGCGAAATAAAACAATTTTGCCTTTAAGGACTTATTTGCACCTAATTGTCGTAAAACATGTAAAAACTGCTTGTCTGCGTGAAAATGATAGTAAATATGCAGTTTGCATTTTCTTATGAGAGAATGATCCAAACCTGAATGTCATAGTGTAAATAGACTTACCCTCATGAAATAAAGCAATTTTGCCTATAAAGACTCATTTGCACCTAATTGTCATAAAGCATGTAAAAACTGCTTGTCTGCGTTTAAATAATGGTTAATATGCAGTTTGCATTTTCTTATGAGAGAATGATCCAAACCTGAATGCTATAGTGTAAATAGACTTACCTTCATGAAATAAAGCAATTTTGCCTATAAGGACTCATTTGCCCCTAATTGTCATAAAGCATGTAAAAACTGCTTGTATGCGTTAAAATAATGGTTAATATGCAGTTAGCATTTTCTTATGAGAGAATGATCCAAACCTGAATGTTATAGTGTTAATAGACTTACACTCATGAAATAAAGAAATTTTGCCTATAAGGACTCATTTGCACCTAATTGTCATAAAGCATGTAAAAAATGCTTGTATGCGTTAAAATAATAGTTAATATGCAGTTTGCATTTTCTTATGAGAGAATGATCCAAACCTAAATTTTATAGTTTAAGTAAACTTACCTTTGTAAAATAAAGCAATTTTGCCTATAAGGACTCAATTGCACCTAATTATCGTAAAGCATGTAAAAACTGCTTGTATGCGTTAAAATAATGGTTAACATGCAGTTTGCATTTTCTTATGAGAAAATGATCCAAACCTGAATGTTATAGTGTAAATAGACTAACCTTCATGAAATAATGCAATTTTGCCTATAAGGACTCATTTGCCCCTAATTGTCATAAAGCATGTAAAAACTGCTTGTATGCGTTAAAATAATGGTTAATATGCAGTTTGCATTTTCTTATGAGAGAATGATCCAAACCTGAATGTATAGTGTAAATAGACTTACCTTCATGAAATAAAGCAATTTTGCCTATAAGGACTAATTTGCACCTAATTGTCGTAAAGCATGTAAAAACTGATTGTCTGCGTTTTAATGATAGTAAATGTGCAGTTTGCATTTTCTTATGAGAGAATGATCCAAACCTGAATGTTATAGTGTAAATAGACTTGCCTTTGTAAATTAAATCAATTTTGCTTATAAGGCCACATTTGCACCTAATTGTCATAAAGCATGTAAAAACTGCTTGTATGCGTTAAAATAATAGTTAATATGCAGTTTGCATTTTCTTATGAGAGAATGATCCAAACCTGAATTTTATAGTTTAAGTAAACTTACCTTTGTAAAATAAAGCAATTTTGCCTATAAGGACTCAATTGCACCTAATTGTCGTAAAGCATGTAAAAACTGCTTGTCTGCGTTAAAATAATGGTTAAATATGCAGTTTGCATTTTCCCTTGAGAGAATGATACAAACCTGAATGTTATAGTGTAAATAGACTTACCTTCATGAAATAAAGCAATTTTGCCTATTAGGACTCATTTTCCCCTAATTGTCATAAAGCATGAAAAACAGCTTGTATGCGTTAAAATAATGGTTAATATGCAGTTTGCATTTTCTTATGAGAGAATGATATAAACCTGAATGTTATAGTGTAAATAGACTTACCTTTGTAAAATAAAGCAATTTTGCCTATAAGGACTCATTTGCACGCAATTGTCGTGAAGCATGTAAAAACTGCTTGTCTGCGTGAAATTGATAGTAAATATGCAATTTGCATTTTCTTATGAGAGAATGATCCAAACCTGAATGTTATAGTGTAAATAGACTTACCCTCATGAAATAAAGCAATTTTACCTATAAATACTCATTTGCACCTAATTGTCGTAAAGCATGTAAAAACTGCTTGTCTGCGTTTAAATAATGGTTAATATGCAGTTTGCATTTTCTTATGAGAGAAAGATCCAAACCTGAATGTTATAGTGTAAATAGACTTACCTTCATAAAATAAAGCAATTTTGCCTATAAGGACTTATTTGCACGCAATTGTCATGAAGCATGTAAAAACTGCTTGTCTGCGTTAAAATAATGGTTAATATGCAGTTTGCATTTTCTTATGAGAGAATGATCCAAACCTGAATGTTATAGTGTAAATAGACTTACCCTCATGAAATAAAGCAATTTTGCCTATAAGGACTTATTTGCACGTAATTGTCATGAAGCATGTAAAAACTGCTTGTCTGCGTTAAAATAATGGTTAATATGCGGTTTGCATTTTCTTATGAGAGAATGATCCAAACATGAATGTTATAGTGTAAATAGACTTACCTTCATGAAATAAAGCAATTTTGCCTATAAGGACTCATTTGCCCCTAATTGTCACAAAGCATGTAAAAACTGCTTGCAAGCGTTAAAATGATAGTAAATATGCAGTTTGCATTTTCTTATGAGAGAATGATCCAAACCTGAATGTTATAGTGTAAATAGACTTACCCTCATGAAATAAAGCAATTTTGCCTATAAGGACTCATTTGCACCGACTTGTCATGAAGCATGTAAAAACTGCTTGGATGCGTTAAAATAATAGTTAATATGCAGTTTGCATTTTCTTATGAGAGAATGATCCAAACCTGAATGTTATAGTGTAAGTAAACTTACCTTTGTGAAATAAAGCAATTTTGCCTATAAGGACTCATTTGCACCTATTTGTTGTAAAGCATGTAAAGACTGCTTGTCTGCGTTAAAATAATGGTTAATATGCAGTTTGCATTTTCTTATGAGAGAATGATCCAAACCTGAATGTTATAGTGAAAGTAGATTTACCTTTGTAAAATAAAGCAATTTTGCCTATATAGGCTCATTTGCACCTAATTGTCATAAAGCATGTAAAAACTGCTTGTCTGCGTTAAAATAATGGTTAATATGCAGCTTGCATTTTTTTATGAGAGAATGATCCAAACCTGAATGTTATAGTGTAAATAGACATACCTTCATGAAATAAAGCAATTTTGCCTATAAGGACTCATTTGCCCCTAATTGTCATAAAGCATGTAAAAACTGCTTGTCTGCGTTAAAATAATAGTTAATATGCAGTTTGCATTTTCTTATGAGAGAATGAACCAAACCTGAATGTTATAGTGAAAGTAGACTTACCTTTGTGAAATAAAACAATTTTGCCTTTAAGGACTTATTTGCACCTAATTGTCGTAAACCATGTAAAAACTGCTTGTCTGCGTGAAAATGATAGTAAATATTCAGTTTGCATTTTCTTATGAGAGAATGATCCAAACCTGAATGTTATAGTGAAAATAGACTTACCCTCATGAAATAAAGCAATTTTGCCTATAAGGACTCATTTGCACCTAATTGTCATAAAGCATGTAAAAACTGCTTGTATGCGTTAAAATAATAGTTAATATGCAGTTTGCATTTTCTTATGAGGGAATGATCCAAACCTGAATGTTATAGTGTAAGTAAACTTACCTTTGTGAAATAAAGCAATTTTGCCTATAAGGACTCATTTGCACCTAATTGTCGTAAAACATGTGAAGACTGCTTGTCTGCGTTAAAATAATGGTTAATATGCAGTTTGCATTTTCCTTTGAGAAAATAATCCAAACCTGAATGTTATAGTGTAAATAGACTAACCTTCATGAAATAAAGCAATTTTGCCTATAAGGACTCATTTGCCCCTAATTGTCATAAAGCATGTAAAAACTGCTTGTATGCGTTAAAATAATGGTTAATATGCAGTTTGCATTTTCTTATGAGAGAATGATCCAAACCTGAATGTATAGTGTAAATAGACTTACCTTCATGAAATAAAGCAATTTTGCCTATAAGGACTAATTTGCACCTAATTGTCGTAAAGCATGTAAAAACTGATTGTCTGCGTTAAAATGATAGTAAATGTGCAGTTTGCATTTTCTTATGAGAGAATGATCCAAACCTGAATGTTATAGTGTAAATAGACTTGCCTTTGTAAATTAAATCAATTTTGCCTATAAGGCCACATTTGCACCTAATTGTCATAAAGCACGTAAATACTGCTTGTCTGCGTGAAAATAATAGGAAATGATCAATTTGCATTATCTTTTGAGAAAATGATTCAAACCTAAATGTTATAGTGTAAATAGATTTACCTTTGTAAAATAAAGCAATTTTGCCTATAAGGACTCATTTGCCCCTAATTGTCATAAAGCATGTAAAAACTGCTTGTCTGCGTTAAAATAATAGTTAATATGCAGTTTGCATTTTCTTATGAGAGAATGATCCAAACCTGAATGTTATAGTGAAAGTAGACTTACCTTTGTGAAATAAAACAATTTTGCCTTTAAGGACTTATTAGCACCTAATTGTCGTAATCCATGTAAAAACTGCTTGGCTGCGTGAAAATGATAGTAAATATTCAGTTTGCATTTTCATATGAGAGAATGATCCAAACCTGAATGTTATAGTGAAAATAGACTTACCCTCATGAAATAAAGCAATTTTGCCTATAAGGACTCATTTGCACCTAATTGTCATAAAGCATGTAAAAACTGCTTGTATGCGTTAAAATAATAGTTTATATGCAGTTTGCATTTTCTTATGAGAGAATGATCCAAACCTGAATGTTATAGTGTAAGTAAACTTACCTTTGTGAAATAAAGCAATTTTGCCTATAAGGACTCATTTGCACCTAATTGTCGTAAAGCATGTAGACTGCTTGTCTGCGTTAAAATAATGGTTAATATGCAGTTTGCATTTTCTTATGAGAAAATAATCCAAACCTGAATGTTATAGTGTAAATAGACTTACCTTCATGAAATAAAGCAATTTTGCCTATAAGGACTCATTTGCCCCTAATTGTCATAAAGCATGTAAAAACTGCTTGTATGCGTTAAAATAATGGTTAATATGCAGTTTGCATTTTCTTATGAGAGAATGATCCAAACCTGAATGTATAGTGTAAATAGACTTACCTTCATGAAATAAAGCAATTTTGCCTATAAGGACTAATTTGCACCTAATTGTCGTAAAGCATGTAAAAGCTGATTGCGTTAAAATTATAGTAAATGTGCAGTTTACATTTTCTTATGAGAAAATGATCCAAACCTGAATGTTATAGTGTAAGTAAACTGACCTTTGTGAAATAAAGCAAATTAGCCTATAAGGGCTCATTTGCACCTAATTGTCGTAAAGCATGTAAAAACTGCTTGTCTGCGTTAAAATAATGGTTAATATGCAGTTTGCATTTTCTTATGAGAGAATGATCCAAACCTGAATGTTATAGTGTAAATAGACTTACCTTCATGAAATAAAGCAATTTTGCCTATAAGGACTCATTTGCACGCAATTGTCGTGTAGCATGTAAAAACTGCTTGTCTGCGTGAAAATGATAGTAAATATGCAGTTTGCATTTTCTTATGAGAGAAAGATCCAAACCTGAATGTTATAGTGTAAATAGACTTACCTTCATGAAATAAAGCAATTTTGCTTCTAAGGACTCATTTGCCCCTAATTGTCATAAAGCATGTAAAAACTGCTTGTATGCGTTAAAATAATGGTTAATATGCAGTTTGCATTTTCTTATGAGAGAATGATCTAAACCTCAATGTTATAGTGTAAATAGACTTACCTTTGTAAAATAAAGCAATTTTGCCTATAAGGACTCATTTGCACGCAATTGTCGTGAAGCATGTAAAAACTGCTTGTCTGAGTTAAAGTAATGGTTAATATGCAGTTTGCATTTTGTATGAGAGAATAATCCAAACCTGAATGTTATAGTGCAAATAGACTTACACTCATGAAATAAAGCAATTTTGCCTATAAGGACTCATTTGCACCTAATTGTCATAAAGCATGTAAAAACTGCTTGTATGCGTTAAAATGATAGTAAATATGCAGTTTGCATTTTCTTATGAGAGAATGATCCAAACCTAAATGTTATAGTCTAAATAGACTAACCCTCATGAAATAAAGCAATTTTGCCTATAAGGACTCATTTGCAAATAATTGTCATAAAGCTTTTAAAAACTGCTTGTATGCGTTAAAATAATAGTTAATATGCAGTTTGCATTTTCTTATGAGAGAATGATCCAAACCTGAATTTTATAGTTTAAGTAAACTTACCTTTGTAAAATAAAGCAATTTTGCCTATAAGGACTCAATTGCACCTAATTGTCGAAAAGCATGTAAAAACTGCTTGTCTGCGTTAAAATAATGGTTAATATGCAGTTTGCATTTTCCCTTGAGAGAATGATACAAACCTGAATGTTATAGTGTAAATAGACTTACCTTCATGAAATAAAGCAATTTTGCCTATAAGGACTCATTTTCCCCTAATTGTCATAAAGCATGTAAAAACTGCTTGTATGCGTTAAAATAATGGTTAATATGCAGTTTGCATTTTCTTATGAGAGAATGATATAAACCTGAATGTTATAGTGTAAATAGACTTACCTTTGTAAAATAAAGCAATTTTGCCTATAAGGACTCATTTGCACGCAATTGTCGTGAAGCATGTAAAAACTGCTTGTCTGCGTGAAAATGATAGTAAATATGCAATTTGCATTTTCTTATGAGAGAATGATCCAAACCTGAATGTTATAGTGTAAATAGACTTACCCTCATGAAATAAAGCAATTTTGCCTATAAATACTCATTTGCACCTAATTGTCGTAAAGCATGTAAAAACTGCTTGTCTGCGTTTAAATAATGGTTAATATGCAGTTTGCATTTTCTTATGAGAGAAAGATCCAAACCTGAATGTTATAGTGTAAATAGACTTACCTTCATGAAATAAAGCAATTTTGCCTATAAGGACTCATTTGCCCCTAATTGTCATAAAGTATGTAAAATCTGCTTGTAAGCGTTAAAATGATAGTAAATATGCAGTTTGCATTTTCTTATGAGAGAATGATCCAAACCTGAATGTTATAGTGTAAATAGACTTACCCTCATGAAATAAAGCAATTTTGCCTATAAGGACTTATTTGCACGCAATTGTCATGAAGCATGTAAAAACTCCTTGTTTGCGTTAAAATAATGGTTAATATGCAGTTTGCATTTTCTTATGAGAGAATGATCCAAACCTGAATGTTATAGTGTAAATAGACTTACCTTCATGAAATAAAGCAATTTTGCCTATAAGGACTCATTTGCCCCTAATTGTCATAAAGCATGTAAAAACTGCTTGTAAGCGTTAAAATGATAGTAAATATGCAGTTTGCATTTTCTTATGAGAGAATGATCCAAACCTGAATGTTATAGTGTAAATAGACTTACCCTCATGAAATAAAGCAATTTTGCCTATAAGGACTTATTTGCACGCAATTGTCGTGAAGCATGTAAAAACTGCTTGACTGCGTTAAAATAATGGTTAATATGCAGTTTGCATTTTTTTATGAGAGAATGATCCAAACCTGAATGTTATAGTGTAAATAGACTTACCTTTGTAAAATAAAGCAATTTTGCCTATAAGGACTCATTTGCACGCAATTGTCGTCAAGCATGTAAAAACTGCTTGTCTGCGTTAAAATAATGGTTAATATGCAGTATGCATTTTCTTATGAGAGAATGATCCAAACCTAAATGTTATTGTGTAAATAGACTTACCTTCATGAAATAAAGCAATTTTGCCTATAAGGTATCATTTGCTCCTAATTGTCATAAAGCATGTAAAAACTGCTTGTCAGCGTTAAAATGATAGTAAATATGCAGTTTGCATTTTCTTATGAGAGAATGATCCAAACCTGAATGTTATAGTGAAAGTAGACTTACCTTTATGAAATAAAACAATTTTGCCTTTAAGGACTTATTTGCACCTAATTGTCGTAAACCATGTAAAAACTGCTTGTCTGCGTGAAAATGATAGTAAATATTCAGTTTGCATTTTCAAATGAGAGAATGATCCAAACCTGAATGTTATAGTGTAAATAGACTTACCCGCATGAAATAAAGCAATTTTGCCTTTAAAGACTCATTTGCACTTAATTGTCGTAAAGCATGTAAAAACTGCTTGTCTGCGTTTAAATAATGGTTAATATGCAGTTTGCATTTTTTTATGAGAGAATGATCCAAACCTGAATGTTATAGTGTAAATAGACTTACCTTTGTAAAATAAAGCAATTTTGTCTATAAGGACTAATTAGCACGCAATTGTCGTGAAGCATGTAAAAACTGCTTGTCTGCGTTAAAATAATGGTTAATATGCAGTTTGCATTTTCTTATGAGAGAATGATCCAAATCTAAATGTTATAGTGTAAATAGATTTACCTTCATGAAATAAAGCAATTTTGCCTATAAGGACTCATTTTCACCTAATTGTCATAAAGCATGTAAATACTACTTGTCTGCGTGAAAATAATAGAAAATGGTCAGTTTGCATTATCTTTTGAGAGAATGATCCAAACCTGAATGTTATAGTGTAAATAGACTTACCTTTGTGAAATAAAGCAATTTTGCCTATTAGGACTCATTTGCACGCAATTGTCGTGAAGCATGTAAAAACTGCTTGTCTGCGTTTAAATAATGGTTAATATGCAGTTTGCATTTTCTTATGAGAGAATGATCCAAACCTGATTGTTATAGTTAAAGTAGACTTACCTTTGCGAAATAAAACAATTTTGCCTTTAAGGACTTATTTGCACCTAATTGTCGTAAAACATGTAAAAACTGCTTGTCTGCGTGAAAATGATAGTAAATATGCAGTTTGCATTTTCTTATGAGAGAATGATCCAAACCTGAATGTCATAGTGTAAATAGACTTACCCTCATGAAATAAAGCAATTTTGCCTATAAAGACTCATTTGCACCTAATTGTCATAAAGCATGTAAAAACTGCTTGTCTGCGTTTAAATAATGGTTAATATGCAGTTTGCATTTTCTTATGAGAGAATGATCCAAACCTGAATGCTATAGTGTAAATAGACTTACCTTCATGAAATAAAGCAATTTTGCCTATAAGGACTCATTTGCCCCTAATTGTCATAAAGCATGTAAAAACTGCTTGTATGCGTTAAAATAATGGTTAATATGCAGTTAGCATTTTCTTATGAGAGAATGATCCAAACCTGAATGTTATAGTGTTAATAGACTTACACTCATGAAATAAAGAAATTTTGCCTATAAGGACTCATTTGCACCTAATTGTCATAAAGCATGTAAAAAATGCTTGTATGCGTTAAAATAATAGTTAATATGCAGTTTGCATTTTCTTATGAGAGAATGATCCAAACCTAAATTTTATAGTTTAAGTAAACTTACCTTTGTAAAATAAAGCAATTTTGCCTATAAGGACTCAATTGCACCTAATTATCGTAAAGCATGTAAAAACTGCTTGTATGCGTTAAAATAATGGTTAACATGCAGTTTGCATTTTCTTATGAGAAAATGATCCAAACCTGAATGTTATAGTGTAAATAGACTAACCTTCATGAAATAATGCAATTTTGCCTATAAGGACTCATTTGCCCCTAATTGTCATAAAGCATGTAAAAACTGCTTGTATGCGTTAAAATAATGGTTAATATGCAGTTTGCATTTTCTTATGAGAGAATGATCCAAACCTGAATGTATAGTGTAAATAGACTTACCTTCATGAAATAAAGCAATTTTGCCTATAAGGACTAATTTGCACCTAATTGTCGTAAAGCATGTAAAAACTGATTGTCTGCGTTTTAATGATAGTAAATGTGCAGTTTGCATTTTCTTATGAGAGAATGATCCAAACCTGAATGTTATAGTGTAAATAGACTTGCCTTTGTAAATTAAATCAATTTTGCTTATAAGGCCACATTTGCACCTAATTGTCATAAAGCATGTAAAAACTGCTTGTATGCGTTAAAATGATAGTAAATATGCAGTTTGCATTTTCTTATGAGAGAATGATCCAAACCTAAATGTTATAGTCTAAATAGACGAACCCTCATGAAATAAAGCAATTTTGCCTATAAGGACTCATTTGCAAATAATTGTCATAAAGCTTGTAAAAACTGCTTGTATGCGTTAAAATAATAGTTAATATGCAGTTTGCATTTTCTTATGAGAGAATGATCCAAACCTGAATTTTATAGTTTAAGTAAACTTACCTTTGTAAAATAAAGCAATTTTGCCTATAAGGACTCAATTGCACCTAATTGTCGTAAAGCATGTAAAAACTGCTTGTCTGCGTTAAAATAATGGTTAAATATGCAGTTTGCATTTTCCCTTGAGAGAATGATACAAACCTGAATGTTATAGTGTAAATAGACTTACCTTCATGAAATAAAGCAATTTTGCCTATTAGGACTCATTTTCCCCTAATTGTCATAAAGCATGAAAAACAGCTTGTATGCGTTAAAATAATGGTTAATATGCAGTTTGCATTTTCTTATGAGAGAATGATATAAACCTGAATGTTATAGTGTAAATAGACTTACCTTTGTAAAATAAAGCAATTTTGCCTATAAGGACTCATTTGCACGCAATTGTCGTGAAGCATGTAAAAACTGCTTGTCTGCGTGAAATTGATAGTAAATATGCAATTTGCATTTTCTTATGAGAGAATGATCCAAACCTGAATGTTATAGTGTAAATAGACTTACCCTCATGAAATAAAGCAATTTTACCTATAAATACTCATTTGCACCTAATTGTCGTAAAGCATGTAAAAACTGCTTGTCTGCGTTTAAATAATGGTTAATATGCAGTTTGCATTTTCTTATGAGAGAAAGATCCAAACCTGAATGTTATAGTGTAAATAGACTTACCTTCATAAAATAAAGCAATTTTGCCTATAAGGACTTATTTGCACGCAATTGTCATGAAGCATGTAAAAACTGCTTGTCTGCGTTAAAATAATGGTTAATATGCAGTTTGCATTTTCTTATGAGAGAATGATCCAAACCTGAATGTTATAGTGTAAATAGACTTACCCTCATGAAATAAAGCAATTTTGCCTATAAGGACTTATTTGCACGTAATTGTCATGAAGCATGTAAAAACTGCTTGTCTGCGTTAAAATAATGGTTAATATGCGGTTTGCATTTTCTTATGAGAGAATGATCCAAACATGAATGTTATAGTGTAAATAGACTTACCTTCATGAAATAAAGCAATTTTGCCTATAAGGACTCATTTGCCCCTAATTGTCACAAAGCATGTAAAAACTGCTTGCAAGCGTTAAAATGATAGTAAATATGCAGTTTGCATTTTCTTATGAGAGAATGATCCAAACCTGAATGTTATAGTGTAAATAGACTTACCCTCATGAAATAAAGCAATTTTGCCTATAAGGACTCATTTGCACCGACTTGTCATGAAGCATGTAAAAACTGCTTGGATGCGTTATAATAATAGTTAATATGCAGTTTGCATTTTCTTATGAGAGAATGATCCAAACCTGAATGTTATAGTGTAAGTAAACTTACCTTTGTGAAATAAAGCAATTTTGCCTATAAGGACTCATTTGCACCTATTTGTTGTAAAGCATGTAAAGACTGCTTGTCTGCGTTAAAATAATGGTTAATATGCAGTTTGCATTTTCTTATGAGAGAATGATCCAAACCTGAATGTTATAGTGAAAGTAGATTTACCTTTGTAAAATAAAGCAATTTTGCCTATATAGGCTCATTTGCACCTAATTGTCATAAAGCATGTAAAAACTGCTTGTCTGCGTTAAAATAATGGTTAATATGCAGCTTGCATTTTTTTATGAGAGAATGATCCAAACCTGAATGTTATAGTGTAAATAGACATACCTTCATGAAATAAAGCAATTTTGCCTATAAGGACTCATTTGCCCCTAATTGTCATAAAGCATGTAAAAACTGCTTGTCTGCGTTAAAATAATAGTTAATATGCAGTTTGCATTTTCTTATGAGAGAATGAACCAAACCTGAATGTTATAGTGAAAGTAGACTTACCTTTGTGAAATAAAACAATTTTGCCTTTAAGGACTTATTTGCACCTAATTGTCGTAAACCATGTAAAAACTGCTTGTCTGCGTGAAAATGATAGTAAATATTCAGTTTGCATTTTCTTATGAGAGAATGATCCAAACCTGAATGTTATAGTGAAAATAGACTTACCCTCATGAAATAAAGCAATTTTGCCTATAAGGACTCATTTGCACCTAATTGTCATAAAGCATGTAAAAACTGCTTGTATGCGTTAAAATAATAGTTAATATGCAGTTTGCATTTTCTTATGAGGGAATGATCCAAACCTGAATGTTATAGTGTAAGTAAACTTACCTTTGTGAAATAAAGCAATTTTGCCTATAAGGACTCATTTGCACCTAATTGTCGTAAAACATGTGAAGACTGCTTGTCTGCGTTAAAATAATGGTTAATATGCAGTTTGCATTTTCCTTTGAGAAAATAATCCAAACCTGAATGTTATAGTGTAAATAGACTAACCTTCATGAAATAAAGCAATTTTGCCTATAAGGACTCATTTGCACCTAATTGTCATAAAGCATGTAAAAACTGCTTGTATGCGTTAAAATAATGGTTAATATGCAGTTTGCATTTTCTTATGAGAGAATGATCCAAACCTGAATGTATAGTGTAAATAGACTTACCTTCATGAAATAAAGCAATTTTGCCTATAAGGACTAATTTGCACCTAATTGTCGTAAAGCATGTAAAAACTGATTGTCTGCGTTAAAATGATAGTAAATGTGCAGTTTGCATTTTCTTATGAGAGAATGATCCAAACCTGAATGTTATAGTGTAAATAGACTTGCCTTTGTAAATTAAATCAATTTTGCCTATAAGGCCACATTTGCACCTAATTGTCATAAAGCATGTAAAAACTGCTTGTATGCGTTAAAATAATAGTTTATATGCAGTTTGCATTTTCTTATGAGAGAATGATCCAAACCTGAATGTTATAGTGTAAGTAAACTTACCTTTGTGAAATAAAGCAATTTTGCCTATAAGGACTCATTTGCACCTAATTGTCGTAAAGCATGTAGACTGCTTGTCTGCGTTAAAATAATGGTTAATATGCAGTTTGCATTTTCTTATGAGAAAATAATCCAAACCTGAATGTTATAGTGTAAATAGACTTACCTTCATGAAATAAAGCAATTTTGCCTATAAGGACTCATTTGCCCCTAATTGTCATAAAGCATGTAAAAACTGCTTGTATGCGTTAAAATAATGGTTAATATGCAGTTTGCATTTTCTTATGAGAGAATGATCCAAACCTGAATGTATAGTGTAAATAGACTAACCTTCATGAAATAAAGCAATTTTGCCTATAAGGACTAATTTGCACCTAATTGTCGTAAAGCATGTAAAAGCTGATTGCGTTAAAATTATAGTAAATGTGCAGTTTGCATTTTCTTATGAGAAAATGATCCAAACCTGAATGTTATAGTGTAAGTAAACTGACCTTTGTGAAATAAAGCAAATTAGCCTATAAGGGCTCATTTGCACCTAATTGTCGTAAAGCATGTAAAAACTGCTTGTCTGCGTTAAAATAATGGTTAATATGCAGTTTGCATTTTCTTATGAGAGAATGATCCAAACCTGAATGTTATAGTGTAAATAGACTTACCTTCATGAAATAAAGCAATTTTGCCTATAAGGACTCATTTGCACGCAATTGTCGTGTAGCATGTAAAAACTGCTTGTCTGCGTGAAAATGATAGTAAATATGCAGTTTGCATTTTCTTATGAGAGAAAGATCCAAACCTGAATGTTATAGTGTAAATAGACTTACCTTCATGAAATAAAGCAATTTTGCTTCTAAGGACTCATTTGCCCCTAATTGTCATAAAGCATGTAAAAACTGCTTGTATGCGTTAAAATAATGGTTAATATGCAGTTTGCATTTTCTTATGAGAGAATGATCTAAACCTCAATGTTATAGTGTAAATAGACTTACCTTTGTAAAATAAAGCAATTTTGCCTATAAGGACTCATTTGCACGCAATTGTCGTGAAGCATGTAAAAACTGCTTGTCTGCGTTAAAAAAATGGTTAATATGCAGTTTGCATTTTCTTATGAGAGAATGATCCAAACCTGAATGTTATAGTGTAAATAGACTTACCTTTGTAAAATAAAGCAATTTTGCCTATAAGGACTCATTTGCACGCAATTGTCGTGGAGCATGTAAAAACTGCTTGTCTGCGTGAAAATGATAGTAAATATGCAGTTTGCATTTTCTTATGAGAGAATGATCCAAACCTGAATGTTATGGTGTAAGTAGACTTACCTTCATGAAATAAAGCAATTTTGCTTATAAGGACTAATTTGCACCTAATTGTCGTAAAGCATGTAAAGACTGCTTGTCTGCGTTAAAATGATAGTAAATGTGCAGTTTGCATTTTCTTATGAGAGAATGATCCAAACCTGAATGTTATAGTGTAAATAGACTTGCCTTTGTAAAATAAAGCAATTTTGCCTATAAGGACTAATTTGCACCTAATTGTCGTGAAGCATTTAAAAACTACTTGTCTGCGTAAAAATGATAGTAAATATGCAGTTTTCATTTTTTAATGAGAGAATGATCCAAACCTGAATGTTATTGTGTAAGTAGACTTACCTTTGTGAAATAACAGCAATTTTGCCTATAAGGACTCATTTGCACCTAATTGTCGTAAAACATGTAAAAACTGCTTGTCTGCGTGAAAATGATAGTAAATATGCAGTTTGCATTCTCTTATGAGAGAATGATCCAAACCTGAATGTTATAGTGAAAGTAGACTTACCTTTGTGAAATAAAACAATTTTGCCTCTAAGGACTTATTTCCACCTAATTGTCGTAAAGCATGTAAAAACTGCTTGTCAGCGTTAAAATAATGGTTAATATGCAGTTTGCATTTTCTTATGAGAGAATGATCCAAACCCGAATGTTATAGTTTAAATAGACTTACCTTCATGAAATAAAGCAATTTTGCCTATAAGGACCCATTTGCACCTAATTGTCGTAAAGCATGTAAAAACTGCTTGTCTGCGTTAAAATAATGGTTAATATGCAGTTTGCATTTTCTTATGAGAGAATAATCCAAACCTGAATGTTATAGTGTAAATAGACTAACCTTCATGAAATAAAGCAATTTTGCCTATAAGGACCCATTTGCCCCTAATTGTCATAAAGCATGTAAAAACTGCTTGTATGCGATAAAATAATGGTTAATAAGCAGTTTGCATTTTCTTATGAGGGAATGATCCAAACCTGAATGTTATAGTGTAAATAGACTTACCCTCATTAAATAAAGCAATTTTGCCTATAAGGACTCATTTGCACCTAATTGTCATAAAGCATGTAAAAACTGCTTGTATGCGTTAAAATGATAGTAAATATGCAGTTTGCATTTTCTTATGAGAGAATGATCCAAACCTAAATGTTATAGTGTAAATAGACTGACCCTCATGAAATAAAGCAATTTTGCCTATAAGGACTCATTTGCACCTAATTGTCATAAAGCTTGTAAAAACTGCTTTGTATGCGTTAAAATAATAGTTAATATGCAGTTTGCATTTTCTTATGGGAGAATGATCCAAACCTGAATTTTATAGTTTAAGTAAACTTACCTTTGTAAAATAAAGCAATTTTGCCTATAAGGACTCAATTGCACCTAATTGTCGTAAGGCATGTAAAAACTGCTTGTCTGCGTTAAAATAATGGTTAATATGCAGTTTGCATTTTCTTATGAGAGAATGATCCAAACCTGAATGTTATAGTGTAAATAGACTTACCTTCATGAAATAAAGCAATTATGCCTATAAGGACTCATTTGCCCCTAATTGTCATAAAGCATGTAAAAATTGCTTGTATGCGTTAAAATAATGGTTAATATGCAGTTTGCATTTTCTTATGAGAGAATGATATAAACCTGAATGTATAGTGTAAATAGACTAACCTTTGTAAAATTAAGCAATTTTGCCTTTAAGGACTTATTTGCACCTAATTGTCGTAAACCATGTAAAAACTGCTTGTCTGCGTGAAAATGATAGTCAATATTCAGTTTGCATTTTCTTATGAGAGAAAGATCCAAACCTAAATGTTATAGTGTAAATAGACTTACCTTCTCGAAATAAAGCAATTTTGCTTATAAGGACTCATTTGTCCCTAATTGTCATAAAGCATGTAAAAACTGCTTGTATGCGTTAAAATAATGGTTAATATGCAGTTTGCATTTTCTTATGAGAGAATGATCCAAACCTGAATGTTATAGTGTAAATAGACTTACCTTTGTAAAATAAAGCAATTTTGCCTATAAGGACTCATTTGCACGCAATTGTCGTGGAGCATGTAAAAACTGATTGTCTGCGTGAAAATGATAGTAAATATGCAGTTTGCATTTTCTTATGAGAGAATGATCCAAACCTGAATGTTATAGTGTAAATAGACTTACCTTCATGAAATAAAGCAATTTTGCCTATAAGGACTAATTTGCACCTAATTGTCGTAAAGCATGTGAAAACTGATTGTCTGCGTTAAAATGATAGTAAATGTGCAGTTTGCATTTTCTTATGAGAGAATGATCCAAACCTGAATGTTATAGTGTAAATAGACTTACCTTCATGAAATAAAGCAATTTTGCCTATAAGGACTCATTTGCCCCTAATTGCCATAAAGCATGTAAAAACTGCTTGTAAGCGTTAAAATGATAGTAAATATGCAGTTTGCATTTTCTTATGAGAGAATGATCCAAACCTGAATGTTATAGTGTAAATAGACTTACCCTCATGAAATAAAGCAATTTTGCCTATAAGGACTCATTTGCCCCTAATTGCCATAAAGCATGTAAAAACTGCTTGTAAGCGTTAAAATGATAGTAAATATGCAGTTTGCATTTTCTTATGAGAGAATAATCCAAACCTGAATGTTATAGTGTAAGAAAACTTACCTTTGTGAAATAAAGCAATTTTGCCTTTAAGGACTTATTTGCACCTAATTGTCGTAAACCATGTAAAAACTGCTTGTCTGCGTGAAAATGATAGTAAATATTCAGTTTGCATTTTCTTATGAGAGAATGATCCAAACCTGAATGTTATAGTGTAAGTAAACTGACCTTTGTGAAATAAAGCAAATTAGCCTATAAGGACTCATTTGCCCGCAATTGTCGTAAAGCATGTAAAAACTGCTTGTCTGAGTTAAAATAATGGTTAATATGCAGTTTGCATTTTGTATGAGAGAATAATCCAAACCTGAATGTTATAGTGCAAATAGACTTACACTCATGAAATAAAGCAATTTTGCCTATAAGGACTCATTTGCACCTAATTGTCATAAAGCATGTAAAAACTGCTTGTATGCGTTAAAATGATAGTAAATATGCAGTTTGCATTTTCTTATGAGAGAATGATCCAAACCTAAATGTTATAGTCTAAATAGACTAACCCTCATGAAATAAAGCAATTTTGCCTATAAGGACTCATTTGCAAATAATTGTCATAAAGCTTTTAAAAACTGCTTGTATGCGTTAAAATAATAGTTAATATGCAGTTTGCATTTTCTTATGAGAGAATGATCCAAACCTGAATTTTATAGTTTAAGTAAACTTACCTTTGTAAAATAAAGCAATTTTGCCTATAAGGACTCAATTGCACCTAATTGTCGTAAAGCATGTAAAAACTGCTTGTCTGCGTTAAAATAATGGTTAATATGCAGTTTGCATTTTCCCTTGAGAGAATGATACAAACCTGAATGTTATAGTGTAAATAGACTTACCTTCATGAAATAAAGCAATTTTGCCTATAAGGACTCATTTTCCCCTAATTGTCATAAAGCATGTAAAAACTGCTTGTATGCGTTAAAATAATGGTTAATATGCAGTTTGCATTTTCTTATGAGAGAATGATATAAACCTGAATGTTATAGTGTAAATAGACTTACCTTTGTAAAATAAAGCAATTTTGCCTATAAGGACTCATTTGCACGCAATTGTCGTGAAGCATGTAAAAACTGCTTGTCTGCGTGAAAATGATAGTAAATATGCAATTTGCATTTTCTTATGAGAGAATGATCCAAACCTGAAGGTTATAGTGTAAATAGACTTACCCTCATGAAATAAAGCAATTTTGCCTATAAATACTCATTTGCACCTAATTGTCGTAAAGCATGTAAAAACTGCTTGTCTGCGTTTAAATAATGGTTAATATGCAGTTTGCATTTTCTTATGAGAGAAAGATCCAAACCTGAATGTTATAGTGTAAATAGACTTACCTTCATAAAATAAAGCAATTTTGCCTATAAGGACTTATTTGCACGCAATTGTCATGAAGCATGTAAAAACTGCTTGTCTGCGTTAAAATAATGGTTAATATGCAGTTTGCATTTTCTTATGAGAGAATGATCCAAACCTGAATGTTATAGTGTAAATAGACTTACCTTCATGAAATAAAGCAATTTTGCCTATAAGGACTCATTTGCCCCTAATTGTCATAAAGCATGTAAAAACTGCTTGTAAGCGTTAAAATGATAGTAAATATGCAGTTTGCATTTTCTTATGAGAGAATGATCCAAACCTGAATGTTATAGTGTAAATAGACTTACCCTCATGAAATAAAGCAATTTTGCCTATAAGGACTTATTTGCACGCAATTGTCATGAAGCATGTAAAAACTGCTTGTCTGCGTTAAAATAATGGTTAATATGCAGTTTGCATTTTCTTATGAGAGAATGATCCAAACCTGAATGTTATAGTGTAAATAGACTTACCTTCATGAAATAAAGCAATTTTGCCTATAAGGACTCATTTGCCCCTAATTGTCATAAAGCATGTAAAAACTGCTTGTAAGCGTTAAAATGATAGTAAATATGCAGTTTGCATTTTCTTATGAGAGAATGATCCAAACCTGAATGTTATAGTGTAAATAGACTTACCCTCATGAAATAAAGCAATTTTGCCTATAAGGACTTATTTGCACTTAATTGTCGTAAAGCATGTAAAAACTGCTTGTCTGCGTGAAAATGATAGTAAATATGCAGTTTGCATTTTCTTATGAGAGAATGATCCAAACCTGAATGTCATAGTGTAAATAGACTTACCCTCATGAAATAAAGCAATTTTGCCTATAAAGACTCATTTGCACCTAATTGTCATAAAGCATGTAAAAACTGCTTGTCTGCGTTTAAATAATGGTTAATATGCAGTTTGCATTTTCTTATGAGAGAATGATCCAAACCTGAATGCTATAGTGTAAATAGACTTACCTTCATGAAATAAAGCAATTTTGCCTATAAGGACTCATTTGCCCCTAATTGTCATGAAGCATGTAAAAACTGCTTGTCTGCGTTAAAATAATGGTTAATATGCAGTTTGCATTTTCTTATGAGAGAATGATCCAAACCTGAATGTTATAGTGTAAATAGACTTACCCTCATGAAATAAAGCAATTTTGCCTATAAAGACTCATTTGCACCTAATTGTCATAAAGCATGTAAAAACTGCTTGTCTGCGTTTAAATAATGGTTAATATGCAGTTTGCATTTTCTTATGAGAGAATGATCCAAACCTGAATGCTATAGTGTAAATAGACTTACCTTCATGAAATAAAGCAATTTTGCCTATAAGGTATCATTTGCTCCTAATTGTCATAAAGCATGTAAAAACTGCTTGTCTGCGTGAAAATGATAGTAAATATTCAGTTTGCATTTTCAAATGAGAGAATGATCCAAACCTGAATGTTATAGTGTAAATAGACTTACCCTCATGAAATAAAGCAATTTTGCCTTTAAAGACTCATTTGCACTTAATTGTCGTAAAGCATGTAAAAACTGCTTGTCTGCGTTTAAATAATGGTTAATATGCAGTTTGCATTTTTTTATGAGAGAATGATCCAAACCTGAATGTTATAGTGTAAATAGACTTACCTTTGTAAAATAAAGCAATTTTGTCTATAAGGACTCATTAGCACGCAATTGTCGTGAAGCATGTAAAAACTGCTTGTCTGCGTTAAAATAATGGTTAATATGCAGTTTGCATTTTCTTATGAGAGAATGATCCAAACCTAAATGTTATAGTGTAAATAGATTTACCTTCATGAAATAAAGCAATTTTGCCTATAAGGACTCATTTTCACCTAATTGTCATAAAGCATGTAAATACTACTTGTCTGCGTGAAAATAATAGAAAATGGTCAGTTTGCATTATCTTTTGAGAGAATGATCCAAACCTGAATGTTATAGTGTAAATAGACTTACCTTTGTGAAATAAAGCAATTTTGCCTATTAGGACTCATTTGCACGCAATTGTCGTGAAGCATGTAAAAACTGCTTGTCTGCGTTTAAATAATGGTTAATATGCAGTTTGCATTTTCTTATGAGAGAATGATCCAAACTTGATTGTTATAGTTAAAGTAGACTTACCTTTGCGAAATAAAACAATTTTGCCTTTAAGGACTTATTTGCACCTAATTGTCGTAAAACATGTAAAAACTGCTTGTCTGCGTGAAAATGATAGTAAATATGCAGTTTGCATTTTCTTATGAGAGAATGATCCAAACCTGAATGTCATAGTGTAAATAGACTTACCCTCATGAAATAAAGCAATTTTGCCTATAAAGACTCATTTGCACCTAATTGTCATAAAGCATGTAAAAACTGCTTGTCTGCGTTTAAATAATGGTTAATATGCAGTTTGCATTTTCTTATGAGAGAATGATCCAAACCTGAATGCTATAGTGTAAATAGACTTACCTTCATGAAATAAAGCAATTTTGCCTATAAGGACTCATTTGCCCCTAATTGTCATAAAGCATGTAAAAACTGCTTGTATGCGTTAAAATAATGGTTAATATGCAGTTAGCATTTTCTTATGAGAGAATGATCCAAACCTGAATGTTATAGTGTTAATAGACTAACACTCATGAAATAAAGAAATTTTGCCTATAAGGACTCATTTGCACCTAATTGTCATAAAGCATGTAAAAACTGCTTGTATGCGTTAAAATAATAGTTAATATGCAGTTTGCATTTTCTTATGAGAGAATGATCCAAACCTGAATTTTATAGTTTAAGTAAACTTACCTTTGTAAAATAAAGCAATTTTGCCTATAAGGACTCAATTGCACCTAATTATCGTAAAGCATGTAAAAACTGCTTGTATGCGTTAAAATAATGGATAATATGCAGTTTGCATTTTCTTATGAGAGAATGATATAAACCTGAATGTTATAGTGTAAATAGACTTACCTTTGTAAAATAAAGCAATTTTGCCTATAAGGACTAATTTGCACGCAATTGTCGTGAAGCATGTAAAAACTGCTTGTCTGCGTGAAAATGATAGTAAATATGCAGTTTGCATTTACTTATGAGAAAATGATCCAAACCTGAATGTTATAGTGTAAATAGACTTACCCTCATGAAATAAAGCAATTTTGCCTATAAAGACTCATATGCACCTAATTGTCGTAAAGCATGTAAAAACTGCTTGTCTGCGTTTAAATAATGGTTAATATGCAGTTTGAATTTTCTTATAAGAGAAAGATCCAAACCTGAATGTTATAGTGTAAATAGACTTACCTACATGAAATAAAGCAATTTTGCCTATAAGGACTCATTTGCTTGCAATTGTCGTGAAGCATGTAAAAACTGCTTGTCTGCGTTAAAATAATGGTTAATATGCAGTTTGCATTTTCTTATGAGAGAATGATCCAAACCTGAATGTTATAGTGTAAATAGATTTAACTTCATGAAATAAAGCAATTTTGCCTATAAGGACTCATTTGCCCCTAATTGTCATAAAGCATGTAAAAACTGCTTGTATGCGTTAAAATAATAGTTAATATGCAGTTTGCTTTTTCTTATGAGAGAATGATCCAAACCTGAATGTATAGTGTAAATAGACTTACCTTCATGAAATAAAGCAATTTTGCCTATAAGGACTCATTTGCTTGCAATTGTCGTGAAGCATGTAAAAACTGCTTGTCTGCGTTAAGATAATAGTTAATATGCAGTTTGCATTTTCTTATGAGAGAAAGATCCAAACCTGAATGTTATAGTGTAAATAGACTTACCTTCATGAAATAAAGCAATTTTGCCTATAAGGACTCATTTGCTTGCAATTGTCGTGAAGCATGTAAAAACTGCTTGTCTGCGTTAAGATAATAGTTAATATGCAGTTTGCATTTTCTTATGAGAGAATGATCCAAACCTGAATGTTATAGTGAAAGTAGACTTACCTTTGTGAAATAAAACAATTTTGCCTTTAAAGACTTATTTGCACCTAATTGTCGTAAACCATGTAAAAACTGCTTGTCTGCGTGAAAATGATAGTAAATATTCAGTTTGCATTTTCTTATGAGAGAATGATCCAAACCTGAATGTTATAGTGAAAATAGACTTACCCTCATGAAATAAAGCAATTTTGCCTATAAGGACTCATTTGCACCTAATTGTCATAAGGTATGTAAAAACTGCTTGTATGCGTTAAAATAATAGTTAATATGCAGTTTGCATTTTCTTATGAGAGAATGATCCAAACCTGAATGTTATAGTGTAAGTAAACTTACCTTTGTGAAATAAAGCAATTTTGCCTATAAGGACTCATTTGCACCTAATTGTCGTAAAGCATGTAAAGACTGCTTGTCTGCGTTAAAATAATGGTTAATATGCAGTTTGCATTTTCTTATGAGAAAATAATCCAAACCTGAATGTTATAGTGTAAATAGACTTACCTTCATGAAATAAAGCAATTTTGCCTATAAGGACTCATTTGCCCCTAATTGTCATAAAGCATGTAAAAACTGCTTGTCTGCGTTTAAATAATGGTTAATATGCAGTTTGCATTTTCTTATGAGAGAATGATCCAAACTTGATTGTTATAGTTAAAGTAGACTTACCTTTGCGAAATAAAACAATTTTGCCTTTAAGGACTTATTTGCACCTAATTGTCGTAAAACATGTAAAAACTGCTTGTCTGCGTGAAAATGATAGTAAATATGCAGTTTGCATTTTCTTATGAGAGAATGATCCAAACCTGAATGTCATAGTGTAAATAGACTTACCCTCATGAAATAAAGCAATTTTGCCTATAAAGACTCATTTGCACCTAATTGTCATAAAGCATGTAAAAACTGCTTGTCTGCGTTTAAATAATGGTTAATATGCAGTTTGCATTTTCTTATGAGAGAATGATCCAAACCTGAATGCTATAGTGTAAATAGACTTACCTTCATGAAATAAAGCAATTTTGCCTATAAGGACTCATTTGCCCCTAATTGTCATAAAGCATGTAAAAACTGCTTGTATGCGTTAAAATAATGGTTAATATGCAGTTAGCATTTTCTTATGAGAGAATGATCCAAACCTGAATGTTATAGTGTTAATAGACTAACACTCATGAAATAAAGAAATTTTGCCTATAAGGACTCATTTGCACCTAATTGTCATAAAGCATGTAAAAACTGCTTGTATGCGTTAAAATAATAGTTAATATGCAGTTTGCATTTTCTTATGAGAGAATGATCCAAACCTGAATTTTATAGTTTAAGTAAACTTACCTTTGTAAAATAAAGCAATTTTGCCTATAAGGACTCAATTGCACCTAATTATCGTAAAGCATGTAAAAACTGCTTGTATGCGTTAAAATAATGGATAATATGCAGTTTGCATTTTCTTATGAGAGAATGATATAAACCTGAATGTTATAGTGTAAATAGACTTACCTTTGTAAAATAAAGCAATTTTGCCTATAAGGACTAATTTGCACGCAATTGTCGTGAAGCATGTAAAAACTGCTTGTCTGCGTGAAAATGATAGTAAATATGCAGTTTGCATTTACTTATGAGAAAATGATCCAAACCTGAATGTTATAGTGTAAATAGACTTACCCTCATGAAATAAAGCAATTTTGCCTATAAAGACTCATATGCACCTAATTGTCGTAAAGCATGTAAAAACTGCTTGTCTGCGTTTAAATAATGGTTAATATGCAGTTTGAATTTTCTTATAAGAGAAAGATCCAAACCTGAATGTTATAGTGTAAATAGACTTACCTACATGAAATAAAGCAATTTTGCCTATAAGGACTCATTTGCTTGCAATTGTCGTGAAGCATGTAAAAACTGCTTGTCTGCGTTAAAATAATGGTTAATATGCAGTTTGCATTTTCTTATGAGAGAATGATCCAAACCTGAATGTTATAGTGTAAATAGATTTAACTTCATGAAATAAAGCAATTTTGCCTATAAGGACTCATTTGCCCCTAATTGTCATAAAGCATGTAAAAACTGCTTGTATGCGTTAAAATAATAGTTAATATGCAGTTTGCTTTTTCTTATGAGAGAATGATCCAAACCTGAATGTATAGTGTAAATAGACTTACCTTCATGAAATAAAGCAATTTTGCCTATAAGGACTCATTTGCTTGCAATTGTCGTGAAGCATGTAAAAACTGCTTGTCTGCGTTAAGATAATAGTTAATATGCAGTTTGCATTTTCTTATGAGAGAAAGATCCAAACCTGAATGTTATAGTGTAAATAGACTTACCTTCATGAAATAAAGCAATTTTGCCTATAAGGACTCATTTGCTTGCAATTGTCGTGAAGCATGTAAAAACTGCTTGTCTGCGTTAAGATAATAGTTAATATGCAGTTTGCATTTTCTTATGAGAGAATGATCCAAACCTGAATGTTATAGTGAAAGTAGACTTACCTTTGTGAAATAAAACAATTTTGCCTTTAAGGACTTATTTGCACCTAATTGTCGTAAACCATGTAAAAACTGCTTGTCTGCGTGAAAATGATAGTAAATATTCAGTTTGCATTTTCTTATGAGAGAATGATCCAAACCTGAATGTTATAGTGAAAATAGACTTACCCTCATGAAATAAAGCAATTTTGCCTATAAGGACTCATTTGCACCTAATTGTCATAAGGTATGTAAAAACTGCTTGTATGCGTTAAATAATAGTTAATATGCAGTTTGCATTTTCTTATGAGAGAATGATCCAAACCTGAATGTTATAGTGTAAGTAAACTTACCTTTGTGAAATAAAGCAATTTTGCCTATAAGGACTCATTTGCACCTAATTGTCGTAAAGCATGTAAAGACTGCTTGTCTGCGTTAAAATAATGGTTAATATGCAGTTTGCATTTTCTTATGAGAAAATAATCCAAACCTGAATGTTATAGTGTAAATAGACTTACCTTCATGAAATAAAGCAATTTTGCCTATAAGGACTCATTTGCCCCTAATTGTCATAAAGCATGTAAAAACTGCTTGTATGCGTTAAAATAATAGTTAATATGCAGTTTGCATTTTCTTATGAGAGAATGATCCAAACCTGAATGTATAGTGTAAATAGACTTACCTTCATGAAATAAAGCAATTTTGCCTATAAGGACTAATTTGCACCTAATTGTCGTAAAGCATGTAAAAACTGATTGTCTGCGTTAAAATGATAATAAATGTGCAATTTGCATTTTCTTATGAGAGAATGATCCAAACCTGAATGTTATAGTCTAAATAGACTTGCCTTTGTAAATTAAAGCAATTTTGCCTATAAGGCCACATTTGCACCTAATTGTCATTAAGCATGTAAATAATGCTTGTCTGCGTGAAAATAATAGGAAATGATCAATTTGCATTATCTTTTGAGAAAATGATTCAAACCTGAATGTTATAGTGTAAATAGACTTACCTTTGTAAAATAAAGCAATTTTGCCTATAAGGACTCATTTGCACCTAATTGTCATAAAGCATGTAAAAACAGCTTGTATGCGTTAAAATAATAGTTAATATGCAGTTTGTATTTTCTAATGAGAGATTGATTCAAACCTGAATGTTATAGTGTAAGTAAACTGATCTTTGTAAAATAAAGCAAATTAGCCTATAAGGGCTCATTTGCACCTAATTGTCGTAAAGCATGTAAAAACTGCTTGTCTGCGTTAAAATAATGGTTAATATGCAGTTTGCATTTTCTTATGAGAGAATGATCCAAACCTGAATGTTATAGTGTAAATAGACTTACCTTCATGAAATAAAGCAATTTTGACTATAAGGACTCATTTGCCCCTAATTGTCATAAAGCATGTAAAAACTGCTTGTATGCGTTAAAATAATAGTTAATATGCAGTTTGCATTTTCTTTTGAGAGAATGATCCAAACCTGAATGTATAGTGTAAGTAGACTTACCTTTGTGAAATAAAACAATTTTGCCTTTAAGGACTTATTTGCACCTAATTGTCGTAAAACATGTAAAAACTGCTTGTCTGCGTGAAAATGATAGTAAATATGCTGTTTGCATTTTCTTATGAGAGAATGATCCAAACCTGAATGTTATAGTGTAAATAGACTTACCCTCATGAAATAAAGCAATTTTGCCTATAAGGACTCATTTGCACCTATTTGTCATAAAGCATGTAAAAACTGCTTGTATTCGTTAAAATAATAGGCAATATGCAGTTTGCATTTTCTTATGAGAGAATGATACAAACCTGAATGTTATAGTGTAAGTAAACTTACCTTCATGAAATAAAGCAATTTTGCCTATAAGGACTAATTTGCACCTAATTGTCGTAAAGCATGTAAAAACTGCTTGTCTGCGTTAAAATGATAGTAAATGTGCAGTTTGCATTTTCTTATGAGAGAATGATCCAAACCTGAAAGTTATAGTGTAAATAGACTTGCCTTTGTAAAATAAAGCAATTTTGCCTATAAGGACTCATTTGCACTTAATTGTCATTAAGCTTGTAAATACTGCTTGTCTGCGTGAAAATAATAGGAAATGATCAATTTGCATTATCTTTTGAGAAAATGATTCAAACCTGAATGTTATAGTGTAAATAGACTTACCTTAATGAAATAAAGCAATTTTGCCTATAAGGACTCATTTGCCCCTAATTGTCATAAAGCATGTAAAAACTGCTTGTAAGCGTTAAAATAATGGTTAATATGCAGTTTGCATTTTCTTATGAGAGAATGATCTAAACCTGAATGTTATAGTGTAAATAGACTTACCTTCATGAAATAAAGCAATTTTGCCTATAAGGACTAATTTGCCCCTAATTGTCATAAAGCATGTAAAAACTGCTTGTAAGCGTTAAAATAATCATATTAATATTATAAATGCAAATGTAAGTTTGTTTGTTACGCTTTCACGCAAAAACTACTTAACCGATCATCATGAAACTTTGCACATACACTCTTGAAGGTATTAGAAGTAACATAGGATACTTTTTATTAAAAAAAAAATAAAAATTTTTTACGAAAAATCATATCATATCATATTAATATTATAAATGCGAATGTTTGTTACGCTTTCACGCAAAAACTACTTAACCGATCATCATGAAACTTTGCACTAACACTCTTTAAGGTATTAGAAGTAACATAGGATACTTTTTATTAAAAAAAAATAAAAATTTTTTACGAAAAATAAGAAAATTGTTTGTCAAAATATGTGCAATACCTCAACCCCTGATATGCATGTCAAAAGTCGATTTCCATCTCAATCGCAAGCGTAGCCGCGGGTAGCGGCTAGTGTATAATATGCAGTTTGCATTTTCTTATGAGAGAATGATCCAAACCTGAATGTTATAGTGTAAATAGACTTACCCTCATAAAATAAAGCAATTTTGCCTATAAAGACTCATTTGCACCTAATTGTCATAAAGCACGTAAAAACTGCTTGTATGCGTTAAAATGATAGTAAATATGCAGTGTGCATTTTCTTATGAGAGAATGATCTAAACCTGAATGTTATAGTTTAAGTAAACTTACCATTGTAAAATAAAGCAATTTTGCATATATAGACCCATTTGCCCCTCATTGTCATAAAGCATGTAAAAACTGCTTGTATGCGTTAAAATAATGGTTATTATGCAGTTTGCATTTTCTTATGAGAGAATGATCCAAACCTGAATGTTATAGTGTAAATAGACTTACCTTTGTAAAATAAAGCAATTTTGCCTATAAGGACTCATTTGCACGCATTTGTCGTGAAGCATGTAAAAACTGCTTGTCTGCGTTAAAATAATGGTTAATATGCAGTTTGCATTTTCTTATGAGAGAATGATCCAAACCTGAATGTTATAGTGTAAATAGACTTACCTTCATGAAATAAAGCAATTTTGCCTATAAGGACTCATTTGCCCCTAATTGTCATAAAGCATGTAAAAACTGCTTGTGAGCGTTAAAATGATAGTAAATATGCAGTTTGCATTTTCTTATGAGAGAATGATCCAAACCTGAATTTTATAGTGTAAATAGACTTACCCTCATGAAATAAAGCAATTTTGCCTATAAGGACTCATTTGCACCTAATTGTCATAAAGCTTGTAAAAACTGCTTGTATGCGTTAAAATAATAGTTAATATGCAGTTTGCATTTTCTTATGAGAGAATGATCCAAACCTGAATGTTATAGTGAAAGTAGACTTATCTTTGTGAAATAAAACAAATTTGCCTTTAAGGACTTATTTGCACCTAATTGTCGTAAACCATGTAAAAACTGCTTGTCTGCGTAAAAATGATAGTAAATATTCAGTTTGCATTTTCTTATGAGAGAATGATCCAAACCTGAATGTTATAGTGTAAATAGACTTACCCTCATGAAATAAAGCAATTTTGCCTATAAGGACTCATTTGCACCTAATTGACATAAAGCATGTAAAAACTGCTTGTATGCGTTAAAATAATTGTTAATATGCAGTTTGCATTTTCTTATGAGAGAATGATCCAAACCTGAATGTTATAGTGTAAGTAAACTTACCTTTGTGAAATAAAGCAATTTTGCCTATAAGGACTCATTTGCACCTAATTGTCGTAAAGCATGTAAAAACTGCTTGTCTGCGTTAAAATAATGGTTAATATCCAGTTTGCATTTTCTTATGAGAAAATAATCCAAACCTGAATGTTATAGTGTAATTAATAAACTTACGTTCATGAAATAAAGCAATTTTGCCTATAAGGACACGTTTGCACCTAATTGTCATAAAGCATGTAAATACTTCTTGTCTGCGTGAAAATAATAGGAAATGATCAGTTTGCATTATCTTTTGAGATAATGATCCAAACCTGAATGTTATAGTGTAAATAGACTTACCTTTGTAAAATAAAGCAATTTTGCCTATATGGACTCATTTGCACCTAATTGTCGTAAAGCATGTAAAAACTGTTGTCTGCGTTAAAATAATGGTTAATATGCAGTTTGCATTTTCTTATGAGAGAATAATCCAAACCTGATTGTTATAGTGTAAATAGACTAACCTTCATGAAATAAAGCAATTTTGCCTATAAGGACCCATTTGCCCCTAATTGTCATAAAGCATGTACAAACTGCTTGCATGCGTGAAAATGATAGTCAATATTCAGTTTGCATTTTCTTATGAGAGAATGATCCAAACCTGAATGTTATAGTGTAAATAGACTTACCCTCATGAAATAAAGCAATTCTGCCTATAAGGACTCATTTTCACCTAATTGTCATAAAGCATGTAAATACTACTTGTCTGCGTGAAAATAATAGAAAATGGTCAGTTTGCATTATCTTTTGAGAGAATGACCAAACCTGAATGTTATAGTGTAAATAGACTTACCTTTATGGATAAAGCAATTTTGCCTATTAGGACTCATTTGCACGCAATTGTCGTGAAGTATGTAAAAACTGCTTGTCTGCGTCAAAATAATGGTTAATATGCAGTTTGCATTTTCTTATGAGAGAATGATCCAAACCTGATTGTTATAGTGAAAGTAGACTTACCTTTGTGAAATAAAACAATTTTGCCTTTAAGGACTTATTTGCACCTAATTGTCGTAAAACTTGTAAAAACTGCTTGTCTGCGTGAAAATGATAGTAAATATGCAGTTTGCATTTTCTTATGAGAGAATAATCCAAACCTGAATGTCATAGTGTAAATAGACTTACCCTCATGAAATAAAGCAATTTTGCCTATAAAGACTCATTTGCACCTAATTGTCATAAAGCATGTAAAAACTGCTTGTCTGCGTTTAAATAATGGTTAATATGCAGTTTGCATTTTCTTATGAGAGAATGATCCAAACCTGAATGTTATAGTGTAAATAGACTTACACTCATGAAATAAAGGAATTTTGCCTATAAGGACTCATTTGCACCTAATTGTCATAAAGCATGCAAAAACTGCTTGTATTCGTATAAATGATAATAAATATGCAGTTTGCATTTTCTTATGAGAGAATGATCCAAACCTAAATGTTATAGTGTAAATAGACTAACCCTCATTAAATAAAGCAATTTTGCCTATAAGGACTCATTTGCACCTAATTGTCATAAAGCTTGTTAAAACTGCTTGTATGCGTTAAAATAATAGTTAATATGCAGTTTGCATTTTCTTATGAGAGAATGATCCAAACCTGAATTTTATAGTTTAAGTAAACTTACCATTGTAAAATAAAGCAATTTTGCCTATAAGGACTCAATTGCACCTAATTGTCGTAAAGCATGTAAAAACTGCTTGCCTGCGTTAAAATAATGGTTAATATGCAGTTTGCATTTTCTTATGAGAGAATGTTCCAAACCTGAATGTTATAGTGTAAATAGACCTTCCTTCATGAAATAAAGCAATTTTGCCTATAAGGACTCATTTTCCCCTAATTGTCATAAAGCATGTAAAAACTGCTTGTATGCGTTAAAATAATGGTTAATATGCAGTTTGCATTTTCTTATGAGAAAATGATCCAAACCTGAATGTTATAGTGTAAATAGACTTACCTTCATGAAATAAAGCAATTTTGCCTATAAGGACTCATTTGCCCCTAATTGTCATAAAGCATGTAAAAACTGCTTGTCTTAGTTTAAATTATAGTTAATATGCAGTTTGCATTTTCTTATGACAGAATGATCCAAACCTGAATGTTATAGTGTAAATAGACTTACCCTCATGAAATAAAGCAATTTTGCCTATAAGGACTCATTTGCACCGAATTGTCATAAAGCTTGTAAAAACTTCTTGTATGCGTTAAAATAATGGTTAATATGCAGTTTGCATTTTTTTATGAGAGAATGATCCAAACCTGAATGTTATAGTGTTAATAGACATACCTTCATGAAATAAAGCAATTTTGCCTATAAGGACTCATTTGCCCCTAATTGTCATAAAGCATGTAAAAACTGCTTGTCTGCGTTAAGCTAATAGTTAATATGCAGTTTGCATTTTCTTATGAGAGAATGATCCAAACCTGAATGTTATAGTGAAAGTAGACTTACCTTTGTAAAATAAAACAATTTTGCCTTTAAGGACTTATTTGCACCTAATTGTCGTAAACCATGTAAAAACTGCTTGTCTGCGTGAAAATGATAGTAAATATTCAGTTTGCATTTTCTTATGAGAGAATGATCCAAACCTGAATGTTATAGTGAAAATAGACTTACCCTCATGAAATAAAGCAATTTTGCCTATAAGGACTCATTTGCACCTAATTGTCATAAGGCATGTAAAAACTGCTTGTATGCGTTAAAATAATAGTTAATATGCAGTTTGCATTTTCTTATGAGAGAATGATCCAAACCTGAATGTTATAGTGTAAGTAAACTTACCTTTGTGAAATAAAGCAATTTTGCCTATAAGGACTCATTTGCACCTAATTGTCGTAAAACATGTAAAGACTGCTTGTCTGCGTTAAAATAATAGTTAATATGCAGATTGCATTTTCTTATGAGAAAATAATCCAAACCTGAATGTTATAGTGTAAATAGACTTACCTTCATGAAATTAAGCAATTTTGCCTATAAGGACTCATTTGCCCCTAATTGTCATAAAGCATGTAAAAACTGCTTGTATGCGTTAAAATAATGGTTAATATGCAGTTTGCATTTTCTTATAAGAGAATGATCCAAACCTGAATGTATAGTGTAAATAGACTTACCTTCATGAAATAAAGCAATTTTGCCTATAAGGCCACATTTGCACCTAATTGTCATAAAGCATGTAAATACTGCTTGTCTGCGTAATAATAATAGGAAATGATCAATTTGCATTATCTTTTGAGAAAATGATTCAAACCTGAATGTTATAGTGTAAATAGACTTACCTTCATGAAATTAAGCAATTTTGCCTATAAGGACTCATTTGCCCCTAATTGTCATAAAGCATGTAAAAACTGGTTGTATGCGTTATAATAATGGTTAATATGCAGTTTGCATTTTCTTATGAGAGAATGATCCAAACCTGAATGTTATAGTGTAAATAGACTTACCTTTGTAAAATTAAGCAATTTTGCCTATAAAGACTCATTTGCACGCAATTGTCGAGAAGCATGTAAAAACTGCTTGTCTGCGTTAAAATAATGGTTAATATGCAAATTGCATTTTCTTATGAGAGAATGATCCAAACCTGAATGGTATAGTGAAAGTAGACTTACCTTTGTGAAATAAAACAATTTTGCCTTTAAGGTCTTATTTGCACCTAATTGTCGTAAAACATGTAAAAACTGATTGTCTGCGTGAAAATGATAGTAAATATGCTGTTTGCATTTTCTTATGAGAGAATGATCCAAACCTGAATGTTATAGTGTAAATAGTCTTACCCTCATGAAATAAAGTTATTTGCCTATAAGGACTCATTTGCACCTATTTGTCATAAAGCATGTAAAAACTGCTTGTATGCGTTAAAATAATAGGCAATATGCAGTTTGCATTTTCTTATGAGAGAATGATCCAAACCTGAATGTTATAGTGTAAGTAAACTTACCTTCATGAAATAAAGCAATTTTGCCTATAAGGACTAATTTGCACCTAATTGTCGTAAAGCATGTAAAAACTGCTTGTCTGCGTTAAAATGATAGTAAATATGCAGTTTTCATTTTCTAATGAGAGAATGATCCAAACCTGAATGTTATAGTGTAAGTAGACTTACCTTTGTGAAATAAAGCAATTTTGCCTATAAGGACTCATTTGCACTTAATTGTCATAAAGCATGTAAATACTGCTTGTCTGCGTGAAAATAATAGGAAATGAACAGTTTGCATTTTCTTTTGAGAGAATGATCCAAATCTGAATGTTATAGTGTAAATAGACTTACCTTTGTGAAATAAAGCAATTCTGCCTATAAGGACTCATTTGCACGCAATTGTCGTGAAGCATGTAAAAACTGCTTGTCTGCGTCAAAATAATGGTTAATATGCAGTTTGCATTTTCTTATGAGAGAATGATCCAAACCTGGTTGTTATAGTGAAAGTAGACTTACCTTTGTGAAATAAAACAATTTTGCCTTTAAGGACTTTTTTGCACCTAATTGTCGTAAAACATGTAATAACTGCTTGTCTGCGTGAAAATGATAGTAAATATGCAGTTTGCATTTTCTTATGAGAGAATGATCCAAACCTGAATGTATAGTGTAAATAGACTTACCCTCATGAAATAAAGCAATTTTGCCTATAAAGACTCATTTGCACCTAATTGTCATAAAGCTTGTAAAAACTGCTTGTCTGCGTTTAAATAATGGTTAATATGCAGTTTGCATTTTCTTATGAGAGAGTGATCCAAACCTGAATGTTATAGTGTAAATAGACTTACCTTCATGAAATAAAGCAATTTTGCCTATAAGGACTCATTTGCCCCTAATTGTCATAAAGCATGTAAAACTGCCTGTAAGCGTTAAAATAATGGTTAATATGCAGTTTGCATTTTCTTATGAGAGAATGATCTAAACCTGAATGTTATAGTGTAAATAGACTTACCTTCATGAAATAAAGCAATTTTGCCTATAAGGACTCTTTTGCCCCTAATTGTCATAAAGCATGTAAAAACTGCTTGTAAGCGTTAAAATAATGGTTAATATGCAGTTTGCATTTTCTTATGAGAGAATGATCCAAACCTGTATGTTATAGTGTAAATAGACTTACCTTCATGAAATAAAGCAATTTTGCCTATAAGGACTCATTTGCCTCTTATTGTCATAAAGCATGTAAAAACTGCTTGCCGCGTTAAAATAATGGTTAATATGCAGTTTGCATTTTCTTATGAGAGAATGATCCAAACCTGAATGTTGTAGTGTAAATAGACTTACCGTCATGAAATAAAGCAATTTTGCCTATAAGGACTCATTTGCCCCTAATTGTCATAAAGCATGTAAAAACTGCTTGTAAGCGTTAAAATAATCATATTAATATTATAAATGCGAATGTAAGTTTGTTTGTTACGCTTTCACGCAAAAACTACTTAACCGATCATCATGAAACTTTGCACATACACTCTTGAAGGTATTAGAAGTAACATAGGATACTTTTTATTAAAAAAATAATAAAAATTTTTTACGAAAAATCGTATCATATCATATTAATATTATAAATGCGAATGTTTGTTACGCTTTCACGCAAAAACTACTTAACCGATCATCATGAAACTTTGCACATACACTCTTGAAGGTATTAGAAGTAACATAGGATACTTTTTATTAAAAAAAAATAAAATTTTTTTACGAAAAATAAGAAAATTGTTTGTCAAAATATGTGCAACACCTCAACCCCTGATATGCATGTCAAAAGTCGATTTCCATCTCAATCGTGGGCGTAGCCGCGGGTAGCGGCTAGTGTATAATATGCAGTTTGCATTTTCTTATGAGAGAATGATCCAAACCTGAATGTTCTAGTGAAAATAGACTTACCTTTGTAAAATAAAGCAATTTTGCCTATAAGTAACCATTTGCACGCAATTGTCGTGAAGCATGTAAAAACTGCTTGTCTGCGTTAAAATAATGGTTAATATGCAGTTTGCATTTTCTTATAAGAGAATGATCCAAACCTGAATGTTATAGTGTAAATAGACTTACCCTCATGAAATAAAGCAATTTTGCCTATAAAGACTCATTTGCACCTAATTGTCATAAAGCATGTAAAAACTGCTTGTATGCGTTAAAATGATAGTAAATATGCAGTTTGCATTTTCTTATGAGAGAATGATCCAAACCTGAATGTTATAGTGTAAATAGACTTACCCTCATGAAATTAAGCAATTTTGCCTACAAGGGCTCATTTGCACCTAATTGTCATAAGGCTTGTAAAAACTGCTTGTATGCGTTAAAATAATAGTTAATATGCAGTTTACATTTTCTTATGAGAGAATGATCTAAACCTGAATGTTATAGTTTAAGTAAACTTACCTTTGTAAAATAAAGCAATTTTGCATATATAGACTCATTTGCCCCTCATTGTCATAAAGCATGTAAAAACTGCTTGTATTCGTTAAAATAATGGTTATTATGCAGTTTGCATTTTCTCTTGAGAGAATGATCCAAACCTGAATGTTATAGTGTAAATAGACTTACCTTTGTAAAATAAAGCAATTTTGCCTATAAGGACTCATTTGCACGCAATTGTTGTGAAGCATGTAAAAACTGCTTGTCTGCGTTAAAATAATGGTTAATATGCAGTTTGCATTTTCTTATGAGAGAATGATCCAAACCTAAATGTTATAGTGTAAATAGACTTACCTTCATGAAATAAAGCAATTTTGCCTATAAGGACTCATTTGCCCCTAATTGTCATAAAGCATGTAAAAACTGCTTGTCAGCGTTAAAATGATAGTAAATATGCAGTTTGCATTTTCTTATGAGAGAATGATCCAAACCTGAATGTTATAGTGAAAGTAGACTTATCTTTGTGAAATAAAACAATTTTGCCTTTAAGGACTTATTTGCACCTAATTGTCGTAAAACATGTATAATATGCTTGTCTGCGTGAAAATGATAGTAAATATGCAGTTTGCATTTTCTTATGAGAGAATGATCCAAACCTGAATGTTATAATGTAAATAAACTTACGTTCATGAAATAAAGCAATTTTGCCTATAAGGACACGTTTCCACCTAATTGTCATAAAGCATGTAAAAACTGCTTGTCTGCGTGAAAATTAAAGTAAATATGCAGTTTTGCATTTTCTTATGAGAGAATGATCCAAACCTGAATGTTGTAATGTAAATAGACTTACCCTCATGAAATAAAGCAATTTTGCCTATAAAGACTCATTTGCACCTAATTGTCATAAAGCATGTAAAAACTGCTTGTCTGCGATTAAATAATGGTTATTATGCAGTTTGCATTTTCTTATGAGAGAATGATCCAAACCTGAATGTTATAGTGTAAATAGACTTACCTTCATGAAATAAAGCAATTTTGCCTATAAGGACTCATTTGCCCCTAATTGTCATAAAGGATGTAAAAACTGCTTGGATGCGTTAAAATAATGGTTAATATGCAGTTTGCATTTTCTTATGAGAGAATGATCCAAACCTGAATGTTATAGTGTAAATAGACTTACATTTGTAAAAAAAAGAATTTTGCCTATAAGGACTCATTTGCACGCAATTGTCGTGAAGCATGTAAAAATTGCTTGTCTGCGTTAAAATAATGGTTAATATGCAGTTTGCATTTTCTTATGAGAGAACGATCCAAACCTGAATGTTATAGTGAAAGTAGACTTACCTTTGTGAAATAAAACAATTTTGCCTTTAAGGACTTATTTCCACCTAATTGTCGTAAAGCATGTAAAAACTGCTTGTCAGCGTTAAAATAATGGTTAATATGCAGTTTGCATTTTCTTATGAGAGAATGATCCAAACCTGAATGTTATAGTGTAAATAGACTAACCTTCATGAACTAAAGCAATTTTGCCTATAAGGACTCATTTGCCCCTAATTGTCATAAAGCATGTAAAAACTGCTTGTATGCGTTAAAATAATGGTTAATATGCAGATTGCATTTTCTTATGAGAGAATGATCCAAACCTGAATGGTATAGTGTAAATAGACTTACCTTTGGAAAATAAAGCAATTTTGCCTATAAGGACTCATTTGCACGCAATTGTCGTGAAGCATGTAAAAACTGCTTGTCTGCGTTAAAATAATGGTTAATATGCAGTTTGCATTTTCTTATGAGAGAATGATCCAAACCTGAATGTTATAGTGAAAGTAGACTTACCTTTGTGAAATAAAACAATTTTGCCTTTAAGGACTCATTTGCACCTAATTGTCATAAAGCATGTAAAAACTGCTTGTATGCGTTAAAATAATGGTTAATATGCAGTTTGCATTTTCTTATGAGAGAATGATCCAAACCTGAATGGTATAGTGTAAATAGACTTACCTATGTAAAATAAAGCAATTTTGCCTATAAGGACTCATTTGCACGCAATTGTCGTGAAGCATGTAAAAACTGCTTGTCTGCGTGAAAATTATAGTAAATATGCAGTTTGCATTTTCTTATGAGAGAATGATCCAAACCTGAATGTTATAATGTAAATGGACTTACCCTCATGAAATAAAGCAATTTTGCCTATAAAGACTCATTTGCACCTAATTGTCGTAAATCATGTAAAAACTGCTTGTCTGCGTTTAAATAATGGTTAATATGCAGTTTGCATTTTCTTATGAGAGAATGATCCAAACCTGAATGTTATAGTGAAAGTAGACTTACCTTTGGAAAAAAAAGCAATTTTGCCTATAAGGACTCATTTGCACGCAATTGTCGTGAAGCATGTAAAAACTGCTTGACTGTTTTAAAATAATGGTTAATATGCAGTTTGCATTTTCTTATGAGAGAATGATCCAAACCTGAATGATATAGTGTAAATAGACTTACCTTTGTAAAATAAAGCAATTTTGCCTATAAGGACTCATTTGCACGCAATTGTCGTCAAGCATGTAAAAACTGCTTGTCTGCGTTAAAATAATGGTTAATATGCAGTTGCATTTTCTTATGAGAGAATGATCCAAACCTGAATGTTATAGTGTAAATAGACTTACCTTCATGAAATAAAGCAATTTTGCCTATAAGGTATCATTTGCTCCTAATTGTCATAAAGCATGTAAAAACTGCTTGTCAGCGTTAAAATGATAGTAAATATGCAGTTTGCATTTTCTTATGAGAGAATGATCCAAACCTGAATGTTATAGTGAAAGTACTCTTACCTTTATGAAATAAAACAATTTTGCCTTTAAGGACTTATTTGCACCTAATTGTCGTAAACCATGTAAAAACTGCTTGTCTGCGTGAAAATGATAGTAAATATTCAGTTTGCATTTTCTTATGAGAGAATGATCCAAACCTGAATGTTATAGTGTAAATAGACTTACCCTCATGAAATAAAGTAATTTTGCCTTTAAAGACTCATTTGCACTTAATTGTCGTAAAGCATGTAAAAACTGCTTGTCTGCGTTTAAATAATGGTTAATATGCAGTTTGCATTTTCTTATGAGAGAATGATCCAAACCTGAATGTTATAGTGTAAATAGACTTACCTTTGTAAAATAAAGCAATTTTGTCTATAAGGACTCATTAGCACGCAATTGTCGTGTAGCATGTAAAAACTGCTTGTCTGCGTTAAAATAATGGTTAATATGCAGTTTGCATTTTCTTATGAGAGAATGATCCAAACCTAAATGTTATAGTGTAAATAGATTTACCTTCATGAAATAAAGCAATTTTGCCTATAGGGACTCATTTGCACCCAATTGTCATAAAGCATGTAAAAACTGCTTGTATGCGTTAAAATAATAGTTAATATGCAGTTTGCATTTTCTTATGAGAGAATGATCCAGACCTGAATGTTATAGTGTAAATAGACTTACCCTCATGAAATAAAGCAATTTTGCCTATAGGGACTCATTTGCACCCAATTGTCATAAAGCATGTAAAAACTGCTTGTATGCGTTAAAATAATAGTTAATATGCAGTTTGCATTTTCTTATGAGAGAATGATCCAAACCTGAATGTTATAGTGTAAGTAGACTTACCTTCATGAAATAAAGCAATTTTGCTTATAAGGACTAATTTGCACCTAATTGTCGTAAAGCATGTAAAAACTACTTGTCTGCGTTTAAATGATAGTAAATGTACAGTTTGCATTTTTTATGAGAGAATGATCCAAACCTGAATGTTATAGTGTAAGTAGACTTACCTTCATGAAATAAAGCAATTTTGCTTATAAGGACTATTTGCACCTAATTGTCGTAAAGCATGTAAAGACTGCTTGTCTGCGTTAAAATGATAGTAAATGTGCAGTTTGCATTTTCTTATAAGAGAATGATCCAAACCTGAATGTTATAGTGTAATTAGACTTGCCTTTGTAAAATAAAGCAATTTTGCCTATAAGGACTCATTTGCACCTAATTGTCGTGAAGCATGTAAAAACTACTTGTCTGCGTAAAAATGATAGTAATATGCAGTTTTCATTTTCTAATGAGAGAATGTTCCAAACCTGAATGTTATAGTGTAAGTAGACTTACCTTTGTGAAATAAAAGCAATTTTGCCTATAAGGACTCATTTGCATCTAATTGTCATAAAGCATGTAAATACTGCTTATCTGCGTGAAAATAATAGGAAATGATCAGTTTGCATTATCTTTTGAGAAAATGATCCAAACCTGAATATTATAGTGTAAATAGACTTACCTTTGTAAAATAAAGCAATTTTGCCTATAAGGACTCATTTTCACCTAATTGTCATAAAGCATGTAAATACTACTTGTCTGCGTGAAAATAATAGAAAATGATCAGTTTGCATTATCTTTTGAGAGAATGATCCAAACCTGAATGTTATAGTGTAAATAGACTTACCTTTGTGAAATAAAGCAATTTTGCTTATTAGGACTCATTTGCACGCAATTGTCGTGAAGCATGTAAAAACTGCTTGTCTGCGTCAAAATAATGGTTAATATGCAGTTTGCATTTTCTTATGAGAGAATGATCTAAACCTGATTTTTATAGTGAAAGTAGATTTACCTTTGTGAAATAAAACAATTTTGCCTTTAAGGACTTATTTGCACCTAATTGTCGTAAAACATGTAAAAACTGCTTGTCTGCGTGAAAATGATAGTAAATATGCAGTTTGCATTCTCTTATGAGAGAATGATCCAAACCTGAATGTTATAGTGTAAATAGACTTACCCTCATGAAATAAAGCAATTTTGCCTTTAAGGACTCATTTGCACGCAATTGTCGTGAAGCATGTAAAAACTGCTTGTCTGCGTTAAAATAATGGTTAATATGCGGTTTGCATTTTCTTATGAGAGAATGATCCAAACCTGAATGTTATAGTGTAAATAGACTTACCTTCATGAAATAAAGCAATTTTGCCTATAAGGACTCATTTGCCCCTAATTGTCATAAAGCATGTAAAAACTGCTTCTATGCGTTAAAATAATGGTTAATATGCAGTTTGCATTTTCTTATGAGAGGATGATCCAAACATGAATGTTATAGTGAAAGTAGACTTACCTTTGTAAAATAAAGCAATTTTGCCTATATAGACTCATTTGCACCTAATTGTCATAAAGCATGTAAAAACTGCTTGTCTGCGTTAAAATAATGGTTAATATGCAGTTTGCATTTTTTTATGAGAGAATGATCCAAACCTGAATGCTATAGTGTAAATAGACATACCTTCATGAAATAAAGCAATTTTGCCTATAAGGACTCATTTGCCCCTAATTGTCATAAAGCATGTAAAAACTGCTTGTCTGCGTTAAGATAATAGTTAATATGCAGTTTGCATTTTCTTATGAGAGAATGATCCAAACCTGAATGTTATAGTAAAAGTAGACTTACCTTTGTGAAATAAAACAATTTTGCCTTTAAGAACTTATTTGCACCTAATTGTCGTAAAACATGTAATAACTGCTTGTCTGCGTGAAAATGATAGTAAATATGCAGTTTGCATTTTCTTATGAGAGAATGATCCAAACCTGAATGTTATAGTGTAAATAGACTTACCCTCATGAAATAAAGCAATTTTGCCTATAAAGACTCATTTGCACCTAATTGTCATAAAGCATGTAAAAACTGCTTGTCTGCGATTAAATAATGGTTAATATGCAGTTTGCATTTTCTTATGAGAGAATGATCCAAACCTGAATGTTATAGTGTAAATAGACTTACCTTCATGAAATAAAGCAATTTTGCCTATAAGGACTCATTTGCCCCTAATTGTCATAAAGGATGTAAAAACTGCTTGTATGCGTTAAAATAATGGTTAATATGCAGTTTGCATTTTCTTATGAGAGAATGATCCAAACCTGAATGTTATAGTGTAAATAGACTTACCTTTGTAAAAAAAAGAACTATGCCTATAAGGACTCATTTGCAAGCAATTGTCGTGAAGCATGTAAAAACTGCTTGTCTGCGTTAAAATAATGGTTAATATGCAGTTTGCATTTTCTTATGAGAGAATGATCCAAACCTGAATGTTATAGTGTAAATAGACTTACCCTCATGAAATAAAGCAATTTTGCCTATAAGGACTCATTTGCACCTATTTGTCATAAAGCTTGTAAAAACTGCTTGTATGCGTTTAAAATAATAGTTAATATGCAGTTTGCATTTTCTTATGAGAGAATGATCTAACCCTGAATTATATAGTTTAAGTAAACTTACCTTTGTAAAATAAAGCAATTTTGCCTATAAGTACTCATTTGCCCCCAATTGTCATAAAGCAACTGCTTGTATGCGTTAAAATAATGGTTAATATGCAGTTTGCATTTTCTTATGAGAGAATGATCCAAACCTGAATGGTATAGTGTAAATAGACTTACCTTTGTAAAATAAATCAATTTTGCTTATAAGGACTCATTTGCACGCAATTGTCGTGAAGCATGTAAAAACTGCTTGTCTGCGTGAAAATTAAAGTAAATATGCAGTTTTGCATTTTCTTATGAGAGAATGATCCAAACCTGAATGTTGTAATGTAAATAGACTTACCCTCATGAAATAAAGCAATTTTGCCTATAAAGACTCATTTGCACCTAATTGTCGTAAAGCATGTAAAAACTGCTTGTCTGCGTTTAAATAATGGTTAATATGCACTTTGCATTTTCTTATGAGAGAATGATCCAAACCTGAATGTTATAGTTTAAATAGACTTACTTTTGTAAAATAAAGCAATTTTGCCTATAAGGACTCATTTGCACGCAATTGACGTGAAGCATGTAAAAACTGCTTGTCTGCGTTTAAATAATGGTTAATATGCAGTTTGCATTTTCTTATGAGAGAATGATCCAAACCTGAATGTTATAGTGTAAATAGACTTACCTTCATGAAATAAAGCAATTTTGCCTATTAGGACTCATTTGCCTCTAATTGTCATAAAGCATGTAAAAACTGCTTGTCAGCGTTAAAATAATGGTTAATATTCAGTTTGCATTTTCTTATGAGAGAATGATCCAAACCTGAATGTTATAGTGTAAATAGACTTACCTTCATGAAATAAACCAATTTTGCCTATAAGGACTCATTTGCCCCTAATTGTCATAAAGCATGTAAAAACTGCTTGTAAGCGTTAAAATAATGTAAAATATGCAGTTTGCATTTTCTTATGAGAGAATGATCCAAACCTGAATGTTATAGTGAAAATAGACTTACCTTTGTAAAATAAAGCAATTTTGCCTATAAGTAACCATTTGCACGCAATTGTCGTGAAGCATGTAAAAACTGCTTGTCTGCGTTAAAATAATGGTTAATATGCAGTTTGCATTTTCTTATGAGAGAATGATCCAAACCTGAATGTTATAGTGTAAATAGACTTACCCTCATGAAATAAAGCAATTTTGCCTATAAAGACTCATTTGCACCTAATTGTCATAAAGCATGCAAAAACTGCTTGTATGCGTTAAAATGATAGTAAATATGCAGTTTGCATTTTCTTATGAGAGAATGATCCAAACCTGAATGTTATAGTGTAAATAGACTTACCCTCATGAAATAAATAAAATTTGCCTATAAGGACTCATTTGCACCTAATTGTCATAAAGCTTGTAAAAACTGCTTGTATGCGTTAAAATAATAGTTAATATGCAGTTTGCATTTTCTTATGAGAGAATGATCTAAACCTGAATGTTATAGTTTAAGTAAACTTACCTTTGTAAAATAAAGCAATTTTGCATATATAGACCCATTTGCCCCTCATTGTCATAAAGCATGTAAAAACTGCTTGTATGCGTTAAAATAATGGTTATTATGCAGTTTGCATTTTCTTATGAATGAATGATCCAACCCTGAATGTTATAGTGTAAATAGACTTACCTTCATGAAATAAAGCAATTTTGCCTATAAGGACTAATTTGCACCTAATTGTCGTAAAGCATGTATAAACTACTTGTCTGCGTTAAAATGATAGTAAATGTACAGTTTGCATTTTCTTATGAGAGAATGATCCAAACCTGAATGTTATAGTGTAAATAGACTTACCTTCATGAAATAAAGCAATTTTGCCTATAAGGACTAATTTGCACCTAATTGTCGTAAAGCATGTAAAAACTGCTTGTCTGCGTGAAAATGATAGTAAATATTCAGTTTGCATTTTCTTATGAGAGAATGATCCAAACCTGAATGTTATAGTGTAAATAGACTTACCCTCATGAAATAAAGCAATTTTGCCTATAGGGACTCATTTGCACCCAATTGTCATAAAGCATGTAAAAACTGCTTGTATGCGTTAAAATAATAGTTAATATGCAGTTTGCATTTTCTTATGAGAGAATGATCTAAACCTGAATGTTATAAATTAAGTAAACTTACCTTTGTAAAATAAAGCAATTTTGCATATATAGACCCATTTGCCCCTCATTGTCATAAAGCATGTAAAAACTGCTTGTATGCGTTAAAATAATGGTTATTATGCAGTTTGCATTTTCTTATGAATGAATGATCCAAACCTGAATGTTATAGTGTAAATAGACTTACCTTCATGAAATAAAGCAATTTTGCCTATAAGGACTAATTTGCACCTAATTGTCGTAAAGCATGTATAAACTACTTGTCTGCGTTAAAATGATAGTAAATGTACAGTTTGCATTTTCTTATGAGAGAATGATCCAAACCTGAATGTTATAGTGTAAATAGACTTACCTTCATGAAATAAAGCAATTTTGCCTATAAGGACTAATTTGCACCTAATTGTCGTAAAGCATGTAAAAACTGCTTGTCTGCGTGAAAATGATAGTAAATATTCAGTTTGCATTTTCTTATGAGAGAATGATCCAAACCTGAATGTTATAGTGTAAATAGAATTACCCTCATGAAATAAAGCAATTTTGCCTATAGGTACTCATTTGCACCCAATTGTCATAAAGCATGTAAAAACTGCTTGTATGCGTTAAAATAATAGTTAATATGCAGTTTGCATTTTCTTATGAGAGAATGATCGAAACCTGAATGTTATAGTGTAAGTAAACTTACCTTCATGAAATAAAGCAATTTTGCCTATAAGGCCACATTTGCATCTAATTGTCATAAAGCATGTAAATACTGCTTGTCTGCGTAAAATAATAGGAAATGATCAATTTGCATTATCTTTTGAGAAAATGATTCAAACCTGAATGTTATAGTGTAAATAGACTTACCTTCATGAAATAAAGCAATTTTGCCTATAAGGACTAATTTGCACCTAATTGTCGTAAAGCATGTAAAAACTACTTGTCTGCGTTAAAATGATAGTAAATGTACAGTTTGCATTTTCTTATGAGAGAATGATCCAAACCTGAATGTTATAGTGTAAGTAGACTTACCTTCATGAAATAAGCAATTTTGCTTATAAGGACTAATTTGCACCTAATTGTCGTAAAGCATGTAAAAACCACTTGTCTGCGTTTAAATGATAGTAAATGTACAGTTTGCATTTTCTTATGAGAGAATGATCGAAACCTGAATGTTATAGTGTAAGTAAACTTACCTTCATGAAATAAAGCAATTTTGCCTATAAGGCCACATTTGCATCTAATTGTCATAAAGCATGTAAATACTGCTTGTCTGCGTGAAAATAATAGGAAATGATCAATTTGCATTATCTTTTGAGAAAATGATTCAAACCTGAATGTTATAGTGTAATTAGACTTGCCTTTGTAAAATAAAGCAATTTTGCCTATAAGGACTCATTTGCACCTAATTGTCGTGAAGCATGTAAAAACTACTTGTCTGCGTAAAAATGATAGTAAATATGCAGTTTTCATTTTCTAATGAGAGAATGATCCAAACCTGAATGTTATAGTGTAAGTAGACTTACCTTTGTGAAATAAAAGCAATTTTGCCTATAAGGACTCATTTGCATCTAATTGTCATAAAGCATGTAAATACTGCTTATCTGCGTGAAAATAATAGGAAATGATCAGTTTGCATTATCTTTTGAGAAAATGATCCAAACCTGAATATTATAGTGTAAATAGACTTACCTTTGTAAAATAAAGCAATTTTGCCTATAAGGACTCATTTTCACCTAATTGTCATAAAGCATGTAAATACTACTTGTCTGCGTGAAAATAATAGAAAATGATCAGTTTGCATTATCTTTTGAGAGAATGATCCAAAGCTGAATGTTATAGTGTAAATAGAGTTACCTTTGTGAAATAAAGCAATTTTGCTTATTAGGACTCATTTGCACGCAATTGTCGTGAAGCATGTAAAAACTGCTTGTCTGCGTCAAAATAATGGTTAATATGCAGTTTGCATTTTCTTATGAGAGAATGATCTAAACCTGATTGTTATAGTGAAAGTAGATTTACCTTTGTGAAATAAAACAATTTTGCCTTTAAGGACTTATTTGCACCTAATTGTCGTAAAACATGTAAAAACTGGTTGTCTGCGTGAAAATGATAGTAAATATGCAGTTTGCATTCTCTTATAAGAGAATGATCCAAACCTGAATGTTATAGTGTAAATAGACTTACCCTCATGAAATAAAGCAATTTTGCCTTTAAGGACTCATTTGCACGCAATTGTCGTGAAGCATGTAAAAACTGCTTGTCTGCGTTAAAATAATGGTTAATATGCAGTTTGCATTTTCTTATGAGAGAATGATCCAAACCTGAATTTTATAGTTTAAGTAAACTTACCTTTTTAAAATAAAGCAATTTTGCCTATAAGGACTCAATTGCATCTAATTGTCGTAAAACATGTAAAAACTGCTTGTCTGCGTTAAAATAATGGTTAATATGCAGTTTGCATTTTCTTATGAGAGAATGATCCAAACCTGAATGTTATAGTGTAAATAGACTTACCTTCATAAAATAAAGCAATTTTGCCTATAAGGACTCATTTGCCCCTAATTGTCATAAAGCATGTAAAAACTGCTTGTAAGCGTTAAAATGATAGTAAATATGCAGTTTGCATTTTCTTATGAGAGAATGATCCAAACCTGAATGTTATAGTGTAAATAGACTTAACCTCATGAAATAAAGCAATTTTGCCTATAAGGACTCATTTGCACCGAATTGTCATAAAGCTTGTAAAAACTGCTTGTATGCGTTAAAATGATAGTTAATATGCAGTTTGCATTTTCTTATGAGAGAATGATCCAAACCTGAATGTTATAGTGTAAGTAAACTTACCTTTGTGAAATAAAGCAATTTTGCCTATAAGGACTCATTTGCACCTAATTGTTGTAAAGCATGTAAAGACTGCTTGTCTGCGTTAAAATAATGGTTATTATGCAGTTTGCATTTTCTTATGAGAGAATGATCCAAACCTGAATGTTATAGTGAAAGTAGACTTACCTTTGTAAAATAAAGCAATTTTGCCTATATAGACTCATTTGCACCTAATTGTCATAAAGCATGTAAAAACTGCTTGTCTGCGTTAAGATAATAGTTAATAATCAGTTTGCATTTTCTTATGAGAGAATGATCCAAACCTGAATGTTATAGTGAAAGTAGACTTACCTTTGTGAAATAAAACAATTTTGCCTTTAAGGACTTATTTGCACCTAATTGTCGTAAACTATGTAAAAACTGCTTGTCTGCGTGAAATTCAGTTTGCATTTTCTTATGAGAGAATGATCCAAACCTGAATGTTATAGTGAAAATAGACTTACCCTCATGAAATAAAGCAATTTTGACTATAAGGACTCATTTGCACCTAATTGTCATAAGGCATGTAAAAACTGCTTGTATGCGTTAAAATAATAGTTAATATGCAGTTTGCATTTTCTTATGAGAGAATGATCCAAACCTAAATGTTTTAGTGTAAGTAAACTTACCTTTGTGAAATAAAGCAATTTTGCCTATAAGGACTCATTTGCACCTAATTGTCGTAAAGCATGTAAAAACTGATTGTCTGCGTTAAAATGATAGTAAATGTGCAATTTGCATTTTCTTATGAGAGAATGATCCAAACCTGAATGTTATAATGAAAATAGACTTACCCTCATTAAATAAAGCAATTTTGACTATAAGGACTCATTTGCACCTAATTGTCATAAGGCATGTAAAAACTGCTTGTATGCGTTAAAATAATAGTTAATATGCAGTTTGCATTTTCTTATGAGAGAATTATCCAAACCTGAATGTTATAGTGTAAGTAAACTTACCTTTGTGAAATAAAGTAATTTTGCCTATAAGGACTCATTTGCACCTAATTGTCGTAAAGCATGTAAAAACTGCTTGTCTGCGTTTAAATTATAGTAAATGTACAGTTTGCATTTTTTATGAGAGAATGATCCAAACCTGAATGTTATAGTGTAAGTAGACTTACCTTCATGAAATAAAGCAATTTTGCTTATAAGGACTATTTGCACCTATTTGTCGTAAAGCATGTAAAGACTGCTTGTCTGCGTTAAAATGATAGTAAATGTGCAGTTTGCATTTTCTTATGAGAGAATGATCCAAACCTGAATGTTATAGTGTAATTAGACTTGCCTTTGTAAAATAAAGCAATTTTGCCTATAAGGACTCATTTGCACCTAATTGTCGTGAAGCATGTAAAAACTGCTTGTCTGCGTTAAAATAATGGTTAATATGCAGTTTGCATTTTCTTATGAGAGAATGATCCAAACCTGAATGTTATAGTGAAAGTAGACTTACCTTTGTGAAATAAAAGCAATTTTGCCTATAAGGACTCATTTGCATCTAATTGTCATAAAGCATGTAAATACTGCTTATCTGCGTGAAAATAATAGGAAATGATCAGTTTGCATTATCTTTTGAGAAAATGAGCCAAACCTAAATATTATAGTGTAAATAGACTTACCTTTGTAAAATAAAGCAATTTTGCCTATAAGGACTCATTTTCACCTAATTGTCATAAAGCATGTAAATACTACTTGTCTGCGTGAAAATAATAGAAAATGATCAGTTTGCATTATCTTTTGAGAGAATGATCCAAACCTGAATGTTATAGTGTAAATAGACTTACCTTTGTGAAATAAAGCAATTTTGCCTATAAGGACTCATTTGCACGCAATTGTCATAAAGCATGTAAAAACTGCTTGTCTGCGTTAAAATAATGGTTAATATGCAGTTTGCATTTTCTTATGAGAGGCCGATCCAAACCTGAATGTTATAGTGAAAGTAGACATACCTTCATGAAATAAAGCAATTTTGCCTATAAGGACTCATTTGCCCCTAATTGTCATAAAGCATGTAAAAACTGCTTGTCTGCGTTAAGATAATAGTTAATATGCAGTTTGCATTTTCTCATGAGAGAATGATCCAAACCTGAATGTTATAGTGAAAGTAGACTTACCTTTGTGAAATAAAACAATTTTGCCTTTAAGAACTTATTTGCACCTAATTGTCGTAAAACATGTAATAACTGCTTGTCTGCGTGAAAATGTTAGTAAATATGCAGTTTGCATTTTCTTATGAGAGAATGATCCAAACCTGAATGTTATAGTGTAAATAGACTTACCTTCATGAAATAAAGCAATTTTGCCTATAAGGACTCATTTGCATGCAATTGTCGTGAAGCATTAAAAACTGCTTGTCTGCGTTAAAATAATGGTTAATATGCAGTTTGCATTTTCTTATGAGAGAATGATCCAAACCTGAATGTTATAGTGTAAATAGACTTACCTTCATAAAATAAAGCAATTTTGCCTATAAGGACTCATTTGCCCCTAATTGTCATAAAGCATGTAAAAACTGCTTGTAAGCGTTAAAATGATAGTAAATATGCAGTTTGCATTTTCTTATGAGAGAATGATCCAAACCTGAATGTTATAGTGTAAATAGACTTAACCTCATGAAATAAAGCAATTTTGCCTATAAGGACTCATTTGCACCGAATTGTCATAAAGCTTGTAAAAACTGCTTGTATGCGTTAAAATGATAGTTAATATGCAGTTTGCATTTTCTTATGAGAGAATGATCCAAACCTGAATGTTATAGTGTAAGTAAACTTACCTTTGTGAAATAAAGCAATTTTGCCTATAAGGACTCATTTGCACCTAATTGTTGTAAAGCATGTAAAGACTGCTTGTCTGCGTTAAAATAATGGTTATTATGCAGTTTGCATTTTCTTATGAGAGAATGATCCAAACCTGAATGTTATAGTGAAAGTAGACTTACCTTTGTAAAATAAAGCAATTTTGCCTATATAGACTCATTTGCACCTAATTGTCATAAAGCATGTAAAAACTGCTTGTCTGCGTTAAGATAATAGTTAATAATCAGTTTGCATTTTCTTATGAGAGAATGATCCAAACCTGAATGTTATAGTGAAAGTAGACTTACCTTTGTGAAATAAAACAATTTTGCCTTTAAGGACTTATTTGCACCTAATTGTCGTAAACTATGTAAAAACTGCTTGTCTGCGTGAAATTCAGTTTGCATTTTCTTATGAGAGAATGATCCAAACCTGAATGTTATAGTGAAAATAGACTTACCCTCATGAAATAAAGCAATTTTGACTATAAGGACTCATTTGCACCTAATTGTCATAAGGCATGTAAAAACTGCTTGTATGCGTTAAAATAATAGTTAATATGCAGTTTGCATTTTCTTATGAGAGAATGATCCAAACCTAAATGTTTTAGTGTAAGTAAACTTACCTTTGTGAAATAAAGCAATTTTGCCTATAAGGACTCATTTGCACCTAATTGTCGTAAAGCATGTAAAAACTGATTGTCTGCGTTAAAATGATAGTAAATGTGCAATTTGCATTTTCTTATGAGAGAATGATCCAAACCTGAATGTTATAATGAAAATAGACTTACCCTCATTAAATAAAGCAATTTTGACTATAAGGACTCATTTGCACCTAATTGTCATAAGGCATGTAAAAACTGCTTGTATGCGTTAAAATAATAGTTAATATGCAGTTTGCATTTTCTTATGAGAGAATTATCCAAACCTGAATGTTATAGTGTAAGTAAACTTACCTTTGTGAAATAAAGTAATTTTGCCTATAAGGACTCATTTGCACCTAATTGTCGTAAAGCATGTAAAAACTGCTTGTCTGCGTGAAAATGAGAGTAAATATGCAGTTTGCATTTTCTTATGAGAGAATGATCCAAACCTGAATGTTATAGTGTAAATAGACTTACCCTCATGAAATAAAGCAATTTTGCCTATAAAGACTCATTTGCACCTAATTGTCATAAAGCATGTAAAAACTGCTTGTCTGCGATTAAATAATGGTTAATATGCAGTTTGCATTTTCTTATGAGAGAATGATCCAAACCTGAATGTTATAGTGTAAATAGACTTACCCTCATGAAATAAAGCAATTTTGCCTATAAAGACTCATTTGCACCTAATTGTCGTAAAGCATGTAAAAACTGCTTGTCTGCGTTTAAATAATGGTTAATATGCAGTTTGCATTATCTTATGAGAGAATGATCCAAACCTGAATGTTATAGTGTAAATAGACTTACCTTCATGAAATAAAGCAATTTTGCCTATTAGGACTCATTTGCCTCTAATTGTCATAAAGCATGTAAAAACTGCTTGTCAGCGTTAAAATAATGGTTAATATGCAGTTTGCATTTTCTTATGAGAGAATGATCCAAACCTGAATGTTATAGTGTAAATAGACTTACCTTCATGAAATAAAGCAATTTTGCCTATAAGGACTCATTTGCCCCTAATTGTCATAAAGCATGTAAAAACTGCTTGTCTGCGTTAAGATAATAGTCAATATGCAGTTTGCATTTTCTCATGAGAGAATGATCCAAACCTGAATGTTATAGTGAAAGTAGACATACCTTTGTGAAATAAAACAATTTTGCCTTTAAGAACTTATTTGCACCTAATTGTCGTAAAACATGTAATAACTGCTTGTCTGCGTGAAAATGATAGTAAATATGCAGTTTGCATTTTCTTATGAGAGAATGATCCAAACCTGAATGTTATAGTGTAAATAGACTTACCCTCATGAAATAAAGCAATTTTGCCTATAAAGACTTATTTGCACCTAATTGTCATAAAGCATGTAAAAACTGCTTGTCTGCGATTAAATAATGGTTAATATGCAGTTTGCATTTTCTTATGAGAGAATGATCCAAACCTGAATGTTATAGTGTAAATAGACTTACCTTCATGAAATAAAGCAATTTTGCCTATAAGGACTCATTTGCCCCTAATTGTCATAAAGGATGTAAAAACTGCTTGTATGCGTTAAAATAATCGTTAATATGCAGTTTGCATTTTCTTATGAGAGAATGATCCAAACCTGAATGTTATAGTGTAAATAGACTTTCCTTTGTAAAAAAAAGAACTATGCCTATAAGGACTCATTTGCACGCAATTGTCGTGAAGCATGTAAAAACTGCTTGTCTGCGTTAAAATAATGGTTAATATGCAGTTTGCATTTTCTTATGAGAGAATGATCCAAACCTGAATGTTATAGTGTAAATAGACTTACCCTCATGAAATAAAGCAATTTTGCCTATAAGGACTCATTTGCACCTATTTGTCATAAAGCTTGTAAAAACTGCTTGTATGCGTTTAAAGTAATAGTTAAAATGCAGTTTGCATTTTCTTATGAGAGAATGATCTAACCCTGAATTATATAGTTTAAGTAAACTTACCTTTGTAAAATAAAGCAATTTTGCCTATAAGGACTCATTTGCCCCCAATTGTCATAAAGCAACTGCTTGTATGCGTTAAAATAATGGTTAATATGCAGTTTGCATTTTCTTATGAGAGAATGATCCAAACCTGAATGCTATAGTGTAAATAGACTTACCTTTGTAAAATAAAGCAATTTTGCTTATAAGGACTCATTTGCACGCAATTGTCGTGAAGCATGTAAAAACTGCTTGTCTGCGTGAAAATTACAGTAAATATGCAGTTATGCATTTTCTTATGAGAGAATGATCCAAACCTGAATGTTGTAATGTAAATAGACTTACCCTCATGAAATAAAGCAATTTTGCCTATAAAGACTCATTTGCACCTAATTGTCGTAAAGCATGTAAAAACTGCTTGTCTGCGTTTAAATAATGGTTAATATGCAGTTTGCATTTTCTTATGAGAGAATGATCCAAACCTGAATGTTATAGTGTAAATAGACTTACCTTCATGAAATAAAGCAATTTTGCCTATTAGGACTCATTTGCCTCTAATTGTCATAAAGCATGTAAAAACTGCTTGTCAGCGTTAAAATAATGGTTAATATGCAGTTTGCATTTTCTTATGAGAGAATGATCCAAACCTGAATGTTATAGTGTAAATAGACTTACCTTCATGAAATAAACCAATTTTGCCTATAAGGACTCATTTGCCCCTAATTGTCATAAAGCATGTAAAAACTGCTTGTAAGCGTTAAAATAATGTATAATATGCAGTTTGCATTTTCTTATGAGAGAATGATCCAAACCTGAATGTTATAGTGTAAATAGACTTACCTTTGTAAAATAAAGCTATTTTGCCTATAAGGACTCATTTGCACGCAATTGTCGTCAAGCATGTAAAAACTGCTTGTGTGCGTTAAAATAATGGTTAATATGCAGTATGCATTTTCTTATGAGAGAATGATCCAAACCTGAATGTTATAGTGTAAATAGACTTACCTTCATGAAATAAAGCAAATTTGCCTATAAGGACTAATTTGCACCTAATTGTCGTAAAGCATGTAAAAACTACTTGTCTGCGTTAAAATGATAGTAAATGTACAGTTTGCATTTTCTTATGAGAAAATGATCCAAACCTGAATGTTATAGTGTAAATAGACTTACCTTCATAAAATAAAGCAATTTTGCCTATAAGGACTAATTTGCACCTAATTGTCGTAAAGCATGTAAGAACTGCTTGTCTGTGTGAAAATGATAGTAAATATTCAGTTTGCATTTTCTTATGAGAGAATGATCCAAACCTAAATGCTATAGTGTAAATAGACTTACCCTCATGAAATAAAGCAATTTTGCCTATAGGGACTCATTTGCACCCAATTGTCATAAAGCATGTAAAAACTGCTTGTATGCGTTAAAATAATAGTTAATATGCAGTTTGCATTTTCTTATGAGAGAATGATCCAAACCTGAATGTTATAGTGTAAATAGACTTACCCTCATGAAATAAAGCAATTTTGCCTATAGGGACTCATTGGCACCCAATTGTCATAAAGCATGTAAAAACTGCTTGTCTGCGTTTAAATAATGGTTAATATGCAGTTTGCATTTTCTTATGAGAGAATGATCCAAACCTGAATGTTATAGTGTAAATAGACTTACCTTCATGAAATAAAGCAAATTTGCCTATAAGGACTAATTTGCACCTAATTGTCGTAAAGCATGTAAAAACTACTTGTCTGCGTTAAAATGATAGTAAATGTACAGTTTGCATTTTCTTATGAGAGAATGATCCAAACCTGAATGTTATAGTGTAAGTAGACTTACCTTCATGAAATAAAGCAATTTTGCTTATAAGGACTAATTTGCACCTAATTGTCGTAAAGCATGTAAAAACTACTTGTCTGCGTTTAAATGATAGTAAATGTACAGTTTGCATTTTCTTATGAGAGAATGATCCAAACCTGAATGTTATAGTGTAAGTACACTTACCTTCATGAAATAAAGCAATTTTGCTTATAAGGACTATTTGCACCTAATTGTCGTAAAGCATGTAAAGACTGCTTGTCTGCGTTAAAATGATAGTAAATGTGCAGTTTGCATTTTCTTATGAGAGAATGATCCAAACCTTAATGTTATAGTGTAATTAGACTTGCCTTTGTAAAATAAAGCAATTTTGCCTATAAGGACTCATTTGCACCTAATTGTCGTGAAGCATGTAAAAACTACTTGTCTGCGTAAAAATGATAGTAAATATGCAGTTTTCATTTTCTAATGAGAGAATGATCCAAACCTGAATGTTATAGTGTAAGTAGACTTACCTTTGTGAAATAAAAGCAATTTTGCCTATAAGGACTCATTTGCATCTAATTGTCATAAAGCATGTAAATACTGCTTGTCTGCGTGAAAATAATAGAAAATGATCAGTTTGCATTATCTTTTGAGAGAATGATCCAAACCTGAATGTTATAGTGTAAATAGACTTACCTTTGTGAAATAAAGCAATTTTGCTTATTAGGACTCATTTGCACGCAATTGTCGTGAAGCATGTAAAAACTGCTTGTCTGCGTCAAAATAATGGTTAATATGCAGTTTGCATTTTCTTATGAGAGAATGATCTAAACCTGATTATTATAGTGAAAGTAGATTTACCTTTGTGAAATAAAACAATTTTGCCTTTAAGGACTTATTTGCACCTAATTGTCGTAAAACATGTAAAAACTGCTTGTCTGCGTGAAAATGATAGTAAATATGCAGTTTACATTCTCTTATGAGAGAATGATCCAAACCTGAATGTTATAGTGTAAATAGACTTACCCTCATGAAATAAAGCAATTTTGCCTTTAAGGACTCATTTGCACGCAATTGTCGTGAAGCATGTAAAAACTGCTTGTCTGCGTTAAAATAATGGTTAATATGCGGTTTGCATTTTCTTATGAGAGAATGATCCAAACCTGAATGTTATAGTGTAAGTAAACTTACCTTCATGAAATAAAGCAATTTTGCCTATAAGGCCACATTTGCATCTAATTGTCATAAAGCATGTAAATACTGCTTGTCTGCGTGAATATAATAGGAAATGATCAATTTGCATTATCTTTTGAGAAAATGATTCAAACCTGAATGTTATAGTGTAAATAGACTTACCTTTATGAAATAAAGCAATTTTGCCTATAAGGACTAATTTGCACCTAATTGTCGTAAAGCATGTAAAAACTACTTGTCTGCGTTAAAATGATAGTAAATGTACAGTTTGCATTTTCTTATGAGAGAATGATCCAAACCTGAATGTTATAGTGTAATTAGACTTGCCTTTGTAAAATAAAGCAATTTTGCCTATAAGGACTCATTTGCACCTAATTGTCGTGAAGCATGTAAAAACTACTTGTCTGCGTAAAAATGATAGTAAATATGCAGTTTTCATTTTCTAATGAGAGAATGATCCAAACCTGAATGTTATAGTGTAAGTAGACTTACCTTTGTGAAATAAAAGCAATTTTGCCTATAAGGACTCATTTTCACCTAATTGTCATAAAGCATGTAAATACTACTGGTCTGCGTGAAAATAATAGAAAATGATCAGTTTGCATTATCTTTTGAGAGAATGATCCAAACCTGAATGTTATAGTGTAAATAGACTTACCTTTGTGAAATAAAGCAATTTTGCTTATTAGGACTCATTTGCACGCAATTGTCGTGAAGCATGTAAAAACTGCTTGTCTGCGTCAAAATAATGGTTAATATGCAGTTTGCATTTTCTTATGAGAGAATGATCTAAACCTGATTGTTATAGTGAAAGTAGATTTACCTTTGTGAAATAAAACAATTTTGCCTTTAAGGACTTATTTGCACCTAATTGTCGTAAAACATGTAAAAACTGCTTGTCTGCGTGAAAATGATAGTAAATATGCAGTTTGCATTCTCTTATGAGAGAATGATCCAAACCTGAATGTTATAGTGTAAATAGACTTACCCTCATGAAATAAAGCAATTTTGCCTTTAAGGACTCATTTGCACGCAATTGTCGTGAAGCATGTAAAAACTGCTTGTCTGCGTGAAAATAATGGTTAATATGCGGTTTGCATTTTCTTATGAGAGAATGATCCAAACCTGAATGTTATAGTGTAAATAGACTTACCTTCATGAAATAAAGCAATTTTGCCTATAAGGACTCATTTGCCCCTAATTGTCATAAAGAATGTAAAAACTGCTTGTATGCGTTAAAATAATGGTTAATAGGCAGTTAGCATTTTCTTATGAGAGAATGATCCAAACCTGAATGTTATAGTGTAAATAGACTTACCTTTGTAAAATAAAGAATTTTGCCTATAAGGACTCATTTGCACGCAATTGTCGTAAAGCATGTAAAAACTGCTTTTCTGCGTTAAAATAATGGTTAATATGCAGTTTGCATTTTCTTATGAGAGAATAATCCAAGCCTGAATGTTATAGTGTAAATAGACTTACACTTATGAAATAAAGCAATTTTGCCTATAAGGACTCATTTGCACCTAATTGTCATAAAGCATGTAAAAACTGCTTGTATGCGTTAAAAAGATAGTAAATATGCAGTTTGCATTTTCTTATGAGAGAATGATCCAAACCTAAATGTTATAGTGTAAATAGACTAACCCTCATGAAATAAAGCAATTTGGCCTATAAGGACTCATTTGCCCCTAATTGTCATAAAGCATGTAAAAACTGCTTGTAAGCGTTAAAATGATAGTAAATATGCAGTTTGCATTTTCTTATGAGAGAATGATCCAAACCTGAATTTTATAGTTTAAGTAAACTTACCTTTTTAAAATAAAGCAATTTTGCCTATAAGGACTCAATTGCACCTAATTGTCGTAAAACATGTAAAAACTGCTTGTCTGCGTTAAAATAATGGTTAATATGCAGTTTGCATTTTCTTATGAGAGAATGATCCAAACCTGAATGTTATTGTGTAAATAGACTTACCTTCATGAAATAAAACAATTTTGCCTATAAGGACTCATTTTCCCCTAATTGTCATAAAGCATGTAAAAACTGCTTGTACTATGCGTTAAAATAATGGTTAATATGCAGTTTGCATTTTCTTATGAGAGAATGATCCAAACCTGAATGTTATAGTGTAAATAGACTTACCTTCATGAAATAAAGCAATTTTGCCTATAAGGACTCATTTGCCCCTAATTGTCATAAAGCATGTAAAAACTGCTTGTCTGCGTTAAGATAATAGTCAATATGCAGTTTGCATTTTCTCATGAGAGAATGATCCAAACCTGAATGTTATAGTGAAAGTAGACATACCTTTGTGAAATAAAACAATTTTGCCTTTAAGAACTTATTTGCACCTAATTGTCGTAAAACATGTAATAACTGCTTGTCTGCGTGAAAATGATAGTAAATATGCAGTTTGCATTTTCTTATGAGAGAATGATCTAAACCTGAATGTTATAGTGTAAATAGACTTACCCTCATGAAATAAAGCAATTTTGCCTATAAAGACTTATTTGCACCTAATTGTCATAAAGCATGTAAAAACTGCTTGTCTGCGATTAAATAATGGTTAATATGCAGTTTGCATTTTCTTATGAGAGAATGATCCAAACCTGAATGTTATAGTGTAAATAGACTTACCTTCATGAAATAAAGCAATTTTGCCTATAAGGACTCATTTGCCCCTAATTGTCATAAAGGATGTAAAAACTGCTTGTATGCGTTAAAATAATCGTTAATATGCAGTTTGCATTTTCTTATGAGAGAATGATCCAAACCTGAATGTTATAGTGTAAATAGACTTTCCTTTGTAAAAAAAAGAACTATGCCTATAAGGACTCATTTGCACGCAATTGTCGTGAAGCATGTAAAAACTGCTTGTCTGCGTTAAAATAATGGTTAATATGCAGTTTGCATTTTCTTATGAGAGAATGATCCAAACCTGAATGTTATAGTGTAAATAGACTTACCCTCATGAAATAAAGCAATTTTGCCTATAAGGACTCATTTGCACCTATTTGTCATAAAGCTTGTAAAAACTGCTTGTATGCGTTTAAAGTAATAGTTAAAATGCAGTTTGCATTTTCTTATGAGAGAATGATCTAACCCTGAATTATATAGTTTAAGTAAACTTACCTTTGTAAAATAAAGCAATTTTGCCTATAAGGACTCATTTGCCCCCAATTGTCATAAAGCAACTGCTTGTATGCGTTAAAATAATGGTTAATATGCAGTTTGCATTTTCTTATGAGAGAATGATCCAAACCTGAATGCTATAGTGTAAATAGACTTACCTTTGTAAAATAAAGCAATTTTGCTTATAAGGACTCATTTGCACGCAATTGTCGTGAAGCATGTAAAAACTGCTTGTCTGCGTGAAAATTACAGTAAATATGCAGTTATGCATTTTCTTATGAGAGAATGATCCAAACCTGAATGTTGTAATGTAAATAGACTTACCCTCATGAAATAAAGCAATTTTGCCTATAAAGACTCATTTGCACCTAATTGTCGTAAAGCATGTAAAAACTGCTTGTCTGCGTTTAAATAATGGTTAATATGCAGTTTGCATTTTCTTATGAGAGAATGATCCAAACCTGAATGTTATAGTGTAAATAGACTTACCTTCATGAAATAAAGCAATTTTGCCTATTAGGACTCATTTGCCTCTAATTGTCATAAAGCATGTAAAAACTGCTTGTCAGCGTTAAAATAATGGTTAATATGCAGTTTGCATTTTCTTATGAGAGAATGATCCAAACCTGAATGTTATAGTGTAAATAGACTTACCTTCATGAAATAAACCAATTTTGCCTATAAGGACTCATTTGCCCCTAATTGTCATAAAGCATGTAAAAACTGCTTGTAAGCGTTAAAATAATGTATAATATGCAGTTTGCATTTTCTTATGAGAGAATGATCCAAACCTGAATGTTATAGTGTAAATAGACTTACCTTTGTAAAATAAAGCTATTTTGCCTATAAGGACTCATTTGCACGCAATTGTCGTCAAGCATGTAAAAACTGCTTGTGTGCGTTAAAATAATGGTTAATATGCAGTATGCATTTTCTTATGAGAGAATGATCCAAACCTGAATGTTATAGTGTAAATAGACTTACCTTCATGAAATAAAGCAAATTTGCCTATAAGGACTAATTTGCACCTAATTGTCGTAAAGCATGTAAAAACTACTTGTCTGCGTTAAAATGATAGTAAATGTACAGTTTGCATTTTCTTATGAGAAAATGATCCAAACCTGAATGTTATAGTGTAAATAGACTTACCTTCATAAAATAAAGCAATTTTGCCTATAAGGACTAATTTGCACCTAATTGTCGTAAAGCATGTAAGAACTGCTTGTCTGTGTGAAAATGATAGTAAATATTCAGTTTGCATTTTCTTATGAGAGAATGATCCAAACCTAAATGCTATAGTGTAAATAGACTTACCCTCATGAAATAAAGCAATTTTGCCTATAGGGACTCATTTGCACCCAATTGTCATAAAGCATGTAAAAACTGCTTGTATGCGTTAAAATAATAGTTAATATGCAGTTTGCATTTTCTTATGAGAGAATGATCCAAACCTGAATGTTATAGTGTAAATAGACTTACCCTCATGAAATAAAGCAATTTTGCCTATAGGGACTCATTGGCACCCAATTGTCATAAAGCATGTAAAAACTGCTTGTCTGCGTTTAAATAATGGTTAATATGCAGTTTGCATTTTCTTATGAGAGAATGATCCAAACCTGAATGTTATAGTGTAAATAGACTTACCTTCATGAAATAAAGCAAATTTGCCTATAAGGACTAATTTGCACCTAATTGTCGTAAAGCATGTAAAAACTACTTGTCTGCGTTAAAATGATAGTAAATGTACAGTTTGCATTTTCTTATGAGAGAATGATCCAAACCTGAATGTTATAGTGTAAGTAGACTTACCTTCATGAAATAAAGCAATTTTGCTTATAAGGACTAATTTGCACCTAATTGTCGTAAAGCATGTAAAAACTACTTGTCTGCGTTTAAATGATAGTAAATGTACAGTTTGCATTTTCTTATGAGAGAATGATCCAAACCTGAATGTTATAGTGTAAGTACACTTACCTTCATGAAATAAAGCAATTTTGCTTATAAGGACTATTTGCACCTAATTGTCGTAAAGCATGTAAAGACTGCTTGTCTGCGTTAAAATGATAGTAAATGTGCAGTTTGCATTTTCTTATGAGAGAATGATCCAAACCTTAATGTTATAGTGTAATTAGACTTGCCTTTGTAAAATAAAGCAATTTTGCCTATAAGGACTCATTTGCACCTAATTGTCGTGAAGCATGTAAAAACTACTTGTCTGCGTAAAAATGATAGTAAATATGCAGTTTTCATTTTCTAATGAGAGAATGATCCAAACCTGAATGTTATAGTGTAAGTAGACTTACCTTTGTGAAATAAAAGCAATTTTGCCTATAAGGACTCATTTGCATCTAATTGTCATAAAGCATGTAAATACTGCTTGTCTGCGTGAAAATAATAGAAAATGATCAGTTTGCATTATCTTTTGAGAGAATGATCCAAACCTGAATGTTATAGTGTAAATAGACTTACCTTTGTGAAATAAAGCAATTTTGCTTATTAGGACTCATTTGCACGCAATTGTCGTGAAGCATGTAAAAACTGCTTGTCTGCGTCAAAATAATGGTTAATATGCAGTTTGCATTTTCTTATGAGAGAATGATCTAAACCTGATTGTTATAGTGAAAGTAGATTTACCTTTGTGAAATAAAACAATTTTGCCTTTAAGGACTTATTTGCACCTAATTGTCGTAAAACATGTAAAAACTGCTTGTCTGCGTGAAAATGATAGTAAATATGCAGTTTACATTCTCTTATGAGAGAATGATCCAAACCTGAATGTTATAGTGTAAATAGACTTACCCTCATGAAATAAAGCAATTTTGCCTTTAAGGACTCATTTGCACGCAATTGTCGTGAAGCATGTAAAAACTGCTTGTCTGCGTTAAAATAATGGTTAATATGCGGTTTGCATTTTCTTATGAGAGAATGATCCAAACCTGAATGTTATAGTGTAAGTAAACTTACCTTCATGAAATAAAGCAATTTTGCCTATAAGGCCACATTTGCATCTAATTGTCATAAAGCATGTAAATACTGCTTGTCTGCGTGAATATAATAGGAAATGATCAATTTGCATTATCTTTTGAGAAAATGATTCAAACCTGAATGTTATAGTGTAAATAGACTTACCTTTATGAAATAAAGCAATTTTGCCTATAAGGACTAATTTGCACCTAATTGTCGTAAAGCATGTAAAAACTACTTGTCTGCGTTAAAATGATAGTAAATGTACAGTTTGCATTTTCTTATGAGAGAATGATCCAAACCTGAATGTTATAGTGTAAGTAGACTTACCTTCATGAAATAAAGCAATTTTGCTTATAAGGACTAATTTGCACCTAATTGTCGTAAAGCATGTAAAAACTACTTGTCTGCGTTTAAATGATAGTAAATGTACAGTTTGCATTTTCTTATGAGAGAATGATCCAAACCTGAATGTTATAGTGTAATTAGACTTGCCTTTGTAAAATAAAGCAATTTTGCCTATAAGGACTCATTTGCACCTAATTGTCGTGAAGCATGTAAAAACTACTTGTCTGCGTAAAAATGATAGTAAATATGCAGTTTTCATTTTCTAATGAGAGAATGATCCAAACCTGAATGTTATAGTGTAAGTAGACTTACCTTTGTGAAATAAAAGCAATTTTGCCTATAAGGACTCATTTTCACCTAATTGTCATAAAGCATGTAAATACTACTGGTCTGCGTGAAAATAATAGAAAATGATCAGTTTGCATTATCTTTTGAGAGAATGATCCAAACCTGAATGTTATAGTGTAAATAGACTTACCTTTGTGAAATAAAGCAATTTTGCTTATTAGGACTCATTTGCACGCAATTGTCGTGAAGCATGTAAAAACTGCTTGTCTGCGTCAAAATAATGGTTAATATGCAGTTTGCATTTTCTTATGAGAGAATGATCTAAACCTGATTGTTATAGTGAAAGTAGATTTACCTTTGTGAAATAAAACAATTTTGCCTTTAAGGACTTATTTGCACCTAATTGTCGTAAAACATGTAAAAACTGCTTGTCTGCGTGAAAATGATAGTAAATATGCAGTTTGCATTCTCTTATGAGAGAATGATCCAAACCTGAATGTTATAGTGTAAATAGACTTACCCTCATGAAATAAAGCAATTTTGCCTTTAAGGACTCATTTGCACGCAATTGTCGTGAAGCATGTAAAAACTGCTTGTCTGCGTGAAAATAATGGTTAATATGCGGTTTGCATTTTCTTATGAGAGAATGATCCAAACCTGAATGTTATAGTGTAAATAGACTTACCTTCATGAAATAAAGCAATTTTGCCTATAAGGACTCATTTGCCACTAATTGTCATAAAGAATGTAAAAACTGCTTGTATGCGTTAAAATAATGGTTAATAGGCAGTTAGCATTTTCTTATGAGAGAATGATCCAAACCTGAATGTTATAGTGTAAATAGACTTACCTTTGTAAAATAAAGAATTTTGCCTATAAGGACTCATTTGCACGCAATTGTCGTAAAGCATGTAAAAACTGCTTTTCTGCGATAAAATAATGGTTAATATGCAGTTTGCATTTTCTTATGAGAGAATAATCCAAGCCTGAATGTTATAGTGTAAATAGACTTACACTTATGAAATAAAGCAATTTTGCCTATAAGGACTCATTTGCACCTAATTGTCATAAAGCATGTAAAAACTGCTTGTATGCGTTAAAAAGATAGTAAATATGCAGTTTGCATTTTCTTATGAGAGAATGATCCAAACCTAAATGTTATAGTGTAAATAGACTAACCCTCATGAAATAAAGCAATTTGGCCTATAAGGACTCATTTGCCCCTAATTGTCATAAAGCATGTAAAAACTGCTTGTAAGCGTTAAAATGATAGTAAATATGCAGTTTGCATTTTCTTATGAGAGAATGATCCAAACCTGAATTTTATAGTTTAAGTAAACTTACCTTTTTAAAATAAAGCAATTTTGCCTATAAGGACTCAATTGCACCTAATTGTCGTAAAACATGTAAAAACTGCTTGTCTGCGTTAAAATAATGGTTAATATGCAGTTTGCATTTTCTTATGAGAGAATGATCCAAACCTGAATGTTATTGTGTAAATAGACTTACCTTCATGAAATAAAACAATTTTGCCTATAAGGACTCATTTTCCCCTAATTGTCATAAAGCATGTAAAAACTGCTTGTACTATGCGTTAAAATAATGGTTAATAAGCAGTTTGCATTTTCTTATGAGAGAATGATATAACCCTGAATGTTATAGTGTAAATAGATTTACCTTTGTAAAATAAAGCAATTTTGCCTATAAGGACTCATTTGCACGCAATTGTCGTAAAGCATGTAAAAACTGCTTGTCTGCGTGAAAATGATAGTAAATATGCAGTTTGCATTTTCTTATGAGAAAATGATCCAAACCTGAATGTTATAGTGTAAATAGACTTACCCTCATGAAATAAAGCAATTTCGCCTATAAAGACTCATTTGCACCTAATTGTCGTAAAGCATGTAAAAACTGCTTGTCTGCGTTTAAATAATGGTTAATATGCAGTTTGCATTTTCTTATGAGAGAAAGATCCAAACCTGAATGTTATAGTGTAAATAGACTTACCTTCATGAAATAAAGCAATTTTGCCTATTGGAACTCATTTGCATGCAATTGTCGTGAAGCATGTAAAAACTGCTTGTCTGCGTTAAAATAATGGTTAATATGCAGTTTGCATTTTCTTATGAGAGAATGATCCAAACCTGAATGTTATAGTGTAAATAGACTTACCCTCATGAAATAAAGCAATTTTGCCTATAAGGTCTCATTTGCACCTAATTGTCATAAAGCATGTAAAAACAGCTTGTATGCGTTAAAATAATAGTTAATATGCAGCTTGCATATTCTTATGAGAGAATGATCCAAACCTGAATGTAATAGTGTAAATAGACTTACCCTCATGAAATAAAGCAATTTTGCCTATAAGGACTCATTTGCACCGAATTGTCATAAAGCTTGTAAAAACTGCTTGTATGCGTTAAAATAATAGTTAATATGCAATTTGCATTTTCTTATGAGAGAATGATCCAAACCTGAATGTTATAGTGTAAGTAAACTGACCTTTGTGAAATAAAGCAATTTTGCCTATAAGGACTCATTTGCACCTAATTGTTGTAAAGCATGTAAAGACTGCTTGTCTGCGTTAAAATAATGGTTATTATGCAGTTTGCATTTTCTTATGAGAGAATGATCCAAACCTGAATGTTATAGTGAAAGTAGACTTACCTTTGTAAAATAAAGCAATTTTGCCTATATAGACTCATTTGCACCTAATTGTCATAAAGCATGTAAAAACTGCTTGTCTGCGTTAAGATAATAGTTAATAATCAGTTTGCATTTTCTTATGAGAGAATGATCCAAACCTGAATGTTATAGTGAAAGTAGACTTACCTTTGTGAAATAAAACAATTTTGCCTTTAAGGACTTATTTGCACCTAATTGTCGAAAACTATGTAAAAACTGCTTGTCTGCGTGAAAATGATAGTAAATATTCAGTTTGCATTTTCTTATGAGAGAATGATCCAAACCTGAATGTTATAGTGAAAATAGACTTACCCTCATGAAATAAAGCAATTTTGACTATAAGGACTCATTTGCACCTAATTGTCATAAGGCATGTGAAAACTGCTTGTATGCGTTAAAATAATAGTTAATATGCAGTTTGCATTTTCTTATGAGAGAATGATCCAAACCTGAATGTTATAGTGTAAGTAAACTTACCTTTGTGAAATAAAGCAATTTTGCCTATAAGGACTCATTTGCACCTAATTGTCGTAAAGCATGTAAAAACTGATTGTCTGCGTTAAAATGATAGTAAATGTGCAATTTGCATTTTCTTATGAGAGAATGATCCAAACCTGAATGTTATAGTGAAAATAGACTTACCCTCATGAAATAAAGCAATTTTGACTATAAGGACTCATTTGCACCTAATTGTCATAAGGCATGTAAAAACTGCTTGTATGCGTTAAAATAATAGTTAATATGCAGTTTGCATTTTCTTATGAGAGAATGATCCAAACCTGAATGTTATAGTGTAAGTAAACTTACCTTTGTGAAATAAAGCAATTTTGCCTATAAGGACTCATTTGCACCTAATTGTCGTAAAGCATGTAAAAACTGCTTGTCTGCGTTTAAATGATAGTAAATGTACAGTTTGCATTTTTTATGAGAGAATGATCCAAACCTGAATGTTATAGTGTAAGTAGACTTACCTTCATGAAATAAAGCAATTTTGCTTATAAGGACTAATTTGCACCTAATTGTCGTAAAGCATGTAAAAACTACTTGTCTGCGTTAAAATGATAGTAAATGTACAGTTTGCATTTTCTTATGAGAGAATGATCCAAACCTGAATGTTATAGTGTAAGTAGACTTACCTTCATGAAATAAAGCAATTTTGCTTATAAGGACTAATTTGCACCTAATTGTCGTAAAGCATGTAAAAACTACTTGTCTGCGTTTAAATGATAGTAAATGTACAGTTTGCATTTTTTATGAGAGAATGATCCAAACCTGAATGTTATAGTGTAAGTAGACTTACCTTCATAAAATAAAGCAATTTTGCTTATAAGGACTAATTTGCACCTAATTGTCGTAAAGCATGTAAAAACTACTTGTCTGCGTTAAAATGATAGTAAATGTACAGTTTGCATTTTCTTATGAGAGAATGATCCAAACCTGAATGTTATAGTGTAAGTAAACTTACCTTTGTGAAATAAAGCAATTTTGCCTATAAGGACTCATTTGCACCTAATTGTCGTAAAGCATGTAAAAACTGCTTGCCTGCGTTTAAATGATAGTAAATGTACAGTTTGCATTTTTTATGAGAGAATGATCCAAACCTGAATGTTATAGTGTAAGTAGACTTACCTTCATGAAATAAAGCAATTTTGCTTATAAGGACTAATTTGCACCTAATTGTCGTAAAGCATGTAAAAACTACTTGTCTGCGTTAAAATGATAGTAAATGTACAGTTTGCATTTTCTTATGAGAGAATGATCCAAACCTGAATGTTATAGTGTAAGTAGACTTACCTTCATGAAATAAAGCAATTTTGCTTATAAGGACTATTTGCACCTAATTGTCGTAAAGCATGTAAAGACTGCTTGTCTGCGTTAAAATGATAGTAAATGTGCAGTTTGCATTTTCTTATGAGAGAATGATCCAAACCTGAATGTTATAGTGTAATTAGACTTGCCTTTGTAAAATAAAGCAATTTTGCCTATAAGGACTCATTTGCACCTAATTGTCGTGAAGCATGTAAAAACTGCTTGTCTGCGTTAAAATAATGGTTAATATGCAGTTTGCATTTTCTTATGAGAGAATTATCCAAACCTGAATGTTATAGTGAAAGTAGACTTACCTTTGTGAAATAAAAGCAATTTTGCCTATAAGGACTCATTTGCATCTAATTGTCATAAAGCATGTAAATACTGCTTATCTGCGTGAAAATAATAGGAAATGATCAGTTTGCATTATCTTTTGAGAAAATGATCCAAACCTGAATATTATAGTGTAAATAGACTTACCTTTGTAAAATAAAGCAATTTTGCCTATAAGGACTCATTTTCACCTAATTGTCATAAAGCATGTAAATACTACTTGTCTGCGTGAAAATAATAGAAAATGATCAGTTTGCATTATCTTTTGAGAGAATGATCCAAACCTGAATGTTATAGTGTAAATAGACTTACCTTTGTGAAATAAAGCAATTTTGCCTATATAGACTCATTTGCACCTAATTGTCATAAAGCATGTAAAAACTGCTTGTCTGCGTTAAAATAATGGTTAATATGCAGTTTGCATTTTCTTATGAGAGGATGATCCAAACCTGAATGTTATAGTGAAAGTAGACTTACCTTTGTAAAATAAAGCAATTTTGCTTATATAGACTCATTTGCACCTAATTGTCATAAAGCATGTAAAAACTGCTTGTCTGCGTTAAAATAATGGTTAATATGCAGTTTGCATTTTTTTATGAGAGAATGATCCAAACCTGAATGCTATAGATAAATAGACATACCTTCATGAAATAAAGCAATTTTGCCTATAAGGACTCATTTGCCCCTAATTGTCATAAAGGATGTAAAAACTGCTTGTATGCGTTAAAATAATGGTTAATATGCAGTTTGCATTTTCTTATGAGAGAATGATCCAAACCTGAATGTTATAGTGTAAATAGACTTACCTTTGTAAAAAAAAGAACTATGCCTATAAGGACTCATTTGCACGCAATTGTCGTGAAGCATGTAAAAACTGCTTGTCTGCGTCAAAATAATTGTTAATATGCAGTTTGCATTTTCTTATGAGAGAATGATCTAAACCTGATTTTTATAGTGAAAGTAGATTTACCTTTGTAAATTAAAACAATTTTGCCTTTAAGGACTTATTTGCACCTAATAGTCGTAAAACATGTAAAAACTGCTAGTCTGCGTGAAAATGATAGTAAATATGCAGTTTGCATTCTCTTATGAGAGAATGATCCAAACCTGAATGTTATAGTGTAAATAGACTTACCTTCATGAAAAAAACAATTTTGCCTATAAGGACTCATTTTCCCCTAATTGTCATAAAGCATGTAAAAACTGCTTGTATGCGTTAAAATAATGGTTAATATGCAGTTTGCATTTTCTTATGAGAGAATGATATAACCCTGAATGTTATAGTGTAAATAGATTTACCTTTGTAAAATAAAGCAATTTTGCCTATAAGGACTCATTTGCACGCAATGGTCGTGAAGCATGTAAAAACTGCTTGTCTGCGTGAAAATGATAGTAAATATGCAGTTTGCATTTTCTTATGAGAAAATGATCCAAACCTGAATTTTATAGTGTAAATAGACTTACCCTCATGAAATAAAGCAATTTCGCCTATAAAGACTCATTTGCACCTAATTGTCGTAAAACATGTAAAAACTGCTTGTCTGCGTTTAATTGATAGTAAATGTACAGTTTGCATTTTTTATGAGAGAATGATCCAAACCTGAATGTTATAGTGTAAGTAGACTTACCTTCATGAAATAAAGCAATTTTGCTTATAAGGACTAATTTGCACCTAATTGTCGTAAAGCATGTAAAAACTACTTGTCTGCGTTAAAATGATAGTAAATGTACAGTTTGCATTTTCTTATGAGAGAATGATCCAATCCTGAATGTTATAGTGTAAGTAGACTTACCTTCATGAAATAAAGCAATTTTGCTTATAAGGACTAATTTGCACTTAATTGTCGTAAAGCATGTAAAAACTACTTGTCTGCGTTTAAATGATAGTAAATGTACAGTTTGCATTTTTTATGAGAGAATGATCCAAACCTGAATGTTATAGTGTAAGTAGACTTACCTTCATGAAATAAAGCAATTTTGCTTATAAGGACTATTTGCACCTAATTGTCGTAAAGCATGTAAAGACTGCTTGTCTGCGTTAAAATGATAGTAAATGTGCAGTTTGCATTTTCTTATGAGAGAATGATCCAAACCTGAATGTTATAGTGTAATTAGACTTGCCTTTGTAAAATAAAGCAATTTTGCCTATAAGGACTCATTTGCACCTAATTGTCATAAAGCATGTAAATACTGCTTATCTGCGTGAAAATAATAGGAAATGATCAGTTTGCATTATCTTTTGAGAAAATGATCCAAACCTGAATATTATAGTGTAAATAGACTTACCTTTGTAAAATAAAGCAATTTTGCCTATAAGGACTCATTTTCACCTAATTGTCATAAAGCATGTAAATACTACTTGTCTGCGTGAAAATAATAGAAAATGATCAGTTTGCATTATCTTTTGAGAGAATGATCCAAACCTGAATGTTATAGTGTAAATAGACTTACCTTCATGAAATAAAGCAATTTTGCCTATAAGGACTCATTTGCCCCTAATTGTCATAAAGGATGTAAAAACTGCTTGTATGCGTTAAAATAATGGTTAATATGCAGTTTTGCATTTTCTTATGAGAGAATGATCCAAACCTGAATGTTGTAATGTAAATAGACTTACCCTCATGAAATAAAGCAATTTTGCCTATAAGGACTCATTTGCCCCTAATTGTCATAAAGGATGTAAAAACTGCTTGTATGCGTTAAAATAATGGTTAATATGCAGTTTTGCATTTTCTTATGAGAGAATGATCCAAACCTGAATGTTGTAATGTAAATAGACTTACCCTCATGAAATAAAGCAATTTTGCCTATAAAGACTAATTTGCACCTAATTGTCGTAAAGCATGTAAAAACTGCTTGTCTGCGTTTAAATAATGGTTAATATGCAGTTTGCATTTTCTTATGAGAGAATGATCCAAACCTGAATGTTATAGTTTAAATAGACTTACTTTTGTAAAATAAAGCAATTTTGCCTATAAGGACTCATTTGCACGCAATTGACGTGAAGCATGTAAAAACTGCTTGTCTCCGTTTAAATAATGGTTAATATGCAGTTTGCATTTTCTTATGAGAGAATGATCAAACCTGAATGTTATAGTGTAAATAGACTTACCTTCATGAAATAAAGCAATTTGGCCTATTAGGACTCATTTGCCTCTAATTGTCATAAAGCATGTAAAAACTGCTTGTCAGCGTTAAAATAATGGTTAATATTCAGTTTGCATTTTCTTATGAGAGAATGATCCAAACCTGAATGTTATAGTGTAAAAAGACTTACCTTCATGAAATAAACCAATTTTGCCTATAAGGACTCATTTGCCCCTAATTGTCATAAAGCATGTAAAAACTGCTTGTAAGCGTTAAAATAATGTATAATATGCAGTTTGCATTTTCTTATGAGAGAATGATCCAAACCTGAATGTTATAGTGTAAATAGACTTACCCTCATGAAATAAAGCAATTTTGCCTATAAGGACTCATTTGCACCTATTTGTCATAAAGCTTGTAAAAACTGCTTGTATGCGTTTAAAATAATAGTTAATATGCAGTTTGCATTTTCTTATGAGAGAATGATCTAACCCTGAATTATATAGTTTAAGCAAACTTACCTTTGTAAAATAAAGCAATTTTGCCTATAAGGACTCATTTGCCCCCAATTGTCATAAAGCAACTGCTTGTATGCGTTAAAATAATGGTTAATATGCAGTTTGCATTTTCTTATGAGAGAATGATCCAAACCTGAATGGTATAGTGTAAATAGACTTACCTTTGTAAAATAAAGCAATTTTGCCTATAAGGACTCATTTGCACGCAATTGTCGTGAAGCATGTAAAAACTGCTTGTCTGCGTGAAAATTATAGTAAATATGCAGTTTTGCATTTTCTTATGAGAGAATGATCCAAACCTGAATGTTGTAATGTAAATAGACTTACCCTCATGAAATAAAGCAATTTTGCCTATAAAGACTCATTTGCACCTAATTGTCGTAAAGCATGTAAAAACTGCTTGTCTGCGTTTAAATAATGGTTAATATGCAGTTTGCATTTTCTTATGAGAGAATGATCCAAACCTGAATGTTATAGTTTAAATAGACTTACTTTTGTAAAATAAAGCAATTTTGCCTATAAGGACTCATTTGCACGCAATTGACGTGAAGCATGTAAAAACTGCTTGTCTGCGTTTAAATAATGGTTAATATGCAGTTTGCATTTTCTTATGAGAGAATGATCAAACCTGAATGTTATAGTGTAAATAGACTTACCTTCATGAAATAAAGCAATTTGGCCTATTAGGACTCATTTGCCTCTAATTGTCATAAAGCATGTAAAAACTGCTTGTCAGCGTTAAAATAATGGTTAATATGCAGTTTGCATTTTCTTATGAGAGAATGATCCAAACCTGAATGTTATAGTGTAAATAGACTTACCTTCATGAAATAAACCAATTTTGCCTATAAGGACTCATTTGCACCTATTTGTCATAAAGCATGTAAAAACTGCTTGTAAGCGTTAAAATAATGTATAATATGCAGTTTGCATTTTCTTATGAGAGAATGATCCAAACCTGAATGTTATAGTGAAAATAGACTTACCTTTGTAAAATAAAGCACTTTTGCCTATAAGTAACCATTTGCACGCAATTGTCGTGAAGCATGTAAAAACTGCTTGTCTGCGTTAAAATAATGGTTAATATGCAGTTTGCATTTTCTTATGAGAGAATGATCCAAACCTGAATGTTATAGTGTAAATAGACTTACCCTCATGAAATAAAGCAATTTTGCCTATAAAGACTCATTTGCACCTAATTGTCATAAAGCATGCAAAAACTGCTTGTATGCGTTAAAATGATAGTAAATATGCAGTTTGCATTTTCTTATGAGAGAATGATCCAAACCTGAATGTTATAGTGTAAATAGACTTACCCTCATGAAATAAATAATTTTTGCCTATAAGGACTCATTTGCACCTAATTGTCATAAAGCTTGTAAAAACTGCTTGTATGCGTTAAAATAATAGTTAATATGCAGTTTGCATTTTCTTATGAGAGAATGTTCTAAACCTGAATGTTATAGTTTAAGTAAACTTACCTTTGTAAAATAAAGCAATTTTGCATATATAGACCCATTTGCCCCTCATTGTCATAAAGGATGTAAAAACTGCTTGTATGCGTTAAAATAATGGTTAATATGCAGTTAGCATTTTCTTATGAGAGAATGATCCAAACCAGAATGTTATAGTGTAAATAGACTTACCTTTGTAAATTAAAGAATTTTGCCTATAAGGACTCATTTGCACGCAATTGTCGTAAAGCATGTAAAAACTGCTTTTCTGCGATAAAATAAAGGTTAATATGCAGTTTGCATTTTCTTATGAGAGAATAATCCAAGCCTGAATGTTATAGTGTAAATAGACTAAAACTCATGAAATAAAGCAATTTTGCCTATAAGGACTCATTTGCACCTAATTGTCATAAAGCATGTAAAAACTGCTTGTATGCGTTAAAAAGATAGTAAATATGCAGTTTGCATTTTCTTATGAGAGAATGATCCAAACCTAAATGTTATAGTGTAAATAGACTAACCCTCATGAAATAAAGCAATTTTGCCTATAAGGACTCATTTGCACCTAATTGTCATAAAGCTTGTAAAAACTGCTTGTATGCGTTAAAATAATAGTTAATATGCAGTTTGCATTTTCTTATGAGAGAATGATCCAAACCTAAATTTTATAGTTTAAGTAAACTTACCTTTGTAAAATAAAGCAATTTTGCCTATAAGGACTCAATTGCACCTAATTGTCGTAAAGCATGTTAAAACTGCTTCTAGCCAGGCTCCAGAGGCTGATGTCGATAAGAATCAGTAGTGCATACAGAACCATCTCAACGGAAGCTGTCGGAGTAATAACGAGTGTCCCACCCATAGAATTTATGATACGCGAGAGAACTTATAAATACCACGGAAAATGGACTGACGTTTCAAAAGAAAACATCATCTCAGGATGGCAAGAAAAGTGGGATAACGCAACTAATGGCCGATGGACATACAGACTTATACCCGATATCCGGAAGTGGAAGAACCGGCCTTACGGAGAGGTAGACTACTATTTAACACAAGCTTTGTCAGGACATGGATGTTTTAATAAATACTTACACGACAGAAAGAGATCTGCAACGGATAAATGCAGGTACTGCGAAGAAATCGACAACGTGGAGCACACCTTATTCGCATGTCCCAGATGGGAAGCACACAGAATCAATTACGGTCTCCAGGCAGGACATGCATTTAACGACACCAATATGATGGTTGACCTGTGCGCATCCGAGACAACGTGGAAACGGGCATACGAGACGGTCCGGAAAATAATACAAACTAAAGAGATGGAAAGCCGATAGAGAAACAGGCGGCTCTCCCTCTGAAGTAATGCGGAAGCGGTTTCCGGAGGGATGAGTTGAGTGAAAGGGGGTGGAGGTTTTAGTCAGTAGGAGTCTGACACTACCTGTTAGAGAACTAGCAGGTGTCCATGATGGATTTCCCCACCTCCACAAAAAAAAAAAAAAAAAAAAAAAAAAAAAAAAAAAAATGTTAAAACTGCTTGTCTGCGTTAAAATAATGGTTAATATGCAGTTTGCATTTTCTTATGAGAGAATGATCCAAACCTGAATGTTATAGTGTAAATAGACTTACCTTCATGAAAAAAACAATTTTGCCTATAAGGACTCATTTTCCCCTAATTGTCATAAAGCATGTAAAAACTGCTTGTATGCGTTAAAATAATGGTTAATATGCAGTTTGCATTTTCTTATGAGAAAATGATCCAAACCTGAATTTTATAGTGTAAATAGACTTACCCTCATGAAATAAAGCAATTTCGCCTATAAAGACTCATTTGCACCTAATTGTCGTAAAGCATGTAAAAACTGCTTGTCTGCGTTTAAATGATAGTAAATGTACAGTTTGCATTTTTTATGAGAGAATGATCCAAACCTGAATGTTATAGTGTAAGTAGACTTACCTTCATGAAATAAAGCAATTTTGCTTATAAGGACTAATTTGCACCTAATTGTCGTAAAGCATGTAAAAACTACTTGTCTGCGTTAAAATGATAGTAAATGTACAGTTTGCATTTTCTTATGAGAGAATGATCCAATCCTGAATGTTATAGTGTAAGAAGACTTACCTTCATGAAATAAAGCAATTTTGCTTATAAGGACTAATTTGCACCTAATTGTCGTAAAGCATGTAAAAACTACTTGTCTGCGTTTAAATGATAGTAAATGTACAGTTTGCATTTTTTATGAGAGAATGATCCAAACCTGAATGTTATAGTGTAAGTAGACTTACCTTCATGAAATAAAGCAATTTATCATATAAGGACTATTTGCACCTAATTGTCGTAAAGCATGTAAAGACTGCTTGTCTGCGTTAAAATAATGGTTAATATGCAGTTTGCATTTTCTTATGAGAGAATGATCCAAACCTGAATGTTATAGTGTAAGTAGACTTACCTTCATGAAATAAAGCAATTTTGCTTATAAGGACTAATTTGCACCTAATTGTCGTAAAGCATGTAAAAACTACTTGTCTGCGTTAAAATGATAGTAAATGTACAGTTTGCATTTTCTTATGAGAGAATGATCCAAACCTGAATGGTATAGTGTAAATAGACTTACCTTTGTAAAATAAAGCAATTTTGCCTATAAGGACTCATTTGCACGCAATTGTCGTGAAGCATGTAAAAACTGCTTGTCTGCGTGAAAATTATAGTAAATATGCAGTTTTGCATTTTCTTATGAGAGAATGATCCAAACCTGAATGTTGTAATGTAAATAGACTTACCCTCATGAAATAAAGCAATTTTGCCTATAAAGACTCATTTGCACCTAATTGTCGTAAAGCATGTAAAAACTGCTTGTCTGCGTTTAAATAATGGTTAATATGCAGTTTGCATTTTCTTATGAGAGAATGATCCAAACCTGAATGTTATAGTTTAAATAGACTTACTTTTGTAAAATAAAGCAATTTTGCCTATAAGGACTCATTTGCACGCAATTGACGTGAAGCATGTAAAAACTGCTTGTCTGCGTTTAAATAATGGTTAATATGCAGTTTGCATTTTCTTATGAGAGAATGATCAAACCTGAATGTTATAGTGTAAATAGACTTACCTTCATGAAATAAAGCGATTTGGCCTATTAGGACTCATTTGCCTCTAATTGTCATAAAGCATGTAAAAACTGCTTGTCAGCGTTAAAATAATGGTTAATATGCAGTTTGCATTTTCTTATAAGAGAATGATCCAAACCTGAATGTTATAGTGTAAATAGACTTACCTTCATGAAATAAACCAATTTTGCCTATAAGGACTCATTTGCACCTATTTGTCATAAAGCATGTAAAAACTGCTTGTAAGCGTTAAAATAATGTATAATATGCAGTTTGCATTTTCTTATGAGAGAATGATCCAAACCTGAATGTTATAGTGAAAATAGACTTACCTTTGTAAAATAAAGCACTTTTGCCTATAAGTAACCATTTGCACGCAATTGTCGTGAAGCATGTAAAAACTGCTTGTCTGCGTTAAAATAATGGTTAATATGCAGTTTGCATTTTCTTATGAGAGAATGATCCAAACCTGAATGTTATAGTGTAAATAGACTTACCCTCATGAAATAAAGCAATTTTGCCTATAAAGACTCATTTGCACCTAATTGTCATAAAGCATGCAAAAACTGCTTGTATGCGTTAAAATGATAGTAAATATGCAGTTTGCATTTTCTTATGAGAGAATGATCCAAACCTGAATGTTATAGTGTAAATAGACTTACCCTCATGAAATAAATAATTTTTGCCTATAAGGACTCATTTGCACCTAATTGTCATAAAGCTTGTAAAAACTGCTTGTATGCGTTAAAATAATAGTTAATATGCAGTTTGCATTTTCTTATGAGAGAATGTTCTAAACCTGAATGTTATAGTTTAAGTAAACTTACCTTTGTAAAATAAAGCAATTTTGCATATATAGACCCATTTGCCCCTCATTGTCATAAAGGATGTAAAAACTGCTTGTATGCGTTAAAATAATGGTTAATATGCAGTTAGCATTTTCTTATGAGAGAATGATCCAAACCAGAATGTTATAGTGTAAATAGACTTACCTTTGTAAAATAAAGAATTTTGCCTATAAGGACTCATTTGCACGCAATTGTCGTAAAGCATGTAAAAACTGCTTTTCTGCGATAAAATAAAGGTTAATATGCAGTTTGCATTTTCTTATGAGAGAATAATCCAAGCCTGAATGTTATAGTGTAAATAGACTTACACTCATGAAATAAAGCAATTATGCCTATAAGGACTCATTTGCACCTAATTGTCATAAAGCATGTAAAAACTGCTTGTCTGCGTTTAAATAATGGTTAATATGCAGTTTGCATTTTCTTATGAGAGAATGATCCAAACCTGAATGTTATAGTTTAAATAGACTTACTTTTGTAAAATAAAGCAATTTTGCCTATAAGGACTCATTTGCACGCAATTGACGTGAAGCATGTAAAAACTGCTTGTCTGCGTTTAAATAATGGTTAATATGCAGTTTGCATTTTCTTATGAGAGAATGATCAAACCTGAATGTTATAGTGTAAATAGACTTACCTTCATGAAATAAAGCGATTTGGCCTATTAGGACTCATTTGCCTCTAATTGTCATAAAGCATGTAAAAACTGCTTGTCAGCGTTAAAATAATGGTTAATATGCAGTTTGCATTTTCTTATGAGAGAATGATCCAAACCTGAATGTTATAGTGTAAATAGACTTACCTTCATGAAAAAAACAATTTTGCCTATAAGGACTCATTTTCCCCTAATTGTCATAAAGCATGTAAAAACTGCTTGTATGCGTTAAAATAATGGTTAATATGCAGTTTGCATTTTCTTATGACAGAATGATATAACCCTGAATGTTACAGTGTAAATAGATTTACCTTTGTAAAATAAAGCAAATTTTGCCTATAAGGACTCACTTGCACGCAATGGTCGTGAAGCATGTAAAAACTGCTTGTCTGCGTGAAAATGATAGTAAATATGCAGTTTGCATTTTCTTATGAGAAAATGATCCAAACCTGAATTTGATAGTGTAAATAGACTTATTCTCATGAAATAAAGCAATTTCGCCTATAAAGACTCATTTGCACCTAATTGTCGTAAAGCATGTAAAAACTGCTTGTCTGCGTTTAAATGATAGTAAATGTACAGTTTGCATTTTTTATGAGAGAATGATCCAAACCTGAATGTTATAGTGTAAGTAGACTTACCTTCATGAAATAAAGCAATTTTGCTTATAAGGACTAATTTGCACCTAATTGTCGTAAAGCATGTAAAAACTACTTGTCTGCGTTAAAATGATAGTAAATGTACAGTTTGCATTTTCTTATGAGAGAATGATCCAATCCTGAATGTTATAGTGTAAGAAGACTTACCTTCATGAAATAAAGCAATTTTGCTTATAAGGACTAATTTGCACCTAATTGTCGTAAAGCATGTAAAAACTACTTGTCTGCGTTTAAATGATAGTAAATGTACAGTTTGCATTTTTTAAGAGAGAATGATCCAAACCTGAATGTTATAGTGTAAGTAGACTTACCTTCATGAAATAAAGCAATTTTGCATATAAGGACTATTTGCACCTAATTGTCGTAAAGCATGTAAAGACTGCTTGTCTGCGTTAAAATAATGGTTAATATGCAGTTTGCATTTTCTTATGAGAGAATGATCCAAACCTGAATGTTATAGTGTAAGTAGACTTACCTTCATGAAATAAAGCAATTTTGCTTATAAGGACTAATTTGCACCTAATTGTCGTAAAGCATGTATAAACTACTTGTCTGCGTTAAAATGATAGTAAATGTACAGTTTGCATTTTCTTATGAGAGAATGATCCAATCCTAAATGTTATAATGTAAGTAGACTTACCTTCATGAAATAAAGCAATTTTGCTTATAAGGACTAATTTGCACCTAATTGTCGTAAAGCATGTAAAAACTACTTGTCTGCGTTTAAATGATAGTAAATGTACAGTTTGCATTTTCTTATGAGAGAATGATCCAAACCTGAATGTTATAGTGAAAGTAGACTTACCTTTGTGAAATAAAAGCAATTTTGCCTATAAGGACTCAATTGCATCTAATTGTCATAAAGCATGTAAATACTGCTTATCTTCGTGAAAATAATAGGAAATGATCAGTTTGCAGTATCTTTTGAGAAAATGATCCAAACCTGAATATTATAGTGTAAATAGACTTACCTTTGTAAAATAAAGCAATTTTGCCTATAAGGACTCATTTTCACCTAATTGTCATAAAGCATGTAAATACTACTTGTCTGCGTGAAAATATTAGAAAATGATCAGTTTGCATTATCTTTTGAGAGAATGATCCAAACCTGAATGTTATAGTGTAAATAGACTTACCTTTGTGAAATAAAACAATTTTGCCTATATAGACTCATTTGCACCTAATTGTCATAAAGCATGTAAAAACTGCTTGTCTGCGTTAAAATAATGGTTAATATGCAGTTTGCATTTTCTTATGAGAGGATGATCCAAACCTGAATGTTATAGTGAAAGTAGACTTACCTTTGTAAAATAAAGCAATTTTGCCTATATAGACTCATTTGCACCTAATTGGCATAAAGCATGTAAAAACTGCTTGTCTGCGTTAAAATAATGGTTAATATGCAGTTTGCATTTTTTTATGAGAGAATGATCCAAACCTGAATGCTATAGTGTAAATAGACATACCTTCATGAAATAAAGCAATTTTGCCTATAAGGACTCATTTGCCCCTAATTGTCATAAAGCATGTAAAAACTGCTTGTCTGCGTTAAGATAATAGTTAATATGCAGTTTGCATTTTCTTATGAGAGAATGATCCAAACCTGAATGTTATAGTGAAAGTAGACTTACCTTTGTGAAATAAAACAATTTTGCCTTTAAGAACTTATTTGCACCTAATTGTCGTAAAACATGTAATAACTGCTTGTCTGCGTGAAAATGATAGTAAATATGCAGTTTGCATTTTCTTATGAGAGAATGATCCAAACCTGAATGTTATAGTGTAAATAGACTTACCCTCATGAAATAAAGCAATTTTGCCTATAAGGACTCATTTGCACCTATTTGTCATAAAGCTTGTAAAAACTGCTTGTATGCGTTTAAAATAATAGTTAATATGCAGTTTGCATTTTCTTATGAGAGAATGATCTAACCCTGAATTATATAGTTTAAGTAAACTTACCTTTGTAAAATAAAGCAATTTTGCCTATAAGGACTCATTTGCCCCCAATTGTCATAAAGCAACTGCTTGTATGCGTTAAAATAATGGTTAATATGCAGTTTGCATTTTCTTATGAGAAAATGATCCAAACCTGAATGGTATAGTGTAAATAGACTTACCTTTGTAAAATAAAGCAATTTTGCCTATAAGGACTCATTTGCACGCAATTGTCGTGAAGCATGTAAAAACTGCTTGTCTGCGTGAAAATTATAGTAAATATGCAGTTTTGCATTTTCTTATGAGAGAATGATCCAACCTGAATGTTGTAATGTAAATAGACTTACCCTCATGAAATAAAGCAATTTTGCCTATAAAGACTCATTTGCACCTAATTGTCGTAAAGCATGTAAAAACTGCTTGTCTGCGTTTAAATAATGGTTAATATGCAGTTTGCATTTTCTTATGAGAGAATGATCCAAACCTGAATGTTATAGTTTAAATAGACTTACTTTTGTAAAATAAAGCAATTTTGCCTATAAGGACTCATTTGCACGCAATTGACGTGAAGCATGTAAAAACTGCTTGTCTGCGTTTAAATAATGGTTAATATGCAGTTTGCATTTTCTTATGAGAGAATGATCAAACCTGAATGTTATAGTGTAAATAGACTTACATTCATGAAATAAAGCAATTTGGCCTATTAGGGCTCATTTGCCTCTAATTGTCATAAAGCATGTAAAAACTGCTTGTCAGCGTTAAAATAATGGTTAATATGCAGTTTGCATTTTCTTATGAGAGAATGATCCAAACCTGAATGTTATAGTGTAAATAGACTTACCTTCATGAAATAAACCAATTTTGCCTATAAGGACTCATGTGCCCCTAATTGTCATAAAGCATGTAAAAACTGCTTGTAAGCGTTAAAATAATGTATAATATGCAGTTTGCATTTTCTTATGAGAGAATGATCCAAACCTGAATGTTATAGTGAAAATAGACTTACCTTTGTAAAATAAAGCACTTTTGCCTATAAGTAACCATTTGCACGCAATTGTCGTGAAGCAAGTAAAAACTGCTTGTCTGCGTTAAAATAATGGTTAATATGCAGTTTGCATTTTCTTATGAGAGAATGATCCAAACCTGAATGTTATAGTGTAAATAGACTTACCCTCATGAAATAAAGCAATTTTGCCTATAAAGACTCATTTGCACCTAATTGTCATAAAGCATGCAAAAACTGCTTGTATGCGTTAAAATGATAGTAAATATGCAGTTTGCATTTTCTTATGAGAGAATGATCCAAACCTGAATGTTATAGTGTAAATAGACTTACCCTCATGAAATAAATAAATTTTGCCTATAAGGACTCATTTGCACCTAATTGTCATAAAGCTTGTAAAAACTGCTTGTATGCGTTAAAATAATGTTTAATATGCAGTTTGCATTTTCTTATGAGAGAATGATCCAAACCTGAATGTTATAGTGAAAGTAGACTTACCTTTGTGAAATAAAAGCAATTTTGCCTATAAGGACTCATTTGCATCTAATTGTCATAAAGCATGTAAATACTGCTTATCTGCGTGAAAATAATAGGAAATGATCAGTTTGCAGTATCTTTTGAGAAAATGATCCAAACCTGAATATTACAGTGTAAATAGACTAACCTTTGTAAAATAAAGCAATTTTGCCTATAAGGACTCATTTTCACCTAATTGTCATAAAGCATGTAAATACTACTTGTCTGCGTGAAAATAATAAAAAATGATCAGTTTGCATTATCTTTTGAGAGAATGATCCAAACCTGAATGTTATAGTGTAAATAGACTTACCTTTGTGAAATAAAGCAATTTTGCCTATATAGACTCATTTGCACCTAATTGTCATAAAGCATGTAAAAACTGCTTGTCTGCGTTAAAATAATGGTTAATATGCAGTTTGCATTTTCTTATGAGAGGATGATCCAAACCTGAATGTTATAGTGAAAGTAGACTTACCTTTGTAAAATAAAGCAATTTTGCCTATATAGACTCATTTGCACCTAATTGTCATAAAGCATGTAAAAACTGCTTGTCTGCGTTAAAATAATGGTTAATATGCAGTTTGCATTTTTTTATGAGCGAATGATCCAAACCTGAATGCTATAGTGTAAATAGACATACCTTCATGAAATAAAGCAATTTTGCCTATAAGGACTCATTTGCCCCTAATTGTCATAAAGCATGTAAAAACTGCTTGTCTGCGTTAAGATAATAGTTAATATGCAGTTTGCATTTTCTTATGAGAGAATGATCCAAACCTGAATGTCATAGTGAAAGTAGACTTACCTTAGTGAAATAAAACAATTTTGCCTTTAAGAACTTATTTGCACCTAATTGTCGTAAAACATGTAATAACTGCTTGTCTGCGTAAAAATGATAGTAAATATGCAGTTTGCATTTTCTTATGAGAGAATGATCCAAACCTGAATGTTATAGTGTAAATAGACTTACCCTCATGAAATAAAGCAATTTTGCCTATAAGGACTCATTTGCACCTATTTGTCATAAAGCTTGTAAAAACTGCTTGTATGCGTTTAAAATAATAGTTAATATGCAGTTTGCATTTTCTTATGAGAGAATGATCTAACCCTGAATTATATAGTTTAAGTAAACTTACCTTTGTAAAATAAAGCAATTTTGCCTATAAGGACTCATTTGCCCCCAATTGTCATAAAGCAACTGCTTGTATGCGTTAAAATAATGGTTAATATGCAGTTTGCATTTTCTTATGAGAGAATGATCCAAACCTGAATGGTATAGTGTAAATAGACTTACCTTTGTAAAATAAAGCAATTTTGCCTATAAGGACTCATTTGCACGCAATTGTCGTGAAGCAAGTAAAAACTGCTTGTCTGCGTTAAAATAATGGTTAATATGCTGTTTGCATTTTCTTATGAGAGAATGATCTAAACCTGAATGTTATAGTTTAAGTAAACTTACCTTTGTAAAATAAAGCAATTTTGCATATAAAGACCCATTTGCCCCTCATTGTCATAAAGCATGTAAAAACTGCTTGTATGCGTTTAAATAATGGTTAATATGCAGTTTGCATTTTCTTATGAGAGAATGATCCAAACCTGAATGTTATAGTGTAAATAGACTTACCTTCATGAAATAAAGCAATTTTGCCTATAAGGACTCATTTGCCCCTAATTGTCATAAAGGATGTAAAAACTGCTTGTATGCGTTAAAATAATGGTTAATATGCAGTTTGCATTTTCTTATGAGAGAATGATCCAAACCTGAATGTTATAGTGTAAATAGACTTACCTTCATGAAATAAAGCAATTTTGCCTATAAGGACTCATTTGCCCCTAATTGTCATAAAGGATGTAAAAACTGCTTGTATGCGTTAAAATAATGGTTAATATGCAGTTTGCATTTTCTTATGAGAGAATGATCCAAACCTGAATGTTATAGTGTAAATAGACTTACCTTCATGAAATAAAGCAATTTTGCCTATAAGGACTCATTTGCCCCTAATTGTCATAAAGGATGTAAAAACTGCTTGTATGCGTTAAAATAATGGTTAATATGCAGTTTGCATTTTCTTATGAGAGAATGATCCAAACCTGAATGTTATAGTGTAAATAGACTTACCCTCATGAAATAAATAAATTTTGCCTATAAGGACTCATTTGCACCTAATTGTCATAAAGCTTGTAAAAACTGCTTGTATGCGTTAAAATAATAGTTAATATGCAGTTTGCATTTTCTTATGAGAGAATGATCTAAACCTAAATGTTATAGTTTAAGTAAACTTACCTTTGTAAAATAAAGCAATTTTGCATATATAGACCCATTTGCCCCTCATTGTCATAAAGCATGTAAAAACTGCTTGTATGCGTTTAAATAATGGTTAATATGCAGTTTGCATTTTCTTATGAGAGAATGATCCAAACCTGAATGTTATAGTGTAAATAGACTTACCTTCATGAAATAAAGCAATTTTGCCTATAAGGACTCATTTGCCCCTAATTGTCATAAAGGATGTAAAAACTGCTTGTCAGCGTTAAAATAATAGTTAATATGCCGTTTGCATTTTCTTATGAGAGAATGATCCAAACCTGAATGTTATAGTATAAATAGACTTACCTTAATGAAATAAAGCAATTTTGCCTTTAAGGACTCATTTGCCCCTAATTGTCATAAAGCATGTAAAAACTGCTTGTATGCGTTAAAATAATGGTTAATATGCAGTTTGCATTTTCTTATGAGAGAATGATCTAAACCTGAATGTTATAGTGAAAATAGACTAACCTTTGTAAAATAACACAATTTTTACTATAAGGACACATTTGCACGCAATTGTCGTGAAGCATGTAAAAACTGCATGTCTGCGTTAAAATAATGGTTAATATGCAGTTTGCATTTTCTTATGAGAGAATGATCCAAACCTGAATGTTATAGTGAAAGTAGACTTACCTTTGTGAAATAAAAGCAATTTTGCCTATAAGGACTCAATTGCATCTAATTGTCATAAAGCATGTAAATACTGCTTATCTGCGTGAAAATAATAGGAAATGATCAGTTTGCAGTATCTTTTGAGAAAATGATCCAAACCTGAATATTATAGTGTAAATAGACTTACCTTTGTAAAATAAAGCAATTTTGCCTATAAGGACTCATTTTCACCTAATTGTCATAAAGCATGTAAATACTACTTGTCTGCGTGAAAATAATAGAAAATGATCAGTTTGCATTATCTTTTGAGAGAATGATCCAAACCTGAATGTTATAGTGTAAATAGACTTACCTTTGTGAAATAAAGCAATTTTGCCTATAAGGACTCATTTGCACCTAATTGTCGTGAAGCATGTAAAAACTGCTTGTCTGCGTTAAAATAATGGTTAATATGCAGTTTGCATTTTCTTATGAGAGAATGATCCAAACCTGAATGTTATAGTGAAAGTAGACTTACCTTTGTGAAATAAAAGCAATTTTGCCTATAAGGACTCAATTGCATCTAATTGTCATAAAGCATGTAAATACTGCTTATCTGCGTGAAAATAATAGGAAATGATCAGTTTGCAGTATCTTTTGAGAAAATGATCCAAACCTGAATATTATAGTGTAAATAGACTTACCTTTGTAAAATAAAGCAATTTTGCCTATAAGGACTCATTTTCACCTAATTGTCATAAAGCATGTAAATACTACTTGTCTGCGTGAAAATAATAGAAAATGATCAGTTTGCATTATCTTTTGAGAGAATGATCCAAACCTGAATGTTATAGTGTAAATAGACTTACCTTTGTGAAATAAAGCAATTTTGCCTATATAGACTCATTTGCACCTAATTGTCATAAAGCATGTAAAAACTGCTTGTCCGCGTTAAAATAATGGTTAATATGCAGTTTGCATTTTCTTATGAGAGGATGATCCAAACCTGAATGTTATAGTGAAAGTAGACTTACCTTTGTAAAATAAAGCAATTTTGCCTATATAGGCTCATTTGCACCTAATTGTCATAAAGCATGTAAAAACTGCTTGTCTGCGTTAAAATAATGGTTAATATGCAGTTTGCATTTTTTTATGAGAGAATGATCCAAACCTGAATGCTATAGTGTAAATAGACATACCTTCATGAATTAAAGCAATTTTGCCTATAAGGACTCATTTGCCCCTAATTGTCATAAAGCATGTAAAAACTGCTTGTCTGCGTTAAGATAATAGTTAATATGCAGTTTGCATTTTCTTATGAGAGAATGATCCAAACCTGAATGTTATAGTGAAAGTAGACTTACCTTTGTGAAATAAAACAATTTTGCCTTTAAGAACTTATTGCACCTAATTGTCGTAAAACATGTAATAACTGCTTGTCTGCGTGAAAATGATAGTAAATATGCAGTTTGCATTTTCTTATGAGAGAATGATCCAAACCTGAATGTTATAGTGTAAATAGACTTACCCTCATGAAATAAAGCAATTTTGCCTATAAGGACTCATTTGCACCTATTTGTCATAAAGCTTGTAAAAACTGCTTTTATGCGTTTAAAATAATAGTTAATATGCAGTTTGCATTTTCTTATGAGAGAATGATCTAACCCTGAATTATATAGTTTTAGTAAACTTACCTTTGTAAAATAAAGCAATTTTGCCTATAAGGACTCATTTGCCCCCAATTGTCATAAAGCAACTGCTTGTATGCGTTAAAATAATGGTTAATATGCAGTTTGCATTTTCTTATGAGAGAATGATCCAAACCTGAATGGTATAGTGTAAATAGACTTACCTTTGTAAAATAAAGCAATTTTGCCTATAAGGACTCATTTGCACGCAATTGTCGTGAAGCATGTAAAAACTGCTTGTCTGCGTGAAAATTATAGTAAATATGCAGTTTTGCATTTTCTTATGAGAGAATGATCCAACCTGAATGTTGTAATGTAAATAGACTTACCCTCATGAAATAAAGCAATTTTGCCTATAAAGACTCATTTGCACCTAATTGTCGAAAAGCATGTAAAAACTGCTTGTCTGCGTTTAAATAATGGTTAATATGCAGTTTGCATTTTCTTATGAGAGAATGATCCAAACCTGAATGTTATAGTTTAAATAGACTTACTTTTGTAAAATAAAGCAATTTTGCCTATAAGGACTCATTTGCACGCAATTGACGTGAAGCATGTAAAAACTGCTTGTCTGCGTTTAAATAATGGTTAATATGCAGTTTGCATTTTCTTATGAGAGAATGATCAAACCTGAATGTTATAGTGTAAATTGACTTACCTTCATGAAATAAAGCAATTTGGCCTATTAGGGCTCATTTGCCTCTAATTGTCATAAAGCATGTAAAAACTGCTTGTCAGAGTTAAAATAATGGTTAATATGCAGTTTGCATTTTCTTATGAGAGAATGATCCAAACCTGAATGTTATAGTGTAAATAGACTTACCTTCATGAAATAAACCAATTTTGCCTATAAGGACTCATGTGCCCCTAATTGTCATAAAGCATGTAAAAACTGCTTGTAAGCGTTAAAATAATGTATAATATGCAGTTTGCATTTTCTTATGAGAGAATGATCCAAACCTGAATGTTATAGTGAAAATAGACTTACCTTTGTAAAATAAAGCACTTTTGCCTATAAGTAACCATTTGCACGCAATTGTCGTGAAGCAAGTAAAAACTGCTTGTCTGCGTTAAAATAATGGTTAATATGCAGTTTGCATTTTCTTATGAGAGAATGATCCAAACCTGAATGTTATAGTGTAAATAGACTTACCCTCATGAAATAAAGCAATTTTGCCTATAAAGACTCATTTGCACCTAATTGTCATAAAGCATGCAAAAACTGCTTGTATGCGTTAAAATGATAGTAAATATGCAGTTTGCATTTTCTTATGAGAGAATGATCCAAACCTGAATGTTATAGTGTAAATAGACTTACCCTCATGAAATAAATAAATTTTGCCTATAAGGACTCATTTGCACCTAATTGTCATAAAGCTTGTAAAAACTGCTTGTATGCGTTAAAATAATGGTTAATATGCAGTTTGCATTTTCTTATGAGAGAATGATCCAAACCTGAATGTTATAGTGAAAGTAGACTTACCTTTGTGAAATAAAAGCAATTTTGCCTATAAGGACTCATTTGCATCTAATTGTCATAAAGCATGTAAATACTGCTTATCTGCGTGAAAATAATAGGAAATGATCAGTTTGCAGTATCTTTTGAGAAAATGATCCAAACCTGAATATTATAGTGTAAATAGACTTACCTTTGTAAAATAAAGCAATTTTGCCTATAAGGACTCATTTTCACCTAATTGTCATAAAGCATGTAAATACTACTTGTCTGCGTGAAAATAATAGAAAATGATCAGTTTGCATTATCTTTTGAGAGAATGATCCAAACCTGAATGTTATAGTGTAAATAGACTTACCTTTGTGAAATAAAGCAATTTTGCCTATATAGACTCATTTGCACCTAATTGTCATAAAGCATGTAAAAACTGCTTGTCTGCGTTAAAATAATGGTTAATATGCAGTTTGCATTTTCTTATGAGAGGATGATCCAAACCTGAATGTTATAGTGAAAGTAGACTTACCTTTGTAAAATAAAGCAATTTTGCCTATATAGACTCATTTGCACCTAATTGTCATAAAGCATGTAAAAACTGCTTGTCTGCGTTAAAATAATGGTTAATATGCAGTTTGCATTTTTTTATGAGAGAATGATCCAAACCTGAATGCTATAGTGTAAATAGACATACCTTCATGAAATAAAGCAATTTTGCCTATAAGGACTCATTTGCCCCTAATTGTCATAAAGCATGTAAAAACTGCTTGTCTGCGTTAAGATAATAGTTAATATGCAGTTTGCATTTTCTTATGAGAGAATGATCCAAACCTGAATGTTATAGTGAAAGTAGACTTACCTTTGTGAAATAAAACAATTTTGCCTTTAAGAACTTATTTGCACCTAATTGTCGTAAAACATTTAATAACTGCTTGTCTGCGTGAAAATGATAGTAAATATGTAGTTTGCATTTTCTTATGAGAGAATGATCCAAACCTGAATGTTATAGTGTAAATAGACTTACCCTCATGAAATAAAGCAATTTTGCCTAGAGGGACTCATTTGCACCTATTTGTCATAAAGCTTGTAAAAACTGCTTGTATGCGTTTAAAATAATAGTTAATATGCAGTTTGCATTTTCTTATGAGAGAATGATCTAACCCTGAATTATATAGTTTATGTAAACTTACCTTTGTAAAATAAAGCAATTTTGCCTATAAGGACTCATTTGCCCCCAATTGTCATAAAGCAACTGCTTGTATGCGTTAAAATAATGGTTAATATGCAGTTTGCATTTTCTTATGAGAGAATGATCCAAACCTGAATGGTATAGTGTAAATAGACTTACCTTTGTAAAATAAAGCAATTTTGCCTATAAGGACTCATTTGCACGCAATTGTCGTGAAGCATGTAAAAACTGCTTGTCTGCGTGAAAATTATAGTAAATATGCAGTTTTTCATTTTCTTATGAGAGAATGATCGAACCTGAATGTTGTAATGTAAATAGACTTACCCTCATGAAATAAAGCAATTTTGCCTATAAAGACTCATTTGCACCTAATTGTCGTAAAGCATGTAAAAACTGCTTGTCTGCGTTTAAATAATGGTTAATATGCAGTTTGCATTTTCTTATGAGAGAATGATCCAAACCTGAATGTTATAGTTTAAATAGACTTACTTTTGTAAAATAAAGCAATTTTGCCTATAAGGACTCATTTGCACGCAATTGACGTGAAGCATGTAAAAACTGCTTGTCTGCGTTTAAATAATGGTTAATATGCAGTTTGCATTTTCTTATGAGAGAATGATCAAACCTGAATGTTATAGTGTAAATAGACTTACCTTCATGAAATAAAGCAATTTGGCCTATTAGGGCTCATTTGCCTCTAATTGTCATAAAGCATGTAAAAACTGCTTGTCAGCGTTAAAATAATGGTTAATATGCAGTTTGCATTTTCTTATGAGAGAATGATCCAAACCTGAATGTTATAGTGTAAATAGACTTACCTTCATGAAATAAACCAATTTTGCCTATAAGGACTCATGTGCCCCTAATTGTCATAAAGCATGTAAAAACTGCTTGTAAGCGTTAAAATAATGTATAATATGCAGTTTGCATTTTCTTATGAGAGAATGATCCAAACCTGAATGTTATAGTGAAAATAGACTTACCTTTGTAAAATAAAGCACTTTTGCCTATAAGTAACCATTTGCACGCAATTGTCGTGAAGCAAGTAAAAACTGCTTGTCTGCGTTAAAATAATGGTTAATATGCAGTTTGCATTTTCTTATGAGAGAATGATCCAAACCTGAATGTTATAGTGTAAATAGACTTACCCTCATGAAATAAAGCAATTTTGCCTATAAAGACTCATTTGCACCTAATTGTCATAAAGCATGCAAAAACTGCTTGTATGCGTTAAAATGATAGTAAATATGCAGTTTGCATTTTCTTATGAGAGAATGATCCAAACCTGAATGTTATAGTGTAAATAGACTTACCCTCATGAAATAAATAAATTTTGCCTATAAGGACTCATTTGCACCTAATTGTCATAAAGCTTGTAAAAACTGCTTGTATGCGTTAAAATAATAGTTAATATGCAGTTTGCATTTTCTTATGAGAGAATGATCTAAACCTGAATGTTATAGTTTAAGTAAACTTACCTTTGTAAAATAAAGCAATTTTGCCTATAAGGACTCATTTGCACGCAATTGTCGTCAAGCATGTAAAAACTGCTTGTCTGCGTTAAAATAATGGTTAATATGCAGTATGCATTTTCTTATGAGAGAATGATCCAAACCTGAATGTTATAGTGTAAATAGACTTACCCTCATGAAATAAATAAATTTTGCCTATAAGGACTCATTTGCACCTAATTGTCATAAAGCTTGTAAAAACTGCTTGTATGCGTTAAAATAATAGTTAATATGCAGTTTGCATTTTCTTATGAGAGAATGATCTAAACCTGAATGTTATAGTTTAAGTAAACTTACCTTTGTAAAATAACGCAATTTTGCATATATAGACCCATTTGCCCCTTATTGTCATAAAGCATGTAAAAACTGCTTGTATGCGTTTAAATAATGGTTAATATGCAGTTTGCATTTTCTTATGAGAGAATGATCCAAACCTGAATGTTATAGTGTAAATAGACTTACCTTCATGAAATAAAGCAATTTTGCCTATAAGGACTCATTTGCCCCTAATTGTCATAAAGGATGTAAAAACTGCTTGTATGCGTTAAAATAATGGTTAATATGCAGTTTGCATTTTCTTATGAGAGAATGATCCAAACCTGAATGTTATAGTGTAAATAGACTTACCTTCATGAAATAAAGCAATTTTGCCTATAAGGACTCATTTGCCCCTAATTGTCATAAAGGATGTAAAAACTGCTTGTATGCGTTAAAATAATGGTTAATATGCAGTTTGCATTTTCTTATGAGAGAATGATCCAAACCTGAATGTTATAGTGTAAATAGACTTACCTTTGTAAAATAAAGCAATTTTGCCTATAAGGACTCATTTGCACCTATTTGTCATAAAGCTTGTAAAAACTGCTTGTATGCATTTAAAATAATAGTTAATATGCAGTTTGCATTTTCTTATGAGAGAATGATCTAACCCTGAATTATATAGTTTAAGTAAACTTACCTTTGTAAAATAAAGCAAGTTTGCCTATAAGGACTCATTTGCCCCCAATTGTCATAAAGCAACTGCTTGTATGCGTTAAAATAATGGTTAATATGCAGTTTGCATTTTCTTATGAGAGAATGATCCAGACCTGAATGGTATAGTGTAAATAGACTTACCTTTGTAAAATAAAGCAATTTTGCCTATAAGGACTCATTTGCACGCAATTGTCGTGAAGCATGTAAAAACTGCTTGTCTGCGTGAAAATTATAGTAAATATGCAGTTTTTCATTTTCTTATGAGAGAATGATCCAAACCTGAATGTTGTAATGTAAATAGACTAACCCTCATGAAATAAAGCAATTTTGCCTATAAAGACTCATTTGCACCTAATTGTCATAAAGCATGCAAAAACTGCTTGTATGCGTTAAAATGATAGTAAATATGCAGTTTGCATTTTCTTATGAGAGAATGATCCAAACCTGAATGTTATAGTGTAAATAGACTTACCCTCATGAAATAAATAAATTTTGCCTATAAGGACTCATTTGCCCCCAATTGTCATAAAGCAACTGCTTGTATGCGTTAAAATAATGGTTAATATGCAGTTTGCATTTTCTTATGAGAGAATGATCCAAACCTGAATGTTATAGTGTAAATAGACTTACCTTCATGAAATAAACCAATTTTGCCTATAAGGACTCATTTGCCCCTAATTGTCATAAAGCATGTGAAAACTGCTTGTAAGCGTTAAAATAATGTATGATATGCAGTTTGCATTTTCTTATGAGAGAATGATCCAAACCTGAATGTTATAGTGAAAATAGACTTACCTTTGTAAAATAAAGCAATTTTGCCTATAAGTAACCATTTGCACGCAATTGTCGTGAAGCATGTAAAAACTGCTTGTCTGCGTTAAAATAATGGTTAATATGCAGTTTGCATTTTCTTATGAGAGAATGATCCAAACCTGAATGTTATAGTGTAAATAGACTTACCCTCATGAAATAAAGCAATTTTGCCTATAAAGACTCATTTGCACCTAATTGTCATAAAGCATGCAAAAACTGCTTGTATGCGTTAAAATGATAGTAAATATGCAGTTTGCATTTTCTTATGAGAGAATGATCCAAACCTGAATGTTATAGTGTAAATAGACTTACCCTCATGAAATAAATAAATTTTGCCTATAAGGACTCATTTGCACCTAATTGTCATAAAGCTTGTAAAAACTGCTTGTATGCGTTAAAATAATGGTTATTATGCAGTTTGCATTTTCTTATGAATGAATGATCCAAACCTGAATGTTATAGTGTAAAAAGACTTACCCTCATGAAATAAATAAATTTTGCCTATAAGGACTCATTTGCACCTAATTGTCATAAAGCTTGTAAAAACTGCTTGTATGCGTTAAAATAATAGTTAATATGCAGTTTGCATTTTCTTATGAGAGAATGATCTAAACCTGAATGTTATAGTTTAAGTAAACTTACCTTTGTAAAATAAAGCAATTTTGCATATATAGACCCATTTGCCCCTCATTGTCATAAAGCATGTAAAAACTGCTTGTATGCGTTAAAATAATGGTTATTATGCAGTTTGCATTTTCTTATGAATGAATGATCCAAACCTGAATGTTATAGTGTAAATAGACTTACCTTTGTAAAATAAAGCAATTTTGCCTATAAGGACTCATTTGCACGCAATTGTCGTCAAGCATGTAAAAACTGCTTGTCTGCGTTAAAATAATGGTTAATATGCAGTATGCATTTTCTTATGAGAGAATGATCCAAACCTGAATGTTATAGTGTAAATAGACTTACCTTCATGAAATAAAGCAATTTTGCCTATAAGGACTAATTTGCACCTAATTGTCGTAAAGCATGTAAAAACTGCTTGTCTGCGTGAAAATGATAGTAAATATTCAGTTTGCATTTTCTTATGAGAGAATGATCCAAACCTGAATGTTATAGTGTAAATAGACTTACCCTCATGAAATAAAGCAATTTTGCCTATAGGGACTCATTTGCACCTAATTGTCATAAAGCATGTAAAAACTGCTTGTATGCGTTAAAATAATAGTTAATATGCAGTTTGCATTTTCTTATGAGAGAATGATCCAAACCTGAATGTTATAGTGTAAATAGACTTACCCTTATGAAATAAAGCAATTTTGCCTATAGGGACTCATTTGCACCCAATTGTCATAAAGCATGTAAAAACTGCTTGTATGCGTTTAAATAATAGTTAATATGCAGTTTGCATTTTCTTATGAGAGAATGATCGAAACCTGAATGTTATAGTGTAAGTAAACTTACCTTCATGAAATAAAGCAATTTTGCCTATAAGGCCACATTTGCATCTAATTGTCATAAAGCATGTAAATACTGCTTGTCTGCGTGAAAATAATAGGAAATGATCAATTTGCATTATCTATTGAGAAAATGATTCAAACCTGAATGTTATAGTGTAAATAGACTTACCTTCATGAAATAAAGCAATTTTGCCTATAAGGACTAATTTGCACCTAATTGTCGTAAAGCATGTAAAAACTACTTGTCTGCGTTAAAATGATAGTAAATGTACAGTTTGCATTTTCTTATGAGAGAATGATCCAAACCTGAATGTTATAGTGTAAGTAGACTTACCTTCATGAAATAAAGCAATTTTGCTTATAAGGACTAATTTGCACCTAATTGTCGTAAAGCATGTAAAAACTACTTGTCTGCGTTTAAATGATAGTAAATGTACAGTTTGCATTTTCTTATGAGAGAATGATCCAAACCTGAATGTTATAGTGTAAGTAGACTTACCTTCATGAAATAAAGCAATTTTGCTTATAGGGACTATTTGCACCTAATTGTCGTAAAGCATGTAAAGACTGCTTGTCTGCGTTAAAATGATAGTAAATGTGCAGTTTGCATTTTCTTATGAGAGAATGATCCAAACCTGAATGTTATAGTGTAATTAGACTTGCCTTTGTAAAATAAAGCAATTTTGCCTATAAGGACTCATTTGCACCTAATTGTCGTGAAGCATGTAAAAACTACTTGTCTGCGTAAAAATGATAGAAAATATGCAGTTTTCATTTTCAAATGAGAGAATGATCCAAACCTGAATGTTATAGTGTAAGTAGACTTACCTTTGTGAAATAAAAGCAATTTTGCCTATAAGGACTCATTTGCATCTGATTGTCATAAAGCATGTAAATACTGCTTATCTGCGTGAAAATAATAGGAAATGATCAGTTTGCATTATCTTTTGAGAAAATGATCCAAACCTGAATATTATAGTATAAATAGACTTACCTTTGTAAAATAAAGCAATTTTGCCTATAAGGACTCATTTTCACCTAATTGTCATAAAGCATGTAAATACTACTTGTCTGCGTGAAAATAATAGAAAATGATCAGTTTGCATTATCTTTTGAGAGAATGATCCAAACCTGAATGTTATAGTGTAAATAGACTTACCTTTGTGAAATAAAGCAATTTTGCTTATTAGGACTCATTTGCACGCAATTGTCGTGAAGCATGTAAAAACTGCTTGTCTGCGTCAAAATAATGGTTAATATGCAGTTTGCATTTTCTTATGAGAGAATGATCTAAACATGATTGTTATAGTGAAAGTAGATTTACCTTTGTGAAATAAAACAATTTTGCCTTTAAGGACTTATTTGCACCTAATTGTCGTAAAACATGTAAAAACTGCTTGTCTGCGTGAAAATGATAGTAAATATGCAGTTTGCATTCTCTTATGAGAGAATGATCCAAACCTGAATGTTATAGTGTAAATAGACTTACCCTCATGAAATAAAGCAAATTTGCCTTTAAGGACTCATTTGCACGCAATTGTCGTGAAGCATGTAAAAACTGCTTGTCTGCGTTAAAATAATGGTTAATATGCGGTTTGCATTTTCTTATGAAAGAATGATCCAAACCTGAATGTTATAGTGTAAATAGACTTACTTTCATGAAATAAAGCAATTTTGCCTATAAGGACTCATTTGCCCCTAATTGTCATAAAGCATGTGAAAACTGCTTGTATGCGTTAAAATAATGGTTAATAGGCAGTTAGCATTTTCTTATGAGAGAATGATCCAAACCTGAATGTTATAGTGTAAATAGACTTACCTTTGTAAAATAAAGAATTTTGCCTATAAGGACTCATTTGCACGCAATTGTCGTAAAGCATGTAAAAACTGCTTTTCTGCGTTAAAATAATAGTTAATATGCAGTTTGCATTTTCTTATGAGAGAATAATCCAAGCCTGAATGTTATAGTGTAAATAGACTTAAACTCATGAAATAAAGCAATTTTGCCTATAAGGACTCATTTGCACCTAATTGTCATAAAGCATGTAAAAACTGCTTGTATGCGTTAAAAAGATAGTAAATATGCAGTTTGAATTTTCTTATGAGAGAATGATCCAAACCTAAATGTTATAGTGTAAATAGACTAACCCTCATGAAATAAAGCAATTTTGCCTATAAGGACTCATTTGCCCCTAATTGTCATAAAGCATGTAAAAACTGCTTGTATGCGTTAAAATAATGGTTAATTAGCAGTTTGCATTTTCTTATTAGAGAATGATCCAAACCTGAATGTTATAGTGTAAGAAGACTAACCCTCATGAAACAAAGCAATTTTGCCTATAAGGACTTATTTGCACCTAATTGTCATAAAGCTTGTAAAAACTGCTTGTCTGCGTGAAAATGATAGTAAATATTCAGTTTGCATTTTCTTATGAGAGAATGCTAAACCTGAATGTTATAGTGTAAATAGACTTACCCTCATGAAATAAAGCAATTTTGCCTATAAGGACTCATTTGCACCTAATTGACATTAGGCATGTATAAACTGCTTGTATGCGTTAAAATAATAGTTAATATGCAGTTTGCATTTTCTTATGAGAGAGTGTTCCAAACCTGAATGTTATAGTGTATATAGACTTACCTTTGTGAAATAAAGCAATTTTGCCTATTAAGACTCATTTGCACGCAATTGTCGTGAAGCATGTAAAAACTGCTTGTCTGCGTGAAAATGATAGTAAATATGCAGTTTGCATTTTCTTATGAGAGAATGATCCAAACCTGAATGTTATAGTGTAAGTAAACTTACCTTTGTGAAATAAAGCAATTTTGCCTATAAGGACTCATTTGCACCTAATTGTCGTAAAGCATGTAAAAACTGCTTGTCTGCGTTAAAATAATGGTTAATATGCAGTTTGCATTTTCTTATGAGAGAGTGATCCAAACCTGAATGTTATAGTGTATATAGACTTACCTTTGTGAAATAAAGCAATTTTGCCTATTAAGACTCATTTGCACGCAATTGTCGTGAAGCATGTAAAAACTGCTTGTCTGCGTCAAAATAATGGTTAATATGCAGTTTGCATTTTCTTATGAGAGAATGATCCAAACCTGATTGTTATAGTGAAAGTAGACTTACCTTTGTGAAATAAAACAATTTTGCCTTTAAGGACTTATTTGCACCTAATTGTCGTAAAACATGTAATAACTGCTTGTCTGCGTGAAAATGATAGTAAATATGCAGTTTGCATTTTCTTATGAGAGAATGATCCAAACCTAAATGTTATAGTGTAAATAGACTTACCCTCATGAAATAAAGCAATTTTGCCTATAAAGACTCATTTGCACCTAATTGTCATAAAGCATGTAAAAACTGCTTGTCTGCGTTTAAATAATGGTTAATATGCAGTTTGCATTTTCTTATGAGAGAATGATCCAAACCTGAATGTTATAGTGTAAATAGACTTACCTTCCTGAAATAAAGCAATTTTGCCTATAAGGACTCATTTGCCCCTATTTGTCATAAAGGATGTAAAATCTGCTTGTATGCGTTAAAATAATGGTTAATATGCAGTTTGCATTTTCTTATGAGAGAATGATCCAAACCTGAATGTTATAGTGTAAATAGACTAACCTTTGTAAAATAAAGAATTTTGCCTATAAGGACTCATTTGCACGCAATTGTCGTGAAGCATAAAAATTGCTTGTCTGCGTTAAAATAATGGTTTATATGCAGTTTGCATTTTCTTATGAGAGAATGATCCAAACCTGAATGTTATAGTGAAAGTAGACTTACCTTTGTGAAATAAAAGCAATTTTGCCTATAAGGACTCATTTGCATCTAATTGTCATAAAGCATGTAAATACTGCTTATCTGCGTGAAAATAATAGGAAATGATCAGTTTGCAGTATCTTTTGAGAAAATGATCCAAACCTGAATATTATAGTGTAAATAGACTTACCTTTGTAAAATAAAGCAATTTTGCCTATAAGGACTCATTTTCACCTAATTGTCATAAAGCATGTAAATACTACTTGTCTGCGTGAAAATAATAGAAAATGATCAGTTTGCATTATCTTTTGAGAGAATGATCCAAACCTGAATGTTATAGTGTAAATAGACTTACCTTTGTGAAATAAAGCAATTTTGCCTATATAGACTCATTTGCACCTAATTGTCATAAAGCATGTAAAAACTGCTTGTCTGCGTTAAAATAATGGTTAATATGCAGTTTGCATTTTCTTATGAGAGGATGATCCAAACCTGAATGTTATAGTGAAAGTAGACTTACCTTTGTAAAATAAAGCAATTTTGCCTATATAGACTCATTTGCACCTAATTGTCATAAAGCATGTAAAAACTGCTTGTCTGCGTTAAAATAATGGTTAATATGCAGTTTGCATTTTTTTATGAGAGAATGATCCAAACCTGAATGCTATAGTGTAAATAGACATACCTTCATGAAATAAAGCAATTTTGCCTATAAGGACTCATTTGCCCCTAATTGTCATAAAGCATGTAAAAACTGCTTGTCTGCGTTAAGATAATAGTTAATATGCAGTTTGCATTTTCTTATGAGAGAATGATCCAAACCTGAATGTTATAGTGAAAGTAGACTTACCTTTGTGAAATAAAACAATTTTGCCTTTAAGAACTTATTTGCACCTAATTGTCGTAAAACATTTAATAACTGCTTGTCTGCGTGAAAATGATAGTAAATATGTAGTTTGCATTTTCTTATGAGAGAATGATCCAAACCTGAATGTTATAGTGTAAATAGACTTACCCTCATGAAATAAAGCAATTTTGCCTATAAGGACTCATTTGCACCTATTTGTCATAAAGCTTGTAAAAACTGCTTGTATGCGTTTAAAATAATAGTTAATATGCAGTTTGCATTTTCTTATGAGAGAATGATCTAACCCTGAATTATATAGTTTATGTAAACTTACCTTTGTAAAATAAAGCAATTTTGCCTATAAGGACTCATTTGCCCCCAATTGTCATAAAGCAACTGCTTGTATGCGTTAAAATAATGGTTAATATGCAGTTTGCATTTTCTTATGAGAGAATGATCCAAACCTGAATGGTATAGTGTAAATAGACTTACCTTTGTAAAATAAAGCAATTTTGCCTATAAGGACTCATTTGCACGCAATTGTCGTGAAGCATGTAAAAACTGCTTGTCTGCGTGAAAATTATAGTAAATATGCAGTTTTTCATTTTCTTATGAGAGAATGATCGAACCTGAATGTTGTAATGTAAATAGACTTACCCTCATGAAATAAAGCAATTTTGCCTATAAAGACTCATTTGCACCTAATTGTCGTAAAGCATGTAAAAACTGCTTGTCTGCGTTTAAATAATGGTTAATATGCAGTTTGCATTTTCTTATGAGAGAATGATCCAAACCTGAATGTTATAGTTTAAATAGACTTACTTTTGTAAAATAAAGCAATTTTGCCTATAAGGACTCATTTGCACGCAATTGACGTGAAGCATGTAAAAACTGCTTGTCTGCGTTTAAATAATGGTTAATATGCAGTTTGCATTTTCTTATGAGAGAATGATCAAACCTGAATGTTATAGTGTAAATAGACTTACCTTCATGAAATAAAGCAATTTGGCCTATTAGGGCTCATTTGCCTCTAATTGTCATAAAGCATGTAAAAACTGCTTGTCAGCGTTAAAATAATGGTTAATATGCAGTTTGCATTTTCTTATGAGAGAATGATCCAAACCTGAATGTTATAGTGTAAATAGACTTACCTTCATGAAATAAACCAATTTTGCCTATAAGGACTCATGTGCCCCTAATTGTCATAAAGCATGTAAAAACTGCTTGTAAGCGTTAAAATAATGTATAATATGCAGTTTGCATTTTCTTATGAGAGAATGATCCAAACCTGAATGTTATAGTGAAAATAGACTTACCTTTGTAAAATAAAGCACTTTTGCCTATAAGTAACCATTTGCACGCAATTGTCGTGAAGCAAGTAAAAACTGCTTGTCTGCGTTAAAATAATGGTTAATATGCAGTTTGCATTTTCTTATGAGAGAATGATCCAAACCTGAATGTTATAGTGTAAATAGACTTACCCTCATGAAATAAAGCAATTTTGCCTATAAAGACTCATTTGCACCTAATTGTCATAAAGCATGCAAAAACTGCTTGTATGCGTTAAAATGATAGTAAATATGCAGTTTGCATTTTCTTATGAGAGAATGATCCAAACCTGAATGTTATAGTGTAAATAGACTTACCCTCATGAAATAAATAAATTTTGCCTATAAGGACTCATTTGCACCTAATTGTCATAAAGCTTGTAAAAACTGCTTGTATGCGTTAAAATAATAGTTAATATGCAGTTTGCATTTTCTTATGAGAGAATGATCTAAACCTGAATGTTATAGTTTAAGTAAACTTACCTTTGTAAAATAAAGCAATTTTGCCTATAAGGACTCATTTGCACGCAATTGTCGTCAAGCATGTAAAAACTGCTTGTCTGCGTTAAAATAATGGTTAATATGCAGTATGCATTTTCTTATGAGAGAATGATCCAAACCTGAATGTTATAGTGTAAATAGACTTACCCTCATGAAATAAATAAATTTTGCCTATAAGGACTCATTTGCACCTAATTGTCATAAAGCTTGTAAAAACTGCTTGTATGCGTTAAAATAATAGTTAATATGCAGTTTGCATTTTCTTATGAGAGAATGATCTAAACCTGAATGTTATAGTTTAAGTTAACTTACCTTTGTAAAATAACGCAATTTTGCATATATAGACCCATTTGCCCCTTATTGTCATAAAGCATGTAAAAACTGCTTGTATGCGTTTAAATAATGGTTAATATGCAGTTTGCATTTTCTTATGAGAGAATGATCCAAACCTGAATGTTATAGTGTAAATAGACTTACCTTCATGAAATAAAGCAATTTTGCCTATAAGGACTCATTTGCCCCTAATTGTCATAAAGGATGTAAAAACTGCTTGTATGCGTTAAAATAATGGTTAATATGCAGTTTGCATTTTCTTATGAGAGAATGATCCAAACCTGAATGTTATAGTGTAAATAGACTTACCTTCATGAAATAAAGCAATTTTGCCTATAAGGACTCATTTGCCCCTAATTGTCATAAAGGATGTAAAAACTGCTTGTATGCGTTAAAATAATGGTTAATATGCAGTTTGCATTTTCTTATGAGAGAATGATCCAAACCTGAATGTTATAGTGTAAATAGACTTACCTTTGTAAAATAAAGCAATTTTGCCTATAAGGACTCATTTGCACCTATTTGTCATAAAGCTTGTAAAAACTGCTTGTATGCATTTAAAATAATAGTTAATATGCAGTTTGCATTTTCTTATGAGAGAATGATCTAACCCTGAATTATATAGTTTAAGTAAACTTACCTTTGTAAAATAAAGCAAGTTTGCCTATAAGGACTCATTTGCCCCCAATTGTCATAAAGCAACTGCTTGTATGCGTTAAAATAATGGTTAATATGCAGTTTGCATTTTCTTATGAGAGAATGATCCAGACCTGAATGGTATAGTGTAAATAGACTTACCTTTGTAAAATAAAGCAATTTTGCCTATAAGGACTCATTTGCACGCAATTGTCGTGAAGCATGTAAAAACTGCTTGTCTGCGTGAAAATTATAGTAAATATGCAGTTTTTCATTTTCTTATGAGAGAATGATCCAAACCTGAATGTTGTAATGTAAATAGACTAACCCTCATGAAATAAAGCAATTTTGCCTATAAAGACTCATTTGCACCTAATTGTCATAAAGCATGCAAAAACTGCTTGTATGCGTTAAAATGATAGTAAATATGCAGTTTGCATTTTCTTATGAGAGAATGATCCAAACCTGAATGTTATAGTGTAAATAGACTTACCCTCATGAAATAAATAAATTTTGCCTATAAGGACTCATTTGCCCCCAATTGTCATAAAGCAACTGCTTGTATGCGTTAAAATAATGGTTAATATGCAGTTTGCATTTTCTTATGAGAGAATGATCCAAACCTGAATGTTATAGTGTAAATAGACTTACCTTCATGAAATAAACCAATTTTGCCTATAAGGACTCATTTGCCCCTAATTGTCATAAAGCATGTGAAAACTGCTTGTAAGCGTTAAAATAATGTATGATATGCAGTTTGCATTTTCTTATGAGAGAATGATCCAAACCTGAATGTTATAGTGAAAATAGACTTACCTTTGTAAAATAAAGCAATTTTGCCTATAAGTAACCATTTGCACGCAATTGTCGTGAAGCATGTAAAAACTGCTTGTCTGCGTTAAAATAATGGTTAATATGCAGTTTGCATTTTCTTATGAGAGAATGATCCAAACCTGAATGTTATAGTGTAAATAGACTTACCCTCATGAAATAAAGCAATTTTGCCTATAAAGACTCATTTGCACCTAATTGTCATAAAGCATGCAAAAACTGCTTGTATGCGTTAAAATGATAGTAAATATGCAGTTTGCATTTTCTTATGAGAGAATGATCCAAACCTGAATGTTATAGTGTAAATAGACTTACCCTCATGAAATAAATAAATTTTGCCTATAAGGACTCATTTGCACCTAATTGTCATAAAGCTTGTAAAAACTGCTTGTATGCGTTAAAATAATGGTTATTATGCAGTTTGCATTTTCTTATGAATGAATGATCCAAACCTGAATGTTATAGTGTAAAAAGACTTACCCTCATGAAATAAATAAATTTTGCCTATAAGGACTCATTTGCACCTAATTGTCATAAAGCTTGTAAAAACTGCTTGTATGCGTTAAAATAATAGTTAATATGCAGTTTGCATTTTCTTATGAGAGAATGATCTAAACCTGAATGTTATAGTTTAAGTAAACTTACCTTTGTAAAATAAAGCAATTTTGCATATATAGACCCATTTGCCCCTCATTGTCATAAAGCATGTAAAAACTGCTTGTATGCGTTAAAATAATGGTTATTATGCAGTTTGCATTTTCTTATGAATGAATGATCCAAACCTGAATGTTATAGTGTAAATAGACTTACCTTTGTAAAATAAAGCAATTTTGCCTATAAGGACTCATTTGCACGCAATTGTCGTCAAGCATGTAAAAACTGCTTGTCTGCGTTAAAATAATGGTTAATATGCAGTATGCATTTTCTTATGAGAGAATGATCCAAACCTGAATGTTATAGTGTAAATAGACTTACCTTCATGAAATAAAGCAATTTTGCCTATAAGGACTAATTTGCACCTAATTGTCGTAAAGCATGTAAAAACTGCTTGTCTGCGTGAAAATGATAGTAAATATTCAGTTTGCATTTTCTTATGAGAGAATGATCCAAACCTGAATGTTATAGTGTAAATAGACTTACCCTCATGAAATAAAGCAATTTTGCCTATAGGGACTCATTTGCACCTAATTGTCATAAAGCATGTAAAAACTGCTTGTATGCGTTAAAATAATAGTTAATATGCAGTTTGCATTTTCTTATGAGAGAATGATCCAAACCTGAATGTTATAGTGTAAATAGACTTACCCTTATGAAATAAAGCAATTTTGCCTATAGGGACTCATTTGCACCCAATTGTCATAAAGCATGTAAAAACTGCTTGTATGCGTTTAAATAATAGTTAATATGCAGTTTGCATTTTCTTATGAGAGAATGATCGAAACCTGAATGTTATAGTGTAAGTAAACTTACCTTCATGAAATAAAGCAATTTTGCCTATAAGGCCACATTTGCATCTAATTGTCATAAAGCATGTAAATACTGCTTGTCTGCGTGAAAATAATAGGAAATGATCAATTTGCATTATCTATTGAGAAAATGATTCAAACCTGAATGTTATAGTGTAAATAGACTTACCTTCATGAAATAAAGCAATTTTGCCTATAAGGACTAATTTGCACCTAATTGTCGTAAAGCATGTAAAAACTACTTGTCTGCGTTAAAATGATAGTAAATGTACAGTTTGCATTTTCTTATGAGAGAATGATCCAAACCTGAATGTTATAGTGTAAGTAGACTTACCTTCATGAAATAAAGCAATTTTGCTTATAAGGACTAATTTGCACCTAATTGTCGTAAAGCATGTAAAAACTACTTGTCTGCGTTTAAATGATAGTAAATGTACAGTTTGCATTTTCTTATGAGAGAATGATCCAAACCTGAATGTTATAGTGTAAGTAGACTTACCTTCATGAAATAAAGCAATTTTGCTTATAGGGACTATTTGCACCTAATTGTCGTAAAGCATGTAAAGACTGCTTGTCTGCGTTAAAATGATAGTAAATGTGCAGTTTGCATTTTCTTATGAGAGAATGATCCAAACCTGAATGTTATAGTGTAATTAGACTTGCCTTTGTAAAATAAAGCAATTTTGCCTATAAGGACTCATTTGCACCTAATTGTCGTGAAGCATGTAAAAACTACTTGTCTGCGTAAAAATGATAGTAAATATGCAGTTTTCATTTTCTAATGAGAGAATGATCCAAACCTGAATGTTATAGTGTAAGTAGACTTACCTTTGTGAAATAAAAGCAATTTTGCCTATAAGGACTCATTTGCATCTGATTGTCATAAAGCATGTAAATACTGCTTATCTGCGTGAAAATAATAGGAAATGATCAGTTTGCATTATCTTTTGAGAAAATGATCCAAACCTGAATATTATAGTATAAATAGACTTACCTTTGTAAAATAAAGCAATTTTGCCTATAAGGACTCATTTTCACCTAATTGTCATAAAGCATGTAAATACTACTTGTCTGCGTGAAAATAATAGAAAATGATCAGTTTGCATTATCTTTTGAGAGAATGATCCAAACCTGAATGTTATAGTGTAAATAGACTTACCTTTGTGAAATAAAGCAATTTTGCTTATTAGGACTCATTTGCACGCAATTGTCGTGAAGCATGTAAAAACTGCTTGTCTGCGTCAAAATAATGGTTAATATGCAGTTTGCATTTTCTTATGAGAGAATGATCTAAACATGATTGTTATAGTGAAAGTAGATTTACCTTTGTGAAATAAAACAATTTTGCCTTTAAGGACTTATTTGCACCTAATTGTCGTAAAACATGTAAAAACTGCTTGTCTGCGTGAAAATGATAGTAAATATGCAGTTTGCATTCTCTTATGAGAGAATGATCCAAACCTGAATGTTATAGTGTAAATAGACTTACCCTCATGAAATAAAGCAAATTTGCCTTTAAGGACTCATTTGCACGCAATTGTCGTGAAGCATGTAAAAACTGCTTGTCTGCGTTAAAATAATGGTTAATATGCGGTTTGCATTTTCTTATGAAAGAATGATCCAAACCTGAATGTTATAGTGTAAATAGACTTACTTTCATGAAATAAAGCAATTTTGCCTATAAGGACTCATTTGCCCCTAATTGTCATAAAGCATGTGAAAACTGCTTGTATGCGTTAAAATAATGGTTAATAGGCAGTTAGCATTTTCTTATGAGAGAATGATCCAAACCTGAATGTTATAGTGTAAATAGACTTACCTTTGTAAAATAAAGAATTTTGCCTATAAGGACTCATTTGCACGCAATTGTCGTAAAGCATGTAAAAACTGCTTTTCTGCGTTAAAATAATAGTTAATATGCAGTTTGCATTTTCTTATGAGAGAATAATCCAAGCCTGAATGTTATAGTGTAAATAGACTTAAACTCATGAAATAAAGCAATTTTGCCTATAAGGACTCATTTGCACCTAATTGTCATAAAGCATGTAAAAACTGCTTGTATGCGTTAAAAAGATAGTAAATATGCAGTTTGAATTTTCTTATGAGAGAATGATCCAAACCTAAATGTTATAGTGTAAATAGACTAACCCTCATGAAATAAAGCAATTTTGCCTATAAGGACTCATTTGCCTCTAATTGTCATAAAGCATGTAAAAACTGCTTGTATGCGTTAAAATAATGGTTAATTAGCAGTTTGCATTTTCTTATTAGAGAATGATCCAAACCTGAATGTTATAGTGTAAGAAGACTAACCCTCATGAAACAAAGCAATTTTGCCTATAAGGACTTATTTGCACCTAATTGTCATAAAGCTTGTAAAAACTGCTTGTCTGCGTGAAAATGATAGTAAATATTCAGTTTGCATTTTCTTATGAGAGAATGCTAAACCTGAATGTTATAGTGTAAATAGACTTACCCTCATGAAATAAAGCAATTTTGCCTATAAGGACTCATTTGCACCTAATTGACATTAGGCATGTATAAACTGCTTGTATGCGTTAAAATAATAGTTAATATGCAGTTTGCATTTTCTTATGAGAGAGTGTTCCAAACCTGAATGTTATAGTGTATATAGACTTACCTTTGTGAAATAAAGCAATTTTGCCTATTAAGACTCATTTGCACGCAATTGTCGTGAAGCATGTAAAAACTGCTTGTCTGCGTCAAAATAATGGTTAATATGCAGTTTGCATTTTCTTATGAGAGAATGATCCAAACCTGATTGTTATAGTGAAAGTAGACTTACCTTTGTGAAATAAAACAATTTTGCCTTTAAGGACTTATTTGCACCTAATTGTCGTAAAACATGTAATAACTGCTTGTCTGCGTGAAAATGATAGTAAATATGCAGTTTGCATTTTCTTATGAGAGAATGATCCAAACCTAAATGTTATAGTGTAAATAGACTTACCTTTGTGAAATAAAGCAATTTTGCCTATTAAGACTCATTTGCACGCAATTGTCGTGAAGCATGTAAAAACTGCTTGTCTGCGTGAAAATGATAGTAAATATGCAGTTTGCATTTTCTTATGAGAGAATGATCCAAACCTGAATGTTATAGTGTAAGTAAACTTACCTTTGTGAAATAAAGCAATTTTGCCTATAAGGACTCATTTGCACCTAATTGTCGTAAAGCATGTAAAAACTGCTTGTCTGCGTTAAAATAATGGTTAATATGCAGTTTGCATTTTCTTATGAGAGAGTGATCCAAACCTGAATGTTATAGTGTATATAGACTTACCTTTGTGAAATAAAGCAATTTTGCCTATTAAGACTCATTTGCACGCAATTGTCGTGAAGCATGTAAAAACTGCTTGTCTGCGTCAAAATAATGGTTAATATGCAGTTTGCATTTTCTTATGAGAGAATGATCCAAACCTGATTGTTATAGTGAAAGTAGACTTACCTTTGTGAAATAAAACAATTTTGCCTTTAAGGACTTATTTGCACCTAATTGTCGTAAAACATGTAATAACTGCTTGTCTGCGTGAAAATGATAGTAAATATGCAGTTTGCATTTTCTTATGAGAGAATGATCCAAACCTAAATGTTATAGTGTAAATAGACTTACCCTCATGAAATAAAGCAATTTTGCCTATAAAGACTCATTTGCACCTAATTGTCATAAAGCATGTAAAAACTGCTTGTCTGCGTTTAAATAATGGTTAATATGCAGTTTGCATTTTCTTATGAGAGAATGATCCAAACCTGAATGTTATAGTGTAAATAGACTTACCTTCCTGAAATAAAGCAATTTTGCCTATAAGGACTCATTTGCCCCTATTTGTCATAAAGGATGTAAAATCTGCTTGTATGCGTTAAAATAATGGTTAATATGCAGTTTGCATTTTCTTATGAGAGAATGATCCAAACCTGAATGTTATAGTGTAAATAGACTAACCTTTGTAAAATAAAGAATTTTGCCTATAAGGACTCATTTGCACGCAATTGTCGTGAAGCATAAAAATTGCTTGTCTGCGTTAAAATAATGGTTTATATGCAGTTTGCATTTTCTTATGAGAGAATGATCCAAACCTGAATGTTATAGTGAAAGTAGACTTACCTTTGTGAAATAAAAGCAATTTTGCCTATAAGGACTCATTTGCATCTAATTGTCATAAAGCATGTAAATACTGCTTATCTGCGTGAAAATAATAGGAAATGATCAGTTTGCAGTATCTTTTGAGAAAATGATCCAAACCTGAATATTATAGTGTAAATAGACTTACCTTTGTAAAATAAAGCAATTTTGCCTATAAGGACTCATTTTCACCTAATTGTCATAAAGCATGTAAATACTACTTGTCTGCGTGAAAATAATAGAAAATGATCAGTTTGCATTATCTTTTGAGAGAATGATCCAAACCTGAATGTTATAGTGTAAATAGACTTACCTTTGTGAAATAAAGCAATTTTGCCTATATAGACTCATTTGCACCTAATTGTCATAAAGCATGTAAAAACTGCTTGTCTGCGTTAAAATAATGGTTAATATGCAGTTTGCATTTTCTTATGAGAGGATGATCCAAACCTGAATGTTATAGTGAAAGTAGACTTACCTTTGTAAAATAAAGCAATTTTGCCTATATAGACTCATTTGCACCTAATTGTCATAAAGCATGTAAAAACTGCTTGTCTGCGTTAAAATAATGGTTAATATGCAGTTTGCATTTTTTTATGAGAGAATGATCCAAACCTGAATGCTATAGTGTAAATAGACATACCTTCATGAAATAAAGCAATTTTGCCTATAAGGACTCATTTGCCCCTAATTGTCATAAAGCATGTAAAAACTGCTTGTCTGCGTTAAGATAATAGTTAATATGCAGTTTGCATTTTCTTATGAGAGAATGATCCAAACCTGAATGTTATAGTGAAAGTAGACTTACCTTTGTGAAATAAAACAATTTTGCCTTTAAGAACTTATTTGCACCTAATTGTCGTAAAACATTTAATAACTGCTTGTCTGCGTGAAAATGATAGTAAATATGTAGTTTGCATTTTCTTATGAGAGAATGATCCAAACCTGAATGTTATAGTGTAAATAGACTTACCCTCATGAAATAAAGCAATTTTGCCTATAAGGACTCATTTGCACCTATTTGTCATAAAGCTTGTAAAAACTGCTTGTATGCGTTTAAAATAATAGTTAATATGCAGTTTGCATTTTCTTATGAGAGAATGATCTAACCCTGAATTATATAGTTTAAGTAAACTTACCTTTGTAAAATAAAGCAATTTTGCCTATAAGGACTCATTTGCCCCCAATTGTCATAAAGCAACTGCTTGTATGCGTTAAAATAATGGTTAATATGCAGTTTGCATTTTCTTATGAGAGAATGATCCAAACCTGAATGGTATAGTGTAAATAGACTTACCTTTGTAAAATAAAGCAATTTTGCCTATAAGGACTCATTTGCACGCAATTGTCGTGAAGCATGTAAAAACTGCTTGTCTGCGTGAAAATTATAGTAAATATGCAGTTTTGCATTTTCTTATGAGAGAATGATCGAACCTGAATGTTGTAATGTAAATAGACTTACCCTCATGAAATAAAGCAATTTTGCCTATACTCATTTGCACCTAATTGTCGTAAAGCATGTAAAAACTGCTTGTCTGCGTTTAAATAATGGTTAATATGCAGTTTGCATTTTCTTATGAGAGAATGATCCAAACCTGAATGTTATAGTTTAAATAGACTTACTTTTGTAAAATAAAGCGATTTTGCCTATAAGGACTCATTTGCACGCAATTGACGTGAAGCATGTAAAAACTGCTTGTCTGCGTTTAAATAATGGTTAATATGCAGTTTGCATTTTCTTATGAGAGAATGATCAAACCTGAATGTTATAGTGTAAATAGACTTACCTTCATGAAATAAAGCAATTTGGCCTATTAGGGCTCATTTGCCTCTAATTGTCATAAAGCATGTAAAAACTGCTTGTCAGCGTTAAAATAATGGTTAATATGCAGTTTGCATTTTCTTATGAGAGAATGATCCAAACCTGAATGTTATAGTGTAAATAGACTTACCTTTATGAAATAAACCAATTTTGCCTATAAGGACTCATGTGCCCCTAATTGTCATAAAGCATGTAAAAACTGCTTGTAAGCGTTAAAATAATGTATAATATGCAGTTTGCATTTTCTTATGAGAGAATGATCCAAACCTGAATGTTATAGTGAAAATAGACTTACCTTTGTAAAATAAAGCACTTTTGCCTATAAGTAACCATTTGCACGCAATTGTCGTGAAGCAAGTAAAAACTGCTTGTCTGCGTTAAAATAATGGTTAATATGCAGTTTGCATTTTCTTATGAGAGAATGATCCAAACCTGAATGTTATAGTGTAAATAGACTTACCCTCATGAAATAAAGCAATTTTGCCTATAAAGACTCATTTGCACCTAATTGTCATAAAGCATGCAAAAACTGCTTGTATGCGTTAAAATGATAGTAAATATGCAGTTTGCATTTTCTTATGAGAGAATGATCCAAACCTGAATGTTATAGTGTAAATAGACTTACCCTCATGAAATAAATAAATTTTGCCTATAAGGACTCATTTGCACCTAATTGTCATAAAGCTTGTAAAAACTGCTTGTATGCGTTAAAATAATAGTTAATATGCAGTTTGCATTTTCTTATGAGAGAATGATCTAAACCTGAATGTTATAGTTTAAGTAAACTTACCTTTGTAAAATAAAGCAATTTTGCCTATAAGGACTCATTTGCACGCAATTGTCGTCAAGCATGTAAAAACTGCTTGTCTGCGTTAAAATAATGGTTAATATGCAGTATGCATTTTCTTATGAGAGAATGATCCAAACCTGAATGTTATAGTGTAAATAGACTTACCCTCATGAAATAAATAAATTTTGCCTATAAGGACTCATTTGCACCTAATTGTCATAAAGCTTGTAAAAACTGCTTGTATGCGTTAAAATAATAGTTAATATGCAGTTTGCATTTTCTTATGAGAGAATGATCTAAACCTGAATGTTATAGTTTAAGTAAACTTACCTTTGTAAATGAACGCAATTTTGCATATATAGACCCATTTGCCCCTTATTGTCATAAAGCATGTAAAAACTGCTTGTATGCGTTTAAATAATGGTTAATATGCAGTTTGCATTTTCTTATGAGAGAATGATCCAAACCTGAATGTTATAGTGTAAATAGACTTACCTTCATGAAATAAAGCAATTTTGCCTATAAGGACTCATTTGCCCCTAATTGTCATAAAGGATGTAAAAACTGCTTGTATGCGTTAAAATAATGGTTAATATGCAGTTTGCATTTTCTTATGAGAGAATGATCCAAACCTGAATGTTATAGTGTAAATAGACTTACCTTCATGAAATAAAGCAATTTTGCCTATAAGGACTCATTTGCCCCTAATTGTCATAAAGGATGTAAAAACTGCTTGTATGCGTTAAAATAATGGTTAATATGCAGTTTGCATTTTCTTATGAGAGAATGATCCAAACCTGAATGTTATAGTGTAAATAGACTTACCTTTGTAAAATAAAGCAATTTTGCCTATAAGGACTCATTTGCACCTATTTGTCATAAAGCTTGTAAAAACTGCTTTTATGCATTTAAAATAATAGTTAATATGCAGTTTGCATTTTCTTATGAGAGAATGATCTAACCCTGAATTATATAGTTTAAGTAAACTTACCTTTGTAAAATAAAGCAATTTTGCCTATAAGGACTCATTTGCCCCCAATTGTCATAAAGCAACTGCTTGTATGCGTTAAAATAATGGTTAATATGCAGTTTGCATTTTCTTATGAGAGAATGATCCAGACCTGAATGGTATAGTGTAAATAGACTTACCTTTGTAAAATAAAGCAATTTTGCCTATAAGGACTCATTTGCACGCAATTGTCGTGAAGCATGTAAAAACTGCTTGTCTGCGTGAAAATTATAGTAAATATGCAGTTTTTCATTTTCTTATGAGAGAATGATCCAAACCTGAATGTTGTAATGTAAATAGACTTACCCTCATGAAATAAAGCAATTTTGCCTATAAAGACTCATTTGCACCTAATTGTCATAAAGCATGCAAAAACTGCTTGTATGCGTTAAAATGATAGTAAATATGCAGTTTGCATTTTCTTATGAGAGAATGATCCAAACCTGAATGTTATAGTGTAAATAGACTTACCCTCATGAAATAAATAAATTTTGCCTATAAGGACTCATTTGCCCCCAATTGTCATAAAGCAACTGCTTGTATGCGTTAAAATAATGGTTAATATGCAGTTTGCATTTTCTTATGAGAGAATGATCCAAACCTGAATGTTATAGTGTAAATAGACTTACCTTCAAATAATAAATAAATTTTGCCTATAAGGACTCATTTGCCCCTAATTGTCATAAAGCATGTGAAAACTGCTTGTAAGCGTTAAAATAATGTATAATATGCAGTTTGCATTTTCTTATGAGAGAATGATCCAAACCTGAATGTTATAGTGAAAATAGACTTACCTTTGTAAAATAAAGCAATTTTGCCTATAAGTAACCATTTGCACGCAATTGTCGTGAAGCATGTAAAAACTGCTTGTCTGCGTTAAAATAATGGTTAATATGCAGTTTGCATTTTCTTATGAGAGAATGATCCAAACCTGAATGTTATAGTGTAAATAGACTTACCCTCATGAAATAAAGCAATTTTGCCTATAAAGACTCATTTGCACCTAATTGTCATAAAGCATGCAAAAACTGCTTGTATGCGTTAAAATGATAGTAAATATGCAGTTTGCATTTTCTTATGAGAGAATGATCCAAACCTGAATGTTATAGTGTAAATAGACTTACCCTCATGAAATAAATAAATTTTGCCTATAAGGACTCATTTGCACCTAATTGTCATAAAGCTTGTAAAAACTGCTTGTATGCGTTAAAATAATGGTTATTATGCAGTTTGCATTTTCTTATGAATGAATGATCCAAACCTGAATGTTATAGTGTAAATAGACTTACCCTCATGAAATAAATAAATTTTGCCTATAAGGACTCATTTGCACCTAATTGTCATAAAGCTTGTAAAAACTGCTTGTATGCGTTAAAATAATAGTTAATATGCAGTTTGCATTTTCTTATGAGAGAATGATCTAAACCTGAATGTTATAGTTTAAGTAAACTTACCTTTGTAAAATAAAGCAATTTTGCATATATAGACCCATTTGCCCCTCATTGTCATAAAGCATGTAAAAACTGCTTGTATGCGTTAAAATAATGGTTATTATGCAGTTTGCATTTTCTTATGAATGAATGATCCAAACCTGAATGTTATAGTGTAAATAGACTTACCTTTGTAAAATAAAGCAATTTTGCCTATAAGGACTCATTTGCACGCAATTGTCGTCAAGCATGTAAAAACTGCTTGTCTGCGTTAAAATAATGGTTAATATGCAGTATGCATTTTCTTATGAGAGAATGATCCAAACCTGAATGTTATAGTGTAAATAGACTTACCTTCATGAAATAAAGCAATTTTGCCTATAAGGACTTATTTGCACCTAATTGTCGTAAAGCATGTAAAAACTGCTTGTCTGCGTGAAAATGATAGTAAATATTCAGTTTGCATTTTCTTATGAGAGAATGATCCAAACCTGAATGTTATAGTGTAAATAGACTTACCCTCATGAAATAAAGCAATTTTGCCTATAGGGACTCATTTGCACCCAATTGTCATAAAGCAAGTAAAAACTGCTTGTATGCGTTAAAATAATAGTTAATATGCAGTTTGCATTTTCTTATGAGAGAATGATCCAAACCTGAATGTTATAGTGTAAATAGACTTACCCTTATGAAATAAAGCAATTTTGCCTATAGGGACTCATTTGCACCCAATTGTCATAAAGCATGTAAAAACTGCTTGTATGCGTTAAAATAATAGTTAATATGCAGTTTGCATTTTCTTATGAGAGAATGATCGAAACCTGAATGTTATAGTGTAAGTAAACTTACCTTCATGAAATAAAGCAATTTTGCCTATAAGGCCACATTTGCATCTAATTGTCATAAAGCATGTAAATACTGCTTGTCTGCGTGAAAATAATAGGAAATGATCAATTTGCATTATCTATTGAGAAAATGATTCAAACCTGAATGTTATAGTGTAAATAGACTTACCTTCATGAAATAAAGCAATTTTGCCTATAAGGACTAATTTGCACCTAATTGTCGTAAAGCATGTAAAAACTACTTGTCTGCGTTAAAATGATAGTAAATGTACAGTTTGCATTTTCTTATGAGAGAATGATCCAAACCTAAATGTTATAGTGTAAGTAGACTTACCTTCATGAAATAAAGCAATTTTGCTTATAAGGACTAATTTGCACCTAATTGTCGTAAAGCATGTAAAAACTACTTGTCTGCGTTTAAATGATAGTAAATGTACAGTTTGCATTTTCTTATGAGAGAATGATCCAAACCTGAATGTTATAGTGTAAGTAGACTTACCTTCATGAAATAAAGCAATTTTGCTTATAGGGACTCATTTGCACCTAATTGTCGTAAAGCATGTAAAAACTGCTTGTCTGCGTTAAAATAATGGTTAATATGCAGTTTGCATTTTCTTATGAGAGAGTGATCTAAACCTGAATGTTATAGTGTATATAGACTTACCTTTGTGAAATAAAGCAATTTTGCCTATTAAGACTCATTTGCACGCAATTGTCGTGAAGCATGTAAAAACTGCTTGTCTGCGTCAAAATAATGGTTAATATGCAGTTTGCATTTTCTTATGAGAGAATGATCCAAACCTGATTGTTATAGTGAAAGTAGACTTACCTTTGTGAAATAAAACAATTTTGCCTTTAAGGACTTATTTGCACCTAATTGTCGTAAAACATGTAATAACTGCTTGTCTGCGTGAAAATGATAGTAAATATGCAGTTTGCATTTTCTTATGAGAGAATGATCCAAACCTAAATGTTATAGTGTAAATAGACTTACCCTCATGAAATAAAGCAATTTTGCCTATAAAGACTCATTTGCACCTAATTGTCATAAAGCATGTAAAAACTGCTTGTCTGCGTTTAAATAATGGTTAATATGCAGTTTGCATTTTCTTATGAGAGAATGATCCAAACCTGAATGTTATAGTGTAAATAGACTTACCTTCCTGAAATAAAGCAATTTTGCCTATAAGGACTCATTTGCCCCTATTTGTCATAAAGGATGTAAAAACTGCTTGTATGCGTTAAAATAATGGTTAATATGCAGTTTGCATTTTCTTATGAGAGAATGATCCAAACCTGAATGTTATAGTGTAAATAGACTAACCTTTGTAAAATAAAGAATTTTGCCTATAAGGACTCATTTGCACGCAATTGTCGTGAAGCATAAAAATTGCTTGTCTGCGTTAAAATAATGGTTTATATGCAGTTTGCATTTTCTTATGAGAGAATGATCCAAACCTGAATGTTATAGTGAAAGTAGACTTACCTTTGTGAAATAAAAGCAATTTTGCCTATAAGGACTCATTTGCATCTAATTGTCATAAAGCATGTAAATACTGCTTATCTGCGTGAAAATAATAGGAAATGATCAGTTTGCAGTATCTTTTGAGAAAATGATCCAAACCTGAATATTATAGTGTAAATAGACTTACCTTTGTAAAATAAAGCAATTTTGCCTATAAGGACTCATTTTCACCTAATTGTCATAAAGCATGTAAATACTACTTGTCTGCGTGAAAATAATAGAAAATGATCAGTTTGCATTATCTTTTGAGAGAATGATCCAAACCTGAATGTTATAGTGTAAATAGACTTACCTTTGTGAAATAAAGCAATTTTGCCTATATAGACTCATTTGCACCTAATTGTCATAAAGCATGTAAAAACTGCTTGTCTGCGTTAAAATAATGGTTAATATGCAGTTTGCATTTTCTTATGAGAGGATGATCCAAACCTGAATGTTATAGTGAAAGTAGACTTACCTTTGTAAAATAAAGCAATTTTGCCTATATAGACTCATTTGCACCTAATTGTCATAAAGCATGTAAAAACTGCTTGTCTGCGTTAAAATAATGGTTAATATGCAGTTTGCATTTTTTTATGAGAGAATGATCCAAACCTGAATGCTATAGTGTAAATAGACATACCTTCATGAAATAAAGCAATTTTGCCTATAAGGACTCATTTGCCCCTAATTGTCATAAAGCATGTAAAAACTGCTTGTCTGCGTTAAGATAATAGTTAATATGCAGTTTGCATTTTCTTATGAGAGAATGATCCAAACCTGAATGTTATAGTGAAAGTAGACTTACCTTTGTGAAATAAAACAATTTTGCCTTTAAGAACTTATTTGCACCTAATTGTCGTAAAACATTTAATAACTGCTTGTCTGCGTGAAAATGATAGTAAATATGTAGTTTGCATTTTCTTATGAGAGAATGATCCAAACCTGAATGTTATAGTGTAAATAGACTTACCCTCATGAAATAAAGCAATTTTGCCTATAAGGACTCATTTGCACCTATTTGTCATAAAGCTTGTAAAAACTGCTTGTATGCGTTTAAAATAATAGTTAATATGCAGTTTGCATTTTCTTATGAGAGAATGATCTAACCCTGAATTATATAGTTTAAGTAAACTTACCTTTGTAAAATAAAGCAATTTTGCCTATAAGGACTCATTTGCCCCCAATTGTCATAAAGCAACTGCTTGTATGCGTTAAAATAATGGTTAATATGCAGTTTGCATTTTCTTATGAGAGAATGATCCAAACCTGAATGGTATAGTGTAAATAGACTTACCTTTGTAAAATAAAGCAATTTTGCCTATAAGGACTCATTTGCACGCAATTGTCGTGAAGCATGTAAAAACTGCTTGTCTGCGTGAAAATTATAGTAAATATGCAGTTTTGCATTTTCTTATGAGAGAATGATCGAACCTGAATGTTGTAATGTAAATAGACTTACCCTCATGAAATAAAGCAATTTTGCCTATACTCATTTGCACCTAATTGTCGTAAAGCATGTAAAAACTGCTTGTCTGCGTTTAAATAATGGTTAATATGCAGTTTGCATTTTCTTATGAGAGAATGATCCAAACCTGAATGTTATAGTTTAAATAGACTTACTTTTGTAAAATAAAGCGATTTTGCCTATAAGGACTCATTTGCACGCAATTGACGTGAAGCATGTAAAAACTGCTTGTCTGCGTTTAAATAATGGTTAATATGCAGTTTGCATTTTCTTATGAGAGAATGATCAAACCTGAATGTTATAGTGTAAATAGACTTACCTTCATGAAATAAAGCAATTTGGCCTATTAGGGCTCATTTGCCTCTAATTGTCATAAAGCATGTAAAAACTGCTTGTCAGCGTTAAAATAATGGTTAATATGCAGTTTGCATTTTCTTATGAGAGAATGATCCAAACCTGAATGTTATAGTGTAAATAGACTTACCTTTATGAAATAAACCAATTTTGCCTATAAGGACTCATGTGCCCCTAATTGTCATAAAGCATGTAAAAACTGCTTGTAAGCGTTAAAATAATGTATAATATGCAGTTTGCATTTTCTTATGAGAGAATGATCCAAACCTGAATGTTATAGTGAAAATAGACTTACCTTTGTAAAATAAAGCACTTTTGCCTATAAGTAACCATTTGCACGCAATTGTCGTGAAGCAAGTAAAAACTGCTTGTCTGCGTTAAAATAATGGTTAATATGCAGTTTGCATTTTCTTATGAGAGAATGATCCAAACCTGAATGTTATAGTGTAAATAGACTTACCCTCATGAAATAAAGCAATTTTGCCTATAAAGACTCATTTGCACCTAATTGTCATAAAGCATGCAAAAACTGCTTGTATGCGTTAAAATGATAGTAAATATGCAGTTTGCATTTTCTTATGAGAGAATGATCCAAACCTGAATGTTATAGTGTAAATAGACTTACCCTCATGAAATAAATAAATTTTGCCTATAAGGACTCATTTGCACCTAATTGTCATAAAGCTTGTAAAAACTGCTTGTATGCGTTAAAATAATAGTTAATATGCAGTTTGCATTTTCTTATGAGAGAATGATCTAAACCTGAATGTTATAGTTTAAGTAAACTTACCTTTGTAAAATAACGCAATTTTGCATATATAGACCCATTTGCCCCTTATTGTCATAAAGCATGTAAAAACTGCTTGTATGCGTTTAAATAATGGTTAATATGCAGTTTGCATTTTCTTATGAGAGAATGATCCAAACCTGAATGTTATAGTGTAAATAGACTTACCTTCAAGAAATAAAGCAATTTTGCCTATAAGGACTCATTTGCCCCTAATTGTCATAAAGGATGTAAAAACTGCTTGTATGCGTTAAAATAATGGTTAATATGAGTTTGCATTTTCTTATGAGAGAATGATCCAAACCTGAATGTTATAGTGTAAATAGACTTACCTTCATGAAATAAAGCAATTTTGCCTATAAGGACTCATTTGCCCCTAATTGTCATAAAGGATGTAAAAACTGCTTGTATGCGTTAAAATAATGGTTAATATGCAGTTTGCATTTTCTTATGAGAGAATGATCCAAACCTGAATGTTATAGTGTAAATAGACTTACCTTTGTAAAATAAAGCAATTTTGCCTATAAGGACTCATTTGCACCTATTTGTCATAAAGCTTGTAAAAACTGCTTTTATGCATTTAAAATAATAGTTAATATGCAGTTTGCATTTTCTTATGAGAGAATGATCTAACCCTGAATTATATAGTTTAAGTAAACTTACCTTTGTAAAATAAAGCAATTTTGCCTATAAGGACTCATTTGCCCCCAATTGTCATAAAGCAACTGCTTGTATGCGTTAAAATAATGGTTAATATGCAGTTTGCATTTTCTTATGAGAGAATGATCCAGACCTGAATGGTATAGTGTAAATAGACTTACCTTTGTAAAATAAAGCAATTTTGCCTATAAGGACTCATTTGCACGCAATTGTCGTGAAGCATGTAAAAACTGCTTGTCTGCGTGAAAATTATAGTAAATATGCAGTTTTTCATTTTCTTATGAGAGAATGATCCAAACCTGAATGTTGTAATGTAAATAGACTTACCCTCATGAAATAAAGCAATTTTGCCTATAAAGACTCATTTGCACCTAATTGTCATAAAGCATGCAAAAACTGCTTGTATGCGTTAAAATGATAGTAAATATGCAGTTTGCATTTTCTTATGAGAGAATGATCCAAACCTGAATGTTATAGTGTAAATAGACTTACCCTCATGAAATAAATAAATTTTGCCTATAAGGACTCATTTGCCCCCAATTGTCATAAAGCAACTGCTTGTATGCGTTAAAATAATGGTTAATATGCAGTTTGCATTTTCTTATGAGAGAATGATCCAAACCTGAATGTTATAGTGTAAATAGACTTACCTTCATGAAATAAACCAATTTTGCCTATAAGGACTCATTTGCCCCTAATTGTCATAAAGCATGTGAAAACTGCTTGTAAGCGTTAAAATAATGTATAATATGCAGTTTGCATTTTCTTATGAGAGAATGATCCAAACCTGAATGTTATAGTGAAAATAGACTTACCTTTGTAAAATAAAGCAATTTTGCCTATAAGTAACCATTTGCACGCAATTGTCGTGAAGCATGTAAAAACTGCTTGTCTGCGTTAAAATAATGGTTAATATGCAGTTTGCATTTTCTTATGAGAGAATGATCCAAACCTGAATGTTATAGTGTAAATAGACTTACCCTCATGAAATAAAGCAATTTTGCCTATAAAGACTCATTTGCACCTAATTGTCATAAAGCATGCAAAAACTGCTTGTATGCGTTAAAATGATAGTAAATATGCAGTTTGCATTTTCTTATGAGAGAATGATCCAAACCTGAATGTTATAGTGTAAATAGACTTACCCTCATGAAATAAATAAATTTTGCCTATAAGGACTCATTTGCACCTAATTGTCATAAAGCTTGTAAAAACTGCTTGTATGCGTTAAAATAATGGTTATTATGCAGTTTGCATTTTCTTATGAATGAATGATCCAAACCTGAATGTTATAGTGTAAATAGACTTACCCTCATGAAATAAATAAATTTTGCCTATAAGGACTCATTTGCACCTAATTGTCATAAAGCTTGTAAAAACTGCTTGTATGCGTTAAAATAATAGTTAATATGCAGTTTGCATTTTCTTATGAGAGAATGATCTAAACCTGAATGTTATAGTTTAAGTAAACTTACCTTTGTAAAATAAAGCAATTTTGCATATATAGACCCATTTGCCCCTCATTGTCATAAAGCATGTAAAAACTGCTTGTATGCGTTAAAATAATGGTTATTATGCAGTTTGCATTTTCTTATGAATGAATGATCCAAACCTGAATGTTATAGTGTAAATAGACTTACCTTTGTAAAATAAAGCAATTTTGCCTATAAGGACTCATTTGCACGCAATTGTCGTCAAGCATGTAAAAACTGCTTGTCTGCGTTAAAATAATGGTTAATATGCAGTATGCATTTTCTTATGAGAGAATGATCCAAACCTGAATGTTATAGTGTAAATAGACTTACCTTCATGAAATAAAGCAATTTTGCCTATAAGGACTAATTTGCACCTAATTGTCGTAAAGCATGTAAAAACTGCTTGTCTGCGTGAAAATGATAGTAAATATTCAGTTTGCATTTTCTTATGAGAGAATGATCCAAACCTGAATGTTATAGTGTAAATAGACTTACCCTCATGAAATAAAGCAATTTTGCCTATAGGGACTCATTTGCACCCAATTGTCATAAAGCAAGTAAAAACTGCTTGTATGCGTTAAAAAAATAGTTAATATGCAGTTTGCATTTTCTTATGAGAGAATGATCCAAACCTGAATGTTATAGTGTAAATAGACTTACCCTTATGATATAAAGCAATTTTGCCTATAGGGACTCATTTGCACCCAATTGTCATAAAGCATGTAAAAACTGCTTGTATGCGTTAAAATAATAGTTAATATGCAGTTTGCATTTTCTTATGAGAGAATGATCGAAACCTGAATGTTATAGTGTAAGTAAACTTACCTTCATGAAATAAAGCAATTTTGCCTATAAGGCCACATTTGCATCTAATTGTCATAAAGCATGTAAATACTGCTTGTCTGCGTGAAAATAATAGGAAATGATCAATTTGCATTATCTATTGAGAAAATGATTCAAACCTGAATGTTATAGTGTAAATAGACTTACCTTCATGAAATAAAGCAATTTTGCCTATAAGGACTAATTTGCACCTAATTGTCGTAAAGCATGTAAAAACTACTTGTCTGCGTTAAAATGATAGTAAATGTACAGTTTGCATTTTCTTATGAGAGAATGATCCAAACCTAAATGTTATAGTGTAAGTAGACTTACCTTCATGAAATAAAGCAATTTTGCTTATAAGGACTAATTTGCACCTAATTGTCGTAAAGCATGTAAAAACTACTTGTCTGCGTTTAAATGATAGTAAATGTACAGTTTGCATTTTCTTATGAGAGAATGATCCAAACCTGAATGTTATAGTGTAAGTAGACTTACCTTCATGAAATAAAGCAATTTTGCTTATAGGGACTATTTGCACCTAATTGTCGTAAAGCATGTAAAGACTGCTTGTCTGCGTTAAAATGATAGTAAATGTGCAGTTTGCATTTTCTTATGAGAGAATGATCCAAACCTGAATGTTATAGTGTAATTAGACTTGCCTTTGTAAAATAAAGCAATTTTGCCTATAAGGACTCATTTGCACCTAATTGTCGTGAAGCATGTAAAAACTACTTGTCTGCGTAAAAATGATAGTAAATATGCAGTTTTCATTTTCTAATGAGAGAATGATCCAAACCTGAATGTTATAGTGTAAGTAGACTTTCCTTTGTGAAATAAAAGCAATTTTGCCTATAAGGACTCATTTGCATCTGATTGTCATAAAGCATGTAAATACTGCTTATCTGCGTGAAAATAATAGGAAATGATCAGTTTGCATTATCTTTTGAGAAAATGATCCAAACCTGAATATTATAGTATAAATAGACTTACCTTTGTAAAATAAAGCAATTTTGCCTATAAGGACTCATTTTCACCTAATTGTCATAAAGCATGTAAATACTACTTGTCTGCGTGAAAATAATAGAAAATGATCAGTTTGCATTATCTTTTGAGAGAATGATCCAAACCTGAATGTTATAGTGTAAATAGACTTACCTTTGTGAAATAAAGCAATTTTGCTTATTAGGACTCATTTGCACGCAATTGTCGTGAAGCATGTAAAAACTGCTTGTCTGCGTCAAAATAATGGTTAATATGCAGTTTGCATTTTCTTATGAGAGAATGATCTAAACCTGATTGTTATAGTGAAAGTAGATTTACCTTTGTGAAATAAAACAATTTTGCCTTTAAGGACTTATTTGCACCTAATTGTCGTAAAACATGTAAAAACTGCTTGTCTGCGTGAAAATGATAGTAAATATGCAGTTTGCATTCTCTTATGAGAGAATGATCCAAACCTGAATGTTATAGTGTAAATAGACTTACCCTCATGAAATAAAGCAAATTTGCCTTTAAGGACTCATTTGCACGCAATTGTCGTGAAGCATGTAAAAACTGCTTGTCTGCGTTAAAATAATGGTTAATATGCGGTTTGCATTTTCTTATGAAAGAATGATCCAAACCTGAATGTTATAGTGTAAATAGACTTACCTTCATGAAATAAAGCAATTTTGCCTATAAGGACTCATTTGCCCTTAATTGTCATAAAGCATGTGAAAACTGCTTGTATGCGTTAAAATAATGGTTAATAGGCAGTTAGCATTTTCTTATGAGAGAATGATCCAAACCTGAATGTTATAGTGTAAATAGACTTACCTTTGTAAAATAAAGAATTTTGCCTATAAGGACTCATTTGCACGCAATTGTCGTAAAGCATGTAAAAACTGCTTTTCTGCGTTAAAATAATGGTTAATATGCAGTTTGCATTTTCTTATAAGAGAATAATCCAAGCCTGAATGTTATAGTGTAAATAGACTTAAACTCATGAAATAAAGCAATTTTGCCTATAAGGACTCATTTGCACCTAATTGTCATAAAGCATGTAAAAACTGCTTGTATGCGTTAAAAAGATAGTAAATATGCAGTTTGAATTTTCTTATGAGAGAATGATCCAAACCTAAATGTTATAGTGTAAATAGACTAACCCTCATGAAATAAAGCAATTTTGCCTATAAGGACTCATTTGCCCCTAATTGTCATAAAGCATGTAAAAACTGCTTGTATGCGTTAAAATAATGGTTAATATGCAGTTTGCATTTTCTTATTAGAGAATGATCCAAACCTGAATGTTATAGTGTAAGAAGACTAACCCTCATGAAACAAAGCAATTTTGCCTATAAGGACTTATTTGCACCTAATTGTCATAAAGCTTGTAAAAACTGCTTGTCTGCGTGAAAATGATAGTAAATATTCAGTTTGCATTTTCTTATGAGAGAATGCCAAACCTGAATGTTATAGTGTAAATAGACTTACCCTCATGAAATAAAGCAATTTTGCCTATAAGGACTCATTTGCACCTAATTGACATTAGGCATGTATAAACTGCTTGTATGCGTTAAAATAATAGTTAATATGCAGTTTGCATTTTCTTATGAGAGAGTGTTCCAAACCTGAATGTTATAGTGTATATAGACTTACCTTTGTGAAATAAAGCAATTTTGCCTATTAAAACTCATTTGCACGCAATTGTCGTGAAGCATGTAAAAACTGCTTGTCTGCGTCAAAATAATGGTTAATATGCAGTTTGCATTTTCTTATGAGAGAATGATCCAAACCTGATTGTTATAGTGAAAGTAGACTTACCTTTGTGAAATAAAACAATTTTGCCTTTAAGGACTTATTTGCACCTAATTGTCGTAAAACATGTAATAACTGCTTGTCTGCGTGAAAATGATAGTAAATATGCAGTTTGCATTTTCTTATGAGAGAATGATCCAAACCTAAATGTTATAGTGTAAATAGACTTACCTTTGTGAAATAAAGCAATTTTGCCTATTAAGACTCATTTGCACGCAATTGTCGTGAAGCATGTAAAAACTGCTTGTTTGCGTTAAAATAATGGTTAATATGCAGTTTGCATTTTCTTATGAGAGATTGATCCATACCTGAATGTTATAGTGTAAATAGACTTACCTTAATGAAATAACGCAATTTTGCCTATAAGGACTCATTTGCACCTAATTGTCGTAAAGCATGTAAAAACTGCTTGTCAGCGTTAAAATAATGGTTAATATGCCGTTTGCATTTTCTTATGAGAGAATGATCCAAACCTGAATGTTATAGTGTAAAAAGACTTACCTTAATGAAATAAAGCAATTTTGCCTTTAAGGACTCATTTGCACCTAATTGTCGTAAAGCATGTAAAAACTGCTTGTCAGCGTTAAAATAATGGTTAATATGCAGTTTGCATTTTTTTATGAGAGAATGATCCAAACCTATAATGTTATAGTGTAAATAGACTTACCTTTGTAAAATAAAGCAATTTTGCCTATAAGGACTCATTTGCACGCAATTGTCGTGAAGCATGTAAAAACTGCTTGTTTGCGTTAAAATAATGGTTAATATGCAGTTTGCATTTTCTTATGAGAGATTGATCCATACCTGAATGTTATAGTGTAAATAGACTTACCTTAATGAAATAACGCAATTTTGCCTTTAAGGACTTATTTGCACCTAATTGTCGTAAAACATGTAATAACTGCTTGTCTGCGTGAAAATGATAGTAAATATGCAGTTTGCATTTTCTTATGAGAGAATGATCCAAACCTAAATGTTATAGTGTAAATAGACTTACCTTTGTGAAATAAAGCAATTTTGCCTATTAAGACTCATTTGCACGCAATTGTCGTGAAGCATGTAAAAACTGCTTGTATGCGTTAAAATGATAGTAAATATGCAGTTTGCATTTTCTTATGAGAGAATGATCCAAACCTGAATGTTATAGTGTAAATAGACTTACCCTCATGAAATAAAGCAATTTTGCCTATAAGGACTCATTTGCACCTAATTGTCATAAAGCTTGTAAAAACTGCTTGTCAGCGTTAAAATAATGGTTAATATGCAGTTTGCATTTTCTTATGAGAGAATGATCCAAACCTGAATGTTATAGTGTAAATAGACTTACCTTAATGAAATAAAGCAATTTTGCCTTTAAGGACTCATTTGCCCCTAATTGTCATAAAGCATGTAAAAACTGCTTGTATGCGTTAAAATAATGGTTAATATGCAGTTTGCATTTTCTTATGAGAAAATGATCCAAACCTATAATGTTATAGTGTAAATAGACTTACCTTTGTAAAATAAAGCAATTTTGCCTATAAGGACTCATTTGCACGCAATTGTCGTGAAGCATGTAAAAACTGCTTGTTTGCGTTAAAATAATGGTTAATATGCAGTTTGCATTTTCTTATGAGAGATTGATCCATACCTGAATGTTATAGTGTAAATAGACTTACCTTAATGAAATAACGCAATTTTGCCTATAAGGACTCATTTGCACCTAATTGTCGTAAAGCATGTAAAAACTGCTTGTCAGCGTTAAAATAATGGTTAATATGCCGTTTGCATTTTCTTATGAGAGAATGATCCAAACCTGAATGTTATAGTGTAAAAAGACTTACCTTAATGAAATAAAGCAATTTTGCCTTTAAGGACTCATTTGCACCTAATTGTCGTAAAGCATGTAAAAACTGCTTGTCAGCGTTAAAATAATGGTTAATATGCAGTTTGCATTTTTTTATGAGAGAATGATCCAAACCTGAATGTTATAGTGTAAATAGACTTACCTTAATGAAATAACGCAATTTTGCCTATAAGGACTCATTTGCACCTAATTGTCGTAAAGCATGTAAAAACTGCTTGTCAGCGTTAAAATAATGGTTAATATGCAGTTTGCATTTTCTTATGAGAGAATGATCTAAACCTGAATGTTATAGTGTAAATAGACTTACCCTCATGAAATAAAGCAATTTTGCCTATAAAGACTCATTTGCACCTAATTGTCATAAAGCATGTAAAAACTGCTTGTATGCGTTAAAATGATAGTAAATATGCAGTTTGCATTTTCTTATGAGAGAATGATCCAAACCTGAATGTTATAGTGTAAATAGACTTACCCTCATGAAATAAAGCAATTTTGCCTATAAGGACTCATTTGCACCTAATTGTCATAAAGCTTGTAAAAACTGCTTGTCAGCGTTAAAATAATGGTTAATATGCAGTTTGCATTTTCTTATGAGAGAATGATCCAAACCTGAATGTTATAGTGTAAATAGACTTACCTTAATGAAATAAAGCAATTTTGCCTTTAAGGACTCATTTGCCCCTAATTGTCATAAAGCATGTAAAAACTGCTTGTATGCGTTAAAATAATGGTTAATATGCAGTTTGCATTTTCTTATGAGAGAATGATCCAAACCTGAATGTTATAGTGAAAATAGACTTACCTTTGTAAAATAACGCAATTTTGCCTATAAGGACTCATTTGCACGCAATTGTCGTGAAGCATGTAAAAACTGCTTGTCTGCGTTAAAATAATGGTTAATATGCAGTTTACATTTTCTTATGAGAGAATGATCCAAACCTGAATGTTATAGTGTAAATAGACTTACCTTCATGAAATAAAGCAATTTTGCCTATAAAGACTCATTTGCCCCTAATTGTCATAAAGCATGTAAAAACTGCTTGTCAGCGTTAAAATAATGGTTAATATGCAGTTTGCATTTTCTTATGAGAGAATGATCCAAAACTGAATGTTATAGTGTAAATAGACTTACCCTCGAAAATAAAGCAATTTTGCCTATAAAGACTCATTTGCACTTAGATGTCATAAAGCATGTAAAAACTGCTTGTATGCGTTAAAATGATAGTAAATATGCAGTTTGCATTTTCTTATGAGAGAATGATCTAAACCTGAATGTTATATTTTAAGTAAACTTACCTTTGTAAAATAAAGCAATTTTGTCTATAAGGACTTATTTGCACCTAATTGTCGTAAAGCATGTAAAAACTGCTTGTCTGCGTTAAAATAATGGATAACATGCAGTTTGCATTTTCTTATGAGAGAATGATCCAAACCTGAATGTATAGTGTAAGTAGACTTACCTTTGTGAAATAAAGCAATTTTGCCTATAAAGACTCATTTGCACCTAATTGTCATAAAGCATGTAAATACTGCTTGTCTGAGTGAAAATAATAGGAAATGATCAGTTTGCATTATCTTTTGAGAAAATGATCCAAACCTGAATGTTATAGTGTAAATAGACTTACCTTTCTAAAATAAAGCAATTTTGCCTATAAAGACTCATTTGCACCTAGATGTCATAAAGCATGTAAAAACTGCTTGTATGCGTTAAAATGATAGTAAATATGCAGTTTGCATTTTCTTATGAGAGAATGATCCAAACCTGAATGTTATAGTGTAAATAGACTAACCTTCATGAAATAAAGCAATTTTGCCTATAAGGACTCATTTGCACCTAATTGTCATAAAGCTTGTAAAAACTGCTTGTCAGCGTTAAAATAATGGTTAATATGCAGTTTGCATTTTCTTATGAGAGAATGATCCAAACCTGAATGTTATAGTGTAAATAGACTTACCTTAATGAAATAAAGCAATTTTGCTTTTAAGGACTCATTTGCCCCTAATTGTCATAAAGCATGTAAAAACTGCTTGTATGCGTTAAAATAATGGTTAATATGCAGTTTGCATTTTCTTATGAGAGAATGATCCAAACCTGAATGTTATAGTGAAAATAGACTTACCTTTGTAAAATAACGCAATTTTGCCTATAAGGACTCATTTGCACGCAATTGTCGTGAAGCATGTAAAAACTGCTTGTCTGCGTTAAAATAATGGTTAATATGCAGTTTACATTTTCTTATGAGAGAATGATCCAAACCTGAATGTTATAGTGTAAATAGACTTACCTTCATGAAATAAAGCAATTTTGCCTATAAAGACTCATTTGCCCCTAATTGTCATAAAGCATGTAAAAACTGCTTGTCAGCGTTAAAATAATGGTTAATATGCAGTTTGCATTTTCTTATGAGAGAATGATCCAAAACTGAATGTTATAGTGTAAATAGACTTACCCTCATAAAATAAAGCAATTTTGCCTATAAAGACTCATTTGCACCTAATTGTCATAAAGCATGTAAAAACTGCTTGTATGCGTTAAAATGATAGTAAATATGCAGTTTGCATTTTCTTATGAGAGAATGATCCAAACCTGAATGTTATAGTGTAAAAAGACTTACCCTCATGAAATAAAGCAATTTTGCCTATAAAGACTCATTTGCACCTAATTGTCATAAAGCATGTAAAAACTGCTTGTATGCGTTAAAATGATAGTAAATATGCAGTTTGCATTTTCTTATGAGAGAATGATCTAAACCTGAATGTTATAGTGTAAATAGACTTACCCTCATGAAATAAAGCAATTTTGCCTATAAAGACTCATTTGCACCTAATTGTCATAAAGCATGTAAAAACTGCTTGTATGCGTTAAAATGATAGTAAATATGCAGTTTGCATTTTCTTATGAGAGAATGATCCAAACCTGAATGTTATAGTGTAAATAGACTTACCCTCATGAAATAAAGCAATTTTGCCTATAAGGACTCATTTGCACCTAATTGTCATAAAGCTTGTAAAAACTGCTTGTCAGCGTTAAAATAATGGTTAATATGCTGTTTGCATTTTCTTATGAGAGAATGATCCAAACCTGAATGTTATAGTGTAAATAGACTTACCTTAATGAAATAAAGCAATTTTGCCTTTAAGGACTCATTTGCCCCTAATTGTCATAAAGCATGTAAAAACTGCTTGTATGCGTTAAAATAATGGTTAATATGCAGTTTGCATTTTCTTATGAGAGAATGATCCAAACCTGAATGTTATAGTGAAAATAGACTTACCTTTGTAAAATAACGCAATTTTGCCTATAAGGACTCATTTGCACGCAATTGTCGTGAAGCATGTAAAAACTGCTTGTCTGCGTTAAAATAATGGTTAATATGCAGTTTACATTTTCTTATGAGAGAATGATCCAAACCTGAATGTTATAGTGTAAATAGACTTACCTTCATGAAATAAAGCAATTTTGCCTATAAAGACTCATTTGCCCCTAATTGTCATAAAGCATGTAAAAACTGCTTGTCAGCGTTAAAATAATGGTTAATATGCAGTTTGCATTTTCTTATGAGAGAATGATCCAAAACTGAATGTTATAGTGTAAATAGACTTACCCTCATAAAATAAAGCAATTTTGCCTATAAAGACTCATTTGCACCTAGATGTCATAAAGCATGTAAAAACTGCTTGTATGCGTTAAAATGATAGTAAATATGCAGTTTGCATTTTCTTATCAGAGAATGATCCAAACCTGAATGTTATAGTGTAAATAGACTTACCCTCATGAAATAAAGCAATTTTGCCAATATAGACTCATTTGCACCTAATTGTCATAAAGCATGTAAAAACTGCTTGTATGCGTAGAAATAATAATGGTTAATATGCTGTTTGCATTTTCTTATGAGAGAATGATCTAAACCTGAATGTTATAGTTTAAGTAAACTTACCTTTGTAAAATAAAGCAATTTTGTCTATAAGGACTTATTTGCACCTAATTGTCGTAAAGCATGTAAAAACTGCTTGTCTGCGTTAAAATAATGGATAACATGCAGTTTGCATTTTCTTATGAGAGAATGATCCAAACCTGAATGTATAGTGTAAGTAGACTTACCTTTGTGAAATAAAGCAATTTTGCCTATAAAGACTCATTTGCACCTAATTGTCATAAAGCATGTAAATACTGCTTGTCTGAGTGAAAATAATAGGAAATGATCAGTTTGCATTATCTTTTGAGAAAATGATCCAAACCTGAATGTTATAGTGTAAATAGACTTACCTTTCTAAAATAAAGCAATTTTGCCTATAAAGACTCATTTGCACCTAGATGTCATAAAGCATGTAAAAACTGCTTGTATGCGTTAAAATGATAGTAAATATGCAGTTTGCATTTTCTTATGAGAGAATGATCCAAACCTGAATGTTATAGTGTAAATAGACTTACCCTCAAGAAATAAAGCAATTTTGCCTATAAGGACTCATTTGCACCTAATTGTCATAAAGCTTGTAAAAACTGCTTGTCAGCGTTAAAATAATGGTTAATATGCAGTTTGCATTTTCTTATGAGAGAATGATCCAAACCTGAATGTTATAGTGTAAATAGACTTACCTTAATGAAATAAAGCAATTTTGCTTTTAAGGACTCATTTGCCCCTAATTGTCATAAAGCATGTAAAAACTGCTTGTATGCGTTAAAATAATGGTTAATATGCAGTTTGCATTTTCTTATGAGAGAATGATCCAAACCTGAATGTTATAGTGAAAATAGACTTACCTTTGTAAAATAACGCAATTTTGCCTATAAGGACTCATTTGCACGCAATTGTCGTGAAGCATGTAAAAACTGCTTGTCTGCGTTAAAATAATGGTTAATATGCAGTTTACATTTTCTTATGAGAGAATGATCCAAACCTGAATGTTATAGTGTAAATAGACTTACCTTCATGAAATAAAGCAATTTTGCCTATAAAGACTCATTTGCCCCTAATTGTCATAAAGCATGTAAAAACTGCTTGTCAGCGTTAAAATAATGGTTAATATGCAGTTTGCATTTTCTTATGAGAGAATGATCCAAAACTGAAAGTTATAGTGTAAATAGACTTACCCTCATAAAATAAAGCAATTTTGCCTATAAAGACTCATTTGCACCTAATTGTCATAAAGCATGTAAAAACTGCTTGTATGCGTTAAAATGATAGTAAATATGCAGTTTGCATTTTCTTATGAGAGAATGATCCAAACCTGAATGTTATAGTGTAAAAAGACTTACCCTCATGAAATAAAGCAATTTTGCCTATAAAGACTCATTTGCACCTAATTGTCATAAAGCATGTAAAAACTGCTTGTATGCGTTAAAATGATAGTAAATATGCAGTTTGCATTTTCTTATGAGAGAATGATCCAAACCTGAATGTTATAGTGTAAATAGACTTACCCTCATGAAATAAAGCAATTTTGCCTATAAGGACTCATTTGCACCTAATTGTCATAAAGTTTGTAAAAACTGCTTGTCAGCGTTAAAATAATGGTTAATATGCAGTTTGCATTTTCTTATGAGAGAATGATCCAAACCTGAATGTTATAGTGTAAATAGACTTATCTTAATGAAATAAAGCAATTTTGCCTTTAAGGACTCATTTGCCCCTAATTGTCATAAAGCATGTAAAAACTGCTTGTATGCGTTAAAATAATGGTTAATATGCAGTTTGCATTTTCTTATGAGAGAATGATCCAAACCTGAATGTTATAGTAAAAATAGACTTTCCTTTGTAAAATAACGCAATTTTGCCTATAAGGACTCATTTGCACGCAATTGTCGTGAAGCATGTAAAAACTGCTTGTCTGCGTTAAAATAATGGATAATATGCAGTTTACATTTTCTTATGAGAGAATGATCCAAACCTGAATGTTATAGTGTAAATAGACTTACCTTCATGAAATAAAGCAATTTTGCCTATAAAGACTCATTTGCCCCTAATTGTCATAAAGCATGTAAAAACTGCTTGTCAGCGTTAAAATAATGGTTAATATGCAGTTTGCATTTTCTTATGAGAGAATGATCCAAAACTGAATGTTATAGTGTAAATAGACTTACCCTCATAAAATAAAGCAATTTTGCCTATAAAGACTCATTTGCACCTAGATGTCATAAAGCATGTAAAAACTGCTTGTATGCGTTAAAATGATAGTAAATATGCAGTTTGCATTTTCTTATGAGAGAATGATCCAAACCTGAATGTTATAGTGTAAATAGACTTACCCTCATGAAATAAAGCAATTTTGCCAATATAGACTCATTTGCACCTAATTGTCATAAAGCATGTAAAAACTGCTTGTATGCGTTAAAATAATAGTAAATATGCAGTTTGCATTTTCTTATGAGAGAATGATCTAAACCTGAATGTTATAGTTTAAGTAAACTTACCTTTGTAAAATAAAGCAATTTTGTCTATAAGGACTTATTTGCACCTAATTGTCGTAAAGCATGTAAAAACTGCTTGTCTGCGTTAAAATAATAGATAACATGCAGTTTGCATTTTCTTATGAGAGAATGATCCAAACCTGAATGTTATAGTGTAAATAGACTTACCTTAATGAAATAAAGCAATTTTGCTTTTAAGGACTCATTTGCCCCTAATTGTCATAAAGCATGTAAAAACTGCTTGTATGCGTTAAAATAATGGTTAATATGCAGTTTGCATTTTCTTATGAGAGAATGATCCAAACCTGAATGTTATAGTGAAAATAGACTTACCTTTGTAAAATAACGCAATTTTGCCTATAAGGACTCATTTGCACGCAATTGTCGTGAAGCATGTAAAAACTGCTTGTCTGCGTTAAAATAATGGTTAATATGCAGTTTACATTTTCTTATGAGAGAATGATCCAAACCTGAAAGTTATAGTGTAAATAGACTTACCTTCATGAAATAAAGCAATTTTGCCTATAAAGACTCATTTGCCCCTAATTGTCATAAAGCATGTAAAAACTGCTTGTCAGCGTTAAAATAATGGTTAATATGCAGTTTGCATTTTCTTATGAGAGAATGATCCAAAACTGAATGTTATAGTGTAAATAGACTTACCCTCATAAAATAAAGCAATTTTGCCTATAAAGACTCATTTGCACCTAGATGTCATAAAGCATGTAAAAACTGCTTGTATGCGTTAAAATGATAGTAAATATGCAGTTTGCATTTTCTTATGAGAGAATGATCTAAACCTGAATGTTATAGTTTAAGTAAACTTACCTTTGTAAAATAAAGCAATTTTGTCTATAAGGACTTATTTGCACCTAATTGTCGTAAAGCATGTAAAAACTGCTTGTCTGCGTTAAAATAATGGATAACATGCAGTTTGCATTTTCTTATGAGAGAATGATCCAAACCTGAATGTATAGTGTAAGTAGACTTACCTTTGTGAAATAAAGCAATTTTGCCTATAAAGACTCATTTGCACCTAATTGTCATAAAGCATGTAAATACTGCTTGTCTGAGTGAAAATTATAAGAAATGATCAGTTTGCATTATCTTTTGAGAAAATGATCAAAACCTGAATGTTATAGTGTAAATAGACTTACCTTTCTAAAATAAAGCAATTTTGCCTATAAAGACTCATTTGCACCTAGATGTCATAAAGCATGTAAAAACTGCTTGTATGCGTTAAAATGATAGTAAATATGCAGTTTGCATTTTCTTATGAGAGAATGATCCAAACCTGAATGTTATAGTGTAAATAGACTAACCTTCATGAAATAAAGCAATTTTGCCTATAAGGACTCATTTGCACCTAATTGTCATAAAGCTTGTAAAAACTGCTTGTCAGCGTTAAAATAATGGTTAATATGCAGTTTGCATTTTCTTATGAGAGAATGATCCAAACCTGAATGTTATAGTGTAAATAGACTTACCTTAATGAAATAAAGCAATTTTGCTTTTAAGGACTCATTTGCCCCTAATTGTCATAAAGCATGTAAAAACTGCTTGTATGCGTTAAAATAATGGTTAATATGCAGTTTGCATTTTCTTATGAGAGAATGATCCAAACCTGAATGTTATAGTGAAAATAGACTTACCTTTGTAAAATAACGCAATTTTGCCTATAAGGACTCATTTGCACGCAATTGTCGTGAAGCATGTAAAAACTGCTTGTCTGCGTTAAAATAATGGTTAATATGCAGTTTACATTTTCTTATGAGAGAATGATCCAAACCTGAATGTTATAGTGTAAATAGACTTACCTTCATGAAATAAAGCAATTTTGCCTATAAAGACTCATTTGCCCCTAATTGTCATAAAGCATGTAAAAACTGCTTGTCAGCGTTAAAATAATGGTTAATATGCAGTTTGCATTTTCTTATGAGAGAATGATCCAAACCTGAATGTTATAGTGTAAAAAGACTTACCCTCATGAAATAAAGCAATTTTGCCTATAAAGACTCATTTGCACCTAATTGTCATAAAGCATGTAAAAACTGCTTGTATGCGTTAAAATGATAGTAAATATGCAGTTTGCATTTTCTTATGAGAGAATGATCTAAACCTGAATGTTATAGTGTAAATAGACTTACCCTCATGAAATAAAGCAATTTTGCCTATAAAGACTCATTTGCACCTAATTGTCATAAAGCATGTAAAAACTGCTTGTATGCGTTAAAATGATAGTAAATATGCAGTTTGCATTTTCTTATGAGAGAATGATCCAAACCTGAATGTTATAGTGTAAATAGACTTACCCTCATGAAATAAAGCAATTTTGCCTATAAGGACTCATTTGCACCTTATTGTCATAAAGCTTGTAAAAACTGCTTGTCAGCGTTAAAATAATGGTTAATATGCAGTTTGCATTTTCTTATGAGAGAATGATCCAAACCTGAATGTTATAGTGTAAATAGACTTACCTTAATGAAATAAAGCAATTTTGCCTTTAAGGACTCATTTGCCCCTAATTGTCATAAAGCATGTAAAAACTGCTTGTATGCGTTAAAATAATGGTTAATATGCAGTTTGCATTTTCTTATGAGAGAATGATCCAAACCTGAATGTTATAGTGAAAATATACTTACCTTTGTAAAATAACGCAATTTTGCCTATAAGGACTCATTTGCACGCAATTGTCGTGAAGCATGTAAAAACTGCTTGTCTGCGTTAAAATAATGGTTAATATGCAGTTTACATTTTCTTATGAGAGAATGATCCAAACCTGAATGTTATAGTGTAAATAGACTTACCTTCATGAAATAAAGCAATTTTGCCTATAAAGACTCATTTGCCCCTAATTGTCATAAAGCATGTAAAAACTGCTTGTCAGCGTTAAAATAATGGTTAATATGCAGTTTGCATTTTCTTATGAGAGAATGATCCAAAACTGAATGTTATAGTGTAAATAGACTTACCCTCATAAAATAAAGCAATTTTGCCTATAAAGACTCATTTGCACCTAGATGTCATAAAGCATGTAAAAACTGCTTGTATGCGTTAAAATGATAGTAAATATGCAGTTTGCATTTTCTTATGAGAGAATGATCCAAACCTGAATGTTATAGTGTAAATAGACTTACCCTCATGAAATAAAGCAATTTTGCCAATATAGACTCATTTGCACCTAATTGTCATAAAGCATGTAAAAACTGCTTGTATGCGTAGAAATAATAATGGTTAATATGCCGTTTGCATTTTCTTATGAGAGAATGATCTAAACCTGAATGTTATAGTTTAAGTAAACTTACCTTTGTAAAATAAAGCAATTTTGTCTATAAGGACTTATTTGCACCTAATTGTCGTAAAGCATGTAAAAACTGCTTGTCTGCGTTAAAATAATGGATAACATGCAGTTTGCATTTTCTTATGAGAGAATGATCCAAACCTGAATGTATAGTGTAAGTAGACTTACCTTTGTGAAATAAAGCAATTTTGCCTATAAAGACTCATTTGCACCTAATTGTCATAAAGCATGTAAATACTGCTTGTCTGAGTGAAAATAATAGGAAATGATCAGTTTGCATTATCTTTTGAGAAAATGATCCAAACCTGAATGTTATAGTGTAAATAGACTTACCTTTCTAAAATAAAGCAATTTTGCCTATAAAGACTCATTTGCACCTAGATGTCATAAAGCATGTAAAAACTGCTTGTATGCGTTAAAATGATAGTAAATATGCAGTTTGCATTTTCTTATGAGAGAATGATCCAAACCTGAATGTTATAGTGTAAATAGACTTACCCTCAAGAAATAAAGCAATTTTGCCTATAAGGACTCATTTGCACCTAATTGTCATAAAGCTTGTAAAAACTGCTTGTCAGCGTTAAAATAATGGTTAATATGCAGTTTGCATTTTCTTATGAGAGAATGATCCAAACCTGAATGTTATAGTGTAAATAGACTTACCTTAATGAAATAAAGCAATTTTGCTTTTAAGGACTCATTTGCCCCTAATTGTCATAAAGCATGTAAAAACTGCTTGTATGCGTTAAAATAATGGTTAATATGCAGTTTGCATTTTCTTATGAGAGAATGATCCAAACCTGAATGTTATAGTGAAAATAGACTAACCTTTGTAAAATAACGCAATTTTGCCTATAAGGACTCATTTGCACGCAATTGTCGTGAAGCATGTAAAAACTGCTTGTCTGCGTTAAAATAATGGTTAATATGCAGTTTACATTTTCTTATGAGAGAATGATCCAAACCTGAATGTTATAGTGTAAATAGACTTACCTTCATGAAATAAAGCAATTTTGCCTATAAAGACTCATTTGCCCCTAATTGTCATAAAGCATGTAAAAACTGCTTGTCAGCGTTAAAATAATGGTTAATATGCAGTTTGCATTTTCTTATGAGAGAATGATCCAAAACTGAAAGTTATAGTGTAAATAGACTTACCCTCATAAAATAAAGCAATTTTGCCTATAAAGACTCATTTGCACCTAATTGTCATAAAGCATGTAAAAACTGCTTGTATGCGTTAAAATGATAGTAAATATGCAGTTTGCATTTTCTTATGAGAGAATGATCCAAACCTGAATGTTATAGTGTAAAAAGACTTACCCTCATGAAATAAAGCAATTTTGCCTATAAAGACTCATTTGCACCTAATTGTCATAAAGCATGTAAAAACTGCTTGTATGCGTTAAAATGATAGTAAATATGCAGTTTGCATTTTCTTATGAGAGAATGATCCAAACCTGAATGTTATAGTGTAAATAGACTAACCTTCATGAAATAAAGCAATTTTGCCTATAAGGACTCATTTGCACCTAATTGTCATAAAGCTTGTAAAAACTGCTTGTCAGCGTTAAAATAATGGTTAATATGCAGTTTGCATTTTCTTATGAGAGAATGATCCAAACCTGAATGTTATAGTGTAAATAGACTTACCTTAATGAAATAAAGCAATTTTGCTTTTAAGGACTCATTTGCCCCTAATTGTCATAAAGCATGTAAAAACTGCTTGTATGCGTTAAAATAATGGTTAATATGCAGTTTGCATTTTCTTATGAGAGAATGATCCAAACCTGAATGTTATAGTGAAAATAGACTTACCTTTGTAAAATAACGCAATTTTGCCTATAAGGACTCATTTGCACGCAATTGTCGTGAAGCATGTAAAAACTGCTTGTCTGCGTTAAAATAATGGTTAATATGCAGTTTACATTTTCTTATGAGAGAATGATCCAAACCTGAATGTTATAGTGTAAATAGACTTACCTTCATGAAATAAAGCAATTTTGCCTATAAAGACTCATTTGCCCCTAATTGTCATAAAGCATGTAAAAACTGCTTGTCAGCGTTAAAATAATGGTTAATATGCAGTTTGCATTTTCTTATGAGAGAATGATCCAAAACTGAATGTTATAGTGTAAATAGACTTACCCTCATAAAATAAAGCAATTTTGCCTATAAAGACTCATTTGCACCTAATTGTCATAAAGCATGTAAAAACTGCTTGTATGCGTTAAAATGATAGTAAATATGCAGTTTGCATTTTCTTATGAGAGAATGATCCAAACCTGAATGTTATAGTGCAAATAGACTTACCCTCATGAAATAAAGCAATTTTGCCAATAAAGACTCATTTGCACCTAATTGTCATAAAGCATGTAAAAACTGCTTGTATGCGTTAAAATTATAGTTAATATGCAGTTTGCATTTTCTTATGAGAGAATGATCTAAACCTGAATGTTATAGTTTAAGTAAACTTACCTTTGTAAAATAAAGCAATTTTGTCTATAAGGACTTATTTGCACCTAACTGTCATAAAGCATGTAAAAACTGCTTGTCTGCGTTAAAATAATGGTTAATATGCAGTTTGCATTTTCTTATGAGAGAATGATCCAAACCTGAATGTTATAGTGAAAGTAGACTAACCTTTGTAAAATAAAACATTTTTGCCTTTAAGGACTTATTTGCACCTAATTGTCGTAAAGCATGTAAAAACTGCTTGTCTGCGTTAAAATAATGGATAACATGCAGTTTGCATTTTCTTATGAGAGAATGATCCAAACCTGAATGTTATAGTGTAAGTAGACTTACCTTCATGAAATAAAGCAATTTTGCCTTTAAGGACTCATTTGCACCTAATTGTCATAAAGCATGTAAATACTGCTTGTCTGAGTGAAAATAATAGGAAATGATCAGTTTGCATTATCTTTTGAGAAAATGATCCAAACCTAAATGTTATAGTGTAAATAGACTTACCTTTGTAAAATAAAGCAATTTTGCCTATAAGGACTCATTTGCACGCAATTGTCGTGAAGCATGTAAAAACTGCTTGTCTGCGTTAAAATAATAGTTAATATGCAGTTTGCATTTACTTATGAGAGATTGATCCAAACCTGAATGTTATAGTGTAAATAAACTTACCTTTGTGAAATAAAGCAATTTTGCCTATAAGGGCTCCTTTGCACATAATTGTCGTAAAGCATGTAAAAACTGCTTGTCTTCGTTAAAATAATGGTTAATATGCAGTTTGCATTTTCTTATGAGAGAATGATCCAAACCTAAATGTTACAGTGTAAATAGACTTACCTTCATGAAATAAAGCAATTTTGCCTATAAGGACTCATTTGCCCCTAATTGTCATAAAACATGTAAAAACTGCTTGTATGCGTTAAAATAATAGTTAATATGCAGTTTGCATTTTCTTATGAGAGGATGATCCAAACCTGAATGTTATACTGTAAGTAGACTTACCATCATGAAATAAAGCAATTTTGCCTATAAGGACTAATTTGCACTTTATTGTCGTAAAGCATGTAAAAACTACTTGTCTGCGTTAAAATGATAGTAAATGTACAGTTTGCATTTTCTTATGAGAGAATGATCCAAACCTGAATGTTATAGTGTAAGTAGACTTACCTTCATGAAATAAAGCAATTTTGCTTATAAGGACTAATTTGCATCTAATTGTCGTAAAGCAAGTAAAGACTGCTTGTCTGCGTTAAAATGATAGTAAATGTGCAGTTTGCATTTTCTTATGAGAGAATGATCCAAACCTGAATGTTATAGTCTAAATAGACTTGCCTATGTAAAATAAAGCAATTTTGCCTATAAGGACTCATTTGCACCTAATTGTCGTGAAGCATGTAAAAACAACTTGTCTGCGTAAAAATGATAGTAAATATGCAGTTTTCATTTTCTAATGAGAGAATGATCCAAACCTGAATGTTATAGTCTAAATAGACTTACCTTTGTAAAATAAAGCAATTTTGCCTATAAGGACTCATTTGCACGCAATTGTCGTAAAGAAAGTAAAAACTGCTTGTCTGCGTTAAAATAATGGTTAAAATGCAGTTTGCATTTTCTTATGAGAGAATGATCCAAACCTGAATGTTATAGTGAAAGTAGACTTACCTTTGTGAAATAAAGCAATTCTGCCTATTTGGACTCATCTGCACCTAATTGTCATGAAGCATGTAAATACTGCTTGTCTGCGTGAAAATAATAGAAATTGATCAGTTTGCATTATCTTTTGAGAAAATGATCCAAACCTGAATGTTATAATGTAAATAGACTAACCTTTGTAAAATAAAGCAATTTTGCCTATAAGGACTCATTTGCACGCAATTGCCGTGAAGCATGTAAAAACTGCTTGTCTGCGTTAAAATAATGGTTAATATGCAGTTTGCATTTTCTTATGAGAGAATGATCCAACCCTGAATATTATAGTGAAAGTAGACTTACCTTTGTGAAATAAAGCAATTCTGCCTATTAGGACACATTTGCACCTAATTGTCATAAAGCATGTGAATACTGCTTGTCTGCATGAAAATAATAGGAAATTATCAGTTTGCATTATCTTTTGAGAGAATGATCCAAACCTGAATGTTATAGTGTAAGTAGACTTACCTTCATGAAATAAAGCAATTTTGCCTATAAGGACTCATTTGCACCTAATTGTCATAAAGCATGTAAAAACTGCTTGTATGCGTTAAAATAATAGTTAATATGCAGTTTGCATTTTCTCATTAGAGAATGATCCAAACCTGAATGTTATAGTGTAAGTAGACTTACCTTCATGAAATAAAGCATTTTTGCCTATAAGAACTAATTTGCACCTAATTGTCGTAAGCATGTAAAAACTGCTTGTCTGCGTTAAAATGATAGTAAATGTGCAGTTTGCATTTTCTTATGAGAGAATGATCCAAACCTGAATGTGTATAGTATTGACTTACCTTCGTGAAATAAAGCAATTTTGCCTATAAGGACTCATTTGCCCCTAATTGTCATAAAGCATGTAAAAACTGCTTGTATGCGTTAAAATAATAGTTAATATGCAGTTTGCATTTTCTTATGAGAGGATGATCCAAACCTGAATGTTATACTGTAAGTAGACTTACCTTCATGAAATAAAGCAATTTTGCCTATAAGGACTAATTTGCACCTAATTGTCGTAAAGCATGTAAAAACTGCTTGTCTGCGTTAAAATGATACTAAATGTGCAATTTGCATTTTCTTATGAGAGAATTATCCAAACCTGAATGTTATAGTGTAAATAGACTTGCCTTTGTAAAATAAAGCAATTTTGCCTATAAGGACTAATTTGCACCCAATTGTCGTGAAGCATGTAAAAACTATTTGTCTGCGTAAAAATGATAGTAAATATGCAGTTTTCATTTTCTAATGAGAGAATGATCCAAACCTGAATGTTATAGTGTAAATGAACTTACCTTTGTAAAATAAAGAATTTAGCCTATAAGGACTCATTTGCACGCAATAGACGTGAATCATGTAAAAACTGCTTGTCTGCGTTAAAATAATGGTTAATATGCAGTTTGCATTTTCTTATGAGAGAATGATCCAAACCTGAATGTTATAGTGAAAATAGACTTACCTTTGTGAAATAAAACAATTTTGCCTTTAAGGACTTATTTCCACCTAATTGTCGTAAAGCATGTAAAAACTGCTTGTCAGCGTTAAAATGATAGTAAATATGCAGTTTGCATTTTCTTAAGAGAGAATGATCCAAACCTGAATGTTATAGTGTAAATAGACTTACCTTTGTGAAATAAAAGCAATTTTGCCTATAAGGACTCATTTGCACCTAATTGTCATAAAGCATGTAAAAAATGCTTGTATGCGTTAAAATAATAGTTAATATGCAGTATATATTTTCTTATGAGAGAATGATCCAAACCTGAATGTTATAGTGTAAGTAGACTTACCTTCATGAAATAAAGCAATTTTGCCTATAAGGACTAATTTGCATCTAATTGTCGTAAAGCATGTAAAGACTGCTTGTCTGCGTTAAAATGATAGTAAATGTGCAGTTTGCATTTTCTTATGAGAGAATGATCCAAACCTGAATGTTATAGTGTAAATAGACTTGCCTTTGTAAAATAAAGCAATTTTGCCTACAAGGACTCATTTGCACCTAATTGTCGTGAAGCATGTAAACACAACTTGTCTGCGTAAAAATGATAGTAAATATGCAGTTTTCATTTTCTAATGAGAGAATGATCCAAACCTGAATGTTATAGTGTAAGTAGACTTACCTTTGTGAAATAAAAGCAATTTTGCCTATAAGGACTCATTTGCACCTAATTGTCATAAAGCATGTAAATACCGCTTATCTGCGTGAAAATAATAGGAAATGATCAGTTTGCATTATCTTTTGAGAAAATAATCCAAACCTGAATATTATAGTGTAAATAGACTTACCTTTGTAAAATAAAGCAATTTTGCCTATTAGGACTCATTTTCACCTAATTGTCATAAAGCATGTAAATACTACTTGTCTGCGTGAAAATAATAGAAAATGATCAGTTTGCATTATCTTTTAAGAGAATGATCCAAACCTGAATGTTATAGTGTAAATAGACCTATTTTTGTGAAATAAAGCAATTTTGCCTATTAGGACTCATTTGCACGCAATTGTCGTGAAGCATGTAAAAACTGCTTGTCTGATGTAAAAATGATAGTAAATATGCAGTTTTCATTTTCTTATGAGAGAATGATCCAAACCTGATTGTTATAGTGAAAGTAGACTTACCTTTGTGAAATAAAACAATTTTGCCTTTAAGGACTCATTTGCACGCAATTGTCGTGAAGCATGTAAAAACTGCTTGTCTGCGTTAAAATAATGGTTAATATGCAGTTTGCATTTTCTTATGAGAGAATGATCCAAACCTGAATGTTATAGTGAAAGTAGACTTACCTTTGTGAAATAAAACAATTTTGCCTTTAAGGACTCATTTCCACCTAATTGTCGTAAAGCATGTAAAAACTGCTTGTCAGCGTTAAAATAATGGTTAATATGCAGTTTGCATTTTCTTATGAGAGAATGATCCAAACCTGAATGTTATAGTGTAAATAGACTTACCTTCATGAAATAAAGCAATTTTGCCTATAAGGACTCATTTGCCCCTAATTGTCATAAAGCATGTAAAAACTGCTTGTATGCGTTAAAATAATCGTTAATATGCAGATTGCATTTTCTTATGAGAGAATGATCCAAACCTGAATGCAATAGTTTAAATAGACTTATATTTGTAAAATAAAGCAATTTTGCCTATAAGGACTCATTTGCACGCAATTGTCGTGAAGCATGTAAAAACTGCTTGTCTGCGTTAAAATAATGGTTAATATGCAGTTTGCATTTTCTTATGAGAGAATGATCCAAACCTGAATGTTATAGTGAAAGTAGACTTACCTTTGTGAAATAAAACAATTTTGCCTTTAAGGACTTATTTCCACCTAATTGTCGTAAAGCATGTAAAAACTGCTTGTCAGCGTTAAAATGATAGTAAATATGCAGTTTGCATTTTCTTAAGAGAGAATGATCCAAACCTGAATGTTATAGTGTAAATAGACTTACCTTCATGAAATAAAGCAATTTTGCCTATAAGGCCACATTTGCACCTTATTGTCATAAAGCATGTAAAAAATGCTTGTATGCGTTAAAATAATAGTTAATATGCAGTATATATTTTCTTATGAGAGAATGATCCAAACCTGAATGTTATAGTGTAAGTAGACTTACCTTCATGAAATAAAGCAATTTTGCCTATAAGGACTAATTTGCATCTAATTGTCGTAAAGCATGTAAAGACTGCTTGTCTGCGTTAAAATGATAGTAAATGTGCAGTTTGCATTTTCTTATGAGAGAATGATCCAAACCTGAATGTTATAGTGTAAATAGACTTGCCTTTGTAAAATAAAGCAATTTTGCCTATAAGGACTCATTTGCACCTAATTGTCGTGAAGCATGTAAACACAACTTGTCTGCGTAAAAATGATAGTAAATATGCAGTTTTCATTTTCTAATGAGAGAATGATCCAAACCTGAATGTTATAGTGTAAGTAGACTTACCTTTGTGAAATAAAAGCAATTTTGCGTATAAGGACTCATTTGCACCTAATTGTCATAAAGCATGTAAATACTGCTTATCTGCGTGAAAATAATAGGAAATGATCAGTTTGCATTATCTTTTGAGAAAATAATCCAAACCTGAATATTATAGTGTAAATAGACTTACCTTTGTAAAATAAAGCAATTTTGCCTATTAGGACTCATTTTCACCTAATTGTCATAAAGCATGTAAATACTACTTGTCTGCGTGAAAATAATAGAAAATGATCAGTTTGCATTATCTTTTAAGAGAATGATCCAAACCTGAATGTTATAGTGTAAATAGACCTATTTTTGTGAAATAGAGCAATTTTGCCTATTAGGACTCATTTGCACGCAATTGTCGTGAAGCATGTAAAAACTGCTTGTCTGATGTAAAAATGATAGTAAATATGCAGTTTTCATTTTCTTATGAGAGAATGATCCAAACCTGATTGTTATAGTGAAAGTAAACTTACCTTTGTGAAATAAAACAATTTTGCCTTTAAGGACTCATTTGCACGCAATTGTCGTGAAGCATGTAAAAACTGCTTGTCTGCGTTAAAATAATGGTTAATATGCAGTTTGCATTTTCTTATGAGAGAATGATCCAAACCTGAATGTTATAGTGAAAGTAGACTTACCTTTGTGAAATAAAACAATTTTGCCTTTAAGGACTCATTTCCACCTAATTGTCGTAAAGCATGTAAAAACTGCTTGTCTGCGTTAAAATAATGGTTAATATGCAGTTTGCATTTTCTTATGAGAGCATAATCCAAACCTGAATGTTATAGTGTAAATAGACTAACTGTCATGAAATAAAGCAATTTTGCCTATAAGGACCCATTTGCCCCTAATTGTCATAAAGCATGTAAAAACTGCTTGTCTGCGTGAAAATGATAGTCAATATTCAGTTTGCATTTTCTTATGAGAGAATGATCCAAACCTGTATGTTATAGTGTAAATAGACTTACCCTCATGAAATAAATCAATTTTCCTATAAGGACTCATTTTCACTTAATTGTCATAAAGCATGTAAATACTACTTGTCTGCGTGAAAATAATAGAAAATGATCAGTTTGCATTATCTTTTGAGAGAATGATCCAAACCTGAATGTTATAGTGTAAATAGACTTACCTTTGTGAAATAAAGCAATTTTGCCTATTAGGACTCATTTGCACGCAATTGTCGTGAAGCATGTAAAAAGTGCTTGTCTGCGTCAAAATAATGGTTAATATGCAGTTTGCATTTTCTTATGAGAGAATGATCCAAACCTGATTGTTATAGTGGAAGTAGACTTACCTTTGTGAAATAAAACAATTTTGCCTTTAAGGACTTATTAGCACCGAATTGTCGTAAAACATGTAAAAACTGCTTGTCTGCGTGAAAATGATAGTAAATATGCAGTTTGCATTTTCTTATGAGAGAATGATCCAAACCTGAATGTCATAGTGTAAATAGACTTACCCTTATGAAATAAAGCAATTTTGCCTATAAAGACTCATTTGCACCTAATTGTCATAAAGCATAAAAAACTGCTTGTCTGCGTTTAAATAATGGTTAATATGCAGTTTGCATTTTCTTATGAGAGAATGATCCAAACCTGAATGTTATAGTGTAAATAGACTTACCTTCATGAAATAAAGCAATTTTGCCTATAAGGACTCATTTGCCCCTAATTGTCATGTAGCATGTAAAAACTGCTTTTCTGCGTTAAAATAATGGTTAATATGCAGTTTGCATTTTCTTATGAGAGAATAATCCAAACCTAAGTGTTATAGTGTAAATAGACTTACACTCAAGAAATAAAGCAATTTTGCCTATAAGGACTCATTTGCACCTAATTGTCATAAAGCATGTAAAAACTGCTTGTATGCGTTTAAAAAAATAGTAAATATGCAGTTTGCATTTTCTTATGAGAGAATGATCCAAACCTAAATGTTATAGTGTAAATAGACTAACCCTCATGAAATAAAGCAATTTTGCCTATAAGGACTCATTTGCACCTAATTGTCATAAAGCTTGTAAAAACTGCTTGTATGCGTTAAAATAATAGTTAATATGCAGTTTGCATTTTCTTATGAGAGAATGATCCAAACCTGAATTTTATAGTTTAAGTAAACTTACCTTTGTAAAATAAAGCAATTTTGCCTATAAGGACTCAATTGCACCTAATTGTCGTAAAGCATGTAAAAACTGCTTGTCTGCGTTAAAATAATGGTTAATATGCAGTTTGCATTTTCTTATGAGAGAATGATCCAAACCTGAATGTTATAGTGTAAATAGACTTACCTTCATGAAATAAAGCAATTTTGCCTATAAGGACTCATTTTCCCCTAATTGTCATAAAGCATGTAAAAACTGCTTGTATGCGTTAAAATAATGGTTAATATGCAGTTTGCATTTTCTTATGAGAGAATTATCCAAACATGAATGTTATAGTGTAAATAGACTTACCTTCATGAAATAAAGCAATTTTGCCTATAAGGACTAATTTGCACCTAATTGTCGTAAAGCATGTGAAAACTGATTGTCTGCGTTAAAATGATAGTAAATGTGCAGTTTGCATTTTCTTATGAGAGAATGATCCAAACCTGAATGTTATAGTGTAAATAGACTTACCTTCATGAAATAAAGCAATTTTGCCTATAAGGACTCATTTGCCCCTAATTGCCATAAAGCATGTAAAAACTGCTTGTAAGCGTTAAAATGATAGTAAATATGCAGTTTGCATTTTCTTATGAGAGAATGATCCAAACCTGAATGTTATAGTGTAAATAGACTTACCCTCATGAAATAAAGCAATTTTGCCTATAAGGACTCATTTGCCCCTAATTGCCATAAAGCATGTAAAAACTGCTTGTAAGCGTTAAAATGATAGTAAATATGCAGTTTGCATTTTCTTATGAGAGAATAATCCAAACCTGAATGTTATAGTGTAAGTAAACTTACCTTTGTGAAATAAAGCAATTTTGCCTATAAGGACTCATTTGCACCTAATTGTTGTAAAGCATGTAAAGACTGCTTGTCTGCGTTAAAATAATGGTTAATATGCAGTTTGCATTTTCTTATGAGAGAATGATCCAAACCTGAATGTTATAGTGAAAGTAGACTTACCTTTGTAAAATAAAGCAATTTTGCCTATATAGACTCATTTGCACCTAATTGTCATAAAGCATGTAAAAATTGCTTTTCTGCGTTAAAATAATGGTTAATATGCAGTTTGCATTTTTTTATGTGAGAATGATCCAAACCTGAATGTTATAGTGTAAGTAGACTTACCTTCATGAAATAAAGCAATTTTGCTTATAAGGACTAATTTGCATCTAATTGTCGTAAAGCATGTAAAGACTGCTTGTCTGCGTTAAAATGATAGTAAATATGCAGTTTGCGTTTTCTTATGAGAGAATGATCCAAACCTGAATGTTATAGTGTAAATAGACTTGCCTTTGTAAAAAAAAGCAATTTTGCCTATAAGGACTCATTTGCACCTAATTGTCGTGAAGCATGTAAAAACTACTTGTCTGCGTAAAAATGATAGTAAATATGCAGTTTTCATTTTCTATTGAGAGAATGATCCAAACCTGAATGTTGTAGTGTAAGTAGACTTACCTTTGTAAAATAAAAGCAATTTTACCTATAAGGACTCATTTGCACCTAATTGTCATAAAGCATGTAAATACTGCTTATCTGCGTGAAAATAATAGGAAATGATCATTTTGCATTATCTTTTGAGAAAATGATCCAAACCTGAATATTATAGTGTAAATAGACTTACCTTTGTAAAATAAAGCAATTTTGCCTATAAGGACTCATTTTCACCTAATTGTCATAAAGCATGTAAATACTACTTGTCTGCGTGAAAATAATAGAAAATGATCAGTTTGCATTATCTTTTGAGAGAATGATCCAAACCTGAATGTTATAGTGTAAATAGACTAACCTTTGTAAAATAAAGCAATTTTGCCTATTAGGACTCATTTGCACGCAATTGTCGTGAAGCATGTAAAAACTGCTTGTCTGCGTCAAAATAATGGTTAATATGCAGTTTGCATTTTCTTATGAGAGAATGATCCAAACCTGATTGTTATAGTGAAAGTAGACTTACCTTTGTGAAATAAAACAATTTTGCCTTTAAGGACTTATTTGCACCTAATTGTCGTAAAACATGTAAAAACTGCTTGTCTGCGTAAAAATGATAGTAAATATGCAGTTTGCATTCTCTTATGAGAGAATAATCCAAACCTGAATGTTATAGTGTAAATAGACTTACCCTCATGAAATAAAGCAATTTTGCCTTTAAGGACTCATTTGCACGCAATTGTCGTGAAGCATGTAAAAACTGCTTGTCTGCGTTAAAATAATGGTTAATATGCAGTTTGCATTTTCTTATGAGAGAATGATCCAAACATGAATGTTATAGTGAAAGTAGACTTACCTTTGTGAAATAAAACAATTTTGCCTTTAAGGACTTATTTCCACCTAATTGTCGTAAAGCATGTAAAAACTGCTTGTCAGCGTTAAAATAATGGTTAATATGCAGTTTGCATTTTCTTATGAGAGAATGATCCAAACCTGAATGTTATAGTGAAAGTAGACTTACCTTTGTGAAATAAAACAATTTTGCCTTTAAGGACTTATTTGCACCTAATTGTCGTAAACCATGTAAAAACTGCTTGTCTGCGTGAAAATGATAGTCAATATTCAGTTTGCATTTTCTTATGAGAGAATGATCCAAACCTGAATGGTATAGTGTAAATAGACGTACCCTCACGAAATAAAGCAATTTTGCCTATAAGGACTTATTTGCACCGAATTGTCATAAAGCATGTAAAAACTGCTTGTATGCGTTAAAATAATAGTTAATATGCAGTTTGCATTTTCTTGTGAGAGAATGTCCAAACCTGAATGTTATAGTGTAAATAGACTTACCTTTGTAAAATAAAGAATTTTGCCTATAAGGACTCATTTGCACCTAATTGTCGTAAAGCATGTAAAAAATGCTTGTCTGCGTTAAAATAATGGTTAATATGCAGTTTGCATTTTCTTATGAGAGAATGATCCAAACCTGAATGTTATAGTGTAAATAGACTTACACTCATGAAATAAAGCAATTTTGCCTATAAGGACTCATTTGCACCTAATTGTCATAAAGCATGTAAAAACTGCTTGTATGCGTTAAAATGATAGTAAATATGCAGTTTGCATTTTCTTATGAGAGAATGATTTAAACCTAAATGTTATAGTGTAAATAGACTAACCCTCATGAAATAAAGCAATTTTGCCTATAAGGACTCATTTGCAAATAATTGTCATAAAGCATGTAAAAACTGCTTGTATGCGTTAAAATAATAGTTAATATGCAGTTTGCATTTTCTTATGAGAGAATGATCCAAACCTGAATTTTATAGTTTAAGTAAACTTAACTTTGTAAAATAAAGCAATTTTGCCTATAAGGACTCAATTGCACCTAATTGTCGTAAAGCATGTAAAAACTGCTTGTCTGCGTTAAAATAATGGTTAATATGCAATTTGCATTTTCTTATGAGAGAATGATCCAAACCTGAATGTTATAGTGTAAATAGACTTACCTTCATGAAATAAAGCAATTTTGCCTATAAGGACTCATTTGCCCCTAATTGTCATAAAGCATGTAAAAACTGCTTGTAAGCGTTAAAATGATAGTAAATATGCAGTTTGCATTTTCTTATGAGAGAATGATCCAAATCTGAATGTTATAGTGTAAATAGACTTACCCTCATGAAATAAAGCAATTTTGCCTATAAGGACTCATTTGCACCGAATTGTCATAAAGCTTATAAAAACTGCTTGTATGCGTTAAAATAATAGTTAATATGCAGTTTGCATTTTCTTATGAGAGAATGATCCAAACCTGAATGTTATAGTGTAAGTAAACTTACCTTTGTAAAATAAAGCAATTTTGCCTATAAGGACTCATTTGCACCTAATTGTTGTAAAGCATGTAAAGACTGCTTGTCTGCGTTAAAATAATGGTTAATATGCAGTTTGCATTTTCTTATGAGAGAATGGTCCAAACCTGAATGTTATAGTGAAAGTAGATTTACCTTTGTAAAATAAAGCAATTTTGCCTATATAGACTCATTTGCGCCTAATTGTCATAAAGCATGTAAAAACTGCTTGTCTGCGTTATAATAATGGTTAATATGCAGTTTGCATTTTTTTATGAGAGAATGATCCAAACCTGAATGTTATAGTGTAAATAGACATACCTTCATGAAATAAAGCAATTTTGCCTATAAGGACTCATTTACCCCTAATTGTCATAAAGCATGTAAAAACTGCTTGTCTGCGTTAAAATAATAGTTAATATGCAGTTTGCATTTTCTTATGAGAGAATGATTCAAACCTGAATGTTATAGTGAAAGTAGACTTACCTTTGTGAAATAAAACAATTTTGCCTTTAAGGACTTATTTGCACCTAATTGTCGTAAACCATGTAAAAACTGCTTGTCTGCGTGAAAATGATAGTCAATATTCAGTTTGCATTTTCTTATGAGAGAATGATCCAAACCTGAATGGTATAGTGTAAATAGACGTACCCTCACGAAATAAAGCAATTTTGCCTATAAGGACTCATTTGCACCTAATTGTCATAAAGCATGTAAATACTACTTGACTGCGTGAAAATAATAGAAAATGATCAGTTTGCATTATCTTTTGAGAGAATGATCCAAACCTGAATGTTATAGTGTAAATAGACTTACCTTTGTGAAATAAAGCAATTTTGCCTATTAGGACTCATTTGCACGCAATTGTCGTGAAGCATGTAAAAACTGCTTGTATGCGTTAAAATGATAGTAAATATGCAGTTTGCATTTTCTTATGAGAGAATGATTTAAACCTAAATGTTATAGTGTAAATAGACTAACCCTCATGAAATAAAGCAATTTTGCCTATAAGGACTCATTTGCAAATAATTGTCATAAAGCTTTTAAAAACTGCTTGTATGCGTTAAAATAATAGTTAATATGCAGTTTGCATTTTCTTATGAGAGAATGATCCATACCTGAATTTTATAGTTTAAGTAAACTTAACTTTGTAAAATAAAGCAATTTTGCCTATAAGGACTCAATTGCACCTAATTGTCGTAAAGCATGTAAAAACTGCTTGTCTGCGTTAAAATAATGGTTAATATGCAGTTTGCATTTTCTTATGAGAGAATGATCCAAACCTGAATGTTATAGTGTAAATAGACTTACCTTCATGAAATAAAGCAATTTTGCCTATAAGGACTCATTTGCCCCTAATTGTCATAAAGCATGTAAAAACTGCTTGTAAGCGTTAAAATGATAGTAAATATGCAGTTTGCATTTTCTTATGAGAGAATGATCCAAATCTGAATGTTATAGTGTAAATAGACTTACCCTCATGAAATAAAGCAATTTTGCCTATAAGGACTCATTTGCACCGAATTGTCATAAAGCTTATAAAAACTGCTTGTATGCGTTAAAATAATAGTTAATATGCAGTTTGCATTTTCTTATGAGAGAATGATCCAAACCTGAATGTTATAGTGTAAGTAAACTTACCTTTGTGAAATAAAGCAATTTTGCCTATAAGGACTCATTTGCACCTAATTGTTGTAAAGCATGTAAAGACTGCTCGTCTGCGTTAAAATAATGGTTACTATGCAGTTTGCATTTTCTTATGAGAGAATGGTCCAAACCTGAATGTTATAGTGAAAGTAGATTTACCTTTGTAAAATAAAGCAATTTTGCCTATATAGACTCATTTGCGCCTAATTGTCATAAAGCATGTAAAAACTGCCTGTCTGCGTTATAATAATGGTTAATATGCAGTTTGCATTTTTTTATGAGAGAATGATCCAAACCTGAATGTTATAGTGTAAATAGACATACCTTCATGAAATAAAGCAATTTTGCCTATAAGGACTCATTTACCCCTAATTGTCATAAAGCATGTAAAAACTGCTTGTCTGCGTTAAAATAATACTTAATATGCAGTTTGCATTTTCTTATGAGAGAATGATCTAAACCTGAATGGTATAGTGTACATAGACGTACCCTCACGAAATAAAGCAATTTTGCCTATAAGGACTCATTTGCACCTAATTGTCATAAATCATGTAAATACTACTTGACTGCGTGAAAATAATAGAAAATGATCAGTTTGCATTATCTTTTGAGAGAATGATCCAAACCTGAATGTTATAGTGTAAATAGACTTACCTTTGTGAAATAAAGCAATTTTGTCTATTAGGACTCATTTGCACGCAATTGTCGTGAAGCATGTAAAAACTGCTTGTCTGCGTCAAAATAATGGTTAGTGTGCAGTTTGCATTTTCTAATGAGAGATAGATCCAAACCTGATTGTTATAGTGAAAGTAGACTTACCTTTGTGAAATAACACAATTTTGCCTTTAAGGACTTATTTGCACCTTATTGTCGTAAAACATGTAAAAACTGCTTGTCTGCGTGAAAATGATAGTAAATATGCAGTTTGCATTTTCTTATGAGAGAATGATCCAAACCTGAATGTTATAGTGTAAGTAAACTTACCTTTGTGAAATAAAGCAATTTTGCCTATAAGGACTCATTTGCACCTAATTGTTGTAAAGCATGTAAAGACTGCTTGTCTGCGTTAAAATAATGGTTAATATGCAGTTTGCATTTTCTTATGAGAGAATGGTCCAAACCTGAATGTTATAGTGAAAGTAGATTTACCTTTGTAAAATAAAGCAATTTTGCCTATATAGACTCATTTGCACCGAATTGTCATAAAGCTTATAAAAACTGCTTGTATGCGTTAAAATAATAGTTAATATGCAGTTTGCATTTTCTTATGAGAGAATGATCCAAACCTGAATGTTATAGTGAAAGTAGACTTACCTTTGTGAAATAAAACAATTTTGCCTTTAAGGACTTATTTGCACCTAATTGTCGTAAACCATTTAAAAACTGCTTGTCTGCGTGAAAATGATAGTCAATATTCAGTTTGCATTTTCTTATGAGAGAATGATCTAAACCTGAATGGTATAGTGTAAATAGACGTACCCTCACGAAATAAAGCAATTTTGCCTATAAGGACTCATTTGCACCTAATTGTCATAAAGCATGTAAATACTACTTGACTGCGTGAAAATAATAGAAAATGATCAGTTTGCATTATCTTTTGAGAGAATGATCCAAACCTGAATGTTATAGTGTAAATAGACTTACCTTTGTGAAATAAAGCAATTTTGCCTATTAGGACTCATTTGCACGCAATTGTCGTGAAGCATGTAAAAACTGCTTGTCTGCGTCAAAATAATGGTTAATGTGCAGTTTGCATTTTCTAATGAGAGATAGATCCAAACCTGATTGTTATAGTGAAAGTAGACTTACCTTTGTGAAATAACACAATTTTGCCTTTAAGGACTTATTTGCACCTTATTGTCGTAAAACATGTAAAAACTGCTTGTCTGCGTGAAAATGATAGTAAATATGCAGTTTGCATTTTCTTATGAGAGAATGATCCAAACCTGAATGTTATAGTGTAAATAGACTTACCTTCATGAAATAAAGCAATTTTGCCTATAAAGACTCATTTGCCCCTAATTGTCATAAAGCATGTAAAAACTGCTTGTATGCGTTAAAATAATAGTTAATATGCAGTTAGCATTTTCTTATGAGAGAATGACCCAAACCTGAATGTTATAGTGTAAATAGACTTACCTTTGTAAAATAAAGAATTTTGCCTATAAGGACTCATTTGCCCGCAATTGTCGTAAAGCATGTAAAAACTGCTTGTCTGCGTTAAAATAATGGTTAATATGCAGTTTGCAATTTCTTATGAGAGAATAATCCAAACCTGAATGTTATAGTGTAAATAGACTTACACTCATGAAATAAAGCAATTTTGCCTATAAGGACTCATTTGCACCTAATTGTCATAAAGCATGTAAAAACTGCTTGTATGCGTTAAATTGATAGTAAATATGCAGTTTGCATTTTCTTATGAGAGAATGATCCAAACCTAAATGTTATAGTCTAAATAGACTAACCCTCATGAAATAAAGCAATTTTGCCTATAAGGACTCATTTGCAAATAATTGTCATAAAGCTTGTAAAAACTGCTTGTATGCGTTAAAATAATAGTTAATATGCAGTTTGCATTTTCTTATGAGAGAATGATCCAAACCTGAATGTTATAGTGAAAGTAGATTTACCTTTGTAAAATAAAGCAATTTTGCCTATATAGACTCATTTGCACCTAATTGTCATAAAGCATGTAAAAACTGCTTGTCTGCTTTATAATAATGGTTAATATGCAGTTTGCATTTTTTTATGAGAGAATGATCCAAACCTGAATGTTATAGTGTAAATAGACTTGCCTTTGTAAAATAAAGCAATTTTGCCTATAAGGACTCATTTGCACCTTATTGTCGTGAAGCATGTAAACACAACTTGTCTGCGTAAAAATGATAGTAAATATGCAGTTTTCATTTTCTAATGAGAGAATGATCCAAACCTGAATGTTATAGTGTAAGTAGACTTACCTTTGTGAAATAAAAGCAATTTTGCCTATTAGGACTCATTTTCACCTAATTGTCATAAAGCATGTAAATACTACTTGTCTGCGTGAAAATAATAGAAAATGATCAGTTTGCATTATCTTTTAAGAGAATGATCCAAACCTGAATGTTATAGTGTAAATAGACCTATTTTTGTGAAATAGAGCAATTTTGCCTATTAGGACTCATTTGCACGCAATTGTCGTGAAGCATGTAAAAACTGCTTGTCTGATGTAAAAATGATAGTATATATGCAGTTTTCATTTTCTTATGAGAGAATGATCCAAACCTGATTGTTATAGTGAAAGTAGACTTACCTTTGTGAAATAAAACAATTTTGCCTTTAAGGACTCATTTGCACGCAATTGTCGTGAAGCATGTAAAAACTGCTTGTCTGCGTTAAAATAATGGTTAATATGCAGTTTGCATTTTCTTATGAGAGAATGATCCAAACCTGAATGTTATAGTGAAAGTAGACATACCTTTGTGAAATAAAACAATTTTGCCTTTAAGGACTCATTTCCACCTAATTGTCGTAAAGCATGTAAAAACTGCTTGTCAGCGTTAAAATAATGGTTAATATGCAGTTTGCATTTTCTTATGAGAGAATGATCCAAACCTGAATGTTATAGTGTAAATCGACTAACTTTCATGAAATAAAGCAATTTTGCCTATAAGGACTCATTTGCCCCTAATTGTCATAAAGCATGTAAAAACTGCTTGTATGCGTTAAAATAATCGTTAATATGCAGATTGCATTTTCTTATGAGAGAATGATCCAAACCTGAATGCAATAGTGTAAATAGACTTATATTTGTAAAATAAAGCAATTTTGCCTATAAGGACTCATTTGCACGCAATTGTCGTGAAGCATGTAAAAACTGCTTGTCTGCGTTAAAATAATGGTTAATATGCAGTTTGCATTTTCTTATGAGAGCATAATCCAAACCTGAATGTTATAGTGTAAATAGACTAACTGTCATGAAATAAAGCAATTTTGCCTATAAGGACCCATTTGCCCCTAATTGTCATAAAGCATGTAAAAACTGCTTGTCTGCGTGAATATGATAGTCAATATTCAGTTTGCATTTTCTTATGAGAGAATGATCCAAACCTGAATGTTATAGTGTAAATAGACTTACCCTCATGAAATAAATCAATTTTCCTATAAGGACTCATTTTCACTTAATTGTCATAAAGCATGTAAATACTACTTGTCTGCGAGAAAATAATAGAAAATGATCAGTTTGCATTATCTTTTGAGAGAATGATCCAAACCTGAATGTTATAGTGTAAATAGACTTACCTTTGTGAAATAAAGCAATTTTGCCTATTAGGACTCATTTGCACGCAATTGTCGTGAAGCATGTAAAAAGTGCTTGTCTGCGTCAAAATAATGGTTAATATGCAGTTTGCATTTTCTTATGAGAGAATGATCCAAACCTGATTGTTATAGTGGAAGTAGACTTACCTTTGTGAAATAAAACAATTTTGCCTTTAAGGACTTATTAGCACCGAATTGTCGTAAAACATGTAAAAACTGCTTGTCTGCGTGAAAATGATAGTAAATATGCAGTTTGCATTTTCTTATGAGAGAATGATCCAAACCTAAATGTCATAGTGTAAATAGACTTACCCTTATGAAATAAAGCAATTTTGCCTATAAAGACTCATTTGCACCTAATTGTCATAAAGCATAAAAAACTGCTTGTCTGCGTTTAAATAATGGTTAATATGCAGTTTGCATTTTCTTATGAGAGAATGATCCAAACCTGAATGTTATAGTGTAAATAGACTTACCTTCATGAAATAAAGCAATTTTGCCTATAAGGACTCATTTGCCCCTAATTGTCATGTAGCATGTAAAAACTGCTTTTCTGCGTTAAAATAATGGTTAATATGCAGTTTGCATTTTCTTATGAGAGAATAATCCAAACCTAAGTGTTATAGTGTAAATAGACTTACACTCAAGAAATAAAGCAATTTTGCCTATAAGGACTCATTTGCACCTAATTGTCATAAAGCATGTAAAAACTGCTTGTATGCGTTTAAAAAAATAGTAAATATGCAGTTTGCATTTTCTTATGAGAGAATGATCCAAACCTAAATGTTATAGTGTAAATAGACTAACCCTCATGAAATAAAGCAATTTTGCCTATAAGGACTCATTTGCACCTAATTGTCATAAAGCTTGTAAAAACTGCTTGTATGCGTTAAAATAATCGTTAATATGCAGTTTGCATTTTCTTATGAGAGAATGATCCAAACCTGAATTTTATAGTTTAAGTAAACTTACCTTTGTAAAATAAAGCAATTTTGCCTATAAGGACTCAATTGCACCTAATTGTCGTAAAGCATGTAAAAACTGCTTGTCTGCGTTAAAATAATGGTTAATATGCAGTTTGCATTTTCTTATGAGAGAATGATCCAAACCTGAATGTTATAGTGTAAATAGACTTACCTTCATGAAATAAAGCAATTTTGCCTATAAGGACTCATTTGCACCTAATTGTCGTGAAGCATGTAAAAACAACTTGTCTGCGTAAAAATGATAGTAAATATGCAGTTTTCATTTTCTAATGAGAGAATGATCCAAACCTGAATGTTATAGTCTAAATAGACTTACCTTTGTAAAATAAAGCAATTTTGCCTATAAGGACTCATTTGCACGCAATTGTCGTAAAGAAAGTAAAAACTGCTTGTCTGCGTTAAAATAATGGTTAAAATGCAGTTTGCATTTTCTTATGAGAGAATGATCCAAACCTGAATGTTATAGTGAAAGTAGACTTACCTTTGTGAAATAAAGCAATTCTGCCTATTTGGACTCATCTGCACCTAATTGTCATGAAGCATGTAAATACTGCTTGTCTGCGTGAAAATAATAGAAATTGATCAGTTTGCATTATCTTTTGAGAAAATGATCCAAACCTGAATGTTATAATGTAAATAGACTAACCTTTGAAAAATAAAGCAATTTTGCCTATAAGGACTCATTTGCACGCAATTGCCGTGAAGCATGTAAAAACTGCTTGTCTGCGTTAAAATAATGGTTAATATGCAGTTTGCATTTTCTTATGAGAGAATGATCCAACCCTGAATATTATAGTGAAAGTAGACTTACCTTTGTGAAATAAAGCAATTCTGCCTATTAGGACACATTTGCACCTAATTGTCATAAAGCATGTGAATACTGCTTGTCTGCATGAAAATAATAGGAAATTATCAGTTTGCATTATCTTTTGAGAGAATGATCCAAACCTGAATGTTATAGTGTAAGTAGACTTACCTTCATGAAATAAAGCAATTTTGCCTATAAGGACTCATTTGCACCTAATTGTCATAAAGCATGTAAAAACTGCTTGTATGCGTTAAAATAATAGTTAATATGCAGTTTGCATTTTCTCATTAGAGAATGATCCAAACCTGAATGTTATAGTGTAAGTAGACTTACCTTCATGAAATAAAGCATTTTTGCCTATAAGAACTAATTTGCACCTAATTGTCGTAAGCATGTAAAAACTGCTTGTCTGCGTTAAAATGATAGTAAATGTGCAGTTTGCATTTTCTTATGAGAGAATGATCCAAACCTGAATGTGTATAGTATTGACTTACCTTCGTGAAATAAAGCAATTTTGCCTATAAGGACTCATTTGCCCCTAATTGTCATAAAGCATGTAAAAACTGCTTGTATGCGTTAAAATAATAGTTAATATGCAGTTTGCATTTTCTTATGAGAGGATGATCCAAACCTGAATGTTATACTGTAAGTAGACTTACCTTCATGAAATAAAGCAATTTTGCCTATAAGGACTAATTTGCACCTAATTGTCGTAAAGCATGTAAAAACTGCTTGTCTGCGTTAAAATGATACTAAATGTGCAATTTGCATTTTCTTATGAGAGAATTATCCAAACCTGAATGTTATAGTGTAAATAGACTTGCCTTTGTAAAATAAAGCAATTTTGCCTATAAGGACTAATTTGCACCCAATTGTCGTGAAGCATGTAAAAACTATTTGTCTGCGTAAAAATGATAGTAAATATGCAGTTTTCATTTTCTAATGAGAGAATGATCCAAACCTGAATGTTATAGTGTAAATGAACTTACCTTTGTAAAATAAAGAATTTAGCCTATAAGGACTCATTTGCACGCAATAGACGTGAATCATGTAAAAACTGCTTGTCTGCGTTAAAATAATGGTTAATATGCAGTTTGCATTTTCTTATGAGAGAATGATCCAAACCTGAATGTTATAGTGAAAATAGACTTACCTTTGTGAAATAAAACAATTTTGCCTTTAAGGACTTATTTCCACCTAATTGTCGTAAAGCATGTAAAAACTGCTTGTCAGCGTTAAAATGATAGTAAATATGCAGTTTGCATTTTCTTAAGAGAGAATGATCCAAACCTGAATGTTATAGTGTAAATAGACTTACCTTTGTGAAATAAAAGCAATTTTGCCTATAAGGCCACATTTGCACCTAATTGTCATAAAGCATGTAAAAAATGCTTGTATGCGTTAAAATAATAGTTAATATGCAGTATATATTTTCTTATGAGAGAATGATCCAAACCTGAATGTTATAGTGTAAGTAGACTTACCTTCATGAAATAAAGCAATTTTGCCTATAAGGACTAATTTGCATCTAATTGTCGTAAAGCATGTAAAGACTGCTTGTCTGCGTTAAAATGATAGTAAATGTGCAGTTTGCATTTTCTTATGAGAGAATGATCCAAACCTGAATGTTATAGTGTAAATAGACTTGCCTTTGTAAAATAAAGCAATTTTGCCTATAAGGACTCATTTGCACCTAATTGTCGTGAAGCATGTAAACACAACTTGTCTGCGTAAAAATGATAGTAAATATGCAGTTTTCATTTTCTAATGAGAGAATGATCCAAACCTGAATGTTATAGTGTAAGTAGACTTACCTTTGTGAAATAAAAGCAATTTTGCGTATAAGGACTCATTTGCACCTAATTGTCATAAAGCATGTAAATACTGCTTATCTGCGTGAAAATAATAGGAAATGATCAGTTTGCATTATCTTTTGAGAAAATAATCCAAACCTGAATATTATAGTGTAAATAGACTTACCTTTGTAAAATAAAGCAATTTTGCCTATTAGGACTCATTTTCACCTAATTGTCATAAAGCATGTAAATACTACTTGTCTGCGTGAAAATAATAGAAAATGATCAGTTTGCATTATCTTTTAAGAGAATGATCCAAACCTGAATGTTATAGTGTAAATAGACCTATTTTTGTGAAATAGAGCAATTTTGCCTATTAGGACTCATTTGCACGCAATTGTCGTGAAGCATGTAAAAACTGCTTGTCTGATGTAAAAATGATAGTAAATATGCAGTTTTCATTTTCTTATGAGAGAATGATCCAAACCTGATTGTTATAGTGAAAGTAAACTTACCTTTGTGAAATAAAACAATTTTGCCTTTAAGGACTCATTTGCACGCAATTGTCGTGAAGCATGTAAAAACTGCTTGTCTGCGTTAAAATAATGGTTAATATGCAGTTTGCATTTTCTTATGAGAGAATGATCCAAACCTGAATGTTATAGTGAAAGTAGACTTACCTTTGTGAAATAAAACAATTTTGCCTTTAAGGACTCATTTCCACCTAATTGTCGTAAAGCATGTAAAAACTGCTTGTCTGCGTTAAAATAATGGTTAATATGCAGTTTGCATTTTCTTATGAGAGCATAATCCAAACCTGAATGTTATAGTGTAAATAGACTAACTGTCATGAAATAAAGCAATTTTGCCTATAAGGACCCATTTGCCCCTAATTGTCATAAAGCATGTAAAAACTGCTTGTCTGCGTGAAAATGATAGTCAATATTCAGTTTGCATTTTCTTATGAGAGAATGATCCAAACCTGTATGTTATAGTGTAAATAGACTTACCCTCATGAAATAAATCAATTTTCCTATAAGGACTCATTTTCACTTAATTGTCATAAAGCATGTAAATACTACTTGTCTGCGTGAAAATAATAGAAAATGATCAGTTTGCATTATCTTTTGAGAGAATGATCCAAACCTGAATGTTATAGTGTAAATAGACTTACCTTTGTGAAATAAAGCAATTTTGCCTATTAGGACTCATTTGCACGCAATTGTCGTGAAGCATGTAAAAAGTGCTTGTCTGCGTCAAAATAATGGTTAATATGCAGTTTGCATTTTCTTATGAGAGAATGATCCAAACCTGATTGTTATAGTGGAAGTAGACTTACCTTTGTGAAATAAAACAATTTTGCCTTTAAGGACTTATTAGCACCGAATTGTCGTAAAACATGTAAAAACTGCTTGTCTGCGTGAAAATGATAGTAAATATGCAGTTTGCATTTTCTTATGAGAGAATGATCCAAACCTGAATGTCATAGTGTAAATAGACTTACCCTTATGAAATAAAGCAATTTTGCCTATAAAGACTCATTTGCACCTAATTGTCATAAAGCATAAAAAACTGCTTGTCTGCGTTTAAATAATGGTTAATATGCAGTTTGCATTTTCTTATGAGAGAATGATCCAAACCTGAATGTTATAGTGTAAATAGACTTACCTTCATGAAATAAAGCAATTTTGCCTATAAGGACTCATTTGCCCCTAATTGTCATGTAGCATGTAAAAACTGCTTTTCTGCGTTAAAATAATGGTTAATATGCAGTTTGCATTTTCTTATGAGAGAATAATCCAAACCTAAGTGTTATAGTGTAAATAGACTTACACTCAAGAAATAAAGCAATTTTGCCTATAAGGACTCATTTGCACCTAATTGTCATAAAGCATGTAAAAACTGCTTGTATGCGTTTAAAAAAATAGTAAATATGCAGTTTGCATTTTCTTATGAGAGAATGATCCAAACCTAAATGTTATAGTGTAAATAGACTAACCCTCATGAAATAAAGCAATTTTGCCTATAAGGACTCATTTGCACCTAATTGTCATAAAGCTTGTAAAAACTGCTTGTATGCGTTAAAATAATAGTTAATATGCAGTTTGCATTTTCTTATGAGAGAATGATCCAAACCTGAATTTTATAGTTTAAGTAAACTTACCTTTGTAAAATAAAGCAATTTTGCCTATAAGGACTCAATTGCACCTAATTGTCGTAAAGCATGTAAAAACTGCTTGTCTGCGTTAAAATAATGGTTAATATGCAGTTTGCATTTTCTTATGAGAGAATGATCCAAACCTGAATGTTATAGTGTAAATAGACTTACCTTCATGAAATAAAGCAATTTTGCCTATAAGGACTCATTTTCCCCTAATTGTCATAAAGCATGTAAAAACTGCTTGTATGCGTTAAAATAATGGTTAATATGCAGTTTGCATTTTCTTATGAGAGAATTATCCAAACATGAATGTTATAGTGTAAATAGACTTACCTTCATGAAATAAAGCAATTTTGCCTATAAGGACTAATTTGCACCTAATTGTCGTAAAGCATGTGAAAACTGATTGTCTGCGTTAAAATGATAGTAAATGTGCAGTTTGCATTTTCTTATGAGAGAATGATCCAAACCTGAATGTTATAGTGTAAATAGACTTACCTTCATGAAATAAAGCAATTTTGCCTATAAGGACTCATTTGCCCCTAATTGCCATAAAGCATGTAAAAACTGCTTGTAAGCGTTAAAATGATAGTAAATATGCAGTTTGCATTTTCTTATGAGAGAATGATCCAAACCTGAATGTTATAGTGTAAATAGACTTACCCTCATGAAATAAAGCAATTTTGCCTATAAGGACTCATTTGCCCCTAATTGCCATAAAGCATGTAAAAACTGCTTGTAAGCGTTAAAATGATAGTAAATATGCAGTTTGCATTTTCTTATGAGAGAATAATCCAAACCTGAATGTTATAGTGTAAGTAAACTTACCTTTGTGAAATAAAGCAATTTTGCCTATAAGGACTCATTTGCACCTAATTGTTGTAAAGCATGTAAAGACTGCTTGTCTGCGTTAAAATAATGGTTAATAATATGCAGTTTGCATTTTCTTATGAGAGAATGATCCAAACCTGAATGTTATAGTGAAAGTAGACTTACCTTTGTAAAATAAAGCAATTTTGCCTATATAGACTCATTTGCACCTAATTGTCATAAAGCATGTAAAAATTGCTTTTCTGCGTTAAAATAATGGTTAATATGCAGTTTGCATTTTTTTATGAGAGAATGATCCAAACCTGAATGTTATAGTGTAAGTAGACTTACCTTCATGAAATAAAGCAATTTTGCTTATAAGGACTAATTTGCATCTAATTGTCGTAAAGCATGTAAAGACTGCTTGTCTGCGTTAAAATGATAGTAAATATGCAGTTTGCGTTTTCTTATGAGAGAATGATCCAAACCTGAATGTTATAGTGTAAATAGACTTGCCTTTGTAAAAAAAAGCAATTTTGCCTATAAGGACTCATTTGCACCTAATTGTCGTGAAGCATGTAAAAACTACTTGTCTGCGTAAAAATGATAGTAAATATGCAGTTTTCATTTTCTATTGAGAGAATGATCCAAACCTGAATGTTGTAGTGTAAGTAGACTTACCTTTGTAAAATAAAAGCAATTTTACCTATAAGGACTCATTTGCACCTAATTGTCATAAAGCATGTAAATACTGCTTATCTGCGTGAAAATAATAGGAAATGATCATTTTGCATTATCTTTTGAGAAAATGATCCAAACCTGAATATTATAGTGTAAATAGACTTACCTTTGTAAAATAAAGCAATTTTGCCTATAAGGACTCATTTTCACCTAATTGTCATAAAGCATGTAAATACTACTTGTCTGCGTGAAAATAATAGAAAATGATCAGTTTGCATTATCTTTTGAGAGAATGATCCAAACCTGAATGTTATAGTGTAAATAGACTTACCTTTGTAAAATAAAGCAATTTTGCCTATTAGGACTCATTTGCACGCAATTGTCGTGAAGCATGTAAAAACTGCTTGTCTGCGTCAAAATAATGGTTAATATGCAGTTTGCATTTTCTTATGAGAGAATGATCCAAACCTGATTGTTATAGTGAAAGTAGACTTACCTTTGTGAAATAAAACAATTTTGCCTTTAAGGACTTATTTGCACCTAATTGTCGTAAAACATGTAAAAACTGCTTGTCTGCGTAAAAATGATAGTAAATATGCAGTTTGCATTCTCTTATGAGAGAATAATCCAAACCTGAATGTTATAGTGTAAATAGACTTACCCTCATGAAATAAAGCAATTTTGCCTTTAAGGACTCATTTGCACGCAATTGTCGTGAAGCATGTAAAAACTGCTTGTCTGCGTTAAAATAATGGTTAATATGCAGTTTGCATTTTCTTATGAGAGAATGATCCAAACATGAATGTTAAAGTGAAAGTAGACTTACCTTTGTGAAATAAAACAATTTTGCCTTTAAGGACTTATTTCCACCTAATTGTCGTAAAGCATGTAAAAACTGCTTGTCAGCGTTAAAATAATGGTTAATATGCAGTTTGCATTTTCTTATGAGAGAATGATCCAAACCTGAATGTTATAGTGAAAGTAGACTTACCTTTGTGAAATAAAACAATTTTGCCTTTAAGGACTTATTTGCACCTAATTGTCGTAAACCATGTAAAAACTGCTTGTCTGCGTGAAAATGATAGTCAATATTCAGTTTGCATTTTCTTATGAGAGAATGATCCAAACCTGAATGGTATAGTGTAAATAGACGTACCCTCACGAAATAAAGCAATTTTGCCTATAAGGACTTATTTGCACCGAATTGTCATAAAGCATGTAAAAACTGCTTGTATGCGTTAAAATAATAGTTAATATGCAGTTTGCATTTTCTTGTGAGAGAATGTCCAAACCTGAATGTTATAGTGTAAATAGACTTACCTTTGTAAAATAAAGAATTTTGCCTATAAGGACTCATTTGCACCTAATTGTCGTAAAGCATGTAAAAAATGCTTGTCTGCGTTAAAATAATGGTTAATATGCAGTTTGCATTTTCTTATGAGAGAATGATCCAAACCTGAATGTTATAGTGTAAATAGACTTACACTCATGAAATAAAGCAATTTTGCCTATAAGGACTCATTTGCACCTAATTGTCATAAAGCATGTAAAAACTGCTTGTATGCGTTAAAATGATAGTAAATATGCAGTTTGCATTTTCTTATGAGAGAATGATTTAAACCTAAATGTTATAGTGTAAATAGACTAACCCTCATGAAATAAAGCAATTTTGCCTATAAGGACTCATTTGCAAATAATTGTCATAAAGCATGTAAAAACTGCTTGTATGCGTTAAAATAATAGTTAATATGCAGTTTGCATTTTCTTATGAGAGAATGATCCAAACCTGAATTTTATAGTTTAAGTAAACTTAACTTTGTAAAATAAAGCAATTTTGCCTATAAGGACTCAATTGCACCTAATTGTCGTAAAGCATGTAAAAACTGCTTGTCTGCGTTAAAATAATGGTTAATATGCAATTTGCATTTTCTTATGAGAGAATGATCCAAACCTGAATGTTATAGTGTAAATAGACTTACCTTCATGAAATAAAGCAATTTTGCCTATAAGGACTCATTTGCCCCTAATTGTCATAAAGCATGTAAAAACTGCTTGTAAGCGTTAAAATGATAGTAAATATGCAGTTTGCATTTTCTTATGAGAGAATGATCCAAACCTGAATGGTATAGTGTAAATAGACGTACCCTCACGAAATAAAGCAATTTTGCCTATAAGGACTCATTTGCACCTAATTGTCATAAAGCATGTAAAAACTGCTTGTATGCGTTAAAATAATAGTTAATATGCAGTTTGCATTTTCTTATGAGAGAATGATCCAAACCTGAATTTTATAGTTTAAGTAAACTTAACTTTGTAAAATAAAGCAATTTTGCCTATAAGGACTCAATTGCACCTAATTGTCGTAAAGCATGTAAAAACTGCTTGTCTGCGTTAAAATAATGGTTAATATGCAGTTTGCATTTTCTTATGAGAGAATGATCCAAACCTGAATGGTATAGTGTAAATAGACTTACCTTCATGAAATAAAGCAATTTTGCCTATAAGGACTCATTTGCCCCTAATTGTCATAAAGCATGTAAAAACTGCTTGTAAGCGTTAAAATGATAGTAAATATGCAGTTTGCATTTTCTTATGAGAGAATGATCCAAATCTGAATGTTATAGTGTAAATAGACTTACCCTCATGAAATAAAGCAATTTTGCCTATAAGGACTCATTTGCACCGAATTGTCATAAAGCTTATAAAAACTGCTTGTATGCGTTAAAATAATAGTTAATATGCAGTTTGCATTTTCTTATGAGAGAATGATCCAAACCTGAATGTTATAGTGTAAGTAAACTTACCTTTGTGAAATAAAGCAATTTTGCCTATAAGGACTCATTTGCACCTAATTGTTGTAAAGCATGTAAAGACTGCTTGTCTGCGTTAAAATAATGGTTAATATGCAGTTTGCATTTTCTTATGAGAGAATGGTCCAAACCTGAATGTTATAGTGAAAGTAGATTTACCTTTGTAAAATAAAGCAATTTTGCCTATATAGACTCATTTGCGCCTAATTGTCATAAAGCATGTAAAAACTGCTTGTCTGCGTTATAATAATGGTTAATATGCAGTTTGCATTTTTTTATGAGAGAATGATCCAAACCTGAATGTTATAGTGTAAATAGACATACCTTCATGAAATAAAGCAATTTTGCCTATAAGGACTCATTTACCCCTAATTGTCATAAAGCATGTAAAAACTGCTTGTCTGCGTTAAAATAATAGTTAATATGCAGTTTGCATTTTCTTATGAGAGAATGATTCAAACCTGAATGTTATAGTGAAAGTAGACTTACCTTTGTGAAATAAAACAATTTTGCCTTTAAGGACTTATTTGCACCTAATTGTCGTAAACCATGTAAAAACTGCTTGTCTGCGTGAAAATGATAGTCAATATTCAGTTTGCATTTTCTTATGAGAGAATGATCCAAACCTGAATGGTATAGTGTAAATAGACGTACCCTCACGAAATAAAGCAATTTTGCCTATAAGGACTCATTTGCACCTAATTGTCATAAAGCATGTAAATACTACTTGACTGCGTGAAAATAATAGAAAATGATCAGTTTGCATTATCTTTTGAGAGAATGATCCAAACCTGAATGTTATAGTGTAAATAGACTTACCTTTGTGAAATAAAGCAATTTTGCCTATTAGGACTCATTTGCACGCAATTGTCGTGAAGCATGTAAAAACTGCTTGTATGCGTTAAAATGATAGTAAATATGCAGTTTGCATTTTCTTATGAGAGAATGATTTAAACCTAAATGTTATAGTGTAAATAGACTAACCCTCATGAAATAAAGCAATTTTGCCTATAAGGACTCATTTGCAAATAATTGTCATAAAGCTTTTAAAAACTGCTTGTATGCGTTAAAATAATAGTTAATATGCAGTTTGCATTTTCTTATGAGAGAATGATCCATACCTGAATTTTATAGTTTAGGTAAACTTAACTTTGTAAAATAAAGCAATTTTGCCTATAAGGACTCAATTGCACCTAATTGTCGTAAAGCATGTAAAAACTGCTTGTCTGCGTTAAAATAATGGTTAATATGCAGTTTGCATTTTCTTATGAGAGAATGATCCAAACCTGAATGTTATAGTGTAAATAGACTTACCTTCATGAAATAAAGCAATTTTGCCTATAAGGACTCATTTGCCCCTAATTGTCATAAAGCATGTAAAAACTGCTTGTAAGCGTTAAAATGATAGTAAATATGCAGTTTGCATTTTCTTATGAGAGAATGATCCAAATCTGAATGTTATAGTGTAAATAGACTTACCCTCATGAAATAAAGCAATTTTGCCTATAAGGACTCATTTGCACCGAATTGTCATAAAGCTTATAAAAACTGCTTGTATGCGTTAAAATAATAGTTAATATGCAGTTTGCATTTTCTTATGAGAGAATGATCCAAACCTGAATGTTATAGTGTAAGTAAACTTACCTTTGTGAAATAAAGCAATTTTGCCTATAAGGACTCATTTGCACCTAATTGTTGTAAAGCATGTAAAGACTGCTCGTCTGCGTTAAAATAATGGTTACTATGCAGTTTGCATTTTCTTATGAGAGAATGGTCCAAACCTGAATGTTATAGTGAAAGTAGATTTACCTTTGTAAAATAAAGCAATTTTGCCTATATAGACTCATTTGCGCCTAATTGTCATAAAGCATGTAAAAACTGCCTGTCTGCGTTATAATAATGGTTAATATGCAGTTTGCATTTTTTTATGAGAGAATGATCCAAACCTGAATGTTATAGTGTAAATAGACATACCTTCATGAAATAAAGCAATTTTGCCTATAAGGACTCATTTACCCCTAATTGTCATAAAGCATGTAAAAACTGCTTGTCTGCGTTAAAATAATACTTAATATGCAGTTTGCATTTTCTTATGAGAGAATGATCTAAACCTGAATGGTATAGTGTAAATAGACGTACCCTCACGAAATAAAGCAATTTTGCCTATAAGGACTCATTTGCACCTAATTGTCATAAATCATGTAAATACTACTTGACTGCGTGAAAATAATAGAAAATGATCAGTTTGCATTATCTTTTGAGAGAATGATCCAAACCTGAATGTTATAGTGTAAATAGACTTACCTTTGTGAAATAAAGCAATTTTGCCTATTAGGACTCATTTGCACGCAATTGTCGTGAAGCATGTAAAAACTGCTTGTCTGCGTCAAAATAATGGTTAGTGTGCAGTTTGCATTTTCTAATGAGAGATAGATCCAAACCTGATTGTTATAGTGAAAGTAGACTTACCTTTGTGAAATAACACAATTTTGCCTTTAAGGACTTATTTGCACCTTATTGTCGTAAAACATGTAAAAACTGCTTGTCTGCGTGAAAATGATAGTAAATATGCAGTTTGCATTTTCTTATGAGAGAATGATCCAAACCTGAATGTTATAGTGTAAGTAAACTTACCTTTGTGAAATAAAGCAATTTTGCCTATAAGGACTCATTTGCACCTAATTGTTGTAAAGCATGTAAAGACTGCTTGTCTGCGTTAAAATAATGGTTAATATGCAGTTTGCATTTTCTTATGAGAGAATGGTCCAAACCTGAATGTTATAGTGAAAGTAGATTTACCTTTGTAAAATAAAGCAATTTTGCCTATATAGACTCATTTGCACCGAATTGTCATAAAGCTTATAAAAACTGCTTGTATGCGTTAAAATAATAGTTAATATGCAGTTTGCATTTTCTTATGAGAGAATGATCTAAACCTGAATGGTATAGTGTAAATAGACGTACCCTCACGAAATAAAGCAATTTTGCCTATAAGGACTCATTTGCACCTAATTGTCATAAAGCATGTAAATACTACTTGACTGCGTGAAAATAATAGAAAATGATCAGTTTGCATTATCTTTTGAGAGAATGATCCAAACCTGAATGTTATAGTGTAAATAGACTTACCTTTGTGAAATAAAGCAATTTTGCCTATTAGGACTCATTTGCACGCAATTGTCGTGAAGCATGTAAAAACTGCTTGTCTGCGTCAAAATAATGGTTAATGTGCAGTTTGCATTTTCTAATGAGAGATAGATCCAAACCTGATTGTTATAGTGAAAGTAGACTTACCTTTGTGAAATAACACAATTTTGCCTTTAAGGACTTATTTGCACCTTATTGTCGTAAAACATGTAAAAACTGCTTGTCTGCGTGAAAATGATAGTAAATATGCAGTTTGCATTTTCTTATGAGAGAATGATCCAAACCTGAATGTTATAGTGTAAATAGACTTACCTTCATGAAATAAAGCAATTTTGCCTATAAAGACTCATTTGCCCCTAATTGTCATAAAGCATGTAAAAACTGCTTGTATGCGTTAAAATAATAGTTAATATGCAGTTAGCATTTTCTTATGAGAGAATGACCCAAACCTGAATGTTATAGTGTAAATAGACTTACCTTTGTAAAATAAAGAATTTTGCCTATAAGGACTCATTTGCCCGCAATTGTCGTAAAGCATGTAAAAACTGCTTGTCTGCGTTAAAATAATGGTTAATATGCAGTTTGCAATTTCTTATGAGAGAATAATCCAAACCTGAATGTTATAGTGTAAATAGACTTACACTCATGAAATAAAGCAATTTTGCCTATAAGGACTCATTTGCACCTAATTGTCATAAAGCATGTAAAAACTGCTTGTATGCGTTAAATTGATAGTAAATATGCAGTTTGCATTTTCTTATGAGAGAATGATCCAAACCTAAATGTTATAGTCTAAATGAAGACCTCGGTGCAAGAACCGGGCAACTCCACTTTTTTAAAATGTTGGGAAATCGAAAAAAACTTAATATTTTCAAGAAATTAAAAAAAAAATGTACTGAATGTCACGAGTCCACTAGAGTAAAATTAGATAAGTTGTTTTTACCTAGATACTGCTTTTTATTTGCATTGTAGAAGCTGAAAAAGAAGTTTGAAAAAATGGAGTTGCCTGTTTCTTGCCCCGAAAACCCAAACTTTGAAAATAGAGTCAAAACACATATAATGATTTTGCATTTTTTTATTGAAAATTAAATGTTTGACTTGAAGTATTGTAAACAAATAATATTTTAAATATAGGAAGCATCGCTAACATTTCCTGCGTCTTCATCTTCGTTAACATGGCCAGAATTTGGGTCCTCTTCGTCAACAGTAATGTTTTGAAACATTCGGTTATAGTAATGTTGATCATTTAAGGGTACATACTTATGTACCAGCTGTTTTAGATCCATTATTTTTTTAGGGTTTATATCCCCACCCCGACATCTCCCACTACACGCGTACATTTCGGTGCTAAAATCAGGTATCTCCTGGAGTTGCCCGACTCTTGCACCGTAATGGCTTATCAGATAAATCCTTTCCCGTGCTAACTTAGTAGAGAATCGTTGGATTTGCCTGATTCTTGCACCAAAAGATGCGCAACAAAAAATTCTATATGTTAAATACAATAACTCAATTTCGGTCTAAAATGGAGTTGCCCGGTTCTTGCACCGAGGTCTTCAAATAGACTAACCCTCATGAAATAAAGCAATTTTGCCTATAAGGACTCATTTGCAAATAATTGTCATAAAGCTTGTAAAAACTGCTTGTATGCGTTAAAATAATAGTTAATATGCAGTTTGCATTTTCTTATGAGAGAATGATCCAAACCTGAATGTTATAGTGAAAGTAGATTTACCTTTGTAAAATAAAGCAATTTTGCCTATATAGACTCATTTGCACCTAATTGTCATAAAGCATGTAAAAACTGCTTGTCTGCTTTATAATAATGGTTAATATGCAGTTTGCATTTTTTTATGAGAGAATGATCCAAACCTGAATGTTATAGTGTAAATAGACTTGCCTTTGTAAAATAAAGCAATTTTGCCTATAAGGACTCATTTGCACCTTATTGTCGTGAAGCATGTAAACACAACTTGTCTGCGTAAAAATGATAGTAAATATGCAGTTTTCATTTTCTAATGAGAGAATGATCCAAACCTGAATGTTATAGTGTAAGTAGACTTACCTTTGTGAAATAAAAGCAATTTTGCCTATTAGGACTCATTTTCACCTAATTGTCATAAAGCATGTAAATACTACTTGTCTGCGTGAAAATAATAGAAAATGATCAGTTTGCATTATCTTTTAAGAGAATGATCCAAACCTGAATGTTATAGTGTAAATAGACCTATTTTTGTGAAATAGAGCAATTTTGCCTATTAGGACTCATTTGCACGCAATTGTCGTGAAGCATGTAAAAACTGCTTGTCTGATGTAAAAATGATAGTAAATATGCAGTTTTCATTTTCTTATGAGAGAATGATCCAAACCTGATTGTTATAGTGAAAGTAGACTTACCTTTGTGAAATAAAACAATTTTGCCTTTAAGGACTCATTTGCACGCAATTGTCGTGAAGCATGTAAAAACTGCTTGTCTGCGTTAAAATAATGGTTAATATGCAGTTTGCATTTTCTTATGAGAGAATGATCCAAACCTGAATGTTATAGTGAAAGTAGACATACCTTTGTGAAATAAAACAATTTTGCCTTTAAGGACTCATTTCCACCTAATTGTCGTAAAGCATGTAAAAACTGCTTGTCAGCGTTAAAATAATGGTTAATATGCAGTTTGCATTTTCTTATGAGAGAATGATCCAAACCTGAATGTTATAGTGTAAATCGACTAACTTTCATGAAATAAAGCAATTTTGCCTATAAGGACTCATTTGCCCCTAATTGTCATAAAGCATGTAAAAACTGCTTGTATGCGTTAAAATAATCGTTAATATGCAGATTGCATTTTCTTATGAGAGAATGATCCAAACCTGAATGCAATAGTGTAAATAGACTTATATTTGTAAAATAAAGCAATTTTGCCTATAAGGACTCATTTGCACGCAATTGTCGTGAAGCATGTAAAAACTGCTTGTCTGCGTTAAAATAATGGTTAATATGCAGTTTGCATTTTCTTATGAGAGCATAATCCAAACCTGAATGTTATAGTGTAAATAGACTAACTGTCATGAAATAAAGCAATTTTGCCTATAAGGACCCATTTGCCCCTAATTGTCATAAAGCATGTAAAAACTGCTTGTCTGCGTGAATATGATAGTCAATATTCAGTTTGCATTTTCTTATGAGAGAATGATCCAAACCTGAATGTTATAGTGTAAATAGACTTACCCTCATGAAATAAATCAATTTTCCTATAAGGACTCATTTTCACTTAATTGTCATAAAGCATGTAAATACTACTTGTCTGCGAGAAAATAATAGAAAATGATCAGTTTGCATTATCTTTTGAGAGAATGATCCAAACCTGAATGTTATAGTGTAAATAGACTTACCTTTGTGAAATAAAGCAATTTTGCCTATTAGGACTCATTTGCACGCAATTGTCGTGAAGCATGTAAAAAGTGCTTGTCTGCGTCAAAATAATGGTTAATATGCAGTTTGCATTTTCTTATGAGAGAATGATCCAAACCTGATTGTTATAGTGGAAGTAGACTTACCTTTGTGAAATAAAACAATTTTGCCTTTAAGGACTTATTAGCACCGAATTGTCGTAAAACATGTAAAAACTGCTTGTCTGCGTGAAAATGATAGTAAATATGCAGTTTGCATTTTCTTATGAGAGAATGATCCAAACCTGAATGTCATAGTGTAAATAGACTTACCCTTATGAAATAAAGCAATTTTGCCTATAAAGACTCATTTGCACCTAATTGTCATAAAGCATAAAAAACTGCTTGTCTGCGTTTAAATAATGGTTAATATGCAGTTTGCATTTTTCTTATGAGAGAATGATCCAAACCTGAATGTTATAGTGTAAATAGACTTACCTTCATGAAATAAAGCAATTTTGCCTATAAGGACTCATTTGCCCCTAATTGTCATGTAGCATGTAAAAACTGCTTTTCTGCGTTAAAATAATGGTTAATATGCAGTTTGCATTTTCTTATGAGAGAATAATCCAAACCTAAGTGTTATAGTGTAAATAGACTTACACTCAAGAAATAAAGCAATTTTGCCTATAAGGACTCATTTGCACCTAATTGTCATAAAGCATGTAAAAACTGCTTGTATGCGTTTAAAAAAATAGTAAATATGCAGTTTGCATTTTCTTATGAGAGAATGATCCAAACCTAAATGTTATAGTGTAAATAGACTAACCCTCATGAAATAAAGCAATTTTGCCTATAAGGACTCATTTGCACCTAATTGTCATAAAGCTTGTAAAAACTGCTTGTATGCGTTAAAATAATCGTTAATATGCAGTTTGCATTTTCTTATGAGAGAATGATCCAAACCTGAATTTTATAGTTTAAGTAAACTTACCTTTGTAAAATAAAGCAATTTTGCCTATAAGGACTCAATTGCACCTAATTGTCGTAAAGCATGTAAAAACTGCTTGTCTGCGTTAAAATAATGGTTAATATGCAGTTTGCATTTTCTTATGAGAGAATGATCCAAACCTGAATGTTATAGTGTAAATAGACTTACCTTCATGAAATAAAGCAATTTTGCCTATAAGGACTCATTTTCCCCTAATTGTCATAAAGCATGTAAAAACTGCTTGTATGCGTTAAAATAATGGTTAATATGCAGTTTGCATTTTCTTATGAGAGAATGATCCAAACCTGAATGTTATAGTGTAAATAGACTTACCTTCATGAAATAAAGCAATTTTGCCTATAAGGACTCATTTGCCCCTAATTGTCATGTAGCATGTAACAACTGCTTTTCTGCGTTAAAATAATGGTTAATATGCAGTTTGCATTTTCTTATGAGAGAATAATCCAAACCTAAGTGTTATAGTGTAAATAGACTTACACTCAAGAAATAAAGCAATTTTGCCTATAAGGACTCATTTGCACCTAATTGTCATAAAGCATGTAAAAACTGCTTGTATGCGTTTAAAAAAATAGTAAATATGCAGTTTGCATTTTCTTATGAGAGAATGATCCAAACCTAAATGTCATAGTGTAAATAGACTAACCCTCATGAAATAAAGCAATTTTGCCTATAAGGACTCATTTGCACCTAATTGTCATAAAGCTTGTAAAAACTGCTTGTATGCGTTAAAATAATAGTTAATATGCAGTTTGCATTTTCTTATGAGAGAATGATCCAAACCTGAATTTTATAGTTTAAGTAAACTTACCTTTGTAAAATAAAGCAATTTTGCCTATAAGGACTCAATTGCACCTAATTGTCGTAAAGCATGTAAAAACTGCTTGTCTGCGTTAATATAATGGTTAATATGCAGTTTGCATTTTCTTATAAGAGAATGATCCAAACCTGAATGTTATAGTGTAAATAGACTTACCTTCATGAAATAAAGCAATTTTGCCTATAAGGACTCATTTTCCCCTAATTGTCATAAAGCATGTAAAAACTGCTTGTATGCGTTAAAATAATGGTTAATATGCAGTTTGCATTTTCTTATGAGAGAATGATCCAAACATGAATGTTATAGTGTAAATAGACTTACCTTCATGAAATAAAGCAATTTTGCCTATAAGGACTAATTTGCACCTAATTGTCGTAAAGCATGTGAAAACTGATTGTCTGCGTTAAAATGATAGTAAATGTGCAGTTTGCATTTTCTTATGAGAGAATGATCCAAACCTGAATGTTATAGTGAAAATAGACTTACCTTCATAAAATAAAGCAATTTTGCCTATAAGGACTCATTTGCCCCTAATTGCCATAAAGCATGTAAAAACTGCTTGTAAGCGTTAAAATGATAGTAAATATGCAGTTTGCATTTTCTTATGAGAGAATGATCCAAACCTGAATGTTATAGTGTAAATAGACTTACCCTCATGAAATAAAGCAATTTTGCCTATAAGGACTCATTTGCCCCTAATTGCCATAAAGCATGTAAAAACTGCTTGTAAGCGTTAAAATGATAGTAAATATGCAGTTTGCATTTTCTTATGAGAGAATAATCCAAACCTGAATGTTATAGTGTAAGTAAACTTACCTTTGTGAAATAAAGCAATTTTGCCTATAAGGACTCATTTGCACCTAATTGTTGTAAAGCATGTAAAGACTGCTTGTCTGCGTTAAAATAATGGTTAATATGCAGTTTGCATTTTCTTATGAGAGAATGATCCAAACCTGAATGTTATAGTGAAAGTAGACTTACCTTTGTAAAATAAAGCGATTTTGCCTATATAGACTCATTTGCACCTAATTGTCATAAAGCATGTAAAAATTGCTTTTCTGCGTTAAAATAATGGTTAATATGCAGTTTGCATTTTTTTATGAGAGAATGATCCAAACCTGAATGTTATAGTGTAAGTAGACTTACCTTCATGAAATAAAGCAATTTTGCTTATAAGGACTAATTTGCATCTAATTGTCGTAAAGCATGTAAAGACTGCTTGTCTGCGTTAAAATGATAGTAAATATGCAGTTTGCGTTTTCTTATGAGAGAATGATCCAAACCTGAATGTTATAGTGTAAATAGACTTGCCTTTGTAAAAAAAAGCAATTTTGCCTATAAGGACTCATTTGCACCTAATTGTCGTGAAGCATGTAAAAACTACTTGTCTGCGTAAAAATGATAGTAAATATGCAGTTTTCATTTTCTATTGAGAGAATGATCCAAACCTGAATGTTGTAGTGTAAGTAGACTTACCTTTGTAAAATAAAAGCAATTTTACTTATAAGGACTCATTTGCACCTAATTGTCATAAAGCATGTAAATACTGCTTATCTGCGTGAAAATAATAGGAAATGATCATTTTGCATTATCTTTTGAGAAAATGATCCAAACCTGAATATTATAGTGTAAATAGACTTACCTTTGTAAAATAAAGCAATTTTGCCTATAAGGACTCATTTTCACCTAATTGTCATAAAGCATGTAAATACTACTTGTCTGCGTGAAAATAATAGAAAATGATCAGTTTGCATTATCTTTTGAGAGAATGATCCAAACCTGAATGTTATAGTGTAAATAGACTTACCTTTGTAAAATAAAGCAATTTTGCCCATTAGGACTCATTTGCACGCAATTGTCGTGAAGCATGTAAAAACTGCTTGTCTGCGTCAAAATAATGGTTAATATGCAGTTTGCATTTTCTTATGAGAGAATGATCCAAACCTGATTGTTATAGTGAAAGTAGACTTACCTTTGTGAAATAAAACAATTTTGCCTTTAAGGACTTATTTGCACCTAATTGTCGTAAAACATGTAAAAACTGCTTGTCTGCGTAAAAATGATAGTAAATATGCAGTTTGCATTCTCTTATGAGAGAATAATCCAAACCTGAATGTTATAGTGTAAATAGACTTACCCTCATGAAATAAAGCAATTTTGCCTTTAAGGACTCATTTGCACGCAATTGTCGTGAAGCATGTAAAAACTGCTTGTCTGCGTTAAAATAATGGTTAATATGCAGTTTGCATTTTCTTATGAGAGAATGATCCAAACCTGAATGTTATAGTGAAAGTAGACTTACCTTTGTGAAATAAAACAATTTTGCCTTTAAGGACTTATTTCCACCTAATTGTCGTAAAGCATGTAAAAACTGCTTGTCAGCGTTAAAATAATGGTTAATATGCAGTTTGCATTTTCTTATGAGAGAATGATCCAAACCTGAATGTTATAGTGAAAGTAGACTTACCTTTGTGAAATAAAACAATTTTGCCTTTAAGGACTTATTTGCACCTAATTGTCGTAAACCATGTAAAAACTGCTTGTCTGCGTGAAAATGATAGTCAATATTCAGTTTGCATTTTCTTATGAGAGAATGATCCAAACCTGAATGGTATAGTGTAAATAGACTTACACTCATGAAATAAAGCAATTTTGCCTATAAGGACTCATTTGCACCTAATTGTCATAAAGCATGTAAAAACTGCTTGTATGCGTTAAAATGATAGTAAATATGCAGTTTGCATTTTCTTATGAGAGAATGATTTAAACCTAAATGTTATAGTGTAAATAGACTAACCCTCATGAAATAAAGCAATTTTGCCTATAAGGACTCATTTGCAAATAATTGTCATAAAGCTTGTAAAAACTGCTTGTATGCGTTAAAATAATAGTTAATATGCAGTTTGCATTTTCTTATGAGAGAATGATCCAAACCTGAATTTTATAGTTTAAGTAAACTTAACTTTGTAAAATAAAGCAATTTTGCCTATAAGGACTCAATTGCACCTAATTGTCGTAAAGCATGTAAAAACTGCTTGTCTGCGTTAAAATAATGGTTAATATGCAGTTTGCATTTTCTTATGAGAGAATGATCCAAACCTGAATGTTATAGTGTAAATAGACTTACCTTCATGAAATAAAGCAATTTTGCCTATAAGGACTCATTTGCCCCTAATTGTCATAAAGCATGTAAAAACTGCTTGTAAGCGTTAAAATGATAGTAAATATGCAGTTTGCATTTTCTTATGAGAGAATGATCCAAATCTGAATGTTATAGTGTAAATAGACTTACCCTCATGAAATAAAGCAATTTTGCCTATAAGGACTCATTTGCACCGAATTGTCATAACGCTTATAAAAACTGCTTGTATGCGTTAAAATAATAGTTAATATGCAGTTTGCATTTTCTTATGAGAGAATGATCCAAACCTGAATGTTATAGTGTAAGTAAACTTACCTTTGTGAAATAAAGCAATTTTGCCTATAAGGACTCATTTGCACCTAATTGTTGTAAAGCATGTAAAGACTGCTTGTCTGCGTTAAAATAATAGTTAATATGCAGTTTGCATTTTCTTATGAGAGAATGATTCAAACCTGAATGTTATAGTGAAAGTAGACTTACCTTTGTGAAATAAAACAATTTTGCCTTTAAGGACTTATTTGCACCTAATTGTCGTAAACCATGTAAAAACTGCTTGTCTGCGTGAAAATGATAGTCAATATTCAGTTTGCATTTTCTTATGAGAGAATGATCTAAACCTGAATGGTATAGTGTAAATAGACGTACCCTCACGAAATAAAGCAATTTTGCCTATAAGGACTCATTTGCCCCTAATTGTCATAAAGCATGTAAAAACTGCTTGTAAGCGTTAAAATGATAGTAAATATGCAGTTTGCATTTTCTTATGAGAGAATGATCCAAATCTGAATGTTATAGTGTAAATAGACTTACCCTCATGAAATAAAGCAATTTTGCCTATAAGGACTCATTTGCACCGAATTGTCATAACGCTTATAAAAACTGCTTGTATGCGTTAAAATAATAGTTAATATGCAGTTTGCATTTTCTTATGAGAGAATGATCCAAACCTGAATGTTATAGTGTAAGTAAACTTACCTTTGTGAAATAAAGCAATTTTGCCTATAAGGACTCATTTGCACCTAATTGTTGTAAAGCATGTAAAGACTGCTTGTCTGCGTTAAAATAATAGTTAATATGCAGTTTGCATTTTCTTATGAGAGAATGATCCAAACCTGAATGTTATAGTGTAAATAGACTTACCTTTGTGAAATAAAGCAATTTTGCCTATTAGGACTCATTTGCACGCAATTGTCGTGAAGCATGTAAAAACTGCTTGTCTGCGTCAAAATAATGGTTAATGTGCAGTTTGCATTTTCTAATGAGAGATAGATCTAAACCTGATTGTTATAGTGAAAGTAGACTTACCTTTGTGAAATAACACAATTTTGCCTTTAAGGACTTATTTGCACCTTATTGTCGTAAAACATGTAAAAACTGCTTGTCTGCGTGAAAATGATAGTAAATATGCAGTTTGCATTTTCTTATGAGAGAATGATCCAAACCTGAATGTTATAGTGTAAATAGACTTACCTTCATGAAATAAAGCAATTTTGCCTATAAGGACTCATTTGCCCCTATTTGTCATAAAGCATGTAAAAACTGCTTGTATGCGTTAAAATAATGGTTAATATGCAGTTAGCATTTTCTTATGAGAGAATGACCCAAACCTGAATGTTATAGTGTAAATAGACTTACCTTTGTAAAATAAAGAATTTTGCCTATAAGGACTCATTTGCCCGCAATTGTCGTAAAGCATGTAAAAACTGCTTGTCTGCGTTAAAATAATGGTTAATATGCAGTTTGCATTTTCTTATGAGAGAATAATCCAAACCTGAATGTTATAGTGTAAATAGACTTACACTCATGAAATAAAGCAATTTTGCCTATAAGGACTCATTTGCACCTAATTGTCATAAAGCATGTAAAAACTGCTTGTATGCGTTAAATTGATAGTAAATATGCAGTTTGCATTTTCTTATGAGAGAATGATCCAAACCTAAATGTTATAGTCTAAATAGACTAACCCTCATGAAATAAAGCAATTTTGCCTATAAGGACTCATTTGCAAATAATTGTCATAAAGCTTGTAAAAACTGCTTGTATGCGTTAAAATAATAGTTAATATGCAGTTTGCATTTTCTTATGAGAGAATGATCCAAACCTGAATGTTATAGTGAAAGTAGATTTACCTTTGTAAAATAAAGCAATTTTGCCTATATAGACTCATTTGCACCTAATTGTCATAAAGCATGTAAAAACTGCTTGTCTGCTTTATAATAATGGTTAATATGCAGTTTGCATTTTTTATGAGAGAATGATCCGAACCTGAATGTTATAGTGTAAATAGACATACCTTCATGAAATAAAGCAATTTTGCCTATAAGGACTCATTTACCCCTAATTGTCATAAAGCATGTAAAAACTGCTTGTCTGCGTTAAAATAATAGTTAATATGCAGTTTGCATTTTCTTATGAGAGAATGATTCAAACCTGAATGTTATAGTGAAAGTAGACTTACCTTTGTGAAAAAAAACAATTTTGCCTTTAAGGACTTATTTGCACCTAATTGTCGTAAACCATGTAAAAACTGCTTGTCTGCGTGAAAATGATAGTCAATATTCAGTTTGCATTTTCTTATGAGAGAATGATCCAAACCTGAATGGTATAGTGTAAATAGACGTACCCTCACGAAATAAAGCAATTTTGCCTATAAGGACTCATTTGCACCTAATTGTCATAAAGCATGTAAATACTACTTGACTGCGTGAAAATAATAGAAAATGATCAGTTTGCATTATCTTTTGAGAGAATGATCCAAACCTGAATGTTATAGTGTAAAATAGACTTACCTTTGTGAAATAAAGCAATTTTGCCTATAAGGACTCATTTGCACGCAATTGTCGTGAAGCATGTAAAAACTGCTTGTATGCGTTAAAATAATGGTTAATATGCAGTTTGCATTTTCTTATGAGAGAATGATATAAACCTGAATGTTATAGTGTAAATAGACTTACCTTTGTAAAATAAAGCAATTTTGCCTATAAGGACTCATTTGCACGCAATTGTCGTGAAGCATGTAAAAACTGCTTGTCTGCGTGAAAATGATAGTAAATATGCAATTTGCATTTTCTTATGAGAGAATGATCCAAACCTGAATGTTATAGTGTAAATAGACTTACCCTCATGAAATAAAGCAATTTTGCCTATAAATACTCATTTGCACCTAATTGTCGTAAAGCATGTAAAAACTGCTTGTCTGCGTTTAAATAATGGTTAATATGCAGTTTGCATTTTCTTATGAGAGAAAGATCCAAACCTGAACGTTATAGTGTAAATAGACTTACCTTCATAAAATAAAGCAATTTTGCCTATAAGGACTCATTTGCCCCTAATTGTCATAAAGCATGTAAAAACTGCTTGTAAGCGTTAAAATGATAGTAAATATGCAGTTTGCATTTTCTTATGAGAGAATGATCCAAACCTGAATGTTATAGTGTAAATAGACTTACCTTCATGAAATAAAGCAATTTTGCCTATAAGGACTTATTTGCACGCAATTGTCATGAAGCATGTAAAAACTGCTTGTCTGCGTTAAAATAATGGTTAATATGCAGTTTGCATTTTCTTATGAGAGAATGATCCAAACTTGAATGTTAAAGTGTAAATAGACTTACCTTGATGAAATAAAGCAATTTTGCCTATAAGGACTCATTTGCCCCTAATTGTCACAAAGCATGTAAAAACTGCTTGCAAGCGTTAAAATGATAGTAAATATGCAGTTTGCATTTTCTTATGAGAGAATGATCCAAACCTGAATGTTATAGTGTAAATAGACTTACCCTCATGAAATAAAGCAATTTTGCCTATAAGGACTCATTTGCACCGACTTGTCATAAAGCTTGTAAAAACTGCTTGGATGCGTTAAAATAATAGTTAATATGCAGTTTGCATTTTCTTATGAGAGAATGATCCAAACCTGAATGTTATAGTGTAAGTAAACTTACCTTTGTGAAATAAAGCAATTTTGCCTATAAGGACTCATTTGCACCTATTTGTTGTAAGGCATGTAAAGACTGCTTGTCTGCGTTAAAATAATGGTTAATATGCAGTTTGCATTTTCTTATGAGAGAATGATCCAAACCTGAATGTTATAGTGAATGTAGATTTACCTTTATAAAATAAAGCAATTTTGCCTATATATAGACTCATTTGCACCTAATTGTCATAAAGCATGTAAAAACTGCTTGTCTGCGTTAAAATAATAGTTAATATGCAGTTTGCATTTTTTTATGAGAGAATGATCCAAACCTGAATGTTATAGTGTAAATAGACATACCTTCATGAAATAAAGCAATTTTGCCTATAAGGACTCATTTGCCCCTAATTGTCATAAAGCATGTAAAAACTGCTTGTCTGCGTTAAAATAATAGTTAATATGCAGTTTGCATTTTCTTATGAAAGAAAGATCCAAACCTGAATGTTATAGTGTAAGTAAACTTACCTTAGTGAAATAAAGCAATTTTGCCTATAAGGACTCATTTGCACCTAATTGTCGTAAAGCATGTAAAAACTGCTTGTCTGCGTTAAAGTAATGGTTAATATGCAGTTTGCATTTTCTTATGAGAGAATGATCCAAACCTGAATGTTATAATGTAAATAGACTTACCCTCATGAAATAAAGCAATTTTGCCTATAAGGACTAATTTGCACCTAATTGTCGTAAAGCATGTAAAAACTGCTTGTCTGCGTTAAAATGATAGTAAATGTGCAGTTTGCTTTTTCTTATGAGAGAATGATCCAAACCTGAATGTTATAGTGTAAATAGACTTACCTTTGTGAAATAAAGCAATTCTGCCTATTAGGACTCATTTGCACGCAATTGTCGTGAAGCATGTAAAAACTGGTTGTCTGCGTCAAAATAATGGTTAATAAGCAATTTGCATTTTCTTTTATAGAGAATGATCCAAACATGAATGTTATAGTGTAAGTAGACTTACCTTCATGAAATAAAGCAATTTTGCCTATAAGGACACATTTGCACCTAATTGTCATAAAGCATATAAATACTTCATGTCTGCGTGAAAATATTAGGAAATGATCAGTTTGCATTATCTTTTGAGAAAATGATCCAAACCTGAATGTTATAGTGTATATAGACTTACCTTTGTAAAATAAAACAATTTTGCCTTTAAGGACTTATTTGCACCTAATTGTCGTAAAACATGTAAAAACTGCTTGCTTGCGTGAAAATGATAGTAAATATGCAGTTTGCATTTTCCTATGAGAGATTGATGCAAACCTGAATGTTATAGTGTAAATAGACTTACCCTCATGAAATAAAGCAATTTTGCCTATAAAGCCTCATTTGCACCTAATTGTCGTAAAGCATGTAAAAACTGCTTGTCTGCGTTTAAATAATGGTTAATATGCAGTTTGCATTTTCTTATGAGAGAATGATCCAAACCTGAATGTTATAGTGTAAATAGACTTACCTTTATGAAATAAAGCAATTTTGCCTATAAGGACTCATTTGCCCCTAATTGTCATAAAGCATGTAAAAACTGGTTGTATGCGTTAAAATAATGGTTAATATGCAGTTTGCATTTTCTTATGAGAGAATGATCCAAACCTAAATGTTATAGTGTAATTAGACTTAACTTTGTTAAATAAAGCAATTTTGCCTATAAGGACTCATTTGCACGCAATTGTCGTGAAGCATGTAAAAACTGCTTTTCTGCGTTAAAATAATGGTTAATATGCAGTTTTCATTTTCTTATGAGAGAATGATCCAAACCTAAATGTTATAATGAAAGTAGACTTACCTTTGTGAAATAAAACAATTTTGCCATTAAGGACTTATTTCCACCTAATTGTCGTAAAACATGTGAAAACTGCTTGTCTGTGTGAAAATGAAAGTGAATATGCAGTTTGCATTTTCTTATGAGAGAATGATCCAAACCTGAATGTTATAGTGTAAATTGACTAACCCTCATGAAATAAAGCAATTTTGTCTATAAGGACTCATTTGCACCTAATTGTCGTAAAGCATGTAAAAACTGCTTGTCTGCGTTAAAATAATGGTTAATATGCAGTTTGCATTTTCATTTGAGAGAATGATCCAAACCTGAATGTTATAGTAAAAGTAGACTTACCTTTGTGAAATAAACAATTTTGCCTTCAAGGACTTATTTGCACCTAATTGTCGTAAAACATGTAAAAACTGCTTGTCTGCGTGAAAATGATAGTAAATATGCAGTTTGCATTTTCTTATGAGAGAATGATCCAAACCTGAATGTTATAGTGTAAATTGACTCTCATGAAATAAAGCAATTTTGTCTATAAGGAGTCATTTGCACCTAATTGTCGTAAAGCATGTAAAAACTGCTTGTCAGCGTTAACATGATAGTAAATATGCAGTTTGCATTTTCTTATGAGAGAATGATCCAAACCTGAATGTTATTGTGTAAATAGACTTACCCTCATGAAATAAAGCAATTTTGCCTATAAAGCCTCATTTGCACCTAATTGTCGTAAAGCATGTAAAAACTGCTTGTCTGCGTTTAAATAATGGTTAATATGCAATTTGCATTTTCTTATACGAGAATGATCCAAACCTGAATTTTATAGTGTAAATAGACTTACCTTCATGAAATAAAGCAATTTTGCCTATAAGGACTCATTTGCCCCTAATTGTCATAAAGCATGTAAAAACTGCTTGTATGCGTTAAAATAATGGTTAATATGCAGTTTGCATTTTCTTATGAGAGAATGATCACAAACCTGAATGTTATAGTGAAAGTAGACTTACCTTTGTGAAATAAAGTAATTTTGCCTATAAGGACTCATTTGCCCCTAATTGTCATAAAGCATGTAAAAACTGCTTGTATGCGTGAATATAATGGTTAATATGCAGTTTGCATTCTCTTATGAGAGAATGATCCAAACCTGAATGTTATAGTGTAAATAGACTTACCTTTGCAAAATAAAGCAATTTTGCCTATAAGGACTTATTTGCACGCAATTGTCGTGAAGCATGTAAAAACTGCTTGTCTGCGTTAAAATAATGGTTAATATGCAGTTTGCATTTTCTTATGAGAGAATGATCCAAACCTGAATGTTATAGTGAAAGTAGACTTACCTTTGTGAAATAAAACAAATTTGCCTTTAAGGACTTATTTGCACCTAATTGTCGTAAAACATGTAAAAACTGCTTGCTTGCGTGAAAATGATAGTAAATATGCAGTTTGCATTTTCCTATGAGAGAATGATCCAAACCTGAATGTTATAGTGTAAATAGACTTACCCTCATGTAATAAAGCAATTTTACCTATAAAGCCTCATTTGCACCTAATTGTCGTAAAGCATGTAAAAACTGCTTGTCTGCGTGAAAATGATAGTAAATATTCAGTTTGCATTTTCTTATGAAAGAATGATCCAAACCTGAATGTTATAGTGTAAATAGACTTACCCTCATGAAATAAAGCAATTTTGCCTATAAAGACTCATTTGCACCTAACTGTCATAAAGCATGTAAAAACTGCTTGTATGCGTGAATATAATGGTTAATATGCAGTTTGTATTTTCTTATGAGAGAATGACCCAAACCTGAATGTTATAGTGTAAATAGACTTACCCTCATGAAATAAAGCAATTTTGCCTATAAAGACTCATTTGCACCTAATTGTCATAAAGCATGTAAAAACTGCTTGTATGATTTAAAATGATAGTAAATATGCAGTTTGCATTTTCTTATGAGAGAATGATCCAAACCTGAATGTTATAGTGAAAGTAGACTTACCTTTGTGAAATAAAACAATTTTGCCTTTAAGGACTTATTTGCACCTAATTGTCGTAAAACATGTAAAAACTGCCTGCTTGCGTGAAAATGATAGTAAATATGCAGTTTGCATTTTCCTATGAGAGAATGATCCAAACCTGAATGTTATAGTGTAAGTAAACCAACCTTTGTAAAATAAAGTAATTTTGCCTATAAGGACTCATTTGCCCCTAATTGTCATAAAGCATGTAAAAACTGCTTGTATGCGTGAATATAATGGTTAATATGCAGTTTGCATTTTCTTATGAGATAATGACCCAAAACTGAATGTTATAGTGTAAATAGACTTACTCTCATGAAATAAAGCAATTTTGCCTATAAAGACTCATTTGCACCTAATTGTCATAAAGCATGTAAAAACTGCTTGTATGATTTAAAATGATAGTAAATGTGCAGTTTGCATTTTCTTATGAGAGAATGATCCAAACCTGAATGTTATAGTGAAAGTAGACTTACCTTTGTGAAATAAAACAATTTTACCTTTAAGGACTTATTTGCACCTAATTGTCGTAAAACATGTAAAAACTGCTTGCTTGCGTGAAAATGATAGTAAATATGCAGTTTGCATTTTCCTATGAGAGAATGATCCAAACCTGAAAGTTATAGTGTAAATAGACTTACCCTCATGAAATAGAGCAATTTTGCCTATAAAGCCTCATTTGCACCTAATTGTCGTAAAACATGTAAAAAATGCTTGTCTGCGTTTTAATAATGGTTAATATGCAGTTTGCATTTTCTTATGAGAGAATGATCCAAACCTGAATGTTATAGTGTAAATAGACTTAGCTTCATGAAATAAAGCAATTTTGCCTATAAGGACTCATTTGCCCCTAATTGTCATAAAGCATGTAAAAACTGCTTGTATGCGTTAAAATAATGGTTAATATGCAGTTTGCATTTTCTTATGAGAGAATGATACAAACCTGAATGATATTGTATAAATAGACTTAACTTTGTAAAATAAAGCAATTTTGCCTATAAGGACTCATTTGCACGCGTTTGTCGTGAAGCATGTAAAAACTGTTTGTCTGCGTTAAAATAATGGTTAATATGCAGTTTGCATTTTCTTATGAGATAATGATCCAAACCTGAATGTTATAGTGAAAGTAGACTTACCTTTGTGAAATAAAACAATTTTGCCTTTAAGGACTTATTTGCACCTAATTGCCGTAAAACATGTAAAAACTGCTTGTCTTCGTGAAAATGATAGTAAATATGCAGTTTGCATTTTCCTATGAGAGAATGATCCAAACCTGAATGTTATAGTGTAAATAGACTTACCCTCATGAAATAGAGCAATTTTGCCTATAAAGCCTCATTTGCACGCAATTGTCGTGAAGCATGTAAAAACTGCTTGTCTGCGTTAAAATAATGGTTAATATGCAGTTTGCATTTTCTTATGATAGAATGATCTAAACCTGAATGTTATAGTGTAAATAGACTTACCCTCATGAAATAAAGCAACTTTGCCTATAAGGACTCATTTGCACCTAATTGTCGTAAAGCATGTAAAAACTGCTTGTCAGCGTTAAAATAATGGTTAATATGCAGTTTGCATTTTCTTATGAAAGAATGATACAAACCTGAATGTTATAGTGTAAATAGACTAACCTTCATGAAATAAAGCAATTTTGCCTATAAGGACTCATTTGCCCCTAATTGTCATAAAGCATGTAAAAACTGCTTGTATGCGTTATAATAATGGTTAATATGCAGTTTGCATTTTCTTATGAGAGAATGATCCAAACCTGAATGTTATAGTGTAAATAGACTTACCTTTGTAAAATAAAGCAATTTTGCCTATAAGGACTCATTTGCACGCAATTGTCGTGAAGCATGTAAAAACTGCTTGTCTGCGTTAAAATAATGGTTAATATGCAGTTTGCATTTCCTTATGAGAGAATGATGTAAACCTAAATGTTTTAGTGAAAGCAGACTTACCTTTGTGAAATAAAACAATTTTGCCTTTAAGGACTTATTTGCACCTAATTGTCTTAAACCATGTAAAAACTGCTTGTCTGCGTGAAAATGATAGTAAATATTCAGTTTGCATTTTCTTATGAGAGAATGATCCAAACCTAAACGTTGTAGTTTAAATAGACTTACCCTTATGAAATAAAGCAATTATGCCTAAAAAGACTCACTTGCCCCTAATTGTCATAAAGCATGTAAAAACTGCTTGTATGCGTTAAAATAATGGTTAATATGCAGTTTGCATTTTCTTATGAGAGAATGATCCAAACCTGAATGGTATAGTGTAAATAGACTTACCCTCATGAAATAATGCAATTTTGCCTATAAGGACTCATTTGCACCTAATTGTCATAAAGCATGTAAAAACTGCTTGTATGCGTTAAAATGATAGTAAATGTGCAGTTTGCATTTTCTTATGAGAGAATGATCCAAACCTGAATGTAATAGTGTTAATAAACTTACCTTTGTGAACTAAAGCAATTCTGCCTATTAGGACTCATTTGCACGCAATTGTCGTGAAGCATGTAAAATTTGCTTGTCTGCGTCAAAATAATGGTTAATATGCAATTTGCATTTTCTTATGAGAGAATGATCCAAACCTGAATGTTATAGTGTAAGTAGACTTACCTTCATGAAATAAAGCAATTTTGCCTATAAGGACACATTTGCTTCTAATTGTCATAAAGCAGGTAAATACTTCTTGTCTGCGTGAAAATATTAGGAAATGATCAGTTTGCATTATCTTTTGAGAAAATGATCCAAACCTGAATGTTATAGTGTAAATAGACTTACCTTTGTAAAATAAAGCAATTTTGCCTATAAGGACTCATTTGCACGCAATTGTCGTGAAGCATGTAAAAACCGCTTGTCCGCGTTAAAATAGTGGTTAATATGCAGTTTGCGTTTTCTTATGAGAGAATGATCCAAACCTGATTGTTATAGTGAAAGTAGACTAACCTTTGTGAAATAAAACAATTTTGCCTTTAAGGACTTATTTGCACCTAATTGTCGTAAAACATGTAAAAACTGCTTGTCTGCGTGAAAATGATAGTAAATATGCAGTTTGCATTTTCTTATGAGAGAATGATCCAAACCTGAATGTGATAGTGTAAATAGACTTACCCTCATGAAATAAAGCAATTTTGCCCATAAAGACTCATTTGCACCTAATTGTCGTAAAGCATGTAAAAACTGCTTGTCTGCGTATAAATAGTGGTTAATATGCAGTTTGCGTTTTCTTATGAGAGAATGATCCAAACCTGATTGTTATAGTGAAAGTAGACTAACCTTTGTGAAATAAAACAATTTTGCCTTTAAGAACTTATTTCCACCTAATTGACTTAAAACATGTGAAAACTGTTTGTCTGCGTGAAAATGATAGTAAATATGCAGTTTGCATTTTCTTATGAGAGAATGATCCAAACCTGAATGTGATAGTGTAAATAGACTTACCATGAAATAAATGAAATAAAACAATTTTGCCTATAAGGACTCATTTGCACCTAATTGTCGTAAAGCATGTAAAAACTGCTTGTCAGCGTTAAAATAATGGTTAATATGCAGTTTGCATTTTCTTATGAGAGAATAATCCAAACCTGAATGTTATAGTGTAAATAGACTTAGCTTCATGAAATAAAGCAATTTTGCCTATAAGGACTCATTTGCCCCTAATTGTCATAAAGCATGTAAAAACTGCTTGTATGCGTTGAAATAATGGTTAATATGCAGTTTGCATTTTCTTATGAGAGAATGATCCAAACCTGAATGTTATAGTGTAAATAGACTTACCTTTGTAAAATAAAGCAATTTTGCATATAAGGATTAACTTGCACGCAATTGTCGTGAAGCATGTAAAAACTGCTTGTCTGCATTAAAATAAAGGTTAATATGCAGTTTGCATTTTCTTATGAGAGAATGATCCAAACCTAAATGTTATAGTGAAAGTAGACTTACCTTTGTGAAATAAAACAATTTTGACTATAAAGACTCATTTGCACCTTATTGTCGTGAAGCATGTAAATACTACTTGTCTGCGTGAAAATAATAGGAAATGATCAGTTTGCATTATCTTTTGAGAGAATGATCCAAACCTGAATGTTATAGTGTAAATAGACTTACCTTTGTGAAATAAAGCAATTCTGCCTATTAGAACTCATTTGCACGCAATTGTCGTGAAGCATGTAAAAACTGCTTGTCTGCGTCAAAATAATGGTTAATAGGCAATTTGCATTTTCTTATGAGAGAATGATCCAAACCTGAATGTTATAGTGTAAGTAGACTTACCTTCATGAAATAAAGCAATTTTGCCTATAAGGACACATTTGCACCTAATTGTCATAAAGCATGTAAATACTTCTTGTCTGCGTGAAAATATTAGGAAATGATTAGTTTGCATTATCTTTTGAGAAAATGATCCAAACCTGAATATTATAGTGTAAATAGACTTACCCTCATGAAATAAAACAATTTTGCCTATAAGGACTCATTTGCACCCAATTGTCGTAAAGCATGTAAAAACTGCTTGTCAGCGTTAAAATAATGGTTAATATGCAGTTTGCATTTTCTTATGAGAGAATGATCCAAACCTGAATGTTATAGTGTAAATAGACTTAGCTTCATGAAATAAAGCAATTTTGCCTATAAGGACTCATTTGCCCCTAATTGTCATAAAGCATGTAAAAACTGCTTGTATGCGTTTAAATAATGGTTAATATGCAGTTTGCATTTTCTTATGAGAGAATGATCCAAACCTGAATGTTATAATGTAAATAGACTTACCTTCATGAAATAAAGCAATTTTGCCTATAAGGACTAATTTGCACCTAATTGTCGTAAAGCATGTAAAAACTGCTTGTCTGCGTTAAAATGATAGTAAATGTGCAGTTTACTTTTTCTTATGAGAGAATGATCCAAACCTGAATGTTACAGTGTAAATAGACTTACCTTAATGAAATAAAGCAATTTTGCCTATAAGGACACATTTGCACCTAATTGTCATAAAGCATGTAAATACTTCTTGTCTGCGTGAAAATATTAGGAAATGATCAGTTTGCATTATCTTTTGAGAAAATGATCCAAACCTGAATGTTATAGTGTATATAGACTTACCTTTGTAAAATAAAGCAATTTTGCCTATAAGGACTCATTTGCACGCAATTATTGTCGTAAAGCATGTAAAAACTGCTTGTCTGCGTTAAAATGATACTAAATGTGCAATTTGCATTTTCTTATGAGAGAATGATCCAAACCTGAATGTTATAGTGTAAATAAACTTACCCTCATGAAATAAAGCAATTTTGCCTATAAGGACTCGTTTGCACGCAATTGTCGTGAAGCATGGAAAAACTGCTTGTCTGCGTTAAAATAATGGTTAATATGCAGTTTGCATTTTCTTATGAGAGAATGATCGAAACCTGAATGTTATAGTGAAAGTAGACTAACCTTTGTGAAATAAGACAATTTTGCCTTTAAGGACTTATTTCCATTTAATTGTCGTAAAACATGTGAAAACTGCTTGCCTGTGTGAAAATGATAGTAAATATGCAGTTTAAATTTTCTTATGAGAGAATGATCCAAACCTGAATGTTATAGTGTAAATAGACTTACCCTCATGAAATAAAGCAATTTTGCCTATAAGGACTCATTTGCACCTAATTGTCATAAAGCATGTAAAAACTGCTTGTATGCGTTAAAATGATAGTAAATGTGCAGTTTGCATTTTCTTATGAGAGAATGATCCAAACCTGAATGTAATAGTGTTAATAAACTTACCTTTGTGAACTAAAGCAATTCTGCCTATTAGGACTCATTTGCACGCAATTGTCGTGAAGCATGTAAAATTTGCTTGTCTGCGTCAAAATAATGGTTAATATGCAATTTGCATTTTCTTATGAGAGAATGATCCAAACCTGAATGTTATAGTGTAAGTAGACTTACCTTCATGAAATAAAGCAATTTTGCCTATAAGGACACATTTGCTTCTAATTGTCATAAAGCATGTAAAAACTGCTTGTATGCGTTTAAATAATGGTTAATATGCAGTTTGCATTTTCTTATGAGAGAATGATCCAAACCTGAATGTTATAATTTAAATAGACTAACCTTCATGAAATAAAGCAATTTTGCCTATAAGGACTAATTTGCACCTAATTGTCGTAAAGCATGTAAAAACTGCTTGTCTGCGTTAAAATGATAGTAAATGTGCAGTTTACTTTTTCTTATGAGAGAATGATCCAAACCTGAATGTTACAGTGTAAATAGACTTACCTTAATGAAATAAAGCAATTTTGCCTATAAGGACACATTTGCACCTAATTGTCATAAAGCATGTAAATACTTCTTGTCTGCGTGAAAATATTAGGAAATGATCAGTTTGCATTATCTTTTGAGAAAAAGATCCAAACCTGAATGTTATAGTGTAAATAGACTTACCTTTGTAAAATAAAGCAATTTTGCCTATAAGGACTCATTTGCACGCAATTGTCGTGAAGCATGTAAAAACCGCTTGTCCGCGTTAAAATAGTGGTTAATATGCAGTTTGCGTTTTCTTATGAGAGAATGATCCAAACCTGATTGTTATAGTGAGAGTAGACTAACCTTTGTGAAATAAAACAATTTTGCCTTTAAGGACTTATTTGCACCTAATTGTCGTAAAACATGTAAAAACTGCTTGTCTGCGTGAAAATGATAGTAAATATGCAGTGTGCATTTTCTTATGAGAGAATGATCCAAACCTGAATGTGATAGTGTAAATAGACTACCCCTCATGAAATAAAGCAATTTTGCCCATAAAGACTCATTTGCACCTAATTGTCGTAAAGCATGTAAAAACTGCTTGTCTGCGTATAAATAATGGTTAATATGCAGTTTGCATTTTCTTATGAGAGAATGATCCAAACCTGAATGTTATAGTGTAAATAGACTAACCTTTATGAAATAAAACAATTTTGCCTTTAAGAACTTATTTCCACCTAATTGACTTAAAACATGTGAAAACTGTTTGTCTGCGTGAAAATGATAGTAAATATGCAGTTTGCATTTTCTTATGAGAGAATGATCCAAACCTGAATGTGATAGTGTAAATAGACTTACCCTCATGAAATAAAACAATTTTGCCTATAAGGACTCATTTGCACCTAATTGTCGTAAAGCATGTAAAAACTGCTTGTCAGCGTTAAAATAATGGTTAATATGCAGTTTGCATTTTCTTATGAGAGAATGATCCAAACCTGAATGTTATAGTGTAAATAGACTTAGCTTCATGAAATAAAGCAATTTTGCCTATAAGGACTCATTTGCCCCTAATTGTCATAAAGCATGTAAAAACTGCTTGTATGCGTTGAAATAATGGTTAATATGCAGTTTGCATTTTATTATGAGAGAATGATCCAAACCTGAATGTTATAGTGTAAATAGACTTACCTTTGTAAAATAAAGCAATTTTGCATATAAGGACTTACTTGCACGCAATTGTCGTGAAGCATGTAAAAACTGCTTGTCTGCATTAAAATAATGGTTAATATGCAGTTTGCATTTTCTTATGAGAGAATGATCCAAACCTAAATGTTATAGTGAAAGTAGACTTACCTTTGTGAAATAAAACCATTTTGCCTTTAAGGACTTATTTGCACCTAATTGCCGTAAAACATGTAAAAACTGCTTGTCTTCGTGAAAATGATAGTAAATATGCAGTTTGCATTTTCTTATGAGAGAATGATCCAAACCTAAATGTTATAGTGTAAATAGACTTACCCTCATGAAATAAAGCAATTTTGCCTATAAGGACTCATTTGCACCTAATTGTCATAAAGCATGTAAAAACTGCTTGTATGCGTTAAAATAATAGTTAATATGCAGTTTGCATTTTCTTATGAGAGAAAGATCCAAACCTGAATGTTATAGTGTAAGTAAACTTACCTTAGTGAAATAAAGCAATTTTGCCTATAAGGACTCATTTGCACCTAATTGTCGTAAAGCATGTAAAAACTGCTTGTCTGCGTTAAAATAATGGTTAATATGCAGTTTGCATTTTCTTATGAGAGAATGATCCAAACCTGAATGTTATAATGTAAATAGACTTACCTTCATGAAATAAAGCAATTTTGCCTATAAGGACTCATTTGCACCTAATTGTCATAAAGCATGTAAAAACTGCTTGTATGCGTTAAAATGATAGTAAATGTGCAGTTTGCATTTTCTTATGAGAGAATGATCCAAACCTGAATGTAATAGTGTTAATAAACTTACCTTTGTGAACTAAAGCAATTCTGCCTATTAGGACTCATTTGCACGCAATTGTCGTGAAGCATGTAAAATTTGCTTGTCTGCGTCAAAATAATGGTTAATATGCAATTTGCATTTTCTTATGAGAGAATGATCCAAACCTGAATGTTATAGTGTAAGTAGACTTACCTTCATGAAATAAAGCAATTTTGCCTATAAGGACACATTTGCTTCTAATTGTCATAAAGCAGGTAAATACTTCTTGTCTGCGTGAAAATATTAGGAAATGATCAGTTTGCATTATCTTTTGAGAAAATGATCCAAACCTAAATGTTATAGTGTAAATAGACTTACCTTTGTAAAATAAAGCAATTTTGCCTATAAGGACTCATTTGCACGCAATTGTCGTGAAGCATGTAAAAACCGCTTGTCCGCGTTAAAATAGTGGTTAATATGCAGTTTGCATTTTCTTATGAGAGAATGATCGAAACCTGAATGTTATAGTGAAAGTAGACTAACCTTTGTGAAATAAGACAATTTTGCCTTTAAGGACTTATTTCCATTTAATTGTCGTAAAACATGTGAAAACTGCTTGTCTGTGTGAAAATGATAGTAAATATGCAGTTTAAATTTTCTTATGAGAGAATGATCCAAACCTGAATGTTATAGTGTAAATAGACTTACCCTCATGAAATAAAGCAATTTTGCCTATAAGGACTCATTTGCACCTAATTGTCATAAAGCATGTAAAAACTGCTTGTATGCGTTAAAATTATAGTAAATGTGCAGTTTGCATTTTCTTATGAGAGAATGATCCAAACCTGAATGTAATAGTGTTAATAAACTTACCTTTGTGAACTAAAGCAATTCTGCCTATTAGGACTCATTTGCACGCAATTGTCGTGAAGCATGTAAAATTTGCTTGTCTGCGTCAAAATAATGGTTAATATGCAATTTGCATTTTCTTATGAGAGAATGATCCAAACCTGAATGTTATAGTGTAAGTAGACTTACCTTCATGAAATAAAGCAATTTTGCCTATAAGGACACATTTGCTTCTAATTGTCATAAAGCAGGTAAATACTTCTTGTCTGCGTGAAAATATTAGGAAATGATCAGTTTGCATTATCTTTTGAGAAAATGATCCAAACCTGAATGTTATAGTGTAAATAGACTTACCTTTGTAAAATAAAGCAATTTTGCCTATAAGGACTCATTTGCACGCAATTGTCGTGAAGCATGTAAAAACCGCTTGTCCGCGTTAAAATAGTGGTTAATATGCAGTTTGCGTTTTCTTATGAGAGAATGATCCAAACCTGATTGTATAGTGAGAGTAGACTAACCTTTGTGAAATAAAACAATTTTGCCTTTAAGGACTTATTTGCACCTAATTGTCGTAAAACATGTAAAAACTGCTTGTCTGCGTGAAAATGATAGTAAATATGCAGTTTGCATTTTCTTATGAGAGAATGATCCAAACCTGAATGTGATAGTGTAAATAGACTACCCCTCATGAAATAAAGCAATTTTGCCCATTAAGACTCATTTGCACCTAATTGTCGTAAAGCATGTAAAAACTGCTTGTCTGCGTATAAATAATGGTTAATATGCAGTTTGCATTTTCTTATGAGAGAATGATCCAAACCTGAATGTTATAGTGTAAATAGACTTACCTTTATGAAATAAAACAATTTTGCCTTTAAGAACTTATTTCCACCTAATTGACTTAAAACATGTGAAAACTGTTTGTCTGCGTGAAAATGATAATAAATATGCAGTTTGCATTTTCTTATGAGAGAATGATCCAAACCTGAATGTGATAGTGTAAATAGACTTACCCTCATGAAATAAAACAATTTTGCCTATAAGGACTCATTTGCACCTAATTGTCGTAAAGCATGTAAAAACTGCTTGTCAGCGTTAAAATAATGGTTAATATGCAGTTTGCATTTTCTTATGAGAGAATGATCCAAACCTGAATGTTATAGTGTAAATAGACTTAGCTTCATGAAATAAAGCAATTTTGCCCATAAGGACTCATTTGCCCCTAATTGTCATAAAGCATGTAAAAACTGCTTGTATGCGTTGAAATAATGGTTAATATGCAGTTTGCATTTTATTATGAGAGAATGATCCAAACCTGAATGTTATAGTGTAAATAGACTTACCTTTGTAAAATAAAGCAATTTTGCATATAAGGACTTACTTGCACGCAATATTATTGTCGTGAAGCATGTAAAAACTGCTTGTCTGCATTAAAATAATGGTTAATATGCAGTTTGCATTTTCTTATGAGAGAATGATCCAAACCTAAATGTTATAGTGAAAGTAGACTTACCTTTGTGAAATAAAACAATTTTGCCTTTAAGGACTTATTTGCACCTAATTGCCGTAAAACATGTAAAAACTGCTTGTCTTCGTGAAAATGATAGTAAATATGCAGTTTGCATTTTCTTATGAGAGAATGATCCAAACCTAAATGTTATAGTGTAAATAGACTTACCCTCATGAAATAAAGCAATTTTGCCTATAAGGACTCATTTGCACCTAATTGTCATAAAGCATGTAAAAACTGCTTGTATGCGTTAAAATAATAGTTAATATGCAGTTTGCATTTTCTTATGAGAGAAAGATCCAAACCTGAATGTTATAGTGTAAGTAAACTTACCTTAGTGAAATAAAGCAATTTTGCCTATAAGGACTCATTTGCACCTAATTGTCGTAAAGCATGTAAAAACTGCTTGTCTGCGTTAAAATAATGGTTAATATGCAGTTTGCATTTTCTTATGAGAGAATGATCCAAACCTGAATGTTATAATGTAAATAGACTTACCTTCATGAAATAAAGCAATTTTGCCTATAAGGACTCATTTGCACCTAATTGTCATAAAGCATGTAAAAACTGCTTGTATGCGTTAAAATGATAGTAAATGTGCAGTTTGCATTTTCTTATGAGAGAATGATCCAGACCTGAATGTAATAGTGTTAATAAACTTACCTTTGTGAACTAAAGCAATTCTGCCTATTAGGACTCATTTGCACGCAATTGTCGTGAAGCATGTAAAATTTGCTTGTCTGCGTCAAAATAATGGTTAATATGCAATTTGCATTTTCTTATGAGAGAATGATCCAAACCTGAATGTTATAGTGTAAGTAGACTTACCTTCATGAAATAAAGCAATTTTGCCTATAAGGACACATTTGCTTCTAATTGTCATAAAGCAGGTAAATACTTCTTGTCTGCGTGAAAATATTAGGAAATGATCAGTTTGCATTATCTTTTGAGAAAATGATCCAAACCTAAATGTTATAGTGTAAATAGACTTACCTTTGTAAAATAAAGCAATTTTGCCTATAAGGACTCATTTGCACGCAATTGTCGTGAAGCATGTAAAAACCGCTTGTCCGCGTTAAAATAGTGGTTAATATGCAGTTTGCGTTTTCTTATGAGAGAATGATCCAAACCTGATTGTTATAGTGAAAGTAGACTAACCTTTGTGAAATAAAACAATTTTGCCTTTAAGGACTTATTTGCACCTAATTGTCGTAAAACATGTAAAAACTGCTTGTCTGCGTGAAAATGATAGTAAATATGCAGTTTGCATTTTCTTATGAGAGAATGATCCAAACCTGAATGTGATAGTGTAAATAGACTTACCCTCATGAAATAAAGCAATTTTGCCTATAAAGACTCATTTGCACCTAATTGTCGTAAAGCATGTAAAAGCTGCTTGTCTGCGTATAAATAATGGTTAATATGCAGTTTGCATTTTCTTATGAGAGAATGATCCAAACCTGAATGTTATAGTGTAAATAGACTTACCTTTATGAAATAAAACAATTTTGCCTTTAAGAACTTATTTCCACCTAATTGACTTAAAACATGTGAAAACTGTTTGTCTGCGTGAAAATGATAGTAAATATGCAGTTTGCATTTTCTTATGAGAGAATGATCCAAACCTGAATGTGATAGTGTAAATAGACTTACCCTCATGAAATAAAACAATTTTGCCTATAAGGACTTATTTGCACGCAATTGTCGTGAAGCATGTAAAAACTGCTTGTCTGCGTTAAAATAATGGTTAATATGCAGTTTGCATTTTCTTATTAGAGAATGATCCAAACCTGAATGTTATAGTGAAAGTAGACTTACCTTTGTGAAATAAAGTAATTTTGCCTATAAGGACTCATTTGCCCCTAATTGTCATAAAGCATGTAAAAACTGCTTGTATGCGTGAATATAATGGTTAATATGCAGTTTGTATTTTCTTATGAGAGAATGACCCAGACCTGAATGTTATAGTGTAAATAGACTTACCCTCATGAAATAAAGCAATTTTGCCTATAAAGACTCATTTGCACCTAATTGTCATAAAGCATGTAAAAACTGCTTGTATGATTTAAAATGATAGTAAATATGCAGTTTGCATTTTCTTATGAGAGAATGATCCAAACCTGAATGTTATAGTGAAAGTAGACTTACCTTTGTGAAATAAAACAATTTTGCCTTTAAGGACTTATTTGCACCTAATTGTCGTAAAACATGTAAAAACTGCCTGCTTGCGTGAAAATGATAGTAAATATGCAGTTTGCATTTTCCTATGAGAGAATGATCCAAACCTGAATGTTATAGTGTAAGTAAACCAACCTTTGTAAAATAAAGTAATTTTGCCTATAAGGACTCATTTGCCCCTAATTGTCATAAAGCATGTAAAAACTGCTTGTATGCGTGAATATAATGGTTAATATGCAGTTTGCATTTTCTTATGAGATAATGACCCAAAACTGAATGTTATAGTGTAAATAGACTTACTCTCATGAAATAAAGCAATTTTGCCTATAAAGACTCATTTGCACCTAATTGTCATAAAGCATGTAAAAACTGCTTGTATGATTTAAAATGATAGTAAATGTGCAGTTTGCATTTTCTTATGAGAGAATGATCCAAACCTGAATGTTATAGTGAAAGTAGACTTACCTTTGTGAAATAAAACAATTTTACCTTTAAGGACTTATTTGCACCTAATTGTCGTAAAACATGTAAAAACTGCTTGCTTGCGTGAAAATGATAGTAAATATGCAGTTTGCATTTTCCTATGAGAGAATGATCCAAACCTGAAAGTTATAGTGTAAATAGACTTACCCTCATGAAATAGAGCAATTTTGCCTATAAAGCCTCATTTGCACCTAATTGTCGTAAAACATGTAAAAAATGCTTGTCTGCGTTTTAATAATGGTTAATATGCAGTTTGCATTTTCTTATGAGAGAATGATCCAAACCTGAATGTTATAGTGTAAATAGACTTAGCTTCATGAAATAAAGCAATTTTGCCTATAAGGACTCATTTGCCCCTAATTGTCATAAAGCATGTAAAAACTGCTTGTATGCGTTAAAATAATGGTTAATATGCAGTTTGCATTTTCTTATGAGAGAATGATACAAACCTGAATGATATTGTATAAATAGACTTAACTTTGTAAAATAAAGCAATTTTGCCTATAAGGACTCATTTGCACGCGTTTTTCGTGAAGCATGTAAAAACTGCTTGTCTGCGTTAAAATAATGGCTAATATGCAGTTTGCATTTTCTTATGAGATAATGATCCAAACCTGAATGTTATAGTGAAAGTAGACTTACCTTTGTGAAATAAAACAATTTTGCCTTTAAGGACTTATTTCCACCTAATTGTCTCAAACCATGTAAAAACTGCTTGCTTGCGTGAAAATGATAGTAAATATGCAGTTTGCATTTTCCTATGAGAGAATGATCCAAACCTGAATGTTAGAGTGTAAATAGACTTACCCTCATGAAATAGAGCAATTTTGCCTATAAAGCCTCATTTGCACGCAATTGTCGTGAAGCATGTAAAAACTGCTTGTCTGCGTTAAAATAATCGTTAATATGCAGTTTGCATTTTCTTATGATAGAATGATCCAAACCTGAATGTTATAGTGTAAATAGACTTACCCTCATGAAATAAAGCAACTTTGCCTATAAGGACTCATTTGCACCTAATTGTCGTAAAGCATGTAAAAACTGCTTGTCAGCGTTAAAATAATGGTTAATATGCAGTTTGCATTTTCTTATGAAAGAATGATACAAACCTGAATGTTATAGTGTAAATAGACTAACCTTCATGAAATAAAGCAATTTTGCCTATAAGGACTCATTTGCCCCTAATTGTCATAAAGCATGTAAAAACTGCTTGTATGCGTTATAATAATGGTTAATATGCAGTTTGCATTTTCTTATGAGAGAATGATCCAAACCTGAATGTTATAGTGTAAATAGACTTACCTTTGTAAAATAAAGCAATTTTGCCTATAAGGACTCATTTGCACGCAATTGTCGTGAAGCATGTAAAAACTGCTTGTCTGCGTTAAAATAATGGTTAATATGCAGTTTGCATTTCCTTATGAGAGAATGATGTAAACCTAAATGTTTTAGTGAAAGCAGACTTACCTTTGTGAAATAAAACAATTTTGCCTTTAAGGACTTATTTGCACCTAATTGTCTTAAACCATGTAAAAACTGCTTGTCTGCGTGAAAATGATAGTAAATATTCAGTTTGCATTTTCTTATGAGAGAATGATCCAAATCTAAACGTTGTAGTTTAAATAGACTTACCCTTATGAAATAAAGCAATTATGCCTATAAAGACTCACTTGCCCCTAATTGTCATAAAGCATGTAAAAACTGCTTGTATGCGTTAAAATAATGGTTAATATGCAGTTTGCATTTTCTTATGAGAGAATGATCCAAACCTGAATGGTATAGTGTAAATAGACTTACCCTCATGAAATAAAGCAATTTTGCCTATAAGGACTCATTTGCACCTAATTGTCATAAAGCATGTTAAAACTGCTTGTATGCGTTAAAATGATATTAAATGTGCAGTTTGCATTTTCTTATGAGAGAATGATCCAAACCTGAATGTAATAGTGTTAATAAACTTACCTTTGTGAACTAAAGCAATTCTGCCTATTAGGACACATTTGCACGCAATTGTCGTGAAGCATGTAAAATTTGCTTGTCTGCGTCAAAATAATGGTTAATATGCAATTTGCATTTTCTTATGAGAGAATGATCCAAACCTGAATGTTATAGTGTAAGTAGACTTACCTTCATGAAATAAAGCAATTTTGCCTATAAGGACACATTTGCTTCTAATTGTCATAAAGCAGGTAAATACTTCTTGTCTGCGTGAAAATATTAGGAAATGATCAGTTTGCATTATCTTTTGAGAAAATGATCCAAACCTGAATGTTATAGTGTAAATAGACTTACCTTTGTAAAATAAAGCAATTTTGCCTATAAGGACTCATTTGCACGCAATTGTCGTGAAGCATGTAAAAACCGCTTGTCCGCGTTAAAATAGTGGTTAATATGCAGTTTGCGTTTTCTTATGAGAGAGTGATCCAAACCTGATTGTTATAGTGAAAGTAGACTAACCTTTGTGAAATAAAACAATTTTGCCTTTAAGGACTTATTTGCACCTAATTGTCGTAAAACATGTAAAAACTGCTTGTCTGCGTGAAAATGATAGTAAATATGCAGTTTGCATTTTCTTATGAGAGAATGATCCAAACCTGAATGTGATAGTGTAAATAGACTTACCCTCATGAAATAAAGCAATTTTGCCCATAAAGACTCATTTGCACCTAATTGTCGTAAAGCCTGTAAAAACTGCTTGTCTGCGTATAAATAATAATTAATTTGCAGTTTGCATTTTCTTATGAGAGAATGATCCAAACCTGAATGTTATAGTGTAAATAGACTTACCTTTATGAAATAAAACAATTTTGCCTTTAAGAACTTATTTCCACCTAATTGACTTAAAACATGTGAAAACTGTTTGTCTGCGTGAAAATGATAGTAAATATGCAGTTTGCATTTTCTTATGAGAGAATGATCCAAACCTGAATGTGATAGTGTAAATAGACTTACCCTCATGAAATAAAACAATTTTGCCTATAAGGACTCATTTGCACCTAATTGTCGTAAAGCATGTAAAAACTGTTTGTCAGCGTTAAAATAATGGTTAATATGCAGTTTGCATTTTCTTATGAGAGAATAATCCAAACCTGAATGTTATAGTGTAAATAGACTTAGCTTCATGAAATAAAGCAATTTTGCCTATAAGGACTCATTTGCCCCTAATTGTCATAAAGCATGTAAAAACTGCTTGTATGCGTTGAAATAATGGTTAATATGCAGTTTGCATTTTCTTATGAGAGAATGATCCAAACCTGAATGTTATAGTGTAAATAGACTTACCTTTGTAAAATAAAGCAATTTTGCATATAAGGACTTACTTGCACGCAATTGTCGTGAAGCATGTAAAAACTGCTTGTCTGCATTAAAATAATGGTTAATATGCAGTTTGCATTTTCTTATGAGAGAATGATCCAAACCTAAATGTTATAGTGAAAGTAGACTTACCTTTGTGAAATAAAACAATTTTGCCTATAAAGACTCATTTGCACCTTATTGTCGTGAAGCATGTAAATACTACTTGTCTGCGTGAAAATAATAGGAAATGATCAGTTTGCATTATCTTTTGAGAGAATGATCCAAACCTGAATGTTATAGTGTAAATAGACTTACCTTTGTGAACTAAAGCAATTCTGCCTATTAGAACTCATTTGCACGCAATTGTCGTGAAGCATGTAAAAACTGCTTGTCTGCGTCAAAATAATGGTTAATAGGCAATTTGCATTTTCTTATGAGAGAATGATCCAAACCTGAATGTTATAGTGTAAGTAGACTTACCTTCATGAAATAAAGCAATTTTGCCTATAAGGACACATTTGCACCTAATTGTCATAAAGCATGTAAATACTTCTTGTCTGCGTGAAAATATTAGGAAATGATTAGTTTGCATTATCTTTTGAGAAAATGATCCAAACCTGAATGTTATAGTGTAAATAGACTTACCCTCATGAAATAAAACAATTTTGCCTATAAGGACTCATTTGCACCCAATTGTCGTAAAGCATGTAAAAACTGCTTGTCAGCGTTAAAATAATGGTTAATATGCAGTTTGCATTTTCTTATGAGAGAATGATCCAAACCTGAATGTTATAGTGTAAATAGACTTAGCTTCATGAAATAAAGCAATTTTGCCTATAAGGACTCATTTGCCCCTAACTGTCATAAAGCATGTAAAAACTGCTTGTATGCGTTTAAATAATGGTTAATATGCAGTTTGCATTTTCTTATGAGAGAATGATCCAAACCTGAATGTTATAATGTAAATAGACTTACCTTCATGAAATAAAGCAATTTTGCCTATAAGGACTAATTTGCACCTAATTGTCGTAAAGCATGTAAAAACTGCTTGTCTGCGTTAAAATGATAGTAAATGTGCAGTTTACTTTTTCTTATGAGAGAATGATCCAAACCTGAATGTTACAGTGTAAATAGACTTACCTTAATGAAATAAAGCAATTTTGCCTATAAGGACACATTTGCACCTAATTGTCATAAAGCATGTAAATACTTCTTGTCTGCGTGAAAATATTAGGAAATGATCAGTTTGCATTATCTTTTGAGAAAATGATCCAAACCTGAATGTTATAGTGTATATAGACTTACCTTTGTAAAATAAAGCAATTTTGCCTATAAGGACTCATTTGCACGCAATTATTGTCGTAAAGCATGTAAAAACTGCTTGTCTGCGTTAAAATGATACTAAATGTGCAATTTGCATTTTCTTATGAGAGAATGATCCAAACCTGAATGTTATAGTGTAAATAAACTTACCCTCATGAAATAAAGCAATTTTGCCTATAAGGACTCGTTTGCACGCAATTGTCGTGAAGCATGGAAAAACTGCTTGTCTGCGTTAAAATAATGGTTAATATGCAGTTTGCATTTTCTTATGAGAGAATGATCGAAACCTGAATGTTATAGTCAAAGTAGACTAACCTTTGTGAAATAAGACAATTTTGCCTTTAAGGACTTATTTCCATTTAATTGTCGTAAAACATGTGAAAACTGCTTGTCTGTGTGAAAATGATAGTAAATATGCAGTTTAAATTTTCTTATGAGAGAATGATCCAAACCTGAATGTTATAGTGTAAATAGACTTACCCTCATGAAATAAAGCAATTTTGCCTATAAGGACTCATTTGCACCTAATTGTCATAAAGCATGTAAAAACTGCTTGTATGCGTTAAAATGATAGTAAATGTGCAGTTTGCATTTTCTTATGAGAGAATGATCCAAACCTGAATGTAATAGTGTTAATAAACTTACCTTTGTGAACTAAAGCAATTCTGCCTATTAGGACTCATTTGCACGCAATTGTCGTGAAGCATGTAAAATTTGCTTGTCTGCGTCAAAATAATGGTTAATATGCAATTTGCATTTTCTTATGAGAGAATGATCCAAACCTGAATGTTATAGGGTAAGTAGACTTACCTTCATGAAATAAAGCAATTTTGCCTATAAGGACACATTTGCTTCTAATTGTCATAAAGCATGTAAAAACTGCTTGTATGCGTTTAAATAATGGTTAATATGCAGTTTGCATTTTCTTATGAGAGAATGATCCAAACCTGAATGTTATAATTTAAATAGACTTACCTTCATGAAATAAAGCAATTTTGCCTATAAGGACTAATTTGCACCTAATTGTCGTAAAGCATGTAAAAACTGCTTGTCTGCGTTAAAATGATAGTAAATGTGCAGTTTACTTTTTCTTATGAGAGAATGATCCAAACCTGAATGTTACAGTGTAAATAGACTTACCTTAATGAAATAAAGCAATTTTGCCTATAAGGACACATTTGCACCTAATTGTCATAAAGCATGTAAATACTTCTTGTCTGCGTGAAAATATTAGGAAATGATCAGTTTGCATTATCTTTTGAGAAAATGATCCAAACCTGAATGTTATAGTGTAAATAGACTTACCTTTGTAAAATAAAGCAATTTTGCCTATAAGGACTCATTTGCACGCAATTGTCGTGAAGCATGTAAAAACCGCTTGTCCGCGTTAAAATAGTGGTTAATATGCAGTTTGCGTTTTCTTATGAGAGAATGATCCAAACCTGATTGTTATAGTGAGAGTAGACTAACCTTTGTGAAATAAAACAATTTTGCCTTTAAGGACTTATTTGCACCTAATTGTCGTAAAACATGTAAAAACTGCTTGTCTGCGTGAAAATGATAGTAAATATGCAGTTTGCATTTTCTTATGAGAGAATGATCCAAACCTGAATGTGATAGTGTAAATAGACTACCCCTCATGAAATAAAGCAATTTTGCCCATAAAGACTCATTTGCACCTAATTGTCGTAAAGCATGTAAAAACTGCTTGTCTGCGTATAAATAATGGTTAATATGCAGTTTGCATTTTCTTATGAGAGAATGATCCAAACCTGAATGTTATAGTGTAAATAGACTTACCTTTATGAAATAAAACAATTTTGCCTTTAAGAACTTATTTCCACCTAATTTACTTAAAACATGTGAAAACTGTTTGTCTGCGTGAAAATGATAGTAAATATGCAGTTTGCATTTTCTTATGAGAGAATGATCCAAACCTGAATGTGATAGTGTAAATAGACTTACCCTCATGAAATAAAACAATTTTGCCTATAAGGACTCATTTGCACCTAATTGTCGTAAAGCATGTAAAAACTGCTTGTCTGCGTTAAAATGATAGTAAATGTGCAGTTTACTTTTTCTTATGAGAGAATGATCCAAACCTGAATGTTACAGTGTAAATAGACTTACCTTAATGAAATAAAGCAATTTTGCCTATAAGGACACATTTGCACCTAATTGTCATAAAGCATGTAAATACTTCTTGTCTGCGTGAAAATATTAGGAAATGATCAGTTTGCATTATCTTTTGAGAAAATGATCCAAACCTGAATGTTATAGTGTATATAGACTTACCTTTGTAAAATAAAGCAATTTTGCCTATAAGGACTCATTTGCACGCAATTATTGTCGTAAAGCATGTAAAAACTGCTTGTCTGCGTTAAAATGATACTAAATGTGCAATTTGCATTTTCTTATGAGAGAATGATCCAAACCTGAATGTTATAGTGTAAATAAACTTACCCTCATGAAATAAAGCAATTTTGCCTATAAGGACTCGTTTGCACGCAATTGTCGTGAAGCATGGAAAAACTGCTTGTCTGCGTTAAAATAATGGTTAATATGCAGTTTGCATTTTCTTATGAGAGAATGATCGAAACCTGAATGTTATAGTCAAAGTAGACTAACCTTTGTGAAATAAGACAATTTTGCCTTTAAGGACTTATTTCCATTTAATTGTCGTAAAACATGTGAAAACTGCTTGTCTGTGTGAAAATGATAGTAAATATGCAGTTTAAATTTTCTTATGAGAGAATGATCCAAACCTGAATGTTATAGTGTAAATAGACTTACCCTCATGAAATAAAGCAATTTTGCCTATAAGGACTCATTTGCACCTAATTGTCATAAAGCATGTAAAAACTGCTTGTATGCGTTAAAATGATAGTAAATGTGCAGTTTGCATTTTCTTATGAGAGAATGATCCAAACCTGAATGTAATAGTGTTAATAAACTTACCTTTGTGAACTAAAGCAATTCTGCCTATTAGGACTCATTTGCACGCAATTGTCGTGAAGCATGTAAAATTTGCTTGTCTGCGTCAAAATAATGGTTAATATGCAATTTGCATTTTCTTATGAGAGAATGATCCAAACCTGAATGTTATAGTGTAAGTAGACTTACCTTCATGAAATAAAGCAATTTTGCCTATAAGGACACATTTGCTTCTAATTGTCATAAAGCATGTAAAAACTGCTTGTATGCGTTTAAATAATGGTTAATATGCAGTTTGCATTTTCTTATGAGAGAATGATCCAAACCTGAATGTTATAATTTAAATAGACTTACCTTCATGAAATAAAGCAATTTTGCCTATAAGGACTAATTTGCACCTAATTGTCGTAAAGCATGTAAAAACTGCTTGTCTGCGTTAAAATGATAGTAAATGTGCAGTTTACTTTTTCTTATGAGAGAATGATCCAAACCTGAATGTTACAGTGTAAATAGACTTACCTTAATGAAATAAAGCAATTTTGCCTATAAGGACACATTTGCACCTAATTGTCATAAAGCATGTAAATACTTCTTGTCTGCGTGAAAATATTAGGAAATGATCAGTTTGCATTATCTTTTGAGAAAATGATCCAAACCTGAATGTTATAGTGTAAATAGACTTACCTTTGTAAAATAAAGCAATTTTGCCTATAAGGACTCATTTGCACGCAATTGTCGTGAAGCATGTAAAAACCGCTTGTCCGCGTTAAAATAGTGGTTAATATGCAGTTTGCGTTTTCTTATGAGAGAATGATCCAAACCTGATTGTTATAGTGAGAGTAGACTAACCTTTGTGAAATAAAACAATTTTGCCTTTAAGGACTTATTTGCACCTAATTGTCGTAAAACATGTAAAAACTGCTTGTCTGCGTGAAAATGATAGTAAATATGCAGTTTGCATTTTCTTATGAGAGAATGATCCAAACCTGAATGTGATAGTGTAAATAGACTACCCCTCATGAAATAAAGCAATTTTGCCCATAAAGACTCATTTGCACCTAATTGTCGTAAAGCATGTAAAAACTGCTTGTCTGCGTATAAATAATGGTTAATATGCAGTTTGCATTTTCTTATGAGAGAATGATCCAAACCTGAATGTTATAGTGTAAATAGACTTACCTTTATGAAATAAAACAATTTTGCCTTTAAGAACTTATTTCCACCTAATTTACTTAAAACATGTGAAAACTGTTTGTCTGCGTAAAAATGATAGTAAATATGCAGTTTGCATTTTCTTATGAGAGAATGATCCAAACCTGAATGTGATAGTGTAAATAGACTTACCCTCATGAAATAAAACAATTTTGCCTATAAGGACTCATTTGCACCTAATTGTCGTAAAGCATGTAAAAACTGCTTGTCAGCGTTAAAATAATGGTTAATATGCAGTTTGCATTTTCTTATGAGAGAATGATCCAAACCTGAATGTTATAGTGTAAATAGACTTACCCTCATGAAATAAAGCAATTTTGCCTATAAGGACTCATTTGCACCTAATTGTCATAAAGCATCTAAAAACTGCTTGTATGCGTTAAAATGATAGTAAATGTGCAGTTTGCATTTTCTTATGAGAGAATGATCCAAACCTGAATGTAATAGTGTTAATAAACTTACCTTTGTGAACTAAAGCAATTCTGCCTATTAGGACTCATTTGCACGCAATTGTCGTGAAGCATGTAAAATTTGCTTGTCTGCGTCAAAATAATGGTTAATATGCAATTTGCATTTTCTTATGAGAGAATGATCCAAACCTGAATGTTATAGTGTAAGTAGACTTACCTTCATGAAATAAAGCAATTTTGCCTATAAGGACACATTTGCTTCTAATTGTCATAAAGCATGTAAAAACTGCTTGTATGCGTTTAAATAATGGTTAATATGCAGTTTGCATTTTCTTATGAGAGAATGATCCAAACCTGAATGTTATAATTTAAATAGACTTACCTTCATGAAATAAAGCAATTTTGCCTATAAGGACTAATTTGCACCTAATTGTCGTAAAGCATGTAAAAACTGCTTGTCTGCGTTAAAATGATAGTAAATGTGCAGTTTACTTTTTCTTATGAGAGAATGATCCAAACCTAAATGTTATAGTGAAAGTAGACTTACCTTTGTGAAATAAAACAATTTTGCCTATAAAGACTCATTTGCACCTTATTGTCGTGAAGCATGTAAATACTACTTGTCTGCGTGAAAATAATAGGAAATGATCAGTTTGCATTATCTTTTGAGAGAATGATCCAAACCTGAATGTTATAGTGTAAATAGACTTACCTTTGTGAACTAAAGCAATTCTGCCTATTAGAACTCATTTGCACGCAATTGTCGTGAAGCATGTAAAAACTGCTTGTCTGCGTCAAAATAATGGTTAATAGGCAATTTGCATTTTCTTATGAGAGAATGATCCAAACCTGAATGTTATAGTGTAAGTAGACTTACCTTCATGAAATAAAGCAATTTTGCCTATAAGGACACATTTGCACCTAATTGTCATAAAGCATGTAAATATTTCTTGTCTGCGTGAAGATATTAGGAAATGATTAGTTTGCATTATCTTTTGAGAAAATGATCCAAACCTGAATGTTATAGTGTAAATAGACTTACCCTCATGAAATAAAACAATTTTGCCTATAAGGACTCATTTGCACCCAATTGTCGTAAAGCATGTAAAAACTGCTTGTCAGCGTTAAAATAATGGTTAATATGCAGTTTGCATTTTCTTATGAGAGAATGATCCAAACCTGAATGTTATAGTGTAAATAGACTTAGCTTCATGAAATATAGCAATTTTGCCTATAAGGACTCATTTGCCCCTAACTGTCATAAAGCATGTAAAAACTGCTTGTATGCGTTTAAATAATGGTTAATATGCAGTTTGCATTTTCTTATGAGAGAATGATCCAAACCTGAATGTTATAATGTAAATAGACTTACCTTCATGAAATAAAGCAATTTTGCCTATAAGGACTAATTTGCACCTAATTGTCGTAAAGCATGTAAAAACTGCTTGTCTGCGTTAAAATGATAGTAAATGTGCAGTTTACTTTTTCTTATGAGAGAATGATCCAAACCTGAATGTTACAGTGTAAATAGACTTACCTTAATGAAATAAAGCAATTTTGCCTATAAGGACACATTTGCACCTAATTGTCATAAAGCATGTAAATACTTCTTGTCTGCGTGAAAATATTAGGAAATGATCAGTTTGCATTATCTTTTGAGAAAATGATCCAAACCTGAATGTTATAGTGTATATAGACTTACCTTTGTAAAATAAAGCAATTTTGCCTATAAGGACTCATTTGCACGCAATTATTGTCGTAAAGCATGTAAAAACTGCTTGTCTGCGTTAAAATGATACTAAATGTGCAATTTGCATTTTCTTATGAGAGAATGATCCAAACCTGAATGTTATAGTGTAAATAAACTTACCCTCATGAAATAAAGCAATTTTGCCTATAAGGACTCGTTTGCACGCAATTGTCGTGAAGCATGGAAAAACTGCTTGTCTGCGTTAAAATAATGGTTAATATGCAGTTTGCATTTTCTTATGAGAGAATGATCGAAACCTGAATGTTATAGTGAAAGTAGACTAACCTTTGTGAAATAAGACAATTTTGCCTTTAAGGACTTATTTCCATTTAATTGTCGTAAAACATGTGAAAACTGCTTGTCTGTGTGAAAATGATAGTAAATATGCAGTTTAAATTTTCTTATGAGAGAATGATCCAAACCTGAATGTTATAGTGTAAGTAGACTTACCTTCATGAAATAAAGCAATTTTGCCTATAAGGACACATTTGCTTCTAATTGTCATAAAGCATGTAAAAACTGCTTCTATGCGTTTAAATAATGGTTAATATGCAGTTTGCATTTTCTTATGAGAGAATGATCCAAACCTGAATGTTATAATTTAAATAGACTTACCTTCATGAAATAAAGCAATTTTGCCTATAAGGACTAATTTGCACCTAATTGTCGTAAAGCATGTAAAAACTGCTTGTCTGCGTTAAAATGATAGTAAATGTGCAGTTTACTTTTTCTTATGAGAGAATGATCCAAACCTGAATGTTACAGTGTAAATAGACTTACCTTAATGAAATAAAGCAATTTTGCCTATAAGGACACATTTGCACCTAATTGTCATAAAGCATGTAAATACTTCTTGTCTGCGTGAAAATATTAGGAAATGATCAGTTTGCATTATCTTTTGAGAAAATGATCCAAACCTGAATGTTATAGTGTAAATAGACTTACCTTTGTAAAATAAAGCAATTTTGCCTATAAGGACTCATTTGCACGCAATTGTCGTGAAGCATGTAAAAACCGCTTGTCCGCGTTAAAATAGTGGTTAATATGCAGTTTGCGTTTTCTTATGAGAGAATGATCCAAACCTGATTGTTATAGTGAGAGTAGACTAACCTTTGTGAAATAAAACAATTTTGCCTTTAAGGACTTATTTGCACCTAATTGTCGTAAAACATGTAAAAACTGCTTGTCTGCGTGAAAATGATAGTAAATATGCAGTTTGCATTTTCTTATGAGAGAATGATCCAAACCTGAATGTGATAGTGTAAATAGACTACCCCTCATGAAATAAAGCAATTTTGCCCATAAAGACTCATTTGCACCTAATTGTCGTAAAGCATGTAAAAACTGCTTGTCTGCGTATAAATAATGGTTAATATGCAGTTTGCATTTTCTTATGAGAGAATGATCCAAACCTGAATGTTATAGTGTAAATAGACTTACCTTTATGAAATAAAACAATTTTGCCTTTAAGAACTTATTTCCACCTAATTTACTTAAAACATGTGAAAACTGTTTGTCTGCGTGAAAATGATAGTAAATATGCAGTTTGCATTTTCTTATGAGAGAATGATCCAAACCTGAATGTGATAGTGTAAATAGACTTACCCTCATGAAATAAAACAATTTTGCCTATAAGGACTCATTTGCACCTAATTGTCGTAAAGCATGTAAAAACTGCTTGTCAGCGTTAAAATAATGGTTAATATGCAGTTTGCATTTTCTTATGAGAGAATGATCCAAACCTGAATGTTATAGTGTAAATAGACTTACCCTCATGAAATAAAGCAATTTTGCCTATAAGGACTCATTTGCACCTAATTGTCATAAAGCATGTAAAAACTGCTTGTATGCGTTAAAATGATAGTAAATGTGCAGTTTGCATTTTCTTATGAGAGAATGATCCAAACCTGAATGTAATAGTGTTAATAAACTTACCTTTGTGAACTAAAGCAATTCTGCCTATTAGGACTCATTTGCACGCAATTGTCGTGAAGCATGTAAAATTTGCTTGTCTGCGTCAAAATAATGGTTAATATGCAATTTGCATTTTCTTATGAGAGAATGATCCAAACCTGAATGTTATAGTGTAAGTAGACTTACCTTCATGAAATAAAGCAATTTTGCCTATAAGGACACATTTGCTTCTAATTGTCATAAAGCATGTAAAAACTGCTTGTATGCGTTTAAATAATGGTTAATATGCAGTTTGCATTTTCTTATGAGAGAATGATCCAAACCTGAATGTTATAATTTAAATAGACTTACCTTCATGAAATAAAGCAATTTTGCCTATAAGGACTAATTTGCACCTAATTGTCGTAAAGCATGTAAAAACTGCTTGTCTGCGTTAAAATGATAGTAAATGTGCAGTTTACTTTTTCTTATGAGAGAATGATCCAAACCTAAATGTTATAGTGAAAGTAGACTTACCTTTGTGAAATAAAACAATTTTGCCTATAAAGACTCATTTGCACCTTATTGTCGTGAAGCATGTAAATACTACTTGTCTGCGTGAAAATAATAGGAAATGATCAGTTTGCATTATCTTTTGAGAGAATGATCCAAACCTGAATGTTATAGTGTAAATAGACTTACCTTTGTGAACTAAAGCAATTCTGCCTATTAGAACTCATTTGCACGCAATTGTCGTGAAGCATGTAAAAACTGCTTGTCCGCGTCAAAATAATGGTTAATAGGCAATTTGCATTTTCTTATGAGAGAATGATCCAAACCTGAATGTTATAGTGTAAGTAGACTTACCTTCATGAAATAAAGCAATTTTGCCTATAAGGACACATTTGCACCTAATTGTCATAAAGCATGTAAATATTTCTTGTCTGCGTGAAAATATTAGGAAATGATTAGTTTGCATTATCTTTTGAGAAAATGATCCAAACCTGAATGTTATAGTGTAAATAGACTTACCCTCATGAAATAAAACAATTTTGCCTATAAGGACTCATTTGCACCCAATTGTCGTAAAGCATGTAAAAACTGCTTGTCAGCGTTAAAATAATGGTTAATATGCAGTTTGCATTTTCTTATGAGAGAATGATCCAAACCTGAATGTTATAATGTAAATAGACTTACCTTCATGAAATAAAGCAATTTTGCCTATAAGGACTAATTTGCACCTAATTGTCGTAAAGCATGTAAAAACTGCTTGTCTGCGTTAAAATGATAGTAAATGTGCAGTTTACTTTTTCTTATGAGAGAATGATCCAAACCTGAATGTTACAGTGTAAATAGACTTACCTTAATGAAATAAAGCAATTTTGCCTATAAGGACACATTTGCACCTAATTGTCATAAAGCATGTAAATACTTCTTGTCTGCGTGAAAATATTAGGAAATGATCAGTTTGCATTATCTTTTGAGAAAATGATCCAAACCTGAATGTTATAGTGTATATAGACTTACCTTTGTAAAATAAAGCAATTTTGCCTATAAGGACTCATTTGCACGCAATTATTGTCGTAAAGCATGTAAAAACTGCTTGTCTGCGTTAAAATGATACTAAATGTGCAATTTGCATTTTCTTATGAGAGAATGATCCAAACCTGAATGTTATAGTGTAAATAAACTTACCCTCATGAAATAAAGCAATTTTGCCTATAAGGACTCGTTTGCACGCAATTGTCGTGAAGCATGGAAAAACTGCTTGTCTGCGTTAAAATAATGGTTAATATGCAGTTTGCATTTTCTTATGAGAGAATGATCGAAACCTGAATGTTATAGTGAAAGTAGACTAACCTTTGTGAAATAAGACAATTTTGCCTTTAAGGACTTATTTCCATTTAATTGTCGTAAAACATGTGAAAACTGCTTGTCTGTGTGAAAATGATAGTAAATATGCAGTTTAAATTTTCTTATGAGAGAATGATCCAAACCTGAATGTTATAGTGTAAATAGACTTACCCTCATGAAATAAAGCAATTTTGCCTATAAGGACTCATTTGCACCTAATTGTCATAAAGCATGTAAAAACTGCTTGTATGCGTTAAAATGATAGTAAATGTGCAGTTTGCATTTTCTTATGAGAGAATGATCCAAACCTGAATGTAATAGTGTTAATAAACTTACCTTTGTGAACTAAAGCAATTCTGCCTATTAGGACTCATTTGCACGCAATTGTCGTGAAGCATGTAAAATTTGCTTGTCTGCGTCAAAATAATGGTTAATATGCAATTTGCATTTTCTTATGAGAGAATGATCCAAACCTGAATGTTATAGGGTAAGTAGACTTACCTTCATGAAATAAAGCAATTTTGCCTATAAGGACACATTTGCTTCTAATTGTCATAAAGCATGTAAAAACTGCTTGTATGCGTTTAAATAATGGTTAATATGCAGTTTGCATTTTCTTATGAGAGAATGATCCAAACCTGAATGTTATAATTTAAATAGACTTACCTTCATGAAATAAAGCAATTTTGCCTATAAGGACTAATTTGCACCTAATTGTCGTAAAGCATGTAAAAACTGCTTGTCTGCGTTAAAATGATAGTAAATGTGCAGTTTACTTTTTCTTATGAGAGAATGATCCAAACCTGAATGTTACAGTGTAAATAGACTTACCTTAATGAAATAAAGCAATTTTGCCTATAAGGACACATTTGCACCTAATTGTCATAAAGCATGTAAATACTTCTTGTCTGCGTGAAAATATTAGGAAATGATCAGTTTGCATTATCTTTTGAGAAAATGATCCAAACCTGAATGTTATAGTGTAAATAGACTTACCTTTGTAAAATAAAGCAATTTTGCCTATAAGGACTCATTTGCACGCAATTGTCGTGAAGCATGTAAAAACCGCTTGTCCGCGTTAAAATAGTGGTTAATATGCAGTTTGCGTTTTCTTATGAGAGAATGATCCAAACCTGATTGTTATAGTGAGAGTAGACTAACCTTTGTGAAATAAAACAATTTTGCCTTTAAGGACTTATTTGCACCTAATTGTCGTAAAACATGTAAAAACTGCTTGTCTGCGTGAAAATGATAGTAAATATGCAGTTTGCATTTTCTTATGAGAGAATGATCCAAACCTGAATGTGATAGTGTAAATAGACTACCCCTCATGAAATAAAGCAATTTTGCCCATAAAGACTCATTTGCACCTAATTGTCGTAAAGCATGTAAAAACTGCTTGTCTGCGTATAAATAATGGTTAATATGCAGTTTGCATTTTCTTATGAGAGAATGATCCAAACCTGAATGTTATAGTGTAAATAGACTTACCTTTATGAAATAAAACAATTTTGCCTTTAAGAACTTATTTCCACCTAATTTACTTAAAACATGTGAAAACTGTTTGTCTGCGTGAAAATGATAGTAAATATGCAGTTTGCATTTTCTTATGAGAGAATGATCCAAACCTGAATGTGATAGTGTAAATAGACTTACCCTCATGAAATAAAACAATTTTGCCTATAAGGACTCATTTGCACCTAATTGTCGTAAAGCATGTAAAAACTGCTTGTCAGCGTTAAAATAATGGTTAATATGCAGTTTGCATTTTCTTATGAGAGAATGATCCAAACCTGAATGTTATAGTGTAAATAGACTTAGCTTTGTGAAATAAAACAATTTTGCCTTTAAGGACTTATTTGCACCTAATTGCCGTAAAACATGTAAAAACTGCTTGTCTTCGTGAAAATGATAGTAAATATGCAGTTTGCATTTTCTTATGAGAGAATGATCCAAACCTAAATGTTATAGTGTAAATAGACTTACCCTCATGAAATAAAGCAATTTTGCCTATAAGGACTCATTTGCACCTAATTGTCATAAAGCATGTAAAAACTGCTTGTATGCGTTAAAATAATAGTTAATATGCAGTTTGCATTTTCTTATGAGAGAAAGATCCAAACCTGAATGTTATAGTGTAAGTAAACTTACCTTAGTGAAATAAAGAAATTTTGCCTATAAGGACTCATTTGCACCTAATTGTCGTAAAGCATGTAAAAACTGCTTGTCTGCGTTAAAATAATGGTTAATATGCAGTTTGCATTTTCTTATGAGAGAATGATCCAAACCTGAATGTTATAATGTAAATAGACTTACCTTCATGAAATAAAGCAATTTTGCCTATAAGGACTCATTTGCACCTAATTGTCATAAAGCATGTAAAAACTGCTTGTATGCGTTAAAATGATAGTAAATGTGCAGTTTGCATTTTCTTATGAGAGAATGATCCAAACCTGAATGTAATAGTGTTAATAAACTTACCTTTGTGAACTAAAGCAATTCTGCCTATTAGGACTCATTTGCACGCAATTGTCGTGAAGCATGTAAAATTTGCTTGTCTGCGTCAAAATAATGGTTAATATGCAATTTGCATTTTCTTATGAGAGAATGATCCAAACCTGAATGTTATAGTGTAAGTAGACTTACCTTCATGAAATAAAGCAATTTTGCCTATAAGGACACATTTGCTTCTAATTGTCATAAAGCAGGTAAATACTTCTTGTCTGCGTGAAAATATTAGGAAATGATCAGTTTGCATTATCTTTTGAGAAAATGATCCAAACCTAAATGTTATAGTGTAAATAGACTTACCTTTGTAAAATAAAGCAATTTTGCCTATAAGGACTCATTTGCACGCAATTGTCGTGAAGCATGTAAAAACCGCTTGTCCGCGTTAAAATAGTGGTTAATATGCAGTTTGCGTTTTCTTATGAGAGAATGATCCAAACCTGATTGTTATAGTGAAAGTAGACTAACCTTTGTGAAATAAAACAATTTTGCCTTTAAGGACTTATTTGCACCTAATTGTCGTAAAACATGTAAAAACTGCTTGTCTGCGTGAAAATGATAGTAAATATGCAGTTTGCATTTTCTTATGAGAGAATGATCCAAACCTGAATGTGATAGTGTAAATAGACTTACCCTCATGAAATAAAGCAATTTTGCCTATAAAGACTCATTTGCACCTAATTGTCGTAAAGCATGTAAAAACTGCTTGTCTGCGTATAAATAATGGTTAATATGCAGTTTGCATTTTCTTATGAGAGAATGATCCAAACCTGAATGTTATAGTGTAAATAGACTTACCTTTATGAAATAAAACAATTTTGCCTTTAAGAACTTATTTCCACCTAATTGACTTAAAACATGTGAAAACTGTTTGTCTGCGTGAAAATGATAGTAAATATGCAGTTTGCATTTTCTTATGAGAGAATGATCCAAACCTGAATGTGATAGTGTAAATAGACTTACCCTCATGAAATAAAACAATTTTGCCTATAAGGACTTATTTGCACGCAATTGTCGTGAAGCATGTAAAAACTGCTTGTCTGCGTTAAAATAATGGTTAATATGCAGTTTGCATTTTCTTATTAGAGAATGATCCAAACCTGAATGTTATAGTGAAAGTAGACTTACCTTTGTGAAATAAAACAAATTTGCCTTTAAGGACTTATTTGCACCTAATTGTCGTAAAACATGTAAAAACTGCTTGCTTGCGTGAAAATGATAGTAAATATGCAGTTTGCATTTTCCTATGAGAGAATGATCCAAACCTGAATGTTATAGTGTAAATAGACTTACCCTCATGTAATAAAGCAATTTTACCCATAAAGCCTCATTTGCACCTAATTGTCGTAAAGCATGTAAAAACTGCTTGTCTGCGTGAAAATGATAGTAAATATTCAGTTTGCATTTTCTTATGAAAGAATGATCCAAACCTGAATGTTATAGTGTAAATAGACTTACCTTCATGAAATAAAGCAATTTTGCCTATAAAGACTCATTTGCACCTAATTGTCATAAAGCATGTAAAAACTGCTTGTATGCGTTAAAATAATAGTTAATATGCAGTTTGCATTTTCTTATGAGAGAATGATCCAAACCTGAATGTTATAGTGTAAATAAACCTACCTTTGTAAAATAAAGTAATTTTGCCTATAAGGACTCATTTGCCCCTAATTGTCATAAAGCATGTAAAAACTGCTTGTATGCGTGAATATAATGGTTAATATGCAGTTTGTATTTTCTTATGAGAGAATGACCCAGACCTGAATGTTATAGTGTAAATAGACTTACCCTCATGAAATAAAGCAATTTTGCCTATAAAGACTCATTTGCACCTAATTGTCATAAAGCATGTAAAAACTGCTTGTATGATTTAAAATGATAGTAAATATGCAGTTTGCATTTTCTTATGAGAGAATGATCCAAACCTGAATGTTATAGTGAAAGTAGACTTACCTTTGTGAAATAAAACAATTTTGCCTTTAAGGACTTATTTGCACCTAATTGTCGTAAAACATGTAAAAACTGCCTGCTTGCGTGAAAATGATAGTAAATATGCAGTTTGCATTTTCCTATGAGAGAATGATCCAAACCTGAATGTTATAGTGTAAGTAAACCAAATTTTGTAAAATAAAGTAATTTTGCCTATAAGGACTCATTTGCCCCTAATTGTCATAAAGCATGTAAAAACTGCTTGTATGCGTGAATATAATGGTTAATATGCAGTTTGCATTTTCTTATGAGATAATGACCCAAAACTGAATGTTATAGTGTAAATAGACTTACTCTCATGAAATAAAGCAATTTTGCCTATAAAGACTCATTTGCACCTAATTGTCATAAAGCATGTAAAAACTGCTTGTATGATTTAAAATGATAGTAAATGTGCAGTTTGCATTTTCTTATGAGAGAATGATCCAAACCTGAATGTTATAGTGAAAGTAGACTTACCTTTGTGAAATAAAACAATTTTATCTTTAAGGACTTATTTGCACCTAATTGTCGTAAAACATGTAAAAACTGCTTGCTTGCGTGAAAATGATAGTAAATATGCAGTTTGCATTTTCCTATGAGAGAATGATCCAAACCTGAAAGTTATAGTGTAAATAGACTTACCCTCATGAAATAGAGCAATTTTGCCTATAAAGCCTCATTTGCACCTAATTGTCGTAAAACATGTAAAAAATGCTTGTCTGCGTTTTAATAATGGTTAATATGCAGTTTGCATTTTCTTATGAGAGAATTATCCAAACCTGAATGTTATAGTGTAAATAGACTTAGCTTCATGAAATAAAGCAATTTTGCCTATAAGGACTCATTTGCCCCTAATTGTCATAAAGCATGTAAAAACTGCTTGTATGCGTTAAAATAATGGTTAATATGCAGTTTGCATTTTCTTATGAGAGAATGATACAAACCTGAATGATATTGTATAAATAGACTTAACTTTGTAAAATAAAGCAATTTTGCCTATAAGGACTCATTTGCACGCGTTTGTCGTGAAGCATGTAAAAACTGCTTGTCTGCGTTAAAATAATGGTTAATATGCAGTTTGCATTTTCTTATGAGATAATGATCCAAACCTGAATGTTATAGTGAAAGTAGACTTACCTTTGTGAAATAAAACAATTTTGCCTTTAAGGACTTATTTCCACCTAATTGTCTTAAACCATGTAAAAACTGCTTGCTTGCGTGAAAATGATAGTAAATATGCAGTTTGCATTTTCCTATGAGAGAATGATCCAAACCTGAATGTTATAGTGTAAATAGACTTACCCTCATGAAATAGAGCAATTTTGCCTATAAAGCCTCATTTGCACGCAATTGTCGTGAAGCATGTAAAAACTGCTTGTCTGCGTTAAAATAATCGTTAATATGCAGTTTGCATTTTCTTATGATAGAATGATCCAAACCTGAATGTTATAATGTAAATAGACTTACCTTCATGAAATAAAGCAATTTTGCCTATAAGGACTCATTTGCACCTAATTGTCATAAAGCATGTAAAAACTGCTTGTATGCGTTAAAATGATAGTAAATGTGCAGTTTGCATTTTCTTATGAGAGAATGATCCAAACCTGAATGTAATAGTGTTAATAAACTTACCTTTGTGAACTAAAGCAATTCTGCCTATTAGGACTCATTTGCACGCAATTGTCGTGAAGCATGTAAAATTTGCTTGTCTGCGTCAAAATAATGGTTAATATGCAATTTGCATTTTCTTATGAGAGAATGATCCAAACCTGCATGTTATAGTGTAAGTAGACTTACCTTCATGAAATAAAGCAATTTTGCCTATAAGGACACATTTGCTTCTAATTGTCATAAAGCAGGTAAATACTTCTTGTCTGCGTGAAAATATTAGGAAATGATCAGTTTGCATTATCTTTTGAGAAAATGATCCAAACCTAAATGTTATAGTGTAAATAGACTTACCTTTGTAAAATAAAGCAATTTTGCCTATAAGGACTCATTTGCACGCAATTGTCGTGAAGCATGTAAAAACCGCTTGTCCGCGTTAAAATAGTGGTTAATATGCAGTTTGCATTTTCTTATGAGAGAATGATCGAAACCTGAATGTTATAGTGAAAGTAGACTAACCTTTGTGAAATAAGACTATTTTGCCTTTAAAGACTTATTTCCATTTAATTGTCGTAAAACATGTGAAAACTGCTTGTCTGTGTGAAAATGATAGTAAATATGCAGTTTAAATTTTCTTATGAGAGAATGATCCCAACCTGAATGTTATAGTGTAAATAGACTTACCCTCATGAAATAAAGCAATTTTGCCTATAAGGACTCATTTGCACCTAATTGTCATAAAGCATGTAAAAACTGCTTGTATGCGTTAAAATTATAGTAAATGTGCAGTTTGCATTTTCTTATGAGAGAATGATCCAAACCTGAATGTAATAGTGTTAATAAACTTACCTTTGTGAACTAAAGCAATTCTGCCTATTAGGACTCATTTGCACGCAATTGTCGTGAAGCATGTAAAATTTGCTTGTCTGCGTCAAAATAATGGTTAATATGCAATTTGCATTTTCTTATGAGAGAATGATCCAAACCTGAATGTTATAGTGTAAGTAGACTTACCTTCATGAAATAAAGCAATTTTGCCTATAAGGACACATTTGCTTCTAATTGTCATAAAGCAGGTAAATACTTCTTGTCTGCGTGAAAATATTAGGAAATGATCAGTTTGCATTATCTTTTGAGAAAATGATCCAAACCTGAATGTTATAGTGTAAATAGACTTACCTTTGTAAAATAAAGCAATTTTGCCTATAAGGACTCATTTGCACGCAATTGTCGTGAAGCATGTAAAAACCGCTTGTCCGCGTTAAAATAGTGGTTAATATGCAGTTTGCGTTTTCTTATGAGAGAATGATCCAAACCTGATTGTATAGTGAGAGTAGACTAACCTTTGTGAAATAAAACAATTTTGCCTTTAAGGACTTATTTGCACCTAATTGTCGTAAAACATGTAAAAACTGCTTGTCTGCGTGAAAATGATAGTAAATATGCAGTTTGCATTTTCTTATGAGAGAATGATCCAAACCTGAATGTGATAGTGTAAATAGACTACCCCTCATGAAATAAAGCAATTTTGCCCATAAAGACTCATTTGCACCTAATTGTCGTAAAGCATGTAAAAACTGCTTGTCTGCGTATAAATAATGGTTAATATGCAGTTTGCATTTTCTTATGAGAGAATGATCCAAACCTGAATGTTATAGTGTAAATAGACTTACCTTTATGAAATAAAACAATTTTGCCTTTAAGAACTTATTTCCACCTAATTGACTTAAAACATGTGAAAACTGTTTGTCTGCGTGAAAATGATAATAAATATGCAGTTTGCATTTTCTTATGAGAGAATGATCCAAACCTGAATGTGATAGTGTAAATAGACTTACCCTCATGAAATAAAACAATTTTGCCTATAAGGACTCATTTGCACCTAATTGTCGTAAAGCATGTAAAAACTGCTTGTCAGCGTTAAAATAATGGTTAATATGCAGTTTGCATTTTCTTATGAGAGAATGATCCAAACCTGAATGTTATAGTGTAAATAGACTTAGCTTCATGAAATAAAGCAATTTTGCCTATAAGGACTCATTTGCCCCTAATTGTCATAAAGCATGTAAAAACTGCTTGTATGCGTTGAAATAATGGTTAATATGCAGTTTGCATTTTATTATGAGAGAATGATCCAAACCTGAATGTTATAGTGTAAATAGACTTACCTTTGTAAAATAAAGCAATTTTGCATATAAGGACTTACTTGCACGCAATTGTCGTGAAGCATGTAAAAACTGCTTGTCTGCATTAAAATAATGGTTAATATGCAGTTTGCATTTTCTTATGAGAGAATGATCCAAACCTAAATGTTATAGTGAAAGTAGACTTACCTTTGTGAAATAAAACAATTTTGCCTTTAAGGACTTATTTGCACCTAATTGCCGTAAAACATGTAAAAACTGCTTGTCTTCGTGAAAATGATAGTAAATATGCAGTTTGCATTTTCTTATGAGAGAATGATCCAAACCTAAATGTTATAGTGTAAATAGACTTACCCTCATGAAATAAAGCAATTTTGCCTATAAGGACTCATTTGCACCTAATTGTCATAAAGCATGTAAAAACTGCTTGTATGCGTTAAAATAATAGTTAATATGCAGTTTGGATTTTCTTATGAGAGAAAGATCCAAACCTGAATGTTATAGTGTAAGTAAACTTACCTTAGTGAAATAAAGCAATTTTGCCTATAAGGACTCATTTGCACCTAATTGTCGTAAAGCATGTAAAAACTGCTTGTCTGCGTTAAAATAATGGTTAATATGCAGTTTGCATTTTCTTATGAGAGAATGATCCAAACCTGAATGTTATAATGTAAATAGACTTACCTTCATGAAATAAAGCAATTTTGCCTATAAGGACTCATTTGCACCTAATTGTCATAAAGCATGTAAAAACTGCTTGTATGCGTTAAAATGATAGTAAATGTGCAGTTTGCATTTTCTTATGAGAGAATGATCCAAACCTGAATGTAATAGTGTTAATAAACTTACCTTTGTGAACTAAAGCAATTCTGCCTATTAGGACTCATTTGCACGCAATTGTCGTGAAGCATGTAAAATTTGCTTGTCTGCGTCAAAATAATGGTTAATATGCAATTTGCATTTTCTTATGAGAGAATGATCCAAACCTGAATGTTATAGTGTAAGTAGACTTACCTTCATGAAATAAAGCAATTTTGCCTATAAGGATACATTTGCTTCTAATTGTCATAAAGCAGGTAAATACTTCTTGTCTGCGTGAAAATATTAGGAAATGATCAGTTTGCATTATCTTTTGAGAAAATGATCCAAACCTAAATGTTATAGTGTAAATAGACTTACCTTTGTAAAATAAAGCAATTTTGCCTATAAGGACTCATTTGCACGCAAATGTCGTGAAGCATGTAAAAACTGCTTGTCCGCGTTAAAATAGTGGTTAATATGCAGTTTGCGTTTTCTTATGAGAGAATGATCCAAACCTGATTGTTATAGTGAAAGTAGACTAACCTTTGTGAAATAAAACAATTTTGCCTTTAAGGACTTATTTGCACCTAATTGTCGTAAAACATGTAAAAACTGCTTGTCTGCGTGAAAATGATAGTAAATATGCAGTTTGCATTTTCTTATGAGAGAATGATCCAAACCTGAATGTGATAGTGTAAATAGACTTACCCTCATGAAATAAAGCAATTTTGCCTATAAAGACTCATTTGCACCTAATTGTCGTAAAGCATGTAAAAACTGCTTGTCTGCGTATAAATAATGGTTAATATGCAGTTTGCATTTTCTTATGAGAGAATGATCCAAACCTGAATGTTATAGTGTAAATAGACTTACCTTTATGAAATAAAACAATTTTGCCTTTAAGAACTTATTTCCACCTAATTGACTTAAAACATGTGAAAACTGTTTGTCTGCGTGAAAATGATAGTAAATATGCAGTTTGCATTTTCTTATGAGAGAATGATCCAAACCTGAATGTGATAGTGTAAATAGACTTACCCTCATGAAATAAAACAATTTTGCCTATAAGGACTTATTTGCACGCAATTGTCGTGAAGCATGTAAAAACTGCTTGTCTGCGTTAAAATAATGGTTAATATGCAGTTTGCATTTTCTTATTAGAGAATGATCCAAACCTGAATGTTATAGTGAAAGTAGACTTACCTTTGTGAAATAAAACAAATTTGCCTTTAAGGACTTATTTGCACCTAATTGTCGTAAAACATGTAAAAACTGCTTGCTTGCGTGAAAATGATAGTAAATATGCAGTTTGCATTTTCCTATGAGAGAATGATCCAAACCTGAATGTTATAGTGTAAATAGACTTACCCTCATGTAATAAAGCAATTTTACCTATAAAGCCTCATTTGCACCTAATTGTCGTAAAGCATGTAAAAACTGCTTGTCTGCGTGAAAATGATAGTAAATATTCAGTTTGCATTTTCTTATGAAAGAATGATCCAAACCTGAATGTTATAGTGTAAATAGACTTACCCTCATGAAATAAAGCAATTTTGCCTATAAAGACTCATTTGCACCTAATTGTCATAAAGCATGTAAAAACTGCTTGTATGCGTTAAAATAATAGTTAATATGCAGTTTGCATTTTCTTATGAGAGAATGATCCAAACCTGAATGTTATAGTGTAAATAAACCTACCTTTGTAAAATAAAGTAATTTTGCCTATAAGGACTCATTTGCCCCTAATTGTCATAAAGCATGTAAAAACTGCTTGTATGCGTGAATATAATGGTTAATATGCAGTTTGTATTTTCTTATGAGAGAATGACCCAGACCTGAATGTTATAGTGTAAATAGACTTACCCTCATGAAATAAAGCAATTTTGCCTATAAAGACTCATTTGCACCTAATTGTCATAAAGCATGTAAAAACTGCTTGTATGATTTAAAATGATAGTAAATATGCAGTTTGCATTTTCTTATGAGAGAATGATCCAAACCTGAATGTTATAGTGAAAGTAGACTTACCTTTGTGAAATAAAACAATTTTGCCTTTAAGGACTTATTTGCACCTAATTGTCGTAAAACATGTAAAAACTGCCTGCTTGCGTGAAAATGATAGTAAATATGCAGTTTGCATTTTCCTATGAGAGAATGATCCAAACCTGAATGTTATAGTGTAAGTAAACCAAATTTTGTAAAATAAAGTAATTTTGCCTATAAGGACTCATTTGCCCCTAATTGTCATAAAGCATGTAAAAACTGCTTGTATGCGTGAATATAATGGTTAATATGCAGTTTGCATTTTCTTATGAGATAATGACCCAAAACTGAATGTTATAGTGTAAATAGACTTACTCTCATGAAATAAAGCAATTTTGCCTATAAAGACTCATTTGCACCTAATTGTCATAAAGCATGTAAAAACTGCTTGTATGATTTAAAATGATAGTAAATGTGCAGTTTGCATTTTCTTATGAGAGAATGATCCAAACCTGAATGTTATAGTGAAAGTAGACTTACCTTTGTGAAATAAAACAATTTTACCTTTAAGGACTTATTTGCACCTAATTGTCGTAAAACATGTAAAAACTGCTTGCTTGCGTGAAAATGATAGTAAATATGCAGTTTGCATTTTCCTATGAGAGAATGATCCAAACCTGAAAGTTATAGTGTAAATAGACTTACCCTCATGAAATAGAGCAATTTTGCCTATAAAGCCTCATTTGCACCTAATTGTCGTAAAACATGTAAAAAATGCTTGTCTGCGTTTTAATAATGGTTAATATGCAGTTTGCATTTTCTTATGAGAGAATGATCCAAACCTGAATGTTATAGTGTAAATAGACTTAGCTTCATGAAATAAAGCAATTTTGCCTATAAGGACTCATTTGCCCCTAATTGTCATAAAGCATGTAAAAACTGCTTGTATGCGTTAAAATAATGGTTAATATGCAGTTTGCATTTTCTTATGAGAGAATGATACAAACCTGAATGATATTGTATAAATAGACTTAACTTTGTAAAATAAAGCAATTTTGCCTATAAGGACTCATTTGCACGCGTTTGTCGTGAAGCATGTAAAAACTGCTTGTCTGCGTTAAAATAATGGTTAATATGCAGTTTGCATTTTCTTATGAGATAATGATCCAAACCTGAATGTTATAGTGAAAGTAGACTTACCTTTGTGAAATAAAACAATTTTGCCTTTAAGGACTTATTTCCACCTAATTGTCTTAAACCATGTAAAAACTGCTTGCTTGCGTGAAAATGATAGTAAATATGCAGTTTGCATTTTCCTATGAGAGAATGATCCAAACCTGAATGTTATAGTGTAAATAGACTTACCCTCATGAAATAGAGCAATTTTGCCTATAAAGCCTCATTTGCACGCAATTGTCGTGAAGCATGTAAAAACTGCTTGTCTGCGTTAAAATAATCGTTAATATGCAGTTTGCATTTTCTTATGATAGAATGATCCAAACCTGAATGTTATAGTGTAAATAGACTTACCCTCATGAAATAAAGCAACTTTGCCTATAAGGACTCATTTGCACCTAATTGTCGTAAAGCATGTAAAAACTGCTTGTCAGCGTTAAAATAATGGTTAATATGCAGTTTGCATTTTCTTATGAAAGAATGATACAAACCTGAATGTTATAGTGTAAATAGACTAACCTTCATGAAATAAAGCAATTTTGCCTATAAGGACTCATTTGCCCCTAATTGTCATAAAGCATGTAAAAACTGCTTGTATGCGTTATAATAATGGTTAATATGCAGTTTGCATTTTCTTATGAGAGAATGATCCAAACCTGAATGTTATAGTGTAAATAGACTTACCTTTGTAAAATAAAGCAATTTTGCCTATAAGGACTCATTTGCACGCAATTGTCGTGAAGCATGTAAAAACTGCTTGTCTGCGTTAAAATAATGGTTAATATGCAGTTTGCATTTCCTTATGAGAGAATGATGTAAACCTAAATGTTTTAGTGAAAGCAGACTTACCTTTGTGAAATAAAACAATTTTGCCTTTAAGGACTTATTTGCACCTAATTGTCTTAAACCATGTAAAAACTGCTTGTCTGCGTGAAAATGATAGTAAATATTCAGTTTGCATTTTCTTATGAGAGAATGATCCAAATCTAAACGTTGTAGTTTAAATAGACTTACCCTTATGAAATAAAGCAATTATGCCTATAAAGACTCACTTGCCCCTAATTGTCATAAAGCATGTAAAAACTGCTTGTATGCGTTAAAATAATGGTTAATATGCAGTTTGCATTTTCTTATGAGAGAATGATCCAAACCTGAATGGTATAGTGTAAATAGACTTACCCTCATGAAATAAAGCAATTTTGCCTATAAGGACTCATTTGCACCTAATTGTCATAAAGCATGTAAAAACTGCTTGTATGCGTTAAAATGATAGTAAATGTGCAGTTTGCATTTTCTTATGAGAGAATGATCCAAACCTGAATGTAATAGTGTTAATAAACTTACCTTTGTGAACTAAAGCAATTCTGCCTATTAGGACTCATTTGCACGCAATTGTCGTGAAGCATGTAAAATTTGCTTGTCTGCGTCAAAATAATGGTTAATATGCAATTTGCATTTTCTTATGAGAGAATGATCCAAACCTGAATGTTATAGTGTAAGTAGACTTACCTTCATGAAATAAAGCAATTTTGCCTATAAGGACACATTTGCTTCTAATTGTCATAAAGCAGGTAAATACTTCTTGTCTGCGTGAAAATATTAGGAAATGATCAGTTTGCATTATCTTTTGAGAAAATGATCCAAACCTGAATGTTATAGTGTAAATAGACTTACCTTTGTAAAATAAAGCAATTTTGCCTATAAGGACTCATTTGCACGCAATTGTCGTGAAGCATGTAAAAACCGCTTGTCCGCGTTAAAATAGTGGTTAATATGCAGTTTGCGTTTTCTTATGAGAGAATGATCCAAACCTGATTGTTATAGTGAAAGTAGACTAACCTTTGTGAAATAAAACAATTTTGCCTTTAAGGACTTATTTGCACCTAATTGTCGTAAAACATGTAAAAACTGCTTGTCTGCGTGAAAATGATAGTAAATATGCAGTTTGCATTTTCTTATGAGAGAATGATCCAAACCTGAATGTGATAGTGTAAATAGACTTACCCTCATGAAATAAAGCAATTTTGCCCATAAAGACTCATTTGCACCTAATTGTCGTAAAGCATGTAAAAACTGCTTGTCTGCGTATAAATAATAATTAATTTGCAGTTTGCATTTTCTTATGAGAGAATGATCCAAACCTGAATGTTATAGTGTAAATAGACTTACCTTTATGAAATAAAACAATTTTGCCTTTAAGAACTTATTTCCACCTAATTGACTTAAAACATGTGAAAACTGTTTGTCTGCGTGAAAATGATAGTAAATATGCAGTTTGCATTTTCTTATGAGAGAATGATCCAAACCTGAATGTGATAGTGTAAATAGACTTACCCTCATGAAATAAAACAATTTTGCCTATAAGGACTCATTTGCACCTAATTGTCGTAAAGCATGTAAAAACTGCTTGTCAGCGTTAAAATAATGGTTAATATGCAGTTTGCATTTTCTTATGAGAGAATAATCCAAACCTGAATGTTATAGTGTAAATAGACTTAGCTTCATGAAATAAAGCAATTTTGCCTATAAGGACTCATTTGCCCCTAATTGTCATAAAGCATGTAAAAACTGCTTGTATGCGTTGAAATAATGGTTAATATGCAGTTTGCATTTTCTTATGAGAGAATGATCCAAACCTGAATGTTATAGTGTAAATAGACTTACCTTTGTAAAATAAAGCAATTTTGCATATAAGGACTTACTTGCACGCAATTGTCGTGAAGCATGTAAAAACTGCTTGTCTGCATTAAAATAATGGTTAATATGCAGTTTGCATTTTCTTATGAGAGAATGATCCAAACCTAAATGTTATAGTGAAAGTAGACTTACCTTTGTGAAATAAAACAATTTTGCCTATAAAGACTCATTTGCACCTTATTGTCGTGAAGCATGTAAATACTACTTGTCTGCGTGAAAATAATAGGAAATGATCAGTTTGCATTATCTTTTGAGAGAATGATCCAAACCTGAATGTTATAGTGTAAATAGACTTACCTTTGTGAACTAAAGCAATTCTGCCTATTAGAACTCATTTGCACGCAATTGTCGTGAAGCATGTAAAAACTGCTTGTCTGCGTCAAAATAATGGTTAATAGGCAATTTGCATTTTCTTATGAGAGAATGATCCAAACCTGAATGTTATAGTGTAAGTAGACTTACCTTCATGAAATAAAGCAATTTTGCCTATAAGGACACATTTGCACCTAATTGTCATAAAGCATGTAAATACTTCTTGTCTGCGTGAAAATATTAGGAAATGATTAGTTTGCATTATCTTTTGAGAAAATGATCCAAACCTGAATGTTATAGTGTAAATAGACTTACCCTCATGAAATAAAACAATTTTGCCTATAAGGACTCATTTGCACCCAATTGTCGTAAAGCATGTAAAAACTGCTTGTCAGCGTTAAAATAATGGTTAATATGCAGTTTGCATTTTCTTATGAGAGAATGATCCAAACCTGAATGTTATAGTGTAAATAGACTTAGCTTCATGAAATAAAGCAATTTTGCCTATAAGGACTCATTTGCCCCTAATTGTCATAAAGCATGTAAAAACTGCTTGTATGCGTTTAAATAATGGTTAATATGCAGTTTGCATTTTCTTATGAGAGAATGATCCAAACCTGAATGTTATAATGTAAATAGACTTACCTTTATGAAATAAAGCAATTTTGCCTATAAGGACTAATTTGCACCTAATTGTCGTAAAGCATGTAAAAACTGCTTGTCTGCGTTAAAATGATACTAAATGTGCAATTTGCATTTTCTTATGAGAGAATGATCCAAACCTGAATGTTATAGTGTAAATAAACTTACCCTCATGAAATAAAGCAATTTTGCCTATAAGGACTCGTTTGCACGCAATTGTCGTGAAGCATGGAAAAACTGCTTGTCTGCGTTAAAATAATGGTTAATATGCAGTTTGCATTTTCTTATGAGAGAATGATCGAAACCTGAATGTTATAGTGAAAGTAGACTAACCTTTGTGAAATAAGACAATTTTGCCTTTAAGGACTTATTTCCATTTAATTGTCGTAAAACATGTGAAAACTGCTTGTCTGTGTGAAAATGATAGTAAATATGCAGTTTAAATTTTCTTATGAGAGAATGATCCAAACCTGAATGTTATAGTGTAAATAGACTTACCCTCATGAAATAAAGCAATTTTGCCTATAAGGACTCATTTGCACCTAATTGTCATAAAGCATGTAAAAACTGCTTGTATGCGTTAAAATGATAGTAAATGTGCAGTTTGCATTTTCTTATGAGAGAATGATCCAAACCTGAATGTAATAGTGTTAATAAACTTACCTTTGTGAACTAAAGCAATTCTGCCTATTAGGACTCATTTGCACGCAATTGTCGTGAAACATGTAAAATTTGCTTGTCTGCGTCAAAATAATGGTTAATATGCAATTTGCATTTTCTTATGAGAGAATGATCCAAACCTGAATGTTATAGTGTAAGTAGACTTACCTTCATGAAATAAAGCAATTTTGCCTATAAGGACACATTTGCTTCTAATTGTCATAAAGCAGGTAAATACTTCTTGTCTGCGTGAAAATATTAGGAAATGATCAGTTTGCATTATCTTTTGAGAAAATGATCCAAACCTAAATGTTATAGTGTAAATAGACTTACCTTTGTAAAATAAAGCAATTTTGCCTATAAGGACTCATTTGCACGCAATTGTCGTGAAGCATGTAAAAACCGCTTGTCCGCGTTAAAATAGTGGTTAATATGCAGTTTGCGTTTTCTTATGAGAGAATGATCCAAACCTGATTGTTATAGTGAGAGTAGACTAACCTTTGTGAAATAAAACAATTTTGCCTTTAAGGACTTATTTGCACCTAATTGTCGTAAAACATGTAAAAACTGCTTGTCTGCGTGAAAATGATAGTAAATATGCAGTTTGCATTTTCTTATGAGAGAATGATCCAAACCTGAATGTGATAGTGTAAATAGACTTACCCTCATGAAATAAAGCAATTTTGCCCATAAAGACTCATTTGCACCTAATTGTCGTAAAGCATGTAAAAACTGCTTGTCTGCGTATAAATAATGGTTAATATGCAGTTTGCATTTTCTTATGAGAGAATGATCCAAACCTGAATGTTATAGTGTAAATAGACTTACCTTTATGAAATAAAACAATTTTGCCTTTAAGAACTTATTTCCACCTAATTGACTTAAAACATGTGAAAACTGTTTGTCTGCGTGAAAATGATAGTAAATATGCAGTTTGCATTTTCTTATGAGAGAATGATCCAAACCTAAATGTGATAGTGTAAATAGACTTACCCTCATGAAATAAAACAATTTTGCCTATAAGGACTCATTTGCACCTAATTGTCGTAAAGCATGTAAAAACTGCTTGTCAGCGTTAAAATAATGGTTAATATGCAGTTTGCATTTTCTTATGAGAGAATGATCCAAACCTGAATGTTATAGTGTAAATAGACTTAGCTTCATGAAATAAAGCAATTTTGCCTATAAGGACTCATTTGCCCCTAATTGTCATAAAGCATGTAAAAACTGCTTGTATGCGTTGAAATAATGGTTAATATGCAGTTTGCATTTTATTATGAGAGAATGATCCAAACCTGAATGTTATAGTGTAAATAGACTTACCTTTGTAAAATAAAGCAATTTTGCATATAAGGACTTACTTGCACGCAATTGTCGTGAAGCATGTAAAAACTGCTTGTCTGCATTAAAATAATGGTTAATATGCAGTTTGCATTTTCTTATGAGAGAATGATCCAAACCTAAATGTTATAGTGAAAGTAGACTTACCTTTGTGAAATAAAACAATTTTGCCTTTAAGGACTTATTTGCACCTAATTGCCGTAAAACATGTAAAAACTGCTTGTCTTCGTGAAAATGATAGTAAATATGCAGTTTAAATTTTCTTATGAGAGAATGATCCAAACCTAAATGTTATAGTGTAAATAGACTTACCCTCATGAAATAAAGCAATTTTGCCTATAAGGACTCATTTGCACCTAATTGTCATAAAGCATGTAAAAACTGCTTGTATGCGTTAAAATGATAGTAAATGTGCAGTTTGCATTTTCTTATGAGAGAATGATCCAAACCTGAATGTAATAGTGTTAATAAACTTACCTTTGTGAACTAAAGCAATTCTGCCTATTAGGACTCATTTGCACGCAATTGTCGTGAAGCATGTAAAATTTGCTTGTCTGCGTCAAAATAATGGTTAATATGCAATTTGCATTTTCTTATGAGAGAATGATCCAAACCTGAATGTTATAGTGTAAGTAGACTTACCTTCATGAAATAAAGCAATTTTGCCTATAAGGACACATTTGCTTCTAATTGTCATAAAGCAGGTAAATACTTCTTGTCTGCGTGAAAATATTAGGAAATGATCAGTTTGCATTATCTTTTGAGAAAATGATCCAAACCTAAATGTTATAGTGTAAATAGACTTACCTTTGTAAAATAAAGCAATTTTGCCTATAAGGACTCATTTGCACGCAATTGTCGTGAAGCATGTAAAAACCGCTTGTCCGCGTTAAAATAGTGGTTAATATGCAGTTTGCGTTTTCTTATGAGAGAATGATCCAAACCTGATTGTTATAGTGAGAGTAGACTAACCTTTGTGAAATAAAACAATTTTGCCTTTAAGGACTTATTTGCACCTAATTGTCGTAAAACATGTAAAAACTGCTTGTCTGCGTGAAAATGATAGTAAATATGCAGTTTGCATTTTCTTATGAGAGAATGATCCAAACCTGAATGTGATAGTGTAAATAGACTTACCCTCATGAAATAAAGCAATTTTGCCCATAAAGACTCATTTGCACCTAATTGTCGTAAAGCATGTAAAAACTGCTTGTCTGCGTATAAATAATGGTTAATATGCAGTTTGCATTTTCTTATGAGAGAATGATCCAAACCTGAATGTTATAGTGTAAATAGACTTACCTTTATGAAATAAAACAATTTTGCCTTTAAGAACTTATTTCCACCTAATTGACTTAAAACATGTGAAAACTGTTTGTCTGCGTGAAAATGATAGTAAATATGCAGTTTGCATTTTCTTATGAGAGAATGATCCAAACCTAAATGTGATAGTGTAAATAGACTTACCCTCATGAAATAAAACAATTTTGCCTATAAGGACTCATTTGCACCTAATTGTCGTAAAGCATGTAAAAACTGCTTGTCAGCGTTAAAATAATGGTTAATATGCAGTTTGCATTTTCTTATGAGAGAATGATCCAAACCTGAATGTTATAGTGTAAATAGACTTAGCTTCATGAAATAAAGCAATTTTGCCTATAAGGACTCATTTGCCCCTAATTGTCATAAAGCATGTAAAAACTGCTTGTATGCGTTGAAATAATGGTTAATATGCAGTTTGCATTTTATTATGAGAGAATGATCCAAACCTGAATGTTATAGTGTAAATAGACTTACCTTTGTAAAATAAAGCAATTTTGCATATAAGGACTTACTTGCACGCAATTGTCGTGAAGCATGTAAAAACTGCTTGTCTGCATTAAAATAATGGTTAATATGCAGTTTGCATTTTCTTATGAGAGAATGATCCAAACCTAAATGTTATAGTGAAAGTAGACTTACCTTTGTGAAATAAAACAATTTTGCCTTTAAGGACTTATTTGCACCTAATTGCCGTAAAACATGTAAAAACTGCTTGTCTTCGTGAAAATGATAGTAAATATGCAGTTTGCATTTTCTTATGAGAGAATGATCCAAACCTAAATGTTATAGTGTAAATAGACTTACCCTCATGAAATAAAGCAATTTTGCCTATAAGGACTCATTTGCACCTAATTGTCATAAAGCATGTAAAAACTGCTTGTATGCGTTAAAATAATAGTTAATATGCAGTTTGCATTTTCTTATGAGAGAAAGATCCAAACCTGAATGTTATAGTGTAAGTAAACTTACCTTAGTGAAATAAAGCAATTTTGCCTATAAGGACTCATTTGCACCTAATTGTCGTAAAGCATGTAAAAACTGCTTGTCTGCGTTAAAATAATGGTTAATATGCAGTTTGCATTTTCTTATGAGAGAATGATCCAAACCTGAATGTTATAATGTAAATAGACTTACCTTCATGAAATAAAGCAATTTTGCCTATAAGGACTAATTTGCACCTAATTGTCGTAAAGCATGTAAAAACTGCTTGTCTGCGTTAAAATGATAGTAAATGTGCAGTTTGCTTTTTCTTATGAGAGAATGATCCAAACCTGAATGTTACAGTGTAAATAGACTTACCTTTGTAAAATAAAGCAATTTTGCCTATAAAGACTCATTTGCACCTTATTGTCGTGAAGCATGTAAATACTACTTGTCTGCGTGAAAATAATAGGAAATGATCAGTTTGCATTATCTTTTGAGAGAATGATCCAAACCTGAATGTTATAGTGTAATTAGACTTACCTTTGTGAAATAAAGCAATTCTGCCTATTAGAACTCATTTGCACGCAATTGTCGTGAAGCATGTAAAAACTGCTTGTCTGCGTCAAAATAATGGTTAATAGGCAATTTGCATTTTCTTATGAGAGAATGATCCAAACCTGAATGTTACAGTGTAAGTAGACTTACCTTCATGAAATAAAGCAATTTTGCCTATAAGGACACATTTGCACCTAATTGTCATAAAGCATGTAAATACTTCTTGTCTGCGTGAAAATATTAGGAAATGATCAGTTTGCATTATCTTTTGAGAAAATGATCCAAACCTGAATGTTATAGTGTAAATAGACTTACCCTCATGAAATAAAACAATTTTGCCTATAAGGACTAATTTGCACCTAATTGTCGTAAAGCATGTAAAAACTGCTTGTCTGCGTTAAAATGATAGTAAATGTGCAGTTTGCTTTTTCTTATGAGAGAATGATCCAAACCTGAATGTTACAGTGTAAATAGACTTACCTTTGTAAAATAAAGCAATTTTGCCTATAAAGACTCATTTGCACCTTATTGTCGTGAAGCATGTAAATACTACTTGTCTGCGTGAAAATAATAGGAAATGATCAGTTTGCATTATCTTTTGAGAGAATGATCCAAACCTGAATGTTATAGTGTAATTAGACTTACCTTTGTGAAATAAAGCAATTCTGCCTATTAGAACTCATTTGCACGCAATTGTCGTGAAGCATGTAAAAACTGCTTGTCAGCGTTAAAATAATGGTTAATATGCAGTTTGCATTTTCTTATGAGAGAATGATCCAAACCTGAATGTTATAGTGTAAATAGACTTAGCTTCATGAAATAAAGCAATTTTGCCTATAAGGACTCATTTGCCCCTAATTGTCATAAAGCATGTAAAAACTGCTTGTATGCGTTTAAATAATGGTTAATATGCAGTTTGCATTTTCTTATGAGAGAATGATCCAAACCTGAATGTTATAATGTAAATAGACTTACCTTTATGAAATAAAGCAATTTTGCCTATAAGGACTAATTTGCACCTAATTGTCGTAAAGCATGTAAAAACTGCTTGTCTGCGTTAAAATGATAGTAAATGTGCAGTTTACTTTTTCTTATGAGAGAATGATCCAAACCTGAATGTTACAGTGTAAATAGACTTACCTTAATGAAATAAAGCAATTTTGCCTATAAGGACACATTTGCACCTAATTGTCATAAAGCATGTAAATACTTCTTGTCTGCGTGAAAATATTAGGAAATGATCAGTTTGCATTATCTTTTGAGAAAATGATCCAAACCTGAATGTTATAGTGTATATAGACTTACCTTTGTAAAATAAAGCAATTTTGCCTATAAGGACTCATTTGCACGCAATTATTGTCGTAAAGCATGTAAAAACTGCTTGTCTGCGTTAAAATGATACTAAATGTGCAATTTGCATTTTCCTAATGAGAGAATGATCCAAACCTGAATGTTATAGTGTAAATAAACTTACCCTCATGAAATAAAGCAATTTTGCCTATAAGGACTCGTTTGCACGCAATTGTCGTGAAGCATGGAAAAACTGCTTGTCTGCGTTAAAATAATAATTAATATGCAGTTTGCATTTTCTTATGAGAGAATGATCGAAACCTGAATGTTATAGTGAAAGTAGACTAACCTTTGTGAAGTAAGACAATTTTGCCTTTAAGGACTTATTTCCATTTAATTGTCGTAAAACATGTGAAAACTGCTTGTCTGCGTGAAAATGATAGTAAATATGCAGTTTAAATTTTCTTATGAGAGAATGATCCAAACCTGAATGTTATAGTGTAAATAGACTTACCCTCATGAAATAAAGCAATTTTGCCTATAAGGACTCATTTGCAACTAATTGTCGTAAAGCATGTAAAAACTGCTTGTCAGCGTTAAAATAATGGTTAATATGCAGTTTGCATTTTCTTATGAGAGAATGATCCAAACCTGAATGTTATAGTGTAAATAGACTTACCCTCATGAAATAAAGCAATTTTGCCTATAAGGACTCATTATCACCTAATTGTCGTAAAGCATGTAAAAACTGCTTGTCAGCGTTAAAATAATGGTTAATATGCAGTTTGCATTTTTTTATAAGAGAATGATCCAAACCTGAATGTTATAGTGTAAATAGACTTACCCTCATGAAATAAAGCAATTTTGCCTATAAGGACTCATTTGCACCTAATTGTCGTAAAGCATGTAAAAACTGCTTGTCAGCGTTAAAATAATGGTTAATATTCAGTTTGCATTTTCTAATGAGAGAATGATCCAAACCTGAATGTTATAGTGTAAATAGACTTACCCTCATGAAATAAAGCAATTTTGCCTATAAGGACTCATTTGCACCTAATTGTCGTAAAGCATGTAAAAACTGCTTGTCAGCGTTAAAATAATGGTTAATATGCAGTTTGCATTTTCTTATGAGAGAATGATCGAAACCTGAATGTTATAGTGAAAGTAGACTAACCTTTGTGAAATAAGACAATTTTGCCTTTAAGGACTTATTTCCATTTAATTGTCGTAAAACATGTGAAAACTGCTTGTCTGCGTGAAAATGATAGTAAATATGCAGTTTGAATTTTCTTATGAGAGAATGATCCAAACCTGAATGTTATAGTGTAAATAGACTTACCCTCATGAAATAAAGCAATTTTGCCTATAAGGACTCATTTGCACCTAATTGTCGTAAAGCTTGTAAAAACTGCTTGTCAGCGTTAAAATAATGGTTAATACGCAGTTTGCATTTTCTTATGAGAGAATGATCCAAACCTGAATGTTATAGTGTAAATAGACTTACCTTTATGAAATAAAGCAATTTTGCCTATAAGGACTCATTTGCACCTAATAGTCATAAAGCATGTAAAAACTGCTTGTCTGCGTTAAAATAAGGGTTAATATGCAGTTTGCATTTTCTTATGAGAGAATGATCCAAACCTGAATGTTATTTGGAAAGTAGACTTACCTTTGTGAAATAAAACAATTTTGCCTTTAAGGACTTATTTGCCCCTAATTGTCGTAAACCATGTAAAAACTGCTTGTCTGCGTGAAAATGATAGTAAATATTCAGTTTAAATTTTCTTATGAAAGAATGATCCAAATCTAAATGTTATAGTGTAAATAGACTTACCTTTGTGAAATAAAGCAATTCTGCCTATTAGGACTCATTTGCACGCAATTGTCGTGAAGCATGTAAAAACTGCTTGTCTGCGTCAAAATAATGGTTAATAGGCAATTTGCATTTTCTTATGAGAGAATGATCCAAACCTGAATGTTTAGTGTAAGTAGACTAACCTTCATAAAATAAAGCAATTTTGCCTATAAGGACTCATTTGCCCCTAATTGTCATAAAGCATGCAAAAACTGCTTGTATGCGTTAAAATAATAGTTAATATGCAGTTTGCATTTTCTTATGAGAGAATGATCCAAACCTGAATGTTATAGTGCAAATAGACTTACCTTTGTAAAATAAAGCAATTTTGCAAATAAGGACTTACTTGCACGCAATTGTCGTGAAGCATGTAAAAACTGCTTGTCTGCGTTAAAATAATGGTTAATATGCAGTTTGCATTTTCTTATGAGAGAATGATCCAAACCTAAATGTTATAGTGAAAGTAGACTTACCTTTGTGAAATAAAACAATTTTGCCTTTAAGGACTTATTTGCACCTAATTGTCGTAAAACATGTAAAAACTGCTTGTCTTCGTGAAAATGATAGTAAATATGCAGTTTGCATTTTCTTATGAGAGAATGATCCAAACCTAAATGTTATATTGTAAATAGACTTACCCTCATGAAATAAAGCAATTTTGCCTATAAGGACTCATTTGCACCTAATTGTCATAAAGCATGTAAAAACTGCTTGTATGCGTTAAAATAATAGTTAATATGCAGTTTGCATTTTCTTATGAGAGAAAGATCCAAACCTGAATGTTATAGTGTAAGTAAACTTACCTTAGTGAAATAAAGCAATTTTGCCTATAAGGACTCATTTGCACCTAATTGTCGTAAAGCATGTAAAAACTGCTTGTCTGCGTTAAAATAATGGTTAAAATGCAGTTTGCATTTTCTTATGAGAGAATGATCCAAACCTGAATGTTATAATGTAAATAGACTTACCTTCATGAAATAAAGCAATTTTGCCTATAAGGACTAATTTGCACCTAATTGTCGTAAAGCATGTAAAAACTGCTTGTCTGCGTTAAAATGATAGTAAATGTGCAGTTTGCTTTTTCTTATGAGAGAATGATCCAAACCTGAATGTTACAGTGTAAATAGACTTACCTTAATGAAATAAAGCAATTTTGTTTATAAGGACACATTTGCACCTAATTGTCATAAAGCATGTAAATAGTTCTTGTCTGCGTGAAAATATTAGGAAATGATCAGTTTGCATTATCTTTTGAGAAAATGATGCAAACCTGAATGTTATAGTGTATATAGACTTACCTTTGTAAATTAAAGCAATTTTGCCTATAAGGACTCATTTGCACGCAATTATTGTCGTGAAGCATGTAAAAACTGCTTGTCTGCGTTTAAATAATGGTTAATATGCAGTTTGCATTTTCTAATGAGAGAATGATCCAAACCTGAATATTATAGTGTAAATAGACTTACCTTTATGAAATAAAGCAATTTTGCCTATAAGGACTCATTTGCACCTAATTGTCAAAAAGCATGTAAAAACTGCTTGCATGCGTTAAAATGATAGTAAATATGCAGTTTGCATTTTCTTATGAGAGAATGATTCAAACCTGAATGTTATAGTGAAAGTAGACTTACCTTTGTGAAATAAAACAATTTTGCCTTTAAGGACTTATTTGCACCTAATTGTCGTAAAACATGTAAAAACTGCTTGCTTGCGTGAAAATGATAGTAAATATGCAGTTTGCATTTTCTTATGAGAGAATGATCCAAACCTGAATGTTATAGTGTAAATAGACTTACCCTCATGAAGTAAAGCAATTTTGCCTATAAGGACTCATTTGCACGCAATTGTCGTGAAGCATGGAAAAACTGCTTGTCTGCGTTAAAATAATGGTTAATATGCAGTTTGCATTTTCTTATGAGAGAATGATCCAAACCTGAATGTTATAGTGTAAATAGACTTACCCTCATGAAATAAAGCAATTTTGCCTATAAGGACTCATTTGCACCTAATTGTCGTAAAGCATGTAAAAACTGCTTGTCAGCGTTAAAATAATGGTTAATATGCAGTTTGCATTTTCTTATGAGAGAATGATCCAAACCTGAATGTTATAGGGAAAGTAGACTTACCTTTGTGAAATAAAACAATTTTGCCTTTAAGGACTTATTTGCCCCTAATTGTCGTAAACCATGTAAAAACTGCTTGTCTGCGTGAAAATGATAGTAAATATTCAGTTTGCATTTTCTTATGAAAGAATGATCCAAATCTAAATGTTATAGTGTAAATAGACTTACCCTTATGAAATAAAGCAATTTTGCATATAAGGACTTATTTGCACCTAATTGTCATAAAGCATGTAAAAACTGCTTGTATGCGTGAATATAATAGTTAATATGCAGTTTGCATTTTCTTATGAGAGAATGATCCAAACCTGAATGTTATAGTGTAAGTAGACTTACCTTTGTAAAATAAAGTAATTTTGCCTATAAGGACTCATTTGCCCCTAATTGTCATAAAGCATGTAAAAACTGCTTGTATGCGTGAATATAATGGTTAATATGCAGTTTGCATTTTCTCATGAGAGAATGATCCAAACCTGAATGTTATAGTGTAAATAGACTTACCTTTATGAAATAAAGCAATTTTGCCTATAAGGACTCATTTGCACCTAATAGTCATAAAGCATGTAAAAACTGCTTGTATGCGTTAAAATAATGGTTAATATGCAGTTTGCATTTTCTTATGAGAGAATGATCCAAACCTGAATGTTATAGTGTAAATAGACTTACCTTTGTAAAATAAAGCAATTTTGCCTATAAGGACTCATTTGCACCTAATTGTCGTAAAGCATGTAAAAACTGCTTGTCAGCGTTAAAATAATGGTTAATATGCAGTTTGCATTTTCTTATGAGAGAATGATGCAAACCTGAATGTTATAGTGTAAATAGACTTACCTTTGTAAAATAAAGCAATTTTGCCTATAAGGACTCATTTGCACCTAATTGTCATAAAGCATTTAAAAACTGCTTGTATGCGTTAAAATGATAGTAAATATGCAGTTTGCTTTTCTTATGAGAGAATGATCCAAACCTGAATGTTATAGTGAAAGTAGACTTACCTTTGTGAATTAAAACAATTTTGCCTTTAAGGACTTATTTGCACCTAATTGTCGTAAAACATGTAAAAAATGCTTGTCTGCGTTTTAATAATGGTTAATATTCAGTTTGCATTTTCTTATGAGAGAATGATCCAAATCTAAATGTTGTAGTGTAAATAGACTTACCCTTATGAAATAAAGCAATTATGCCTATAAGGACTCATTTGCACCTAATTATCATAAAGTATGTAAAAACTGCTTGTATTCGTTAAAATAATAGTTAATATGCAGTTTGCATTTTCTTATGAGAGAATGATCCAAACCTGAATGTTATAGTGTAAGTAAACTTACCTTTGTAAAATAAAGCAATTTTGCCTATAAGGACTCATTTGCCCCTAATTGTCATAAAGCATGTAAAAACTGCTTGTATGCGTTAAAATAATGGTTAATATGCAGTTTGCATTTTCTTATGAGAGAATGATCCAGACCTGAATGATATAGTGTAAATAGGCTTAACTTTGTAAAATAAAGCAATTTTGCCTATAAGGACTCATTTGCACGCAATTGTCGTGAAGCATGTAAAAACTGCTTGTCTGCGTTAAAATAATGGTTAATATGCAGTTTGCATTTTCTTATGAGAGAATGATCCAAACCTGAATGTTATAGTGTAAATAGACTAACCTTCATGAAATAAAGCAATTTTGCCTATAAGGACTCATTTGCCCCTAATTGTCATAAAGCATGTAAAAACTGCTTGTATGCGTTAAAATGATAGTAAATGTGCAGTTTGCATTTTCTTATGAGAGAATGATCCAAACCTGAATGTTACAGTGTAAATAGACTTACCTTTGTAAAATAAAGCAATTTTGCCTATAAGGACTCATTTGCACCTTATTGTCGTGAAGCATGTAAATACTACTTGTCTGCGTGAAAATAATAGGAAATGATCAGTTTGCATTATCTTTTGAGAGAATGATCCAAACCTGAATGTAATAGTGTAAATAGACTAATCTTTGTGAAATAAAGCAATTCTGCCTATTAGGACTCATTTGCACGCAATTGTCGTGAAGCATTTAAAAACTTCTTGTCTGCGTCAAAATAATGGTTAATATGCAGTATGCATTTTCTTATGAGAGAATGATCCAAACCTGAATGTTATAGTGTAAGTAGACTTACCTTCATGAAATAAAGCAATTTTGCCTATAAGGACACATTTGCACCTAATTGTCATAAAGCATGTTAATACTTCTTGTCTGCGTAAAAATATTAGGAAATGATCAGATTGCATTATCTTTTGAGAAAATGATCCAAACCTGAATGTTATAGTGTAAATAGACTTACCTTTGTAAAATAAAGCAATTTTGCCTATAAGGACTCATTTGCACGCAATTGTCGTTAAGCATGTAAAAACTGCTTGTCTGCGTTAAAATAGTGGTTAATATGCAGTTTGCATTTTCTTATGAGAGAATGATCCAAACCTGATTGTTATAGTGAAAGTAGACTAACCTTTGTGAAATAAAACAATTTTGCCTTTAAGGACTTATTTGCACCTAATTGTCGTAAAACATGTAAAAACTGCTTGTCTGCGTGAAAATGATAGTAAATATGCAGTTTGCATTTTCTTATGAGAGAATGATCCAAACCTGAATGTTATAGTGTAAATAGACTTATCCTCATGAAAAAAAGCAATTTTGCCTATAAAGACTCATTTGCACCTAATTGTCGTAAAGCATGTAAAAACTGCTTGTCTGCGTTTAAATAATGGTTAATATGCAGTTTGCATTTTCTTATGAGAGAATGATCCAAACCTGAATGTTATAGTGTAATTAAAATTAACTTTGTAAAATAAAGCAATTTTGCCTATAAGGACTCATTTGCACGCAATTGTCGTTAAGCATGTAAAAACTGCTTGTCTGCGTTAAAATAATGGTTAATATGCAGTTTGCATTTTCCTATGAGAGAATGATCCAAACCTGAATGTTATAGTGAAAGTAGACTTACCTTTGTGAAATAAAACAATTTTGCCTTTAAGAACTTATTTCCACCTAATTGACGTAAAACATGTGAAAACTGCTTGTCTGCGTGAAAATGATAGTAAATATGCAGTTTGCATTTTCTTATGAGAGAATGATCCAAACCTGAATGTTATAGTGTAAATAGACTTACCCTCATGAAATAAAACAATTTTGCCTATAAGGACTCATTTTCACCTAATTGTCGTAAAGCATGTAAAAACTGCTTGTCAGCGTTAAAATAATGGTTAATATGCAGTTTGCATTTTCTTATGAGAGAATGATCCAAACCTGAATGTTATAGTGTAAATAGACTTACCCTCATGAAATAAAGCAATTTTGCCTATAAGGACTCATTTGCACCTAATTGTCGTAAAGCATGTAAAAACTGCTTGTCAGCGTTAAAATAATGGTTAATATGCAGTTTGCATTTTCTTATGAGAGAATGATCCAAACCTGAATGTTATAGGGAAAGTAGACTTACCTTTGTGAAATAAAACAATTTTGCCTTTAAGGACTTATTTGCCCCTAATTGTCGTAAACCATGTAAAAACTGCTTGTCTGCGTGAAAATGATAGTAAATATTCAGTTTGCATTTTCTTATGAAAGAATGATCCAAATCTAAATGTTATAGTGTAAATAGACTTACCCTTATGAAATAAAGCAATTTTGCATATAAGGACTTATTTGCACCTAATTGTCATAAAGCATGTAAAAACTGCTTGTATGCGTGAATATAATAGTTAATATGCAGTTTGCATTTTCTTATGAGAGAATGATCCAAACCTGAATGTTATAGTGTAAGTAAACTTACCTTTGTAAAATAAAGTAATTTTGCCTATAAGGACTCATTTGCCCCTAATTGTCATAAAGCATGTAAAAACTGCTTGTATGCGTGAATATAATGGTTAATATGCAGTTTGCATTTTCTCATGAGAGAATGATCCAAACCTGAATGTTATAGTGTAAATAGACTTACCTTTATGAAATAAAGCAATTTTGCCTATAAGGACTCATTTGCACCTAATAGTCATAAAGCATGTAAAAACTGCTTGTATGCGTTAAAATAATGGTTAATATGCAGTTTGCATTTTCTTATGAGAGAATGATCCAAACCTGAATGTTATAGTGTAAATAGACTTACCTTTGTAAAATAAAGCAATTTTGCCTATAAGGACTCATTTGCACCTAATTGTCGTAAAGCATGTAAAAACTGCTTGTCAGCGTTAAAATAATGGTTAATATGCAGTTTGCATTTTCTTATGAGAGAATGATGCAAACCTGAATGTTATAGTGTAAATAGACTTACCTTTGTAAAATAAAGCAATTTTGCCTATAAGGACTCATTTGCACCTAATTGTCATAAAGCATTTAAAAACTGCTTGTATGCGTTAAAATGATAGTAAATATGCAGTTTGCTTTTCTTATGAGAGAATGATCCAAACCTGAATGTTATAGTGAAAGTAGACTTACCTTTGTGAATTAAAACAATTTTGCCTTTAAGGACTTATTTGCACCTAATTGTCGTAAAACATGTAAAAAATGCTTGTCTGCGTTTTAATAATGGTTAATATTCAGTTTGCATTTTCTTATGAGAGTATGATCCAAATCTAAATGTTGTAGTGTAAATAGACTTACCCTTATGAAATAAAGCAATTATGCCTATAAGGACTCATTTGCACCTAATTATCATAAAGTATGTAAAAACTGCTTGTATTCGTTAAAATAATAGTTAATATGCAGTTTGCATTTTCTTATGAGAGAATGATCCAAACCTGAATGTTATAGTGTAAGTAAACTTACCTTTGTAAAATAAAGCAATTTTGCCTATAAGGACTCATTTGCCCCTAATTGTCATAAAGCATGTAAAAACTGCTTGTATGCGTTAAAATAATGGTTAATATGCAGTTTGCATTTTCTTATGAGAGAATGATCCAGACCTGAATGATATAGTGTAAATAGACTTAACTTTGTAAAATAAAGCAATTTTGCCTATAAGGACTCATTTGCACGCAATTGTCGTGAAGCATGTAAAAACTGCTTGTCTGCGTTAAAATAATGGTTAATATGCAGTTTGCATTTTCTTATGAGAGAATGATCCAAACCTGAATGTTATAGTGTAAATAGACTAACCTTCATGAAATAAAGCAATTTTGCCTATAAGGACTCATTTGCCCCTAATTGTCATAAAGCATGTAAAAACTGCTTGTATGCGTTAAAATGATAGTAAATGTGCAGTTTGCATTTTCTTATGAGAGAATGATCCAAACCTGAATGTTACAGTGTAAATAGACTTACCTTTGTAAAATAAAGCAATTTTGCCTATAAGGACTCATTTGCACCTTATTGTCGTGAAGCATGTAAATACTACTTGTCTGCGTGAAAATAATAGGAAATGATCAGTTTGCATTATCTTTTGAGAGAATGATCCAAACCTGAATGTAATAGTGTAAATAGACTAATCTTTGTGAAATAAAGCAATTCTGCCTATTAGGACTCATTTGCACGCAATTGTCGTGAAGCATTTAAAAACTTCTTGTCTGCGTCAAAATAATGGTTAATATGCAGTATGCATTTTCTTATGAGAGAATGATCCAAACCTGAATGTTATAGTGTAAGTAGACTTACCTTCATGAAATAAAGCAATTTTGCCTATAAGGACACATTTGCACCTAATTGTCATAAAGCATGTTAATACTTCTTGTCTGCGTAAAAATATTAGGAAATGATCAGATTGCATTATCTTTTGAGAAAATGATCCAAACCTGAATGTTATAGTGTAAATAGACTTACCTTTGTAAAATAAAGCAATTTTGCCTATAAGGACTCATTTGCACGCAATTGTCGTTAAGCATGTAAAAACTGCTTGTCTGCGTTAAAATAGTGGTTAATATGCAGTTTGCATTTTCTTATGAGAGAATGATCCAAACCTGATTGTTATAGTGAAAGTAGACTAACCTTTGTGAAATAAAACAATTTTGCCTTTAAGGACTTATTTGCACCTAATTGTCGTAAAACATGTAAAAACTGCTTGTCTGCGTGAAAATGATAGTAAATATGCAGTTTGCATTTTCTTATGAGAGAATGATCCAAACCTGAATGTTATAGTGTAAATAGACTTATCCTCATGAAAAAAAGCAATTTTGCCTATAAAGACTCATTTGCACCTAATTGTCGTAAAGCATGTAAAAACTGCTTGTCTGCGTTTAAATAATGGTTAATATGCAGTTTGCATTTTCTTATGAGAGAATGATCCAAACCTGAATGTTATAGTGTAATTAAAATTAACTTTGTAAAATAAAGCAATTTTGCCTATAAGGACTCATTTGCCCCTAATTGTCATAAAGCATGTAAAAACTGCTTGTATGCGTTAAAATGATAGTAAATGTGCAGTTTGCATTTTCTTATGAGAGAATGATCCAAACCTGAATGTTACAGTGTAAATAGACTTACCTTTGTAAAATAAAGCAATTTTGCCTATAAGGACTCATTTGCACCTTATTGTCGTGAAGCATGTAAATACTACTTGTCTGCGTGAAAATAATAGGAAATGATCAGTTTGCATTATCTTTTGAGAGAATGATCCAAACCTGAATGTAATAGTGTAAATAGACTAATCTTTGTGAAATAAAGCAATTCTGCCTATTAGGACTCATTTGCACGCAATTGTCGTGAAGCATTTAAAAACTTCTTGTCTGCGTCAAAATAATGGTTAATATGCAGTATGCATTTTCTTATGAGAGAATGATCCAAACCTGAATGTTATAGTGTAAGTAGACTTACCTTCATGAAATAAAGCAATTTTGCCTATAAGGACACATTTGCACCTAATTGTCATAAAGCATGTTAATACTTCTTGTCTGCGTAAAAATATTAGGAAATGATCAGATTGCATTATCTTTTGAGAAAATGATCCAAACCTGAATGTTATAGTGTAAATAGACTTACCTTTGTAAAATAAAGCAATTTTGCCTATAAGGACTCATTTGCACGCAATTGTCGTTAAGCATGTAAAAACTGCTTGTCTGCGTTAAAATAGTGGTTAATATGCAGTTTGCATTTTCCTATGAGAGAATGATCCAAACCTGAATGTTATAGTGAAAGTAGACTTACCTTTGTGAAATAAAACAATTTTGCCTTTAAGAACTTATTTCCACCTAATTGACGTAAAACATGTGAAAACTGCTTGTCTGCGTGAAAATGATAGTAAATATGCAGTTTGCATTTTCTTATGAGAGAATGATCCAAACCTGAATGTTATAGTGTAAATAGACTTACCCTCATGAAATAAAACAATTTTGCCTATAAGGACTCATTTTCACCTAATTGTCGTAAAGCATGTAAAAACTGCTTGTCAGCGTTAAAATAATGGTTAATATGCAGTTTGCATTTTCTTATGAGAGAATGATCCAAACCTGAATGTTATAGTGTAAATAGACTTAGCTTCATGAAATAAAGCAATTTTGCCTATAAGGACTCATTTGCCCCTAATTGTCATAAAGCATGTAAAAACTGCTTGTATGCGTTATAATAATGGTTAATATGCAGTTTGCATTTTCTTATGAGAGAATGATCCAAACCTGAATGTTATATTGTAAATAGACTTACCTTTGTAAAATAAAGCAATTTTGCATATAAGGATTTACTTGCACGCAATTGTCGTGAAGCATGTAAAAACTGCTTGTCAGCGTTAAAATAATGGTTAATATGCAGTTTGCATTTTCTTATGAGAGAATGATCCAAACCTGAATGTTATAGTGTAAATAGACTTACCTTCATGAAATAAAGCAATTTTGCCTATAAGGACTCATTTGCCCCTAATTGTCGTAAAGCATGTAAAAACTGCTTGTATGCGTTAAAATAATAGTAAATGTAGAGTTTGCATTTTCTTATGAGAGAAAGATCCAAACCTTAATGTTATAGTGTAAGTAAACTTACCTTAGTGAAATAAAGCAAATTTGCCGATAAGGACTCATTTGCACCTTATTGTCGTGAAGCATGTAAATACTACTTGTCTGCGTGAAAATAATAGGAAATGATCAGTTTGCATTATCTTTTGAGAGAATGATCCAAACCTGAATGTCATAGTGTAAATAGACTTACCTTTGTGAAATAAAGCAATTCTGCCTATTAGGACTCATTTGCACGCAATTGTCGTGAAGCATGTAAAAACTGCTTGTCTGCGTCAAAATAATGGTTAATATGCAATTTGCATTTTCTTATGAGAGATTGATCCAAACCTGAATGTTATATTGTAAGTAGACTTACCTTCATGAAATAAAGCAATTTTGCCTATAAGGACACATTTGCACCTAATTGTCATAAAGCTTGTAAATACTTCTTGTCTGCGTGAAAATATTAGGAAATGATCAGTTTGCATTATCTTTTGAGAAAATGATCCAAACCTGAATGTTATAGTGTATATAGACTTACCTTTGTAAAATAAAGCAATTTTGCCTATAAAGACTCATTTGCACGCAATTGTCGTGAAGCATTTAAAAACTGCTTGTCTGCGTTTAAATAATGGTTAATATGCAGTTTGCATTTCCTTATGAGAGAATGATCCAAACCTGAATGTTATAGTGAAAGCAGACTTACCTTTGTGAAATAAAACAATTTTGCCTTTAAGGACTTATTTGCACCTAATTGTCATAAAACCATGTAAAAACTGCTTGTCTGCGTGAAAATGATAGTAAATATTCAGTTTGCATTTTCTTATGAGAGAATGATCCAAATCTAAACGTTGTAGTGTAAATAGACTTACCCTTATGAAATAAAGCAATTATGCCTATAAGGACTCATTTGCCCCTAATTGTCATAAAGTATGTAAAAACTGCTTGCATGCGTTAAAATAATGGTTAATATGCAGTTTGCATTTTCTTATGAGAGAATGATCCAAACCTAAATGTTATAGTGTAAATAGACTTACCCTCATGAAATAAAGCAATTTTGCCTATAAGGACTCATTTGCACCTAATTATTATAAAGCATGTAAAAACTGCTTGTATGCGTTAAAATGATAGTAAATGTGCAGTTTGCATTTTCTTATGAGAGAATGATCCAAACCTGAATGTTATAGTGTAAGTAGACTTACCTTCATGAAATAAAGCAATTTTGCCTATAAGGACTAATTTGCACCTAATTGTCGTAAAGCATGTAAAAACTGCTTGTCTGCGTTAAAATGATAGTAAATGTGCAGTTTGCTTTTTCTTATGAGAGAATGATCCAAACCTGAAAGTTACAGTGTAAATAGACTTACCTTTGTAAAATAAAGCAATTTTGCCTATAAGGACTCATTTGCACCTTATTGTCGTGAAGCATGTAAATACTACTTGTCTGCGTGAAAATAATAGGAAATGATCAGTTTGCATTATCTTTTGAGAGAATGATCCAAACCTGAATGTAATAGTGTAAGTAGACTTACCTTCATGAAATAAAGCAATTTTGCCTATAAGGACACAAATTGCACCTAATTGTCATAAAGCATGTAAATACTTCTTGTCTGCGTGAAAATATTAGGAAAGGTCAGTTTGCATTATCTTTTGAGAAAATGATCCAAACCTGAATGTTATAGTGTAAATAGACTTACCTTTGTAAAATAAAGCAATTTTGCCTATAAGAACTCATTTGCACGCAATTGTCGTGAAGCATGTAAAAACTGCTTGTCTGCGTTAAAATAGTGGTTAATATGCAGTTTGCATTTTCTTATGAGAGAATCATCCAAACCTGATTGTTATAGTGAAAGAAGACTAACCTTTGTGAAATAAAACAATTTTGCCTTTAAGGACTTATTTGCACCTAATTGTCGTAAAACATGTAAAAACTGCTTGTCTGCGTGAAAATGATAGTAAATATGCAGTTTGCATTTTCTTATGAGAGAATGATCCAAACCTGAATGTTATTGTGTAAATAGACTTACCTTTGTGAAATAAATCAATTCTGCCTATTAGGACTCATTTGCACGCTATTGTCGTGAAGCATGTAAAAACTGCTTGTCTGCGTCAAAATAATGGTTAATATGCAATTTGCATTTTCCTATGAGAGAATGATCCAAACCTGAATGTTATAGTGTAAATAGACTTACCCTCATGAATTAAAGCAATTTTACCTATAAAGCCTCATTTGCACCTAATTGTCGTAAAGCATGTAAAACTGCTTGTTTGCGTTTAAATAATGATTAATTGCAGTTTGCATTTTCTTATGTGAGAATGATCTAAACCTGAATGTTATAGTGTAAATAGACTTAACTTTGTAAAATAAAGCAATTTTGCCTATAAGGACTCATTTGCACGCAATTGTCGTGAAGCATGTAAAAACTGCTTTTCTGCGTTAAAATAATGGTTGATATGCAGTTTGCATTTTCTTATGAGAGAATGATCCAAACCTGAATGTTATAGTGAAAGTAGACTTACCTTTGTGAAATAAAACAATTTTGCCTTTAAGGACTTATTTCCACCTAATTGTCGTAAAACATGTGAAAACTGCTTGTCTGCGTGAAAATGATAGTAAATATGCAGTTTGCATTTTCTTATAAGAGAATGATCCAAACCTGAATGTTATAGTGTAAATAGACTTACCCTCATGAAATAAAGCAATTTTGCCTATAAGGACTCATTTGCACCTAATTGTCGTAAAGCATGTAAAAACTGCTTGTCAGGTTTAAAATAATGGTTAATATGCAGTTTGCATTTTTTTTATGAGAGAATGATCCAAACCTGAATGTTATAGTGTAAATAGACTTACCTTCATGAAATAAAGCAATTTTGCCTATAAGGTCTCATTTGCCCCTAATTGTCATAAAGCATGTAAAAACTGCTTGTATGCGTTAAAATAACGGTTAATATGCAGTTTGCATTTTCTTATGAGAGAATGATCCAAACCTGAATGTTATAGTGTAAATAGACTTACCTTTGTAAAATAAAGCAATTTGTCCTATAAGGACTTATTTGCACGCAATTGTCGTGAAGCATGTAAAAACTGCTTGTCTGCGTTAAAATAATGGTTAATATGCAGTTTGCATTTTCTTATGAGAGATCGATCCAAACCTGAATGTTATAGTGAAAGTAGATTTGCCTTTGTGAAATAAAACAATTTTGCCTTTAAGGACTTATTTGCACCTAATTGTCGTAAACCATGTAAAAACTGCTTGTCTGCGAGAAAATGATAGTAAATATTCAGTTTGCATTTTCTTATGATAGAATGATCCAAACCTGAATGTTATAGTGTAAATAGACTTACCCTCATGAAATAAAGCAACTTTGCCTATAAGGACTCATTTGCACCTAATTGTCGTAAAGCATGTAAAAACTGCTTGTCAGCGTTAAAATAATGGTTAATATGCAGTTTGCATTTTCTTATGAGAGAATGATCCAAACCTGAATGTTATAGTGTAAATAGACTAACCTTCATGAAATAAAGCAATTTTGCCTATAAGGACTCATTTGCACCTTATTGTCGTAAAGCATGTAAATACTACTTGTCTGCGTGAAAATAATAGGAAATGATCAGTTTGCATTATCTTTTGAGAGAATGATCCAAACCTGAATGTAATAGTGTAAATAGACTAATCTTTGTGAAATAAAGCAATTCTGCCTATTAGGACTCATTTGCACGCAATTGTCGTGAAGCATTTAAAAACTTCTTGTCTGCGTCAAAATAGTGGTTAATATGCAGTTTGCATTTTCTTATGAGAGAATGATCCAAACCTGATTGTTATAGTGAAAGTAGACTAACCTTTGTGAAATAAATCAATTTTGCCTTTAAGGACTTATTTGCACCTAATTGTCGTAAAACATGTAAAAACTGCTTGTCTGCGTGAAAATGATAGTAAATATGCAGTTTGCATTTTCTTATGAGAGAATGATCCAAACCTGAATGTTATAGTGTAAATAGACTTACCCTCATGAAAAAAAGCAATTTTGCCTATAAAGACTCATTTGCACCTAATTGTCGTAAAGCATGTAAAAACTGCTTGTCTGCGTTTAAATAATGGTTAATATGCAGTTTGCATTTTCTTATGAGAGAATGATCCAAACCTGAATGTTATAGTGTAATTAAAATTAACTTTGTAAAATAAAGCAATTTTGCCTATAAGGACTCATTTGCACGCAATTGTCGTTAAGCATGTAAAAACTGCTTGTCTGCGTTAAAATAATGGTTAATATGCAGTTTGCATTTTCCTATGAGAGAATGATCCAAACCTGAATGTTATAGTGAAAGTAGACTTACCTTTGTGAAATAAAACAATTTTGCCTTTAAGAACTTATTTCCACCTAATTGACGTAAAACATGTGAAAACTGCTTGTCTGCGTGAAAATGAGAGTAAATATGCAGTTTGCATTTTCTTATGAGAGAATGATCCAAACCTGAATGTTATAGTGTAAATAGACTTACCCTCATGAAATAAAACAATTTTGCCTATAAGGACTCATTTGCACCTAATTGTCGTAAAGCATGTAAAAACTGCTTGTCAGCGTTAAAATAATGGTTAATATGCAGTTTGCATTTTCTTATGAGAGAATGATCCAAACCTGAATGTTATAGTGTAAATAGACTTAGCTTCATGAAATAAAGCAATTTTGCCTATAAGGACTCATTTGCCCCTAATTGTCATAAAGCATGTAAAAACTGCTTGTATGCGTTATAATAATGGTTAATATGCAGTTTGCATTTTCTTATGAGAGAATGATCCAAACCTGAATGTTATATTGTAAATAGACTTACCTTTGTAAAATAAAGCAATTTTGCATATAAGGATTTACTTGCACGCAATTGTCGTGAAGCATGTAAAAACTGCTTGTCAGCGTTAAAATAATGGTTAATATGCAGTTATCATTTTTTTATGAGAGAATGATCCAAACCTGAATGTTATAGTGTAAATAGACTTACCTTCATGAAATAAAGCAATTTTGCCTATAAGGACTCATTTGCCCCTAATTGTCGTAAAGCATGTAAAAACTGCTTGTATGCGTTAAAATAATAGTAAATGTGGAGTTTGCATTTTCTTATGAGAGAAAGATCCAAACCTTAATGTTATAGTGTAAGTAAACTTACCTTAGTGAAATAAAGCAATTTTACCTATAAGGACTCATTTGCACCTAATTGTCGTAAAGCATGTAAAAACTGCTTGTCTGCGTTAAAATGATAGTAAATGTGCAGTTTGCTTTTTCTTATGAGAGAATGATCCAAACCTGAATGTTACAGTGTAAATAGACTTACCTTTGTAAAATAAAGCAAATTTGCCGATAAGGACTCATTTGCACCTTATTGTCGTGAAGCATGTAAATACTACTTGTCTGCGTGAAAATAATAGGAAATGATCAGTTTGCATTATCTTTTGAGAGAATGATCCAAACCTGAATGTCATAGTGTAAATAGACTTACCTTTGTGAAATAAAGCAATTCTGCCTATTAGGACTCATTTGCACGCAATTGTCGTGAAGCATGTAAAAACTGCTTGTCTGCGTCAAAATAATGGTTAATATGCAATTTGCATTTTCTTATGAGAGATTGATCCAAACCTGAATGTTATATTGTAAGTAGACTTACCTTCATGAAATAAAGCAATTTTGCCTATAAGGACACATTTGCACCTAATTGTCATAAAGCTTGTAAATACTTCTTGTCTGCGTGAAAATATTAGGAAATGATCAGTTTGCATTATCTTTTGAGAAAATGATCCAAACCTGAATGTTATAGTGTATATAGACTTACCTTTGTAAAATAAAGCAATTTTGCCTATAAAGACTCATTTGCACGCAATTGTCGTGAAGCATTTAAAAACTGCTTGTCTGCGTTTAAATAATGGTTAATATGCAGTTTGCATTTCCTTATGAGAGAATGATCCAAACCTGAATGTTATAGTGAAAGCAGACTTACCTTTGTGAAATAAAACAATTTTGCCTTTAAGGACTTATTTGCACCTAATTGTCATAAAACCATGTAAAAACTGCTTGTCTGCGTGAAAATGATAGTAAATATTCAGTTTGCATTTTCTAATGAGAGAATGATCCAAATCTAAACGTTGTAGTGTAAATGGACTTACCCTCATGAAATAAAGCAATTTTGCCTATAAGGACTCATTTGCACCTTATTATTATAAAGCATGTAAAAACTGCTTGTATGCGTTAAAATGATAGTAAATGTGCAGTTTGCATTTTCTTATGAGAGAATGATCCAAACCTGAATGTTATAGTGTAAGTAGACTTACCTTCATGAAATAAAGCAATTTTGCCTATAAGGACTAATTTGCACCTAATTGTCGTAAAGCATGTAAAATCTGCTTGTCTGCGTTAAAATGATAGTAAATGTGCAGTTTGCTTTTTCTTATGAGAGAATGATCCAAACCTGAATGTTACAGTGTAAATAGACTTACCTTTGTAAAATAAAGCAATTTTGCCTATAAGGACTCATTTGCACCTTATTGTCGTGAAGCATGTAAATACTACTTGTCTGCGTGAAAATAATAGGAAATGATCAGTTTGCATTATCTTTTGAGAGAATGATCCAAACCTGAATGTAATAGTGTAAGTAGACTTACCTTCATGAAATAAAGCAATTTTGCCTATAAGGACACAAATTGCACCTAATTGTCATAAAGCATGTAAATACTTCTTGTCTGCGTGAAAATATTAGGAAAGGTCAGTTTGCATTATCTTTTGAGAAAATGATCCAAACCTGAATGTTATAGTGTAAATAGACTTACCTTTGTAAAATAAAGCAATTTTGCCTATAAGGACTCATTTGCACGCAATTGTCGTGAAGCATGTAAAAACTGCTTGTCTGCGTTAAAATAGTGGTTAATATGCAGTTTGCATTTTCTTATAAGAGAATCATCCAAACCTGATTGTTATAGTGAAAGTAGACTAACCTTTGTGAAATAAAACAATTTTGCCTTTAAGGACTTATTTGCACCTAATTGTCGTAAAACATGTAAAAACTGCTTGTCTGCGTGAAAATGATAGTAAATATGCAGTTTGCATTTTCTTATGAGAGAATGATCCAAACCTGAATGTTATTGTGTAAATAGACTTACCTTTGTGAAATAAAGCAATTCTGCCTATTAGGACTCATTTGCACGCTATTGTCGTGAAGCATGTAAAAACTGCTTGTCTGCGTCAAAATAATGGTTAATATGCAATTTGCATTTTCCTATGAGAGAATGATCCAAACCTGAATGTTATAGTGTAAATAGACTTACCCTCATGAATTAAAGCAATTTTACCTATAAAGCCTCATTTGCACCTAATTGTCGTAAAGCATGTAAAAACTGCTTGTCAGCGTTAAAATAATGGTTAATATGCAGTTTGCATTTTCTTATGAGAGAATGATCCAAACCTGAATGTTATAGTGTAAATAGACTTAGCTTCATGAAATAAAGCAATTTTGCCTATAAGGACTCATTTGCCCCTAATTGTCATAAAGCATGTAAAAACTGCTTGTATGCGTTATAATAATGGTTAATATGCAGTTTGCATTTTCTTATGAGAGAATGATCCAAACCTGAATGTTATATTGTAAATAGACTTACCTTTGTAAAATAAAGCAATTTTGCATATAAGGATTTACTTGCACGCAATTGTCGTGAAGCATGTAAAAACTGCTTGTCAGCGTTAAAATAATGGTTAATATGCAGTTTGCATTTTCTTATGAGAGAATGATCCAAACCTGAATGTTATAGTGTAAATAGACTTACCTTCATGAAATAAAGCAATTTTGCCTATAAGGACTCATTTGCCCCTAATTGTCGTAAAGCATGTAAAAACTGCTTGTATGCGTTAAAATAATAGTAAATGTAGAGTTTGCATTTTCTTATGAGAGAAAGATCCAAACCTTAATGTTATAGTGTAAGTAAACTTACCTTAGTGAAATAAAGCAAATTTGCCGATAAGGACTCATTTGCACCTTATTGTCGTGAAGCATGTAAATACTACTTGTCTGCGTGAAAATAATAGGAAATGATCAGTTTGCATTATCTTTTGAGAGAATGATCCAAACCTGAATGTCATAGTGTAAATAGACTTACCTTTGTGAAATAAAGCAATTCTGCCTATTAGGACTCATTTGCACGCAATTGTCGTGAAGCATGTAAAAACTGCTTGTCTGCGTCAAAATAATGGTTAATATGCAATTTGCATTTTCTTATGAGAGATTGATCCAAACCTGAATGTTATATTGTAAGTAGACTTACCTTCATGAAATAAAGCAATTTTGCCTATAAGGACACATTTGCACCTAATTGTCATAAAGCTTGTAAATACTTCTTGTCTGCGTGAAAATATTAGGAAATGATCAGTTTGCATTATCTTTTGAGAAAATGATCCAAACCTGAATGTTATAGTGTATATAGACTTACCTTTGTAAAATAAAGCAATTTTGCCTATAAAGACTCATTTGCACGCAATTGTCGTGAAGCATTTAAAAACTGCTTGTCTGCGTTTAAATAATGGTTAATATGCAGTTTGCATTTCCTTATGAGAGAATGATCCAAACCTGAATGTTATAGTGAAAGCAGACTTACCTTTGTGAAATAAAACAATTTTGCCTTTAAGGACTTATTTGCACCTAATTGTCATAAAACCATGTAAAAACTGCTTGTCTGCGTGAAAATGATAGTAAATATTCAGTTTGCATTTTCTTATGAGAGAATGATCCAAATCTAAACGTTGTAGTGTAAATAGACTTACCCTTATGAAATAAAGCAATTATGCCTATAAGGACTCATTTGCCCCTAATTGTCATAAAGTATGTAAAAACTGCTTGCATGCGTTAAAATAATGGTTAATATGCAGTTTGCATTTTCTTATGAGAGAATGATCCAAACCTAAATGTTATAGTGTAAATAGACTTACCCTCATGAAATAAAGCAATTTTGCCTATAAGGACTCATTTGCACCTAATTATTATAAAGCATGTAAAAACTGCTTGTATGCGTTAAAATGATAGTAAATGTGCAGTTTGCATTTTCTTATGAGAGAATGATCCAAACCTGAATGTTATAGTGTAAGTAGACTTACCTTCATGAAATAAAGCAATTTTGCCTATAAGGACTAATTTGCACCTAATTGTCGTAAAGCATGTAAAAACTGCTTGTCTGCGTTAAAATGATAGTAAATGTGCAGTTTGCTTTTTCTTATGAGAGAATGATCCAAACCTGAAAGTTACAGTGTAAATAGACTTACCTTTGTAAAATAAAGCAATTTTGCCTATAAGGACTCATTTGCACCTTATTGTCGTGAAGCATGTAAATACTACTTGTCTGCGTGAAAATAATAGGAAATGATCAGTTTGCATTATCTTTTGAGAGAATGATCCAAACCTGAATGTAATAGTGTAAGTAAACTTACCTTCATGAAATAAAGCAATTTTGCCTATAAGGACACAAATTGCACCTAATTGTCATAAAGCATGTAAATACTTCTTGTCTGCGTGAAAATATTAGGAAAGGTCAGTTTGCATTATCTTTTGAGAAAATGATCCAAACCTGAATGTTATAGTGTAAATAGACTTACCTTTGTAAAATAAAGCAATTTTGCCTATAAGAACTCATTTGCACGCAATTGTCGTGAAGCATGTAAAAACTGCTTGTCTGCGTTAAAATAGTGGTTAATATGCAGTTTGCATTTTCTTATGAGAGAATCATCCAAACCTGATTGTTATAGTGAAAGAAGACTAACCTTTGTGAAATAAAACAATTTTGCCTTTAAGGACTTATTTGCACCTAATTGTCGTAAAACATGTAAAAACTGCTTGTCTGCGTGAAAATGATAGTAAATATGCAGTTTGCATTTTCTTATGAGAGAATGATCCAAACCTGAATGTTATTGTGTAAATAGACTTACCTTTGTGAAATAAAGCAATTCTGCCTATTAGGACTCATTTGCACGCTATTGTCGTGAAGCATGTAAAAACTGCTTGTCTGCGTCAAAAGTTAATATGCAATTTGCATTTTCCTATGAGAGAATGATCCAAACCTGAATGTTATAGTGTAAATAGACTTACCCTCATGAATTAAAGCAATTTTACCTATAAAGCCTCATTTGCACCTAATTGTCGTAAAGCATGTAAAACTGCTTGTTTGCGTTTAAATAATGATTAATTGCAGTTTGCATTTTCTTATGTGAGAATGATCTAAACCTGAATGTTATAGTGTAAATAGACTTAACTTTGTAAAATAAAGCAATTTTGCCTATAAGGACTCATTTGCACGCAATTGTCGTGAAGCATGTAAAAACTGCTTTTCTGCGTTAAAATAATGGTTGATATGCAGTTTGCATTTTCTTATGAGAGAATGATCCAAACCTGAATGTTATAGTGAAAGTAGACTTACCTTTGTGAAATAAAACAATTTTGCCTTTAAGGACTTATTTCCACCTAATTGTCGTAAAACATGTGAAAACTGCTTGTCTGCGTGAAAATGATAGTAAATATGCAGTTTGCATTTTCTTATAAGAGAATGATCCAAACCTGAATGTTATAGTGTAAATAGACTTACCCTCATGAAATAAAGCAATTTTGCCTATAAGGACTCATTTGCACCTAATTGTCGTAAAGCATGTAAAAACTGCTTGTCAGGTTTAAAATAATGGTTAATATGCAGTTTGCATTTTTTTATGAGAGAATGATCCAAACCTGAATGTTATAGTGTAAATAGACTTACCTTCATGAAATAAAGCAATTTTGCCTATAAGGTCTCATTTGCCCCTAATTGTCATAAAGCATGTAAAAACTGCTTGTATGCGTTAAAATAACGGTTAATATGCAGTTTGCATTTTCTTATGAGAGAATGATCCAAACCTGAATGTTATAGTGTAAATAGACTTACCTTTGTAAAATAAAGCAATTTGTCCTATAAGGACTTATTTGCACGCAATTGTCGTGAAGCATGTAAAAACTGCTGGTCTGCGTTAAAATAAGGGTTAATATGCAGTTTGCATTTTCTTATGAGAGATCGATCCAAACCTGAATGTTATAGTGAAAGTAGATTTGCCTTTGTGAAATAAAACAATTTTGCCTTTAAGGACTTATTTGCACCTAATTGTCGTAAACCATGTAAAAACTGCTTGTCTGCGAGAAAATGATAGTAAATATTCAGTTTGCATTTTCTTATGATAGAATGATCCAAACCTGAATGTTATAGTGTAAATAGACTTACCCTCATGAAATAAAGCAACTTTGCCTATAAGGACTCATTTGCACCTAATTGTCGTAAAGCATGTAAAAACTGCTTGTCAGCGTTAAAATAATGGTTAATATGCAGTTTGCATTTTCTTATGAGAGAATGATCCAAACCTGAATGTTATAGTGTAAATAGACTAACCTTCATGAAATAAAGCAATTTTGCCTATAAGGACTCATTTGCACCTTATTGTCGTAAAGCATGTAAATACTACTTGTCTGCGTGAAAATAATAGGAAATGATCAGTTTGCATTATCTTTTGAGAGAATGATCCAAACCTGAATGTAATAGTGTAAATAGACTAATCTTTGTGAAATAAAGCAATTCTGCCTATTAGGACTCATTTGCACGCAATTGTCGTGAAGCATTTAAAAACTTCTTGTCTGCGTCAAAATAGTGGTTAATATGCAGTTTGCATTTTCTTATGAGAGAATGATCCAAACCTGATTGTTATAGTGAAAGTAGACTAACCTTTGTGAAATAAATCAATTTTGCCTTTAAGGACTTATTTGCACCTAATTGTCGTAAAACATGTAAAAACTGCTTGTCTGCGTGAAAATGATAGTAAATATGCAGTTTGCATTTTCTTATGAGAGAATGATCCAAACCTGAATGTTATAGTGTAAATAGACTTACCCTCATGAAAAAAAGCAATTTTGCCTATAAAGACTCATTTGCACCTAATTGTCGTAAAGCATGTAAAAACTGCTTGTCTGCGTTTAAATAATGGTTAATATGCAGTTTGCATTTTCTTATGAGAGAATGATCCAAACCTGAATGTTATAGTGTAATTAAAATTAACTTTGTAAAATAAAGCAATTTTGCCTATAAGGACTCATTTGCACGCAATTGTCGTTAAGCATGTAAAAACTGCTTGTCTGCGTTAAAATAATGGTTAATATGCAGTTTGCATTTTCCTATGAGAGAATGATCCAAACCTGAATGTTATAGTGAAAGTAGACTTACCTTTGTGAAATAAAACAATTTTGCCTTTAAGAACTTATTTCCACCTAATTGACGTAAAACATGTGAAAACTGCTTGTCTGCGTGAAAATGATAGTAAATATGCAGTTTGCATTTTCTTATGAGAGAATGATCCAAACCTGAATGTTATAGTGTAAATAGACTTACCCTCATGAAATAAAACAATTTTGCCTATAAGGACTCATTTGCACCTAATTGTCGTAAAGCATGTAAAAACTGCTTGTCAGCGTTAAAATAATGGTTAATATGCAGTTTGCATTTTCTTATGAGAGAATGATCCAAACCTGAATGTTATAGTGTAAATAGACTTAGCTTCATGAAATAAAGCAATTTTGCCTATAAAGACTCATTTGCCCCTAATTGTCATAAAGCATGTAAAAACTGCTTGTATGCGTTATAATAATGGTTAATATGCAGTTTGCATTTTCTTATGAGAGAATGATCCAAACCTGAATGTTATATTGTAAATAGACTTACCTTTGTAAAATAAAGCAATTTTGCATATAAGGATTTACTTGCACGCAATTGTCGTGAAGCATGTAAAAACTGCTTGTCAGCGTTAAAATAATGGTTAATATGCAGTTATCATTTTCTTATGAGAGAATGATCCAAACCTGAATGTTATAGTGTAAATAGACTTACCTTCATGAAATAAAGCAATTTTGCCTATAAGGACTCATTTGCCCCTAATTGTCGTAAAGCATGTAAAAACTGCTTGTATGCGTTAAAATAATAGTAAATGTGGAGTTTGCATTTTCTTATGAGAGAAAGATCCAAACCTTAATGTTATAGTGTAAGTAAACTTACCTTAGTGAAATAAAGCAATTTTACCTATAAGGACTCATTTGCACCTAATTGTCGTAAAGCATGTAAAAACTGCTTGTCTGCGTTAAAATGATAGTAAATGTGCAGTTTGCTTTTTCTTATGAGAGAATGATCCAAACCTGAATGTTACAGTGTAAATAGACTTACCTTTGTAAAATAAAGCAAATTTGCCGATAAGGACTCATTTGCACCTTATTGTCGTGAAGCATGTAAATACTACTTGTCTGCGTGAAAATAATAGGAAATGATCAGTTTGCATTATCTTTTGAGAGAATGATCCAAACCTGAATGTCATAGTGTAAATAGACTTACCTTTGTGAAATAAAGCAATTCTGCCTATTAGGACTCATTTGCACGCAATTGTCGTGAAGCATGTAAAAACTGCTTGTCTGCGTCAAAATAATGGTTAATATGCAATTTGCATTTTCTTATGAGAGATTGATCCAAACCTGAATGTTATATTGTAAGTAGACTTACCTTCATGAAATAAAGCAATTTTGCCTATAAGGACACATTTGCACCTAATTGTCATAAAGCTTGTAAATACTTCTTGTCTGCGTGAAAATATTAGGAAATGATCAGTTTGCATTATCTTTTGAGAAAATGATCCAAACCTGAATGTTATAGTGTATATAGACTTACCTTTGTAAAATAAAGCAATTTTGCCTATAAAGACTCATTTGCACGCAATTGTCGTGAAGCATTTAAAAACTGCTTGTCTGCGTTTAAATAATGGTTAATATGCAGTTTGCATTTCCTTATGAGAGAGTGATCCAAACCTGAATGTTATAGTGAAAGCAGACTTACCTTTGTGAAATAAAACAATTTTGCCTTTAAGGACTTATTTGCACCTAATTGTCATAAAACCATGTAAAAACTGCTTGTCTGCGTGAAAATGATAGTAAATATTCAGTTTGCATTTTCTAATGAGAGAATGATCCAAATCTAAACGTTGTAGTGTAAATAGACTTACCCTCATGAAATAAAGCAATTTTGCCTATAAGGACTCATTTGCACCTAATTATTATAAAGCATGTAAAAACTGCTTGTATGCGTTAAAATGATAGTAAATGTGCAGTTTGCATTTTCTTATGAGAGAATGATCCAAACCTGAATGTTATAGTGTAAGTAGACTTACCTTCATGAAATAAAGCAATTTTGCCTATAAGGACTAATTTGCACCTAATTGTCGTAAAGCATGTAAAATCTGCTTGTCTGCGTTAAAATGATAGTAAATGTGCAGTTTGCTTTTTCTTATGAGAGAATGATCCAAACCTGAATGTTACAGTGTAAATAGACTTACCTTTGTAAAATAAAGCAATTTTGCCTATAAGGACTCATTTGCACCTTATTGTCGTGAAGCATGTAAATACTACTTGTCTGCGTGAAAATAATAGGAAATGATCAGTTTGCATTATCTTTTGAGAGAATGATCCAAACCTGAATGTAATAGTGTAAGTAGACTTACCTTCATGAAATAAAGCAATTTTGCCTATAAGGACACAAATTGCACCTAATTGTCATAAAGCATGTAAATACTTCTTGTCTGCGTGAAAATATTAGGAAAGGTCAGTTTGCATTATCTTTTGAGAAAATTAAACAAACCTGAATGTTATAGTGTAAATAGACTTACCTTTGTAAAATAAAGCAATTTTGCCTATAAGGACTCATTTGCACGCAATTGTCGTGAAGCATGTAAAAACGGCTTGTCTGCGTTAAAATAGTGGTTAATATGCAGTTTGCATTTTCTTATAAGAGAATCATCCAAACCTGATTGTTATAGTGAAAGTAGACTAACCTTTGTGAAATAAAACAATTTTGCCTTTAAGGACTTATTTGCACCTAATTGTCGTAAAACATGTAAAAACTGCTTGTCTGCGTGAAAATGATAGTAAATATGCAGTTTGCATTTTCTTATGAGAGAATGATCCAAACCTGAATGTTATTGTGTAAATAGACTTACCTTTGTGAAATAAAGCAATTCTTCCTATTAGGACTCATTTGCACGCTATTGTCGTGAAGCATGTAAAAACTGCTTGTCTGCGTCAAAATAATGGTTAATATGCAATTTGCATTTTCCTATGAGAGAATGATCCAAACCTGAATGTTATAGTGTAAATAGACTTACCCTCATGAATTAAAGCAATTTTACCTATAAAGCCTCATTTGCACCTAATTGTCGTAAAGCATGTAAAACTGCTTGTCTGCGTTTAAATAATGATTAATATGCAGTTTGCATTTTCTTATGTGAGAATGATCTAAACCTGAATGTTATAGTGTAAATAGACTTAACTTTGTAAAATAAAGCAATTTTGCCTATAAGGACTCGTTTGCACGCAATTGTCGTGAAGCATGTAAAAACTGCTTTTCTGCGTTAAAATAATGATTGATATGCAGTTTGCATTTTCTTATGAGAGAATGATCCAAACCTGAATGTTATAGTGAAAGTAGACTTACCTTTGTGAAATAAAACAATTTTGCCTTTAAGGACTTATTTCCACCTAATTGTCGTAAAACATGTGAAAACAGCTTGTCTGCGTGAAAATGATAGTAAATATGCAGTTTGCATTTTCTTATAAGAGAATGATCCAAACCTGAATGTTATAGTGTAAATAGACTTACCCTCATGAAATAAAGCAATTTTGCCTATAAGGACTCATTTGCACCTAATTGTCGTAAAGCATGTAAAAACTGCTTGTCAGGTTTAAAATAATGGTTAATATGCAGTTTGCATTTTTTTATGAGAGAATGATCCAAACCTGAATGTTATAGTGTAAATAGACTTACCTTCATGAAATAAAGCAATTTTGCCTATAAGGTCTCATTTGCCCCTAATTGTCATAAAGCATGTAAAAACTGCTTGTATGCGTTAAAATAACGGTTAATATGCAGTTTGCATTTTCTTATGAGAGAATGATCCAAACCTGAATGTTATAGTGTAAATAGACTTACCTTTGTAAAATAAAGCAATTTTTCCTATAAGGACTTATTTGCACGCAATTGTCGTGAAGCATGTAAAAACTGCTTGTCTGCGTTAAAATAATGGTTAATATGCAGTTTGCATTTTCTTATGAGAGATCGATCCAAACCTGAATGTTATAGTGAAAGTAGATTTGCCTTTGTGAAATAAAACAATTTTGCCTTTAGGGACTTATTTGCACCTAATTGTCGTAAACCATGTAAAAACTGCTTGTCTGCGAGAAAATGATAGTAAATATTCAGTTTGCATTTTCTTATGAGGGAATGATCCAAATCTGAATGTTATAGTGTAAATAGACTTACCCTCATGAAATAAAGCAATTTTGCCTATAAGGACTCATTTGCACCCAATTGTCATAAAGCATGTAAAAACTGCTTGTATGCGTTAAAATAATAGTTAATATGCAGTTTGCATTTTCTTAGGAGAGAATGATCCAAACCTGAATGTTATAGTGTAAATAGACTTACCCTCATGAAATAAAGCAATTTTGCCTATAAGGACTCATTTGCACCTAATTGTCGTAAAGCATGTAAAAACTGCTTGTCAGGTTTAAAATAATGGTTAATATGCAGTTTGCATTTTTTTATGAGAGAATGATCCAAACCTGAATGTTATAGTGTAAATAGACTTACCTTCATGAAATAAAGCAATTTTGCCTATAAGGTCTCATTTGCACCTAATTGTCGTAATGCATGTAAAACCTGCTTGTCTGCGTTAAAATAATGGTTAATATGCAGTTTGCCTTTTCTTATGAGAGGATAATCCAAACCTGAATGTTATAGTGTAAATAGACTTACCTTCATGAAATAAAGCAATTTTGCCTATAAGGACTCATTTGCCCCTAATTGTCATAAAGCATGTAAAAACTGCTTGTATGCGTTAAAATAATGGTTAATATGCAATTTGCATTTTCTTATGAGAGAATGATCCAAACCTGAATGTTATAGTGTAAATAAAACTTACTCTCATGAAATAAAGTAATTTTGCCTATAAGGACTCATTTGCACCTAATTGTCGTAAAGCATGTAAAAACTGCTTGTCAGCGTTATAATAATGGTTAATATGCAGTTTGCATTTTCTTATGAGAGAATGATCCAAACCTGAATGTTATAGTGTAAATAGACTAATTCTCATGAAATAAAGGAATTTTGCCTATAAAGACTCATTTGCACCTAATTGTCGTAAAGCATGTAAAAACTGCTTGTCTGCGTTTAAATAATGGTTAATATGCAGTTTGCATTTTCTTATGAGAGAATGATCCAAACCTGAATGTTATAGTGTAAATAGACTTACCTTTGTAAAATAAAGCAATTTTGCCTATAAGGACTCATTTGCACCTAATTGTCATAAAGCATGTAAAAACTGCTTGTATGCGTTAAAATGATAGTAAATATGCAGTTTGCATTTTCTTATGAGAGAATGATCCAAACCTGAATGTTATAGTGAAAGTAGACTTACCTTTGTGAAATAAAACAATTTTGCCTTTAAGGACTTATTTGCACCTAATTGTCGTAAAACATGTAAAAACTGCTTGCTTGCGTGAAAATGATAGTAAATATGCAGTTTGCATTTTCCTATGAGAGATTGATCCAAACCTGAATGTTATAGTGTAAATAGACTTACCCTCATGAAATAAAGCAATTTTGCCTATAAAGCCTCATTTGCACCTAATTGTCGTAAAGCATGTAAAAACTGCTTGTTGCGTTTAAATAATGGTTAATATGCAGTTTGCATTTTCTTATGAGAGAATGATCCAAACCTGAATGTTATAGTGTAAATAGACTTACCTTCATGAAATAAAGCAATTTTGCCTATAAGGACTCATTTGCTCCTAATTGTCATAAAGCATGTAAAAACTGCTTGTATGCGTTAAAATAATGGTTAATATGCAGTTTGCATTTTCTTATGAGAGAATGATCCAAACCTGAATGTTATAGTGTAAATTGACTTACCCTCATGAAATAATGCAATTTTGCCTATAAGAAGCCATTAATTGCACCTAATTGTCGTAAAGCATGTAAAAACTGCTTGTCAGCGTTAAAATAATGGTTAATATGCAGTTTGCATTTTCTTATGAGAGAATGATCCAAACATTAATATTATAGTGTAAATAGACTTACCTTCATGAAATAAAGCAATTTTGCCTATAAGGACTCATTTGCTCCTAATTGTCATAAAGCATGTAAAAACTGCTTGTATGCGTGAAAATAATGGTTAATATGCAGTTTGCATTTTCTTATGAGAGAATGATCCAAACCTGAATGTTATAGTGTAAATAGACTTACCCTCATAAAATACAGCAATTTTGCCTATAAGGACTCATTTGCACCTAATTGTCATAAAGCATGTAAAAACTGCTTGTATGCGTTAAAATGATAGTAAATATGCAGTTTGCATTTTCTTATGAGAGAATGATCCATACCTGAATGTTATAGTGAAAGTAGACTTACCTTTGTGAAATAAAACAATTTTGCCTTTAAGGACTTATTTGCACCTAATTGTCGTAAAACATGTAAAAACTGCTTGCTTGCGTGAAAATGATAGTAAATATGCAGTTTGCATTTTCCTATGAGAGAATGATCCAAACCTGAATGTTATAGTGAAAGTAGACTTACCTTTGTGAAATAAAACAATTTTGCCTTTAAGGACTTATTTCCACCTAATTGTCGTAAAACATGTGAAAACTGCTTGTCTGCGTGAAAATGATAGTAAATATGCAGTTTGCATTTTCTTATGAGAGAATGATCCAAACCTGAATGTTATAGTGTAAATAGACTAACCCTCATGAAATAAAGCAATTTTGCCTATAAGGACTCATTTGCACCTAATTGTCGTAAAGCATGTAAAAACTGCTTGTCAGGTTTAAAATAATGGTTAATATGCAGTTTGCATTTTCTTATGAGAGAATGATCCAAACCTGAATGTTATTGTGTAAATAGACTTACCTTCATGAAATAAAGCAATTTTGCCTATAAGGACTCATTTGCCCCTAATTGTCATAAAGCATGTAAAAACTGCTTGTATGCGTTAAAATAACGGTTAATATGCAGTTTGCATTTTCTTATGAGAGAATGATCCAAACCTGAATGTTATAGTGTAAATAGACTTACCTTTGTAAAATAAAGCAATTTTTCCTATAAGGACTCATTTGCACGCAAATGTCGTGAAGCATGTAAAAACTGCCTGTCTGCGTTAAAACAATGGTTAATATGCAGTTTGCATTTTTTTATGAGAGATCGATCCAAACCTGAATGTTATAGTGAAAGTAGACTTACCTTTGTGAAATAAAACAATTTTGCCTTTAAGGACTTATTTGCACCTAATTGTCGTAAACCATGTAAAAACAGCTTGTCTGCGAGAAAATGATAGTAAATATTCAGTTTGCATTTTCTTATGAGGGAATGATCCAAATCTGAATGTTATAGTGTAAATAGACTTACCCTCATGAAATAAAGCAATTTTGCCTATAAGGACTCATTTGCACCTAATTGTAATAAAGCATGTAAAAACTGCTTGTATGCGTTAAAATAATAGTTAATATGCAGTTTGCATTTTCTTAGGAGAGAATGATCCAATCCTGAATGTTATAGTGTAAGTAAACTTACCTTTGTAAAATAAAGCAATTTTGACTATAAGGACTCATTTGCACCTAATTGTCGTAAAGCATGTAAAACCTGCTTGTCTGCGTTAAAATAATGGTTAATATGCAGTTTGCCTTTTCTTATGAGAGGATAATCCAAACCTGAATGTTATAGTGTAAATAGACTTACCTTCATGAAATAAAGCAATTTTGCCTATAAAGACTCAATTGCCCCTAATTGTCATAAAGCATGTAAAAACTGCTTGTATGCGTTAAAATAATGGTTAGAATGCAGTTTGCATTTTCTTATGAGAGAATGATCCAAACCTGAATGTTATAGTGTAAATTGACTTACCCTCATGAAATAATGCAATTTTGCCTATAAGAAGCCATTTGCACCTAATTGTCGTAAAGCATGTAAAAACTGCTTGTCAGCGTTAAAATAATGGTTAATATGCAGTTTGCATTTTCTTATGAGAGAATGATCCAAACATTAATGATATAGTGTAAATAGACTTACCTTCATGAAATAAAGCAATTTTGCCTATAAGGACTCATTTGCCCCTAATTGTCATAAAGCATGTAAAAACTGCTTGTATGCGTGAAAATAATGGTTAATATGCAGTTTGCATTTTCTTATGAGAGAATGATCCAAACCTGAATGTTATAGTGTAAATAGACTTACCCTCATAAAATACAGCAATTTTGCCTATAAGGACTCATTTGCACCTAATTGTCATAAAGCATGTAAAAACTGCTTGTATGCGTTAAAATGATAGTAAATATGCAGTTTGCATTTTCTTATGAGAGAATGATCCATACCTGAATGTTATAGTGAAAGTAGACTTACCTTTGTGAAATAAAACAATTTTGCCTTTAAGGACTTATTTGCACCTAATTGTCGTAAAACATGTAAAAACTGCTTGCTTGCGTGAAAATGATAGTAAATATGCAGTTTGCATTTTCCTATGAGAGAATGATCCAAACCTGAATGTTATAGTGTAAATAGACTTACCCTCATGAAATAAAGCAATTTTACCTATGAAGCCTCATTTGCACCTAATTGTCGTAAAGCATGTAAAAACTGCTTTTCTGCGTTAAAATAATGGTTGATATGCAGTTTGCATTTTCTTAGGAGAGAATGATCCAAACCTGAATGTTATAGTGAAAGTAGACTTACCTTTGTGAAATAAAACAATTTTGCCTTTAAGGACTTATTTCCACCTAATTGTCGTAAAACATGTGAAAACTGCTTGTCTGCGTGAAAATGATAGTAAATATGCAGTTTGCATTTTCTTATGAGAGATAGATCCAAACCTGAATGTTATAGTGTAAATAGACTAACCCTCATGAAATAAAGCAATTTTGCCTATAAGGACTCATTTGCACCTAATTGTCGTAAAGCATGTAAAAACTGCTTGTCAGGTTTAAAATAATGGTTAATATGCAGTTTGCATTTTCTTATGAGAGAATGATCCAAACCTGAATGTTATAGTGTAAATAAAACTTACTCTCATGAAATAAAGTAATTTTGCCTATAAGGACTCATTTGCACCTAATTGTCGTAAAGCATGTTAAAACTGCCTGTCAGCATTATAATAATGGTTAATATGCAGTTTGCATTTTCTTATGAGAGAATGATCCAAACCTGAATGTTATAGTGTAAATAGACTTACTCTCATGAAATAAAGGAATTTTGCCTATAAAGACTCATTTGCACCTAATTGTCGTAAAGCATGTAAAAACTGCTTGTCTGCGTTTAAATAATGGTTAATATGCAGTTTGCATTTTCTTATGAGAGAATGATCCAAACCTGAATGTTATAGTGTAAATAGACTTACCTTTGTAAAATAAAGCAATTGTGCCTATAAGGACTCATTTGCACCTAATTGTCATAAAGCATGTAAAAACTGCTTGTATGCGTTAAAATGATAGTAAATATGCAGTTTGCATTTTCTTATGAGAGAATGATCCAAACCTGAATGTTATAGTGAAAGTAGACTTACCTTTGTGAAATTAAACAATTTTGCCTTTAAGGACTTATTTGCACCTAATTGTCGTAAAACATGTAAAAACTGCTTGCTTGCGTGAAAATGATATTAAATATGCAGTTTGCATTTTCCTATGAGAGATTGATCCAAACCTGAATGTTATAGTGTAAATAGACTTACCCTCATGAAATAAAGCAATTTTGCCTATAAAGCCTCATTTGCACCTAATTGTCGTAAAGCATGTAAAAACTGCTTGTTGCGTTTAAATAATGGTTAATATGCAGTTTGCATTTTCTTATGAGAGAATTATCCAAACCTGAATGTTATAGTGTAATTAGACTTAACTTTGTAAAATAAAGCAATTTTGCCTATAAGGTCTCATTTGCACGCAATTGTCGTGAAGCATGTAAAAACTGCTTTTCTGCGTTAAAATAATGGTTAATATGCAGTTTGCATTTTCTTATGAGAGAATGATCCAAACCTAAATGTTATAGTGAAAGTAGACTTACCTTTGTGAAATAAAACAATTTTTCCATTAAGGACTTATTTCCACCTAATTGTCGTAAAACATGTGAAAACTGCTTGTCTGCGTGAAAATGATAGTAAATATGCAGTTTGCATTTTCTTATGAGAGAATGATCCAAACCTGAATGTTATAGTGTAAATTGACTTACCCTCATGAAATAAAGCAATTTTGCCTATAAGGACTCATTTGCACCTAATTGTCGTAAAGCATGTAAAAACTGCTTGTATGCGTTAAAATAATGGTTAATATGCAGTTTGCATTTTCTTATGAGAGAATGATCCAAACCTGAATGTTATAGTGTGAATAGACTTTCCCTCATGAAATAAAGCAATTTTGCCTATAAGGACTCATTTGCACCTAATTGTCATAAAGCATGTAAAAACTGCTTGTATGCGTTAAAATGATAGTAAATATGCAGTTTGCATTTTCTTATGAGAGAATGATCCAAACCTGAATGTTATAGTGTAAATAAAACTTACTCTCATGAAATAAAGTAATTTTGCCTATAAGGACTCATTTGCACCTAATTGTCGTAAAGCATGTAAAAACTGCTTGTCAGCGTTATAATAATGGTTAATATGCAGTTTGCATTTTCTTATGAGAGAATGATCCAAAATTGAATGTTATAGTGTAAATAGACTAATTCTCATGAAATAAAGGAATTTTGCCTATAAAGACTCATTTGCACCTAATTGTCGTAAAGCATGTAAAAACTGCTTGTCTGCGTTTAAATAATGGTTAATATGCAGTTTGCATTTTCTTATGAGAGAATGATCCAAACCTGAATGTTATAGTGTAAATAGACTTACCTTTGTAAAATAAAGCAATTTTGCCTATAAGGACTCATTTACACCTAATTGTCATAAAGCATGTAAAAACTGCTTGTATGCGTTAAAATGATAGTAAATATGCAGTTTGCATTTTCTTATGAGAGAATGATCCAAACCTGAATTTTATAGTGAAAGTAGACTTACCTTTGTGAAATAAAACAATTTTGCCTTTAAGGACTTATTTGCACCTAATTGTCGTAAAACATGTAAAAACTGCTTGCTTGCGTGAAAATGATAGTAAATATGCAGTTTGCATTTTCCTATGAGAGATTGATCCAAACCTGAATGTTATAGTGTAAATAGACTTACCCTCATGAAATAAAGCAATTTTGCCTATAAAGCCTCATTTGCACCTAATTGTCGTAAAGCATGTAAAAACTGCTTGTTGCGTTTAAATAATGGTTAATATGCAGTTTGCATTTTCTTATGAGAGAATGATCCAAACCTGAATGTTATAGTGTAAATAGACTTACCTTCATGAAATAAAGCAATTTTGCCTATAAGGACTCATTTGCTCCTAATTGTCATAAAGCATGTAAAAACTGCTTGTATGCGTTAAAATAATGGTTAATATGCAGTTTGCATTTTCTTATGAGAGAATGATCCATACCTGAATGTTATAGTGAAAGTAGACTTACCTTTGTGAAATAAAACAATTTTGCCTTTAAGGACTTATTTGCACCTAATTGTCGTAAAACATGTAAAAACTGCTTGCTTGCGTGAAAATGATAGTAAATATGCAGTTTGCATTTTCCTATGAGAGAATGATCCAAACCTGAATGTTATAGTGTAAATAGACTTACCCTCATGAAATAAAGCAATTTTACCTATGAAGCCTCATTTGCACCTAATTGTCGTAAAGCATGTAAAACTGCTTGTCTGCGTTTAAATAATGATTAATATGCAGTTTGCATTTTCTTATGTGAGAATGATCTAAACCTGAATGTTAGAGTGTAAATAGACTTAACTTTGTAAAATAAAGCAATTTTGCTTATAAGGACTCATTTGCACGCAATTGTCGTAAAGCATGTAAAAACTGCTTGTTGCGTTTAAATAATGGTTAATATGCAGTTTGCATTTTCTTATGAGAGAATTATCCAAACCTGAATGTTATAGTGTAATTAGACTTAACTTTGTAAAATAAAGCAATTTTGCCTATAAGGTCTCATTTGCACGCAATTGTCGTGAAGCATGTAAAAACTGCTTTTCTGCGTTAAAATAATGGTTAATATGCAGTTTGCATTTTCTTATGAGAGAATGATCCAAACCTAAATGTTATAGTGAAAGTAGACTTACCTTTGTGAAATAAAACAATTTTTCCATTAAGGACTTATTTCCACCTAATTGTCGTAAAACATGTGAAAACTGCTTGTCTGCGTGAAAATGATAGTAAATATGCAGTTTGCATTTTCTTATGAGAGAATGATCCAAACCTGAATGTTATAGTGTAAATTGACTTACCCTCATGAAATAAAGCAATTTTGCCTATAAGGACTCATTTGCGCCTAATTGTCGTAAAGCATGTAAAAACTGCTTGTATGCGTTAAAATAATGGTTAATATGCAGTTTGCATTTTCTTATGAGAGAATGATCCAAACCTGAATGTTATAGTGTGAATAGACTTTCCCTCATGAAATAAAGCAATTTTGCCTATAAGGACTCATTTGCACCTAATTGTCATAAAGCATGTAAAAACTGCTTGTATGCGTTAAAATGATAGTAAATATGCAGTTTGCATTTTCTTATGAGAGAATGATCCAAACCTGAATGTTATAGTGAAAGTAGACTTACCTTTGTGAAATAAAACAATTTTGCCTTTAAGGACTTATTTGCACCTAATTGTCGTAAAACATGTATAAAATGCTTGTCTGCGTGAAAATGATAGTAAATATGCAGTTTGCATTTTCTTATGAGAGAATGATCCAAACCTGAATGTTATAGTGTAAATAGACTTACCTTCATGAAATAAAGCAATTTTGCCTATAAGGACTCATTTGCACCTAATTGTCATAAAGCATGTAAAAACTGCTTGTATGCTTTAAAATGATAGTAAATATGCAGTTTATTTTCTTATGAGAGAATGATCCAAACCTGAATGTTATAGTGAAAATAGACTTGCCTTTGTGAAATATAACAATTTTGCCTTTAAGGACTTATTTGCACCTAATTGTCGTAAAACATGTATAAAATGCTTGTCTGCGTGAAAATGATAGTAAATATGCAGTTTGCATTTTCTTATGAGAGAATGATCCAAACCTGAATGTTATAGTGTAAATAGACTTACCTTCATGAAATAAAGCAATTTTGCTTATAAGGACTCATTTGCCCCTAATTGTCATAAAGCATGTAAAAACTGCTTGTATGCGTTAAAATAATGGTTAATATGCAGTTTGCATTTTCTTATGAGAGAATGATCCAAACCTGAATGATATAGTGTAATTAGAATTAACTTTGTAAAATAAAGCAATTTTGCCTATAAGGACTCATTTGCACGCAATTGTCGTTAAGCATGTAAAAACTGCTTGTCTGCGTTAAAATAATGGTTAATATGCAGTTTGCATTTTCTTATGAGACAATGATCCAAACCTGAATGTTATAGTGTGAATAGACTTACCTTTGTAAAATAAAGCAATTTTGCCTATAAGGACTTATTTGCACGCAATTGTCGTGAAGCATGTAAAAACTGCTTGTCTGCGTTAAAATAATGGTTAATATGCAGTTTGCATTTTCTTATGAGAGAATGATCCAAACCTGAATGTTATAGTGAAAGTAGACTTACCTTTGTGAAATAAAACAATTTTGCCTTTAAGGACTTATTTGCACCTAATTGTCGTAAAACATGTAAAAACTGCTTGTCTGCGTGATAATGATAGTAAATATGCAGTTTGCATTTTCTTATGAGAGAATGATCCAAACCTGAATGTTATAGTGTAAATAGACTAACCCTCATGAAATAAAGCAATTTTGAGTATAAGGACTCATTTGCACCTAATTGTCGTAAAGCATGTAAAAACTGCTTGTCAGCGTTAAAATAATGGTTAATATGCAGTTTGCATTTTCTTAGGAGAGAATGATCCAATCCTGAATGTTATAGTGTAAGTAAACTTACCTTTGCAAAATAAAGCAATTTTGCCTATAAGGACTCATTTCCACGCAATTGTCGTGAAGCATGTAAAAACTGCTTGTCTGCGTTATAATAATGGTTAATATGCAGTTTGCATTTTCTTATGAGAGAATGATCCAAACCTGAATGTTATAGTGAAAGTAGACTTACCTTTGTGAAATAAAACAATTTTGCCTTTAAGGACTTATTTGCACCTAATTGTCGTAAAACATGTATAAAATGCTTGTCTGCGTGAAAATGATAGTAAATATGCAGTTTGCATTTTCTTATGAGAGAATGATCCAAACCTGAATGTTATAGTGTAAATAGACTTACCTTCATGAAATAAAGCAATTTTGCCTATAAGGACTCATTTGCACCTAATTGTCATAAAGCACGTAAAAACTGCTTGTATGCTTTAAAATGATAGTAAATATGCAGTTTATTTTCTTATGAGAGAATGATCCAAACCTGAATGTTATAGTGAAAATAGACTTACCTTTGTGAAATAAAACAATTTTGCCTTTAAGGACTTATTTGCACCTAATTGTCGTAAAACATGTATAAAATGCTTGTCTGCGTGAAAATGATAGTAAATATGCAGTTTGCATTTTCTTATGAGAGAATGATCCAAACCTGAATGTTATAGTGTAAATAGACTTACCTTCATGAAATAAAGCAATTTTGCTTATAAGGACTCATTTGCCCCTAATTGTCATAAAGCATGTAAAAACTGCTTGTATGCGTTAAAATAATGGTTAATATGCAGTTTGCATTTTCTTATGAGAGAATGATCCAAACCTGAATGATATAGTGTAATTAGAATTAACTTTGTAAAATAAAGCAATTTTGCCTATAAGGACTCATTTGCACGCAATTGTCGTTAAGCATGTAAAAACTGCTTGTCTGCGTTAAAATAATGGTTAATATGCAGTTTGCATTTTCTTATGAGACAATGATCCAAACCTGAATGTTATAGTGAAAGTAGACTTACCTTTGTGAATTAAAACATTTTTGCTTTTAAGGACTCATTTGCACCTAATTGTCGTAAAGCATGTAAAAACTGCTTGTATGCGTTAAAATAATGGTTAATATGCAGTTTGCATTTTCTTATGAGAGAATGATCCAAACCTGAATGTTATAGTGTGAATAGACTTACCTTTGTAAAATAAAGCAATTTTGCCTATAAGGACTTATTTGCACGCAATATTCGTGCAGCATGTAAAAACTGCTTGTCTGCGTTAAAATAATGGTTAATATGCAGTTTGCATTTTCTTATGAGAGAATGATTCAAACCTGAATGTTATAGTGAAAGTAGACTTACCTTTGTGAAATAAAACAATTTTGCCTTTAAGGACTTATTTGCACCTAATTGTCGTAAAACATGTAAAAACTGCTTGTCTGCGTGAAAATGATAGTAAATATGCAGTTTGCATTTTCTTATGAGAGAATGATCCAAACCTGAATGTTATAGTGTAAATAGACTAACCCTCATGAAATAAAGCAATTTTGAGTATAAGGACTCATTTGCACCTAATTGTCGTAAAGCATGTAAAAACTGCTTGTCAGCGTTAAAATAATGGTTAATATGCAGTTTGCATTTTCTTAGGAGAGAATGATCCAATCCTGAATGTTATAGTGTAAGTAAACTTACCTTTGCAAAATAAAGCAATTTTGCCTATAAGGACTCATTTCCACGCAATTGTCGTGAAGCATGTAAAAACTGCTTGTCTGCGTTATAATAATGGTTAATATGCAGTTTGCATTTTCTTATGAGAGAATGATCCAAACCTGAATCTTATAGTGTAAATTGACTTACCCTCATGAAATAAAGCAATTTTGCCTATAAGGACTCATTTGCACCTAATTGTCGTAAAGCATGTAAAAACTGCTTGTATGCGTTAAAATAATGGTTAATATGCAGTTTGCATTTTCTTATGAGAGAATGATCCAAACCTGAATGTTATAGTGTGAATAGACTTTCCCTCATGAAATAAAGCAATTTTGCCTATAAGGACTCATTTGCACCTAATTGTCATAAAGCATGTAAAAACTGCTTGTATGCTTTAAAATGATAGTAAATATGCAGTTTGCATTTTCTTATGAGAGAATGATCCAAACCTGAATGTTATAGTGAAAGTAGACTTACCTTTGTGAAATAAAACAATTTTGCCTTTAAGGACTTATTTGCACCTAATTGTCGTAAAACATTTATAAAATGCTTGTCTGCGTGAAAATGATAGTAAATATGCAGTTTGCATTTTCTTATGAGAGAATGATCCAAACCTGAATGTTATAGTGTAAATAGACTTACCTTCATGAAATAAAGCAATTTTGCCTATAAGGACTCATTTGCACCTAATTGTCATAAAGCATGTAAAAACTGCTTGTATGCGTTAAAATGATAGTAAATATGCAGTTTATTTTCTTATGAGAGAATGATCCAAACCTGAATGGTATAGTGAAAATAGACTTACCTTTGTGAAATAAAACAATTTTGCCTTTAAGGACTTATTTGCACCTAATTGTCGTAAAACATGTATAAAATGCTTGTCTGCGTGAAAATGATAGTAAATATGCAGTTTGCATTTTCTTATGAGAGAATGATCCAAACCTGATTGTTATAGTGTAAATAGACTTACCTTCATGAAATAAAGCAATTTTGCTTATAAGGACTCATTTGCCCCTAATTGTCATAAAGCATGTAAAAACTGATTGTATGCGTTAAAATAATGGTTAATATGCAGTTTGCATTTTCTTATGAGAGAATGATCCAAACCTGAATGATATAGTGTAATTAGAATTAACTTTGTAAAATAAAGCAATTTTGCCTATAAGGACTCATTTGCACGCAATTGTCGTTAAGCATGTAAAAACTGCTTGTCTGCGTTAAAATAATAGTTAATATGCAGTTTGCATTTTCTTATGAGACAATGATCCAAACCTGAATGTTATAGTGAAAGTAGACTTACCTTTGTGAATTAAAACATTTTTGCTTTTAAGGACTCATTTGCACCTAATTGTCGTTAAGCATGTAAAAACTGCTTGTCAGCGTTAAAATAATGGTTAATATGCAGTTTGCATTTTCTTATGAGAGAATGATCCAAACCTGAATCTTATAGTGTAAATTGACTTACCCTCATGAAATAAAGCAATTTTGCCTATAAGGACTCATTTGCACCTAATTGTCGTAAAGCATGTAAAAACTGCTTGTATGCGTTAAAATAATGGTTAATATGCAGTTTGCATTTTCTTATGAGAGAATGATCCAAACCTGAATGTTATAGTGTGAATAGACTTTCCCTCATGAAATAAAGCTTTTTTGCCTATAAGGACTCATTTGCACGCAATTGTCGTTAAGCATGTAAAAACTGCTTGTCTGCGTTAAAATAATGGTTAATATGCAGTTTGCATTTTCTTATGAGACAATGATCCAAACCTGAATGTTATAGTGAAAGTAGACTTACCTTTGTGAATTAAAACATTTTTGCTTTTAAGGACTCATTTGCACCTAATTGTCGTTAAGCATGTAAAAACTGTTTGTCAGCGTTAAAATAATTGTTAATATGCAATTTACATTTTATTATGAGAGAATGATCCAAACCTGAATGTTATAGTGTAAATAGACTTACCTTCACGAAATAAAGCAATTTTGCCTATAAGGACTCATTTGCCCCTAATTGTCATAAAGCATGTAAAAACTGCTTGTATGCGTTAAAATGATAGTAAATATGCAGTTTATTTTCTTATGAGAGAATGATCCAAACCTGAATGGTATAGTGAAAATAGACTTATCTTTGTGAAATAAAACAATTTTGCCTTTAAGGACTTATTTGCACCTAATTGTCGTAAAACATGTATAAAATGCTTGTCTGCGTGAAAATGATAGTAAATATGCAGTTTGCATTTTCTTATGAGAGAATGATCCAAACCTGATTGTTATAGTGTAAATAGACTTACCTTCATGAAATAAAGCAATTTTGCTTATAAGGACTCATTTGCCCCTAATTGTCATAAAGCATGTAAAAACTGCTTGTATGCGTTAAAATAATGGTTAATATGCAGTTTGCATTTTCTTATGAGAGAATGATCCAAACCTGAATGATATAGTGTAATTAGAATTAACTTTGTAAAATAAAGCAATTTTGCCTATAAGGACTCATTTGCACGCAATTGTCGTTAAGCATGTAAAAACTGCTTGTCTGCGTTAAAATAATGGTTAATATGCAGTTTGCATTTTCTTATGAGACAATGATCCAAACCTGAATGTTATAGTGAAAGTAGACTTACCTTTGTGAATTAAAACATTTTTGCTTTTAAGGACTCATTTGCACCTAATTGTCGTTAAGCATGTAAAAACTGCTTGTCAGCGTTAAAATAATTGTTAATATGCAATTTACATTTTATTATGAGAGAATGATCCAAACCTGAATGTTATAGTGTAAATAGACTTACCTTCACGAAATAAAGCAATTTTGCCTATAAGGACTCATTTGCCCCTAATTGTCATAAAGCATGTAAAAACTGCTTGTATGCGTTAAAATAATGGTTAATATGCAGTTTGCATTTTCTTATGAGAGAATGATCCAAACCTGAATGTTATAGTGTAAATAGACTTACCTTCACGAAATAAAGCAATTTTGCCTATAAGGACTCATTTGCCCCTAATTGTCATAAAGCATGTAAAAACTGCTTGTATGCGTTAAAATGATAGTAAATATGCAGTTTATTTTCTTATGAGAGAATGATCCAAACCTGAATGGTATAGTGAAAATAGACTTATCTTTGTGAAATAAAACAATTTTGCCTTTAAGGACTTATTTGCACCTAATTGTCGTAAAACATGTATAAAATGCTTGTCTGCGTGAAAATGATAGTAAATATGCAGTTTGCATTTTCTTATGAGAGAATGATCCAAACCTGATTGTTATAGTGTAAATAGACTTACCTTCATGAAATAAAGCAATTTTGCTTATAAGGACTCATTTGCCCCTAATTGTCATAAAGCATGTAAAAACTGCTTGTATGCGTTAAAATAATGGTTAATATGCAGTTTGCATTTTCTTATGAGAGAATGATCCAAACCTGAATGATATAGTGTAATTAGAATTAACTTTGTAAAATAAAGCAATTTTGCCTATAAGGACTCATTTGCACGCAATTGTCGTTAAGCATGAAAAAACTGCTTGTCTGCGTTAAAATAATGGTTAATATGCAGTTTGCATTTTCTTATGAGACAATGATCCAAACCTGAATGTTATAGTGAAAGTAGACTTACCTTTGTGAATTAAAACATTTTTGCTTTTAAGGACTCATTTGCACCTAATTGTCGTTAAGCATGTAAAAACTGCTTGTCAGCGTTAAAATAATTGTTAATATGCAATTTACATTTTATTATGAGAGAATGATCCAAACCTGAATGTTATAGTGTAAATAGACTTACCTTCACGAAATAAAGCAATTTTGCCTATAAGGACTCATTTGCCCCTAATTGTCATAAAGCATGTAAAAACTGCTTGTATGCGTTAAAATAATGGTTAATATGCAGTTTGCATTTTCTTATGAGAGAATGATCCAAACCTGAACGTTATAGTGTAAATAGACTTACCTTTGTAAAATAAAGCAATTTTGCCTATAAGGACTTATTTGCACGCAATTGTCGTGAAGCATGTAAAAACTGCTTGTCTGCGTTAAAATAATGGTTAATATGCAGTTTGCATTTTCTTATGAGAGATTGATCCAAACCTGATTGTTATAGTGAAAGTAGACTTACCTTTGTGAAATAAAACAATTTTGCCTTTAAGGACTTATTTGCATCTAATTGTCGTAAAACATGTAAAAACTGCTTGTCTGCGTGAAAATGATAGTAAATATGCAGTTTGCATTTTCTTATGAGAGAATGATCCAAACCTGAATGTTATAGTGTAAATAGACTAACCCTCATGAAATAAAGCAATTTTGCCTATAAGGACTCATTTGCACCTAATTGTCGTAAAGCATGTAAAAACTGCTTGTCAGCGTTAAAATAATGGTTAAAATGCAGTTTGCATTTTCTTATGAGAGAATGATCCAAACCTGAATGTTATAGTGTAAATAGACTTACCTTTGCAAAATAAAGCAATTTTGCCTATAAGGACTCATTTGCACGCAATTGTCGTGAAGCATGTAAAAACTGCTTGTCTGCGTTAAAATAATGGTTAATATGCAGTTTGCATTTTCTTATGAGAGAATGATCAAAACCTGAATGTTATAGTGAAAGTAGACTAACCTTTGTGAAATAAGACAATTTTGCCTTTAAGGACTTATTTCCATTTAATTGTCGTAAAACATGTGAAAACTGCTTGTCTCGTGAAAATGATAGTTAATATTCAGTTTGCATTTTCTTATGAGGGAATGATCCAAACCTGAATATTATAGTGTAAATAGACTAACCCTGATGAAATAAAGCAATTTTGCCTATAAGGACTCATTTGCACCTAATTGTCGTAAAGCATGTAAAAACTGCTTGTCAGCGTTAAAATAATGGTTAATATGCAGTTTGCATTTTCTTATGAGAGAATGATCCAAACCTGAATGTTATAGTGAAAGTAGACTTACCTTTGTGAAATAAAACAATTTTGCCTTTAAGGACTTATTTGCACCTAATTGTCGTAAACCATGTAAAAACTGCTTGTCTGCGAGAAAATGATAGTAAATATGCAGTTTGCATTTTCTTAGGAGAGAATGATCCAATCCTGAATGTTATAGTGTAAGTAAACTTACCTTTGTAAAATAAAGCAATTTTGACTATAAGGACTCATTTGCACCTAATTGTCGTAAAGCATGTAAAAACTGCTTGTATGCGTTAAAATAATGGTTAATATGCAGTTTGCATTTTCTTATAAGAGAATGATCCAAACCTGAATGTTATAGTGTGAATAGACTTTCCCTCATGAAATAAAGCAATTTTGCCTATAAGGACTCATTTGCACCTAATTGTCATAAAGCATGTAAAAACTGCTTGTATGCGTTAAAATAAGGGTTAATATGCACTTTGCATTTTCTTATGAGAGAATGATCCAAACCTGAATGTTATAGTGTAAATAAAACTTACTCTCATGAAATAAAGTAATTTTGCCTATAAGGACTCATTTGCACCTAATTGTCGTAAAGCATGTTAAAACTGCTTGTCAGCGTTATAATAATGGTTAATATGCAGTTTGCATTTTCTTATGAGAGAATGATCCAAACCTGAATGTTATAGTGTAAATAGACTTACTCTCATGAAATAAAGGAATTTTGCCTATAAAGACTTATTTGCACCTAATTGTCGTAAAGCATGTAAAAACTGCTTGTCTGCGTTTAAATAATGGTTAATATACAGTTTGCATTTTCTTATGAGAGAATGATCCAAACCTGAATGTTATAGTGAAAGTAGACTTACCTTTGTGAAATAAGACAATTTTTCCATTAAGGACTTATTTCCACCTAATTGTCGTAAAACATGTGAAAACTGCTTGTCTGCGTGAAAATGATAGTAAATATGCAGTTTGCATTTTCTTATGAGAGAATGATCCAAACCTGAATGTTATAGTGTAAATTGACTTACCCTCATGAAATAAAGCAATTTTGCCTATAAGGACTCATTTGCACCTAATTGTCGTAAAGCATGTAAAAACTGCTTGTATGCGTTAAAATGATAGTAAATATGCAGTTTGCATTTTCTTATGAGAGAATGATCCATACCTGAATGTTATAGTGAAAGTAGACTTACCTTTGTGAAATAAAACAATTTTGCCTTTAAGGACTTATTTGCACCTAATTGTCGTAAAACATGTAAAAACTGCTTGCTTGCGTGAAAATAATATTAAATATGCAGTTTGCATTTTCCTATGAGAGATTGATCCAAACCTGAATGTTATAGTGTAAATAGACATACCCTCATGAAATAAAGCAATTTTGCCTATAAAGCCTCATTTGCACCTAATTGTCGTAAAGCATGTAAAAACTGCTTGTTGCGTTTAAATAATGGTTAATATGCAGTTTGCATTTTCTTATGAGAGAATGATCCAAACCTGAATGTTATAATGTAAATAGACTTACCTTCATGAAATAAAGCAATTTTGCCTATAAGGACTCATTTGCACCTAATTGTCATAAAGCATGTAAAAACTGCTTGTATGCGTTAAAATGATAGTAAATATGCAGTTTGCATTTTCTTATGAGAGAATGATCCATACCTGAATGTTATAGTGAAAGTAGACTTACCTTTGTGAAATAAAACAAATTTGCCTTTAAGGACTTATTTGCACCTAATTGTCGTAAAACATGTAAAAACTGCTTGCTTGCGTGAAAATAATATTAAATATGCAGTTTGCATTTTCCTATGAGAGATTGATCCAAACCTAAATGTTATAGTGTAAATAGACATACCCTCATGAAATAAAGCAATTTTGCCTATAAAGCCTCATTTGCACCTAATTGTCGTAAAGCATGTAAAAACTGCTTGTTGCGTTTAAATAATGGTTAATATGCAGTTTGCATTTTCTTATGAGAGAATGATCCAAACCTGAATGTTATAATGTAAATAGACTTACGTTCATGAAATAAAGCAATTTTGCCTATAAGGACTCATTTGCTCCTAATTGTCATAAAGCATGTAAAAACTGCTTGTATGCGTTAAAATAATGGTTAATATGCAGTTTGCATTTTCTTATGAGAAAATGATCCAAACCTGAATGTTATAGTGTAATTAGACTTAACTTTGTAAAATAAAGCAATTTTGCCTATAAGGTCTCATTTGCACGCAATTGTCGTGAAGCATGTAAAAACTGCTTTTCTGCGTTAAAATAATGGTTAATATGCAGTTTGCATTTTCTTATGAGAGAATGATCCAAACCTAAATGTTATAGTGAAAGTAGACTTACCTTTGTGAAATAAGACAATTTTTCCATTAAGGACTTATTTCCACCTAATTGTCGTAAAACATGTGAAAACTGCTTGTCTGCGTGAAAATGATAGTAAATATGCAGTTTGCATTTTCTTATGAGAGAATGATCCAAACCTGAATGTTATAGTGTAAATTGACTTACCCTCATGAAATAAAGCAATTTTGCCTATAAGGACTCATTTGCACCTAATTGTCGTAAAGCATGTAAAAACTGCTTGTATGCATTAAAATAATGGTTAATATGCAGTTTGCATTTTCTTATGAGAGAATGATCCAAACCTGAATGTTATAGTGTGAATAGACTTTCCCTCATGAAATAAAGCAATTTTGCCTATAAGGACTCATTTGCACCTAATTGTCATAAAGCATGTAAAAACTGCTTGTATGCGTTAAAATGATAGTAAATATGCAGTTTGCATTTTCTTATGAGAGAATGATCCAAACCTGAATGTTATAGTGAAAGTAGACTTACCTTTGTGAAATAAAACAATTTTGCCTTTAAGGACTTATTTGCACCTAATTGTCGTAAAACATGTATAAAATGCTTGTCTGCGTGAAAATGATAGTAAATATGCAGTTTGCATTTTCTTATGAGAAAATGATCCAAACCTGAATGTTATAGTGTAAATAGACTAACCTTCATGAAATAAAGCAATTTTGCCTATAAGGACTCATTTGCACCTAATTGTCATAAAGCATGTAAAAACTGCTTGTATGCGTTAAAATGATAGTAAATATGCAGTTTATTTTCTTATGAGAGAATGATCCAAACCTGAATGTTATAGTGAAAATAGACTTACCTTTGTGAAATAAAACAATTTTGCCTTTAAGGACTTATTTGCACCTAATTGTCGTAAAACATGTATAAAATGCTTGTCTGCGTGAAAATGATAGTAAATATGCAGTTTGCATTTTCTTATGAGAGAATGATCCAAACCTGAATGTTATAGTGTAAATAGACTTACCTTCATGAAATAAAGCAATTTTGCTTATAAGGACTCATTTGCCCCTAATTGTCATAAAGCATGTAAAAACTGCTTGTATGCGTTAAAATAATGGTTAATATGCAGTTTGCATTTTCTTATGAGAGAATGATCCAAACCTGAATGATATAGTGTAATTAGAATTAACTTTGTAAAATAAAGCAATTTTGCCTATAAGGACTCATTTGCACGCAATTGTCGTTAAGCATGTAAAAACTGCTTGTCTGCGTATAAATAATGGTTAATATGCAGTTTGCATTTTCTTATGAGAGAATGATCCAAACCTGAATGTTATAGTGTAAATAGACTTACCTTTATGAAATAAAACAATTTTGCCTTTAAGAACTTATTTCCACCTAATTGACTTAAAACATGTGAAAACTGTTTGTCTGCGTGAAAATGATAATAAATATGCAGTTTGCATTTTCTTATGAGAGAATGATCCAAACCTGAATGTGATAGTGTAAATAGACTTACCCTCATGAAATAAAACAATTTTGCCTATAAGGACTCATTTGCACCTAATTGTCGTAAAGCATGTAAAAACTGCTTGTCAGCGTTAAAATAATTGTTAATATGCAGTTTACATTTTCTTATGAGAGAATGATCCAAACCTGAATGTTATAGTGTAAATAGACTTACCTTCACGAAATAAAGCAATTTTGCCTATAAGGACTCATTTGCCCCTAATTGTCATAAAGCATGTAAAAACTGCTTGTATGCGTTAAAATAATGGTTAATATGCAGTTTGCATTTTCTTATGAGAGAATGATCCAAACCTGAATGTTATAGTGTGAATAGACTTACCTTTGTAAAATAAAGCAATTTTGCCTATAAGGACTTATTTGCACGCAATTGTCGTGAAGCATGTAAAAACTGCTTGTCTGCGTTAAAATAATGGTTAATATGCAGTTTGCATTTTCTTATGAGAGAATGATCCAAACCTGAATGTTATAGTGTAAATAGACTAACCCTCATGAAATAAAGCAATTTTGCCTATAAGGACTCATTTGCACCTAATTGTCGTAAAGCATGTAAAAACTGCTTGTCAGCGTTAAAATAATGGTTAATATGCAGTTTGCATTTTCTTAGGAGAGAATGATCCAATCCTGAATGTTATAGTGTAAGTAAACTTACCTTTGCAAAATAAAGCAATTTTGCCTATTAGGACTCATTTCCACGCAATTGTCGTGAAGCATGTAAAAACTGCTTGTCTGCGTTATAATAATGGTTAATATGCAGTTTGCATTTTCTTATGAGAGAATGATCCAAACCTGAATCTTATAGTGTAAATTGACTTACCCTCATGAAATAAAGCAATTTTGCCTATAAGGACTCATTTGCACCTAATTGTCGTAAAGCATGTAAAAACTGCTTGTATGCGTTAAAATAATGGTTAATATGCAGTTCGCATTTTCTTATGAGAGAATGATCCAAACCTGAATGTTATAGTGTGAATAGACTTTCCTTCATGAAATAAAGCAATTTTGCCTATAAGGACTCATTTGCACCTAATTGTCATAAAGCATGTAAAAACTGCTTGTATGCTTTAAAATGATAGTAAATATGCAGTTTGCATTTTCTTATGAGAGAATGATCCAAACCTGAATGTTATAGTGAAAGTAGACTTACCTTTGTGAAATAAGACAATTTTGCCTTTAAGGACTTATTTGCACCTAATTGTCGTAAAACATTTATAAAATGCTTGTCTGCGTGAAAATGATAGTAAATATGCAGTTTGCATTTTCTTATGAGAGAATGATCCAAACCTGAATGTTATAGTGTAAATAGACTTACCTTCATGAAATAAAGCAATTTTGCCTATAAGGACTCATTTGCACCTAATTGTCATAAAGCATGTAAAAACTGCTTGTATGCGTTAAAATGATAGTAAATATGCAGTTTATTTTCTTATGAGAGAATGATCCAAACCTGAATGTTATAGTGAAAATAGACATACCTTTGTGAAATAAAACAATTTTGCCTTTAAGGACTTATTTGCACCTAATTGTCGTAAAACATGTATAAAATGCTTGTCTGCGTGAAAATGATAGTAAATATGCAGTTTGCATTTTCTTATGAGAGAATGATCCAAACCTGAATGTTATAGTGTAAATAGACTTACCATCATGAAATAAAGCAATTTTGCTTATAAGGACTCATTTGCCCCTAATTGTCATAAAGCATGTAAAAACTGCTTGTATGCGTTAAAATAATGGTTAATATGCAGTTTGCATTTTCTTATGAGAGAATGATCCAAACCTGAATGTTATAGTGTAAATAGACTTACCTTTGTAAAATAAAGCAATTTTGCCTATAAGGACTTATTTGCACGCAATTGTCGTGAAGCATGTAAAAACTGCTTGTCTGCGTTAAAATAATGGTTAATATGCAGTTTGCATTTTCTTATGAGAGAATGATCAAAACCTGAATGTTATAGTGAAAGTAGACTAACCTTTGTGAAATAAGACAATTTTGCCTTTAAGGACTTATTTCCATTTAATTGTCGTAAAACATGTGAAAACTGCTTGTCTCGTGAAAATGATAGTAAATATTCAGTTTGCATTTTCTTATGAGGGAATGATCCAAACCTGAATGTTATAGTGTAAATAGACTAACCCTGATGAAATAAAGCAATTTTGCCTATAAGGACTCATTTGCACCTAATTGTCGTAAAGCATGTAAAAACTGCTTGTCAGCGTTAAAATAATGGTTAATATGCAGTTTGCATTTTCTTAGGAGAGAATGATCCAAACCTGAATGTTATAGTGTAATTAGACTTAACTTTGTAAAATAAAGCAATTTTGCCTATAAGGACTCATTTGCACCTAATTGTCGTAAAACATGTGAAAACTGCTTGTCTGCGTGAAAATGATAGTAAATATGCAGTTTGCATTTTCTTATGAGAGAATGATCCAAACCTGAATGTTATAGTGTAAATTGACTTACCCTCATGAAATAAAGCAATTTTGCCTATAAGGACTCATTTGCACCTAATTGTCGTAAAGCATGTAAAAACTGCTTGTATGCGTTAAAATAATGGTTAATATGCAGTTTGCATTTTCTTATGAGAGAATGATCCAAACCTGAATGTTATAGTGTGAATAGACTTTCCCTCATGAAATAAAGCAATTTTGCCTATAAGGACTCATTTGCACTTAATTGTCATAAAGCATGTAAAAACTGCTTGTATGCGTTAAAATGATAGTAAATATGCAGTTTGCATTTTCTTATGAGAGAATGATCCAAACCTGAATGTTATAGTGAAAGTAGACTTACCTTTGTGAAATAAAACAATTTTGCCTTTAAGGATTTATTTGCACCTAATTGTCGTAAAACATGTATAAAATGCTTGTCTGCGTGAAAATGATAGTAAATATGCAGTTTGCATTTTCTTATGAGAAAATGATCCAAACCTGAATGTTATAGTGTAAATAGACTTACCTTCATGAAATAAAGCAATTTTGCCTATAAGGACTCATTTGCACCTAATTGTCATAAAGCATGTAAAAACTGCTTGTATGCGTTAAAATGATAGTATATATGCAGTTTATTTTCTTATGAGAGAATGATCCAAACCTGAATGTTATAGTGAAAATAGACTTACCTTTGTGAAATAAAACAATTTTGCCTTTAAGGACTTATTTGCACCTAATTGTCGTAAAACATGTATAAAATGCTTGTCTGCGTGAAAATGATAGTAAATATGCAGTTTGCATTTTCTTATGAGAGAATGATCCAAACCTGAATGTTATAGTGTAAATAGACTTACCTTCATGAAATAAAGCAATTTTGCTTATAAGGACTCATTTGCCCCTAATTGTCATAAAGCATGTAAAAACTGCTTGTATGCGTTAAAATAATGGTTAATATGCAGTTTGCATTTTCTTATGAGAGAATGATCCAAACCTGAATGATATAGTGTAATTAGAATTAACTTTGTAAAATAAAGCAATTTTGCCTATAAGGACTCGTTTGCACGCAATTGTCGTTAAGCATGTAAAAACTGCTTGTCTGCGTTAAAATAATGGTTAATATGCAGTTTGCATTTTCTTATGAGACAATGATCCAAACCTGAATGTTATAGTGAAAGTAGACTTACCTTTGTGAATTAAAACATTTTTGCTTTTAAGGACTCATTTGCACCTAATTGTCGTAAAGCATGTAAAAACTGCTTGTCAGCGTTAAAATAATTGTTAATATGCAGTTTACATTTTCTTATGAGAGAATGATCCAAACCTGAATGTTATAGTGCAAATAGACTTACCTTCACGAAATAAAGCAATTTTGCCTATAAGGACTCATTTACCCCTAATTGTCATAAAGCATGTAAAAACTGCTTGTATGCGTTAAAATAATGGTTAATATGCAGTTTGCATTTTCTTATGAGAGAATGATCCAAACCTGAATGTTATAGTGTGAATAGACTTACCTTTGTAAAATAAAGCAATTTTGCCTATAAGGACTTATTTGCACGCAATTGTCGTGAAGCATGTAAAAACTGCTTGTCTGCGTTAAAATAATGGTTAATATGCAGTTTGCATTTTCTTATGAGAGAATGATCCAAACCTGATTGTTATAGTGAAAGTAGACTTACCTTTGTGAAATAAAACAATTTTGCCTTTAAGGACTTATTTGCACCTAATTGTCGTAAAACATGTAAAAACTGCTTGTCTGCGTGAAAATGATAGTAAATATGCAGTTTGCATTTTCTTATGAGAGAATGATCCAAACCTGAATGTTATAGTGTAAATAGACTAACCCTCATGAAATAAAGCAAATTTGCCTATAAGTACTCATTTGCACCTAATTGTCGTAAAGCATGTAAAAACTGCTTGTCAGCGTTAAAATAATGGTTAATATGCAGTTTGCATTTTCTTAGGAGAGAATGATCCAATCCTGAATGTTATAGTGTAAGTAAACTTACCTTTGCAAAATAAAGCAATTTTGCCTATAAGGACTCGTTTCCACGCAATTGTCGTGAAGCATGTAAAAACTGCTTGTCTGCGTTATAATAATGGTTAATATGCAGTTTGCATTTTCTTATGAGAGAATGATCCAAACCTGAATCTTATAGTGTAAATTGACTTACCCTCATGGAATAAAGCAATTTTGCCTATAAGGACTCATTTGCACCTAATTGTCGTAAAGCATGTAAAAACTGCTTGTATGCGTTAAAATAATGGTTAATATGCAGTTTGCATTTTCTTATGAGAGAATGATCCAAACCTGAATGTTATAGTGTGAATAGACTTTCCCTCATGAAATAAAGCAATTTTGCCTATAAGGACTCATTTGCACCTAATTGTCATAAAGCATGTAAAAACTGCTTGTATGCTTTAAAATGATAGTAAATATGCAATTTGCATTTTCTTATGAGAGAATGATCCAAACCTGAATGTTATAGTGAAAGTAGACTTACCTTTGTGAAATAAAACAATTTTGCCTTTAAGGACTTATTTGCACCTAATTGTCGTAAAACATTTATAAAATGCTTGTCTGCGTGAAAATGATAGTAAATATGCAGTTTTCATTTTCTTATGAGAGAATGATCCAAACCTGAATGTTATAGTGTAAATAGACTTACCTTCATGAAATAAAGCAATTTTGCCTATAAGGACTCATTTGCACCTAATTGTCATAAAGCATGTAAAAACTGCTTGTATGCGTTAAAATGATAGTAAATATGCAGTTTATTTTCTTATGAGAGAATGATCCAAACCTGAATGTTATAGTGAAAATAGACTTACCTTTGTGAAATAAAACAATTTTGCCTTTAAGGACATATTTGCACCTAATTGTCGTAAAACATGTATAAAATGCTTGTCTGCGTGAAAATGATAGTAAATATGCAGTTTGCATTTTCTTATGAGAGAATGATCCAAACCTGAATGTTATAGTGTAAATAGACTTACCATCATGAAATAAAGCAATTTTGCTTATAAGGACTCATTTGCCCCTAATTGTCATAAAGCATGTAAAAACTGCTTGTATGCGTTAAAATAATGGTTAATATGCAGTTTGCATTTTCTTATGAGAGAATGATCCAAACCTGAATGATATAGTGTAATTAGAATTAACTTTGTAAAATAAAGTAATTTTGCCTATAAGGACTCATTTGCACGCAATTGTCGTGAAGCATGTAAAAACTGCTTGTCTGCGTTAAAATAATGGTTAATATGCAGTTTGCATTTTCTTATGAGAGAATGATCCAAACCTGAATGTTATAGTGAAAGTAGACTTACCTTTGTGAAATAAAACAATTTTGCCTTTAAGGACTTATTTGCACCTAATTGTCGTAAAACATGTAAAAACTGCTTGTCTGCGTGAAAATGATAGTAAATATGCAGTTTGCATTTTCTTATGAGAGAATGATCCCAACCTGAATGTTATAGTGTAAATAGACTAACCCTCATGAAATAAAGCAATTTTGCCTATAAGGACTCATTTGCACCTAATTGTCGTAAAGCATGTAAAAACTGCTTGTCAGCGTTAAAATAATGGTTAATATGCAGTTTGCATTTTCTTAGGAGAGAATGATCCAATCCTGAATGTTATAGTGTAAGTAAACTTACCTTTGCAAAATACAGCAATTTTGCCTGTAAGGACTCATTTCCACGCAATTGTCGTGAAGCATGTAAAAACTGCTTGTCTGCGTTATAATAATGGTTAATATGCAGTTTGCATTTTCTTATGAGAGAATGATCCAAACCTGAATCTTATAGTGTAAATTGACTTACCCTCATGAAATAAAGCAATTTTGCCTATAAGGACTCATTTGCACCTAATTGTCATAAAGCATGTAAAAACTGCTTGTATGCTTTAAAATGATAGTAAATATGCAGTTTGCATTTTCTTACGAGAGAATGATCCAAACCTGAATGGTATAGTGAAAATAGACTTACCTTTGTGAAATAAAACAATTTTGCCTTTAAGGACTTATTTGCACCTAATTGTCGTAAAACATTTATAAAATGCTTGTCTGCGTGAAAATGATAGTAAATATGCAGTTTGCATTTTCTTATGAGAGAATGATCCAAACCTGAATGTTATAGTGTAAATAGACTTACCTTCATGAAATAAAGCAATTTTGCCTATAAGGACTCATTTGCACCTAATTGTCATAAAGCATGTAAAAACTGCTTGTATGCTTTAAAATGATAGTAAATATGCAGTTTGCATTTTCTTATGAGAGAATGATCCAAACCTGAATGTTATAGTGTAAATAGACTTACCTTTGTAAAATAAAGCAATTTTGCCTATAAGGACTCATTTGCACCTTATTGTCATAAAGCATGTAAAAACTGCTTGTATGCGTTAAAATGATAGTAAATATGCAGTTTGCATTTTCTTATGAGAGAATGATCCATACCTGAATGTTATAGTGAAAGTAGACTTACCTTTGTGAAATAAAACAATTTTGCCTTTAAGGACTTATTTGCACCTAATTGTCGTAAAACATGTAAAAACTGCTTGCTTGCGTGAAAATGATATTAAATATGCAGTTTGCATTTTCCTATGAGAGATTGATCCAAACCTGAATGTTATAGTGTAAATAGACTTACCCTCATGAAATAAAGCAATTTTGCCTATAAAGCCTCATTTGCACCTAATTGTCGTAAAGCATGTAAAAACTGCTTGTTGCGTTTAAATAATGGTTAATATGCAGTTTGCATTTTCTTATGAGAGAATGATCCAAACCTGAATGTTATAATGTAAATAGACTTACCTTCATGAAATAAAGCAATTTTGCCTATAAGGACTCATTTGCTCCTAATTGTCATAAAGCATGTAAAAACTGCTTATATGCGTTAAAATAATGGTTAATATGCAGTTTGCATTTTCTTATGAGAGAATGATCCAAACCTGAATGTTATAGTGTAATTAGACTTAACTTTGTAAAATAAAGCAATTTTGCCTATAAGGTCTCATTTGCACGCAATTGTCGTGAAGCATGTAAAAACTGCTTTTCTGCGTTAAAATAATGGTTAATATGCAGTTTGCATTTTCTTATGAGAGAATGATCCAAACCTAAATGTTATAGTGAAAGTAGATTTACCTTTGTGAAATAAAACAATTTTTCCATTAAGGACTTATTTCCACCTAATTGTCGTAAAACATGTGAAAACTGCTTGTCTGCGTGAAAATGATAGTAAATATGCAGTTTGCATTTTCTTATGAGAGAATGATCCAAACCTGAATGTTATAGTGTAAATTGACTTACCCTCATGAAATAAAGCAATTTTGCCTATAAGGACTCATTTGCACCTAATTGTCGTAAAGCATGTAAAAACTGTTTGTATGCGTTAAAATAATGGTTAATATGCAGTTTGCATTTTCTTATGAGAGAATGATCCAAACCTGAATGTTATAGTGTGAATAGACTTTCCCTCGTGAAATAAAGCAATTTTGCCTATAAGGACTCATTTGCACCTAATTGTCATAAAGCATGTAAAAACTGCTTGTATGCGTTAAAATGATAGTAAATATGCAGTTTGCATCATCTTATGAGAGAATGATCCAAACCTGAATGTTATAGTGAAAGTAGACTTACCTTTGTGAAATAAAACAATTTTGCCTTTAAGGACTTATTTGCACCTAATTGTCGTAAAACATGTATAAAATGCTTGTCTGCGTGAAAATGATAGTAAATATGCAGTTTGCATTTTCTTATGAGAAAATGATCCAAACCTGAATGTTATAGTGTAAATAGACTTACCTTCATGAAATAAAGCAATTTTGCCTATAAGGACTCATTTGCACCTAATTGTCATAAAGCATGTAAAAACTGCTTGTATGCGTTAAAATGATAGTAAATATGCAGTTTATTTTCTTATGAGAGAATGATCCAAACCTGAATGTTATAGTAAAAATAGACTTACCTTTGTGAAATAAAACAATTTTGCCTTTAAGGACTTATTTGCACATAATTGTCGTAAAACATGTATAAAATGCTTGTCTGCGTGAAAATGATAGTAAATATGCAGTTTGCATTTTCTTATGAGAGAATGATCCAAACCTGAATGTTATAGTGTAAATAGACTTACCTTCATGAAATAAAGCAATTTTGCTTATAAGGACTCATTTGCCCTAATTGTCATAAAGCATGTAAAAACTGCTTGTATGCGTTAAAATAATGGTTAATATGCAGTTTGCATTTTCTTATGAGAGAATGATCCAAACCTGAATGATATAGTGTAATTAGAATTAACTTTGTAAAATAAAGCAATTTTGCCTATAAGGACTCATTTGCACGCAATTGTCGTTAAGCATGTAAAAACTGCTTGTCTGCGTTAAAATAATGGTTAATATGCAGTTTGCATTTTCTTATGAGACAATGATCCAAACCTGAATGTTATAGTGAAAGTAGACTTACCTTTGTGAATTAAAACATTTTTGCTTTTAAGGACTCATTTGCACCTAATTGTCGTAAAGCATGTAAAAACTGCTTGTCAGCGTTAAAATAATTGTTAATATGCAGTTTACATTTTCTTATGAGAGAATGATCCAAACCTGAATGTTATAGTGTAAATAGACTTACCTTCACGAAATAAAGCAATTTTGCCTATAAGGACTCATTTGCCCCTAATTGTCATAAAGCATGTAAAAACTGCTTGTATGCGTTAAAATAATGGTTAATATGCAGTTTGCATTTTCTTATGAGAGAATGATCCAAACCTGAATGTTATAGTGAAAGTAGACTTACCTTTGTGAAATAAAACAATTTTGCCTTTAAGGACTTATTTGCACCTAATTGTCGTAAAACATGTAAAAATTGCTCGTCTGCGTGAAAATGATAGTAAATATGCAGTTTGCATTTTCTTATGAGAGAATGATCCAAACCTGAATGTTATAGTGTAAATAGACTAACCCTCATGAAATAAAGCAATTTTGCCTATAAGGACTCATTTGCACCTAATTGTCGTAAAGCATGTAAAAACTGCTTGTCAGCGTTAAAATAATGGTTAATATGCAGTTTGCATTTTCTTAGGAGAGAATGATCCAATCCTGAATGTTATAGTGTAAGTAAACTTACCTTTGCAAAATAAAGCAATTTTGCCTATAAGGACTCATTTCCACGCAATTGTCGTGAAGCATGTAAAAACTGTTTGTCTGCGTTATAATAATGGTTAATATGCAGTTTGCATTTTCTTATGAGAGAATGATCCAAACCTGAATCTTATAGTGTAAATTGACTTACCCTCATGAAATAAAGCAATTTTGCCTATAAGGACTCATTTGCACCTAATTGTCGTAAAGCATGTAAAAACTGCTTGTATGCGTTAAAATAATGGTTAATATGCAGTTCGCATTTTCTTATGAGAGAATGATCCAAACCTGAATGTTATAGTGTGAATAGACTTTCCTTCATGAAATAAAGCAATTTTGCCTATAAGGACTCATTTGCACCTAATTGTCATAAAGCATGTAAAAACTGCTTGTATGCTTTAAAATGATAGTAAATATGCAGTTTGCATTTTCTTATGAGAGAATGATCCAAACCTGAATGTTATAGTGAAAGTAGACTTACCTTTGTGAAATAAAACAATTTTGCCTTTAAGGACTTATTTGCACCTAATTGTCGTAAAACATTTATAAAATGCTTGTCTGCGTGAAAATGATAGTAAATATGCAGTTTGCATTTTCTTATGAGAGAATGATCCAAACCTGAATGTTATAGTGTAAATAGACTTACCTTCATGAAATAAAGCAATTTTGCCTATAAGGACTCATTTGCACCTAATTGTCATAAAGCATGTAAAAACTGCTTGTCTGCGTGAAAATGATAGTAAATATGCAGTTTGCATTTTCTTATGAGAGAATGATCCAAACCTGAATGTTATAGTGTAAATAGACTAAACCTCATGAAATAAAGCAATTTTGCCTATAAGGACTCATTTGCACCTAATTGTCGTAAAGCATGTAAAAACTGCTTGTCAGCGTTAAAATAATGGTTAATATGCAGTTTGCATTTTCTTAGGAGAGAATGATCCAATCCTGAATGTTACAGTGTAAGTAAACTTACCTTTGCAAAATAAAGCAATTTTGCCTATAAGGACTCATTTCCACGCAATTGTCGTGAAGCATGTAAAAACTGCTTGTCTGCGTTATAATAATGGTTAATATGCAGTTTGCATTTTCTTATGAGAGAATGATCCAAACCTGAATCTTATAATGTAAATTGACTTACCCTCATGAAATAAAGCAATTTTGCCTATAAGGACTCATTTGCACCTAATTGTCGTAAAGCATGTAAAAACTGCTTGTATGCGTTAAAATAATGGTTAATATGCAGTTCGCATTTTCTTATGAGAGAATGATCCAAACCTGAATGTTATAGTGTGAATAGACTTTCCTTCATGAAATAAAGCAATTTTGCCTATAAGGACTCATTTGCACCTAATTGTCATAAAGCATGTAAAAACTGCTTGTATGCTTTAAAATGATAGTAAATATGCAGTTTGCATTTTCTTATGAGAGAATGATCCAAACCTGAATGTTATAGTGAAAGTAGACTTACCTTTGTGAAATAAAACAATTTTGCCTTTAAGGACTTATTTGCACCTAATTGTCGTAAAACATTTATAAAATGCTTGTCTGCGTGAAAATGATAGTAAATATGCAGTTTGCATTTTCTTATGAGAGAATGATCCAAACCTGAATGTTATAGTGTAAATAGACTTACCTTCATGAAATAAAGCAATTTTGCCTATAAGGACTCATTTGCACCTAATTGTCATAAAGCATGTAAAAACTGCTTGTATGCGTTAAAATGATAGTAAATATGCAGTTTATTTTCTTATGAGAGAATGATCCAAACCTGAATGTTATAGTGAAAATAGACTTACCTTTGTGAAATAAAACAATTTTGCCTTTAAGGACTTATTTGCACCTAATTGTCGTAAAACATGTATAAAATGCTTGTCTGCGTGAAAATGATAGTAAATATGCAGTTTGCATTTTCTTATGAGAGAATGATCCAAACCCGAATGTTATAGTGTAAATAGACTTACCATCATGAAATAAAGCAATTTTGCTTATAAGGACTCATTTGCCCCTAATTGTCATAAAGCATGTAAAAACTGCTTGTATGCGTTAAAATAATGGTTAATATGCAGTTTGCATTTTCTTATGAGAGAATGATCCAAACCTGAATGATATAGTGTAATTAGAATTAACTTTGTAAAATAAAGTAATTTTGCCTATAAGGACTCATTTGCACGCAATTGTCGTTAAGCATGTAAAAACTGCTTGTCTGCGTTAAAATAATGGTTAATATGCAGTTTGCATTTTCTTATGAGACAATGATCCAAACCTGAATGTTATAGTGAAAGTAGACTTACCTTTGTGAATTAAAACATTTTTGCTTTTAAGGACTCATTTGCACCTAATTGTCGTTAAGCATGTAAAAACTGCTTGTCAGCGTTAAAATAATTGTTAATATGCAGTTTACATTTTCTTATGAGAGAATGATCCAAACCTGAATGTTATAGTGTAAATAGACTTACCTTCACGAAATAAAGCAATTTTGCCTATAAGGGCTCATTTGCCCCTAATTGTCATAAAGCATGTAAAAACTGCTTGTATGCGTTAAAATAATGGTTAATATGCAGTTTGCATTTTCTTATGGGAGAATGATCCAAACCTGAATGTTATAGTGTAAATAGACTAACCTTTGTAAAATAAAGCAATTTTGCCTATAAGGACTTATTTGCACGCAATTGTCGTGAAGCATGTAAAAACTGCTTGTCTGCGTTAAAATAATGGTTAATATGCAGTTTGCATTTTCTTATGAGAGATTGATCCAAACCTGATTGTTATAGTGAAAGTAGACTTACCTTTGTGAAATAAAACAATTTTGCCTTTAAGGACTTATTTGCATCTAATTGTCGTAAAACATGTAAAAACTGCTTGCTGCGTGAAAATGATAGTAAATATGCAGTTTGCATTTTCCTATGAGAGAATGATCCAAACCTGAATGTTATAGTGTAAATAGACTAACCCTCATGAAATAAAGCAATTTTGCCTATAAGGACTCATTTGCACCTAATTGTCGTAAAGCATGTAAAAACTGCTTGTCAGCGTTAAAATAATGGTTAATATGCAGTTTGCATTTTCTTATGAGAGAATGATCCAAACCTGAATGTTATAGTGTAAATAGACTTACCTTTGCAAAATAAAGCAATTTTGCCTATAAGGACTCATTTGCACGCAATTGTCGTGAAGCATGTAAAAACTGCTTGTCTGCGTTAAAATAATGGTTAATATGCAGTTTGCATTTTCTTATGAGAGAATGATCAAAACCTGAATGTTATAGTGAAAGTAGACTAACCTTTGTGAAATAAGACAATTTTGCCTTTAAGGACTTATTTCCATTTAATTGTCGTAAAACATGTAAAAACTGCTTGTCTCGTGAAAATGATAGTTAATATTCAGTTTGCATTTTCTTATGAGGGAATGATCCAAACCTGAATGTTATAGTGTAAATAGACTAACCCTGATGAAATAAAGCAATTTTGCCTATAAGGACTCATTTGCACCTAATTGTCGTAAAGCATGTAAAAACTGCTTGTCAGCGTTAAAATAATTGTTAATATGCAGTTTGCATTTTCTTAGGAGAGAATGATCCAATCCTGAATGTTATAGTGTAAGTAAACTTACCTTTGCAAAATAAAGCAATTTTGTCTATAAGGACTCATTTCCACGCAATTGTCGTGAAGCATGTAAAAACTGCTTGTCTGCGTTATAATAATGGTTAATATGCAGTTTGCATTTTCTTATGAGAGAATGATCCAAACCTGAATGTTATAGTGAAAGTAGACTTACCTTTGTGAAATAAAACAATTTTGCCTTTAAGGACTTATTTGCACCTAATTGTCGTCAAACATGTAAAAACTGCTTGCTTTCGTGAAAATGATAGTAAATATGCAGTTTGCATTTTCCTATGAGAGAATGATCCAAACCTGAATGTTATAGTGTAAATAGACTTACCCTCATGAAATAAAGCAATTTTGCCTATAAAGCCTCATTTGCACCTAATTGTCGTAAAGCATGTAAAACTGCTTGTCTGCGTTTAAATAATGATTAATATGCAGTTTGCATTTTCTTATGTGAGAATGATCTAAACCTGAATGTTATAGTGTAAATAGACTTAACTTTGTAAAATAAAGCAATTTTGCCTATAAGGACTCATTTGCACGCAATTGTGGTGAAGCATGTAAAAACTGCTTTTCTGCGTTAAAATAATGGTTAATATGCAGTTTGCATTTTCTTATGAGAGAATGATCCAAACCTGAATGTTATAGTGAAAGTAAACTTACCTTTGTGAAATAAAACAATTTTGCCTTTAAGGTCTTATTTCCACCTAATTGTCGTAAAACATGTGAAAACTGCTTGTCTGCGTGAAAATGATAGTAAATATGCAGTTTGCATTTTCTTATGAGAGAATGACCCAAACCTGAATGTTATAGTGTAAATAGACTTACCCTCATGAAATAAAGCAATTTTGCCCATAAGGACTCATTTGCACCTAATTGTCGTAAAGCATGTAAAAACTGCTTGTCAGCGTTAAAATAATGGTTAATATGCAGTTTGCATTTTCTTACGAGAGAATGATCCAAACCTGAATGTTATAGTGTAAATAGACTTACCTTTGCAAAATAAAGCAATTTTGCCTATAAGGACTCATTTGCACGCAATTGTCGTGAAGCATGTAAAAACTGCTTGTCTGCGTTAAAATAATGGTTAATATGCAGTTTGCATTTTCTTATGAGAGAATGATCCAAACCTGAATGTTATAGTGAAATTAGACTTACCTTTGTGAAATAAAACAATTTTGCCTTTAAGGACTTATTTGCACCTAATTGTCGTAAAACATTTATAAAATGCTTGTCTGCGTGAAAATGATAGTAAATATGCAGTTTGCATTTTCTTATGAGAGAATGATCCAAACCTGAATGTTATAGTGTAAATAGACTTAACTACATGAAATAAAGCAATTTTGCCTATAAGGACTCATTTGCACCTAATTGTCATAAAGCATGTAAAAACTGCTTGTATGCGTTAAAATGATAGTAAATATGCAGTTTATTTTCTTATGAGAGAATGATCCAAACCTGAATGTTATAGTGAAAATAGACTTACCTTTGTGAAATAAAACAATTTTGCCTTTAAGGACTTATTTGCACCTAATTGTCGTAAAACATGTATAAAATGCTTGTCTGCGTGAAAATGATAGTAAATATGCAGTTTGCATTTTCTTATGAGAGAATGATCCAAACCTGAATGTTATAGTGTAAATAGACTTACCATCATGAAATAAAGCAATTTTGCTTATAAGGACTCATTTGCCCCTAATTGTCATAAAGCATGTAAAAACTGCTTGTATGCGTTAAAATAATGGTTAATATGCAGTTTGCATTTTCTTATGAGAGAATGATCCAAACCTGAATGATATAGTGTAATTAGAATTAACTTTGTAAAATAAAGTAATTTTGCCTATAAGGACTCATTTGCACGCAATTGTCGTTAAGCATGTAAAAACTGCTTCTCTGCGTTAAAATAATGGTTAATATGCAGTTTGCATTTTCTTATGAGACAATGATCCAAACCTGAATGTTATAGTGAAAGTAGACTTACCTTTGTGAATTAAAACATTTTTGCTTTTAAGGACTCATTTGCACCTAATTGTCGTTAAGCATGTAAAAACTGCTTGTCAGCGTTAAAATAATTGTTAATATGCAGTTTACATTTTCTTATGAGAGAATGATCCAAACCTGAATGTTATAGTGTAAATAGACTTACCTTTACGAAATAAAGCAATTTTGCCTATAAGGACTCATTTGCCCCTAATTGTCATAAAGCATGTAAAAACTGCTTGTATGCGTTAAAATAATGGTTAATATGCAGTTTGCATTTTCTTATGAGAGAATGATCCAAACCTGAATGTTATAGTGTAAATAGACTTACCTTTGTAAAATAAAGCAATTTTGCCTATAAGGACTTATTTGCACGCAATTGTCGTGAAGCATGTAAAAACTGCTTGTCTGCGTTAAAATAATGGTTAATATGCAGTCTGCATTTTCTTATGAGAGATTGATCCAAACCTGATTGTTATAGTGAAAGTAGACTTACCTTTGTGAAATAAAACAATTTTGCCTTTAAGGACTTATTTGCATCTAATTGTCGTAAAACATGTAAAAACTGCTTGTCTGCGTGAAAATGATAGTAAATATGCAGTTTGCATTTTCTTATGAGAGAAGGATCCAAACCTGAATGTTATAGTGTAAATAGACTAACCCTCATGAAATAAAGCAATTTTGCCTATAAGGACTCATTTGCACCTAATTGTCGTAAAGCATGTAAAAACTGCTTGTCAGCGTTAAAATAATGGTTAATATGCAGTTTGCATTTTCTTATGAGAGAATGATCCAAACCTGAATGTTATAGTGTAAATAGACTTACCTTTGCAAAATAAAGCAATTTTGCCTATAAGGACTCATTTGCACGCAATTGTCGTGAAGCATGTAAAAACTGCTTGTCTGCGTTAAAATAATGGTTAATATGCAGTTTGCATTTTCTTATGAGAGAATGATCCAAACCTGAATGTTATAGTGAAAGTAAACTTACCTTTGTGAAATAAAACAATTTTGCCTTTAAGGTCTTATTTCCACCTAATTGTCGTAAAACATGTGAAAACTGCTTGTCTGCGTGAAAATGATTGTAAATATGCAGTTTGCATTTTCTTATGAGAGAATGACCCAAACCTGAATGTTATAGTGTAAATAGACTTACCCTGATGAAATAAAGCAATTTTGCCTATAAGGACTCATTTGCACCTAATTGTCGTAAAGCATGTAAAAACTGCTTGTCAGCGTTAAAATAATGGTTAATATGCAGTTTGCATTTTCTTAGGAGAGAATGATCCAATCCTGAATGTTATAGTGTAAGTAAACTTACCTTTGCAAAATAAAGCAATTTTGCCTATAAGGACTCATTTCCACGCAATTGTCGTGAAGCATGTAAAAACTGCTTGTCTGCGTTATAATAATGGTTAATATGCAGTTTGCATTTTCTTATGAGAGAATGATCCAAACCTGAATGTTATAGTGAAAGTAGACTTACCTTTGTGAAATAAAACAATTTTGCCTTTAAGGACTTATTTGCACCTAATTGTCGTAAAACATGTAAAAACTGCTTGCTTTCGTGAAAATGATAGTAAATATGCAGTTTGCATTTTCCTATGAGAGAATGATCCCAGCCTGAATGTTATAGTGTAAATAGACTTACCCTCATGAAATAAAGCAATTTTGCCTATAAAGCCTCATTTGCACCTAATTGTCGTAAAGCATGTAAAACTGCTTGTCTGCGTTTAAATAATGATTAATATGCAGTTTGCATTTTCTTACGTGAGAATGATCTAAACCTGAATGTTATAGTGTAAATAGACTTAACTTTGTAAAATAAAGCAATTTTGCCTATAAGGACTCAATTGCACGCAATTGTGGTGAAGCATGTAAAAACTGCTTTTCTGCGTTAAAATAATGGTTAATATGCAGTTTGCATTTTCTTATGAGAGAATGATCCAAACCTGAATGTTATAGTGAAAGTAAACTTACCTTTGTGAAATAAAACAATTTTGCCTTTAAGGTCTTATTTCCACCTAATTGTCGTAAAACATGTGAAAACTGTTGTCTGCGTGAAAATGATAGTAAATATGCAGTTTGCATTTTCTTATGAGAGAATGACCCAAACCTGAATGTTATAGTGTAAATAGACTTACCCTCATGAAATAAAGCAATTTTGCCTATAAGGACTCATTTGCACCTAATTGTCGTAAAGCATGTAAAAACTGCTTGTCAGCGTTAAAATAATGGTTAATATGCAGTTTGCATTTTCTTACGAGAGAATGATCCAAACCTGAATGTTATAGTGTAAATAGACTTACCTTTGCAAAATAAAGCAATTTTGCCTATAAGGACTCATTTGCACGCAATTGTCGTGAAGCATGTAAAAACTGCTTGTCTGCGTTAAAATAATGGTTAGTATGCAGTTTGCATTTTCTTATGAGAGAATGATCCAAACCTGAATGTTATAGTGAAAGTAGACTTACCTTTGTGAAATAAAACAATTTTGCCTTTAAGGACTTATTTGCACCTAATTGTCGTAAACCATGTAAAAACTGCTTGTCTGCGTGAAAATGATAGTAAATATTCAGTTTGCATTTTCTTATGAAAGAATGATCCAAATCTAAATGTTATAGTGTAAATAGACTTACCCTTATGAAATAAAGCAATTTTGCATATTAGGACTCATTTGCACCTAATTGTCATAAAGCATGTAAAAACTGCTTGTCAGCGTTAAAATAATGGTTAATATGCAGTTTGCATTTTCTTATGAGAGAATGATCCAAACCTGAATGTTATAGTGTAAATAGACTTACCTTCATGAAATAAAGCAATTTTGCCTATAAAGACTCATTTGCCCCTAATTGTCATAAAGCATGTAAAAACTGCTTGTATGCGTTAAAATAACGGTTAATATGCAGTTTGCATTTTCTTATGAGAGAATGATCCAAACCTGAATGTTATAGTGAAAGTAGACTTACCTTTGTGAAATAAAACAATTTTGTCTTTAAGGACTTATTTGCACCTAATTGTCGTAAAACATGTAAAAACTGCTTGCTTGCGTGAAAATGATAGTAAATATGCAGTTTGCATTTTCCTATGAGAGAATGATCCAAACCTGAATGTTATAGTGTAAATAGACTTAACTTTGTAAAATAAACCAATTTTGCCTATAAGGACTCATTTGCACGCAATTGTCGTGAAGCATGTGAAAACTGCTTTTCTGCGTTAAAATAATGGTTAATATGCAGTTTGCATTTTCTTATGAGAGAATGATCCAAACCTGAATGTTAGAGTGAAAGTAGACTTACCTTTGTGAAATAAAACAATTTTGCCTTTAAGGACTTATTTCCACCTAATTGTCGTATAACATGTGAAAACTGCTTGTCTGCGTGAAAATGATAGTAAATATGCAGTTTGCATTTTCTTATGAGAGAATGATCCAAACCTGAATGTTATAGTGTAAATAGACTTACCCTCATGAAATAAAGCAATTTTGCCTATAAGGACTCATTTCCACCTAATTGTCGTAAAGCATGTAAAAACTGCTTGTCAGCGTTAAAATAATGGTTAATATGCAGTTTGCATTTTCTTATGACAGAATGATCCAAACCTGAATGTTATAGTGTAAATAGACTTACCTTCATGAAATAAAGCAATTTTGCCTATAAAGACTCATTTGCCCCTAATTGTCATAAAGCATGTAAAAACTGCTTGTATGCGTTAAAATAATGGTTAATATGCAGTTTGCATTTTCTTATGAGAGATCGATCCAAACCTGAATGTTATAGTGAAAGTAGACTTACCTTTGTGAAATAAAACAATTTTGCCTTTAAGGACTTATTTGCACCAAATTGTCGTAAACCATGTAAAAACTGCTTGTCTGCGAGAAAATGATAGTAAATATTCAGTTTGCATTTTCTTATGAGGGAATGATCCAAATCTGAATGTTATAGTGTAAATAGACTTACGCTCATGAAATAAAGCAATTTTGCCTATAAGGACTCATTTGCACCTAATTGTCATAAAGCATGTAAAAACTCCTTGTATGCGTTAAAATAATAGTTAATATGCAGTTTGCATTTTCTTAGGAGAGAATGATCCAATCCTGAATGTTATAGTGTAAGTAAACTTACCTTTGTAAAATAAAGCAATTTTGACTATAAGGACTCATTTGCACCTAATTGTCGTAAAGCATGTAAAACCTGCTTGTCTGCGTTAAAATAATGGTTAATATGCAGTTTGCCTTTTCTTATGAGAGGATAATCCAAACCTGAATGTTATAGTGTAAATAGACTTACCTTCATGAAATAAAGCAATTTTGCCTATAAGGACTCATTTGCCCCTAATTGTCATAAAGCATGTAAAAACTGCTTGTATGCGTTAAAATAATGGTTAATATGCACTTTGCATTTTCTTATGAGAGAATGATCCAATCCTGAATGTTATAGTGTAAATAAAACTTACTCTCATGAAATAAAACAATTTTGCCTATAAGGACTCAATTGCACCTAATTGTCGTAAAGCATGTAAAAACTGCTTGTCAGCGTTAAAATAATGGTTAATATGCAATTTGCATTTTCTTATGAGAGAATGATCCAAACCTGAATGTTATAGTGTAAATAGACTTACCTTTATGAAATAAAGCAATTTTGCCTATAAGGACTCATTTGCACCTAATAGTCATAAAGCATGTAAAAACTGCTTGTATGCGTTAAAATAATGGTTAATATGCAGTTTGCATTTTCTTATGAGAGAATGATCCAAACCTGAATGTTATAGTGTAAATAGACTTACCTTTGTAAAATAAAGCAATTTTGCCTATAAGGACTCATTTGCACCTAATTGTCATAAAGCATGTAAAAACTGCTTGTATGCGTTAAAATGATAGTAAATATGCAGTTTGCATTTTCTTATGAGAGAATGATCCAAACCTGAATGTTATAGTGAAAGTAGACTTACCTTTGTGAAATAAAACAATTTTGCCTTTAATGACTTATTTGCACCTAATTGTCGTAAAACATGTAAAAACTGCTTGTCAGCGTGAAAATGATAGTAAATATGCAGTTTGCATTTTCTTATGAGAGAATGATCCCAACCTGAATGTTATAGTGTAAATAGACTAACCCTCATGAAATAAAGCAATTTTGCCTATAAGGACTCATTTGCACCTAATTGTCGTAAAGCATGTAAAAACTGCTTGTCAGCGTTAAAATAATGGTTAATATGCAGTTTGCATTTTCTTAGGAGAGAATGATCCAATCCTGAATGTTATAGTGTAAGTAAACTTACCTTTGCAAAATACAGCAATTTTGCCTATAAGGACTCATTTCCACGCAATTGTCGTGAAGCATGTAAAAACTGCTTGTCTGCGTTATAATAATGGTTAATATGCAGTTTGCATTTTCTTATGAGAGAATGATCCAAACCTGAATCTTATAGTGTAAATTGACTTACCCTCATGAAATAAAGCAATTTTGCCTATAAGGACTCATTTGCACCTAATTGTCATAAAGCATGTAAAAACTGCTTGTATGCTTTAAAATGATAGTAAATATGCAGTTTGCATTTTCTTATGAGAGAATGATCCAAACCTGAATGGTATAGTGAAAATAGACTTACCTTTGTGAAATAAAACAATTTTGCCTTTAAGGACTTATTTGCACCTAATTGTCGTAAAACATTTATAAAATGCTTGTCTGCGTGAAAATGATAGTAAATATGCAGTTTGCATTTTCTTATGAGAGAATGATCCAAACCTGAATGTTATAGTGTAAATAGACTTACCTTCATGAAATAAAGCAATTTTGCCTATAAGGACTCATTTGCACCTAATTGTCATAAAGCATGTAAAAACTGCTTGTATGCTTTAAAATGATAGTAAATATGCAGTTTGCATTTTCTTATGAGAGAATGATCCAAACCTGAATGTTATAGTGTAAATAGACTTACCTTTGTAAAATAAAGCAATTTTGCCTATAAGGACTCATTTGCACCTTATTGTCATAAAGCATGTAAAAACTGCTTGTATGCGTTAAAATGATAGTAAATATGCAGTTTGCATTTTCTTATGAGAGAATGATCCATACCTGAATGTTATAGTGAAAGTAGACTTACCTTTGTGAAATAAAACAATTTTGCCTTTAAGGACTTATTTGCACCTAATTGTCGTAAAACATGTAAAAACTGCTTGCTTGCGTGAAAATGATATTAAATATGCAGTTTGCATTTTCCTATGAGAGATTGATCCAAACCTGAATGTTATAGTGTAAATAGACTTACCCTCATGAAATAAAGCAATTTTGCCTATAAAGCCTCATTTGCACCTAATTGTCGTAAAGCATGTAAAAACTGCTTGTTGCGTTTAAATAATGGTTAATATGCAGTTTGCATTTTCTTATGAGAGAATGATCCAAACCTGAATGTTATAATGTAAATAGACTTACCTTCATGAAATAAAGCAATTTTGCCTATAAGGACTCATTTGCTCCTAATTGTCATAAAGCATGTAAAAACTGCTTATATGCGTTAAAATAATGGTTAATATGCAGTTTGCATTTTCTTATGAGAGAATGATCCAAACCTGAATGTTATAGTGTAATTAGACTTAACTTTGTAAAATAAAGCAATTTTGCCTATAAGGTCTCATTTGCACGCAATTGTCGTGAAGCATGTAAAAACTGCTTTCCTGCGTTAAAATAATGGTTAATATGCAGTTTGCATTTTCTTATGAGAGAATGATCCAAACCTAAATGTTATAGTGAAAGTAGATTTACCTTTGTGAAATAAAACAATTTTTCCATTAAGGACTTATTTCCACCTAATTGTCGTAAAACATGTGAAAACTGCTTGTCTGCGTGAAAATGATAGTAAATAGGGTAAGGTCTATAGTAATTGGCACTTTAAGCAAACCTATTTTTTTAAATAAGCATAACATTTTATAGATTCGTAATTACCAAGCAGAAATTATTTTATAGATTAGGGGAAATGTTTCTTTTTCAATAATATCTCATTTAAACTTCATAGTCACATATTTAAATTATAAAAATAATCTTTTATTTTATATTATCACAAAATCAATTATTGGCAGTCATGTAACAATTATTAGCACACAGAAAAATATAGTTATTGGCACGTTCAAAACAAAAATACTTTGTAATTAAATAGGCTAATTTACAATATGATCTTATGAAAATAAATAAATAACCTGAAAAACATTGTTTAGTAATAAATTAAGTATTCAAATCTTTGATTAACGTCTGATTAGAACTCTTCAAAATTAAGTAATTATTAATGAACAAAAAACTCAAAAAAAAAATTATTTATTATTACAATTAAGAGAAATGAATTTTTCAGAATTTATATCTGATATTGTTTTAATAACACATGCATTGTGATATGTCCGTGTACAAGAAAAGCAATATATTCCAATAGTCTCCTAGGGTATAGAATATTGCCAACATAGTCGTAAAACAATTCTGCTTTCATCCACCTATTATCACTATTACCGATACCCCATTCTTTAGGAACTGATTCCAAAATTTCCCTTGGCATGCGTTTGTAAGGGAAATAATCATTGGGGGTGTAACTAATCCACTTGCTCCAAACGTAAACATCACAGTAAGTGAAGTTTTTGCAGGTGCATTATCCACTTCGTAAACATTTCTAGATCCCCTTGGTGCCAAAACGCTGTGATTTTTTGGACACAATAGAAAATTAGTTTCGTCTCCATTAAAAATATGTGACGGATCGCTTAGATTATAGTAAAAATTTTCCTTTTTTAAATACTCTTCAATACTATTGAACCATTTCCTGATAGGTATCGTCTTCGCTGACGACAGCACTAGCCGCTGTAACAGCTTCAGCAGTTCTTTTAGTCAAAGTAGGGTGCCTACGTAAAAAAGCACGATACCACCCAATACCAGAAAAATTATTTTTAAAAGGATTCTCGCGTGGGTTCTTATCTAAAAACTCTTTTACTGACGCTTGCACATCTTCTTTTCTACGAGGAAAACCTTTCTTATAGCACTCAATTATCCATTTTTCTAGCGTATCCTCTTCTTTGGTCAAAATACTACATGGCCCATGAGACGGTTTTATAAACTTATTGGATAACCGAAATTGAAGGGTAGCTCTAGGTATTTTATATAATCTAGACGCCTGTTTTTTCGGCATCCCATTTTTTATAGCTTCAACAGCTTTACATAGGTCATTTTCTGAATATTTTTTTAAATATTTGGACCCCTCTTTGACTTTAGGCATGCTGCTGCAAATTGACATTTATCATAAGAGGATAATTTCCCTATGACTACACTTATTGGCATCTATAGAATACAATTATTAGCATGGGGCCAACTACTGTAAATTATACCTTAAGAGGATTTTAACTTTCATTTCTCTTAAAGAACTAAACAGATAATATTTAGTATAATAAAAATAACATTTTTTGCCACAATTTAAAAATGGCAGTTATTGGCACCTGTGCCAATCACTGTTTTCCAAGACAATTTACAGTTATAGTTATTGGCACCATTTAATTTATTATTCTACATATATTTTTGAGGTTATAATTGTATTTTATAAGTGCTAAATGTATATATGCTTGAATAAAACCATTAGTTTCAAAGTAAATGTTAAATATGAATTGATATTCGACTTACTATGTAATCAGATTCTTACGAATTTGTAAAGATATGACAAAATCTCGACCAACTCTAAACTGTCACATCTATATTTGGCGGTAAATTTCCAGACTGACAACTGTAGAGTAAGAAACTTCTCCAAGAAGCAATATAAGTATGATATTATCGTACTTCAATAAGCAAAAAACCCTATATGTAACTACATTCTTATTATTGATGTTTGAATATTACAATGCCAATAACTATATGAGGGCCAACCACTGTACATCTTACCCTATGCAGTTTGCATTTTCTTATGAGAGAATGATCCAAACCTGAATGTTATAGTGTAAATTGACTTACCCTCATGAAATAAAGCAATTTTGCCTATAAGGACTCATTTGCACCTAATTGTCGTAAAGCATGTAAAAACTGTTTGTATGCGTTAAAATAATGGTTAATATGCAGTTTGCATTTTCTTATGAGAGAATGATCCAAACCTGAATGTTATAGTGTGAATAGACTTTCCCTCATGAAATAAAGCAATTTTGCCTATAAGGACTCATTTGCACCTAATTGTCATAAAGCATGTAAAAACTGCTTGTATGCGTTAAAATGATAGTAAATATGCAGTTTGCATCATCTTATGAGAGAATGATCCAAACCTGAATGTTATAGTGAAAGTAGACTTACCTTTGTGAAATAAAACAATTTTGCCTTTAAGGACTTATTTGCACCTAATTGTCGTAAAACATGTATAAAATGCTTGTCTGCGTGAAAATGATAGTAAATATGCAGTTTGCATTTTCTTATGAGAAAATGATCCAAACCTGAATGTTATAGTGTAAATAGACTTACCTTCATGAAATAAAGCAATTTTGCCTATAAGGACTCATTTGCACCTAATTGTCATAAAGCATGTAAAAACTGCTTGTATGCGTTAAAATGATAGTAAATATGCAGTTTATTTTCTTATGAGAGAATGATCCAAACCTGAATGTTATAGTGAAAATAGACTTACCTTTGTGAAATAAAACAATTTTGCCTTTAAGGACTTATTTGCACATAATTGTCGTAAAACATGTATAAAATGCTTGTCTGCGTGAAAATGATAGTAAATATGCAGTTTGCATTTTCTTATGAGAGAATGATCCAAACCTGAATGTTATAGTGTAAATAGACTTACCTTCATGAAATAAAGCAATTTTGCTTATAAGGACTCATTTGCCCTAATTGTCATAAAGCATGTAAAAACTGCTTGTATGCGTTAAAATAATGGTTAATATGCAGTTTGCATTTTCTTATGAGAGAATGATCCAAACCTGAATGATATAGTGTAATTAGAATTAACTTTGTAAAATAAAGCAATTTTGCCTATAAGGACTCATTTGCACGCAATTGTCGTTAAGCATGTAAAAACTGCTTGTCTGCGTTAAAATAATGGTTAATATGCAGTTTGCATTTTCTTATGAGACAATGATCCAAACCTGAATGTTATAGTGAAAGTAGACTTACCTTTGTGAATTAAAACATTTTTGCTTTTAAGGACTCATTTGCACCTAATTGTCGTAAAGCATGTAAAAACTGCTTGTCAGCGTTAAAATAATTGTTAATATGCAGTTTACATTTTCTTATGAGAGAATGATCCAAACCTGAATGTTATAGTGTAAATAGACTTACCTTCACGAAATAAAGCAATTTTGCCTATAAGGACTCATTTGCCCCTAATTGTCATAAAGCATGTAAAAACTGCTTGTATGCGTTAAAATAATGGTTAATATGCAGTTTGCATTTTCTTATGAGAGAATGATCCAAACCTGAATGTTATAGTGTGAATAGACTTACCTTTGTAAAATAAAGCAATTTTGCCTATAAGGACTTATTTGCACGCAATTGTCGTGAAGCATGTAAAAACTGCTTGTCTGCGTTAAAATAATGGTTAATATGCAGTTTGCATTTTCTTATGAGAGAATGATCCAAACCTGAATGTTATAGTGAAAGTAGACTTACCTTTGTGAAATAAAACAATTTTGCCTTTAAGGACTTATTTGCACCTAATTGTCGTAAAACATGTAAAAATTGCTTGTCTGCGTGAAAATGATAGTAAATATGCAGTTTGCATTTTCTTATGAGAGAATGATCCAAACCTGAATGTTATAGTGTAAATAGACTAACCCTCATGAAATAAAGCAATTTTGCCTATAAGGACTCATTTGCACCTAATTGTCGTTAAGCATGTAAAAACTGCTTGTCAGCGTTAAAATAATGGTTAATATGCAGTTTGCATTTTCTTAGGAGAGAATGATCCAATCCTGAATGTTATAGTGTAAGTAAACTTACCTTTGCAAAATAAAGCAATTTTGCCTATAAGGACTCATTTCCACGCAATTGTCGTGAAGCATGTAAAAACTGCTTGTCTGCGTTATAATAATGGTTAATATGCAGTTTGCATTTTCTTATGAGAGAATGATCCAAACCTGAATCTTATAGTGTAAATTGACTTACCCTCATGAAATAAAGCAATTTTGCCTATAAGGACTCATTTGCACCTAATTGTCGTAAAGCATGTAAAAACTGCTTGTATGCGTTAAAATAATGGTTAATATGCAGTTCGCATTTTCTTATGAGAGAATGATCCAAACCTGAATGTTATAGTGTGAATAGACTTTCCTTCATGAAATAAAGCAATTTTGCCTATAAGGACTCATTTGCACCTAATTGTCATAAAGCATGTAAAAACTGCTTGTATGCTTTAAAATGATAGTAAATATGCAGTTTGCATTTTCTTATGAGAGAATGATCCAAACCTGAATGTTATAGTGAAAGTAGACTTACCTTTGTGAAATAAAACAATTTTGCCTTTAAGGACTTATTTGCACCTAATTGTCGTAAAACATTTATAAAATGCTTGTCTGCGTGAAAATGATAGTAAATATGCAGTTTGCATTTTCTTATGAGAGAATGATCCAAACCTGAATGTTATAGTGTAAATAGACTTACCTTCATGAAATAAAGCAATTTTGCCTATAAGGACTCATTTGCACCTAATTGTCATAAAGCATGTAAAAACTGCTTGTCTGCGTGAAAATGATAGTAAATATGCAGTTTGCATTTTCTTATGAGAGAATGATCCAAACCTGAATGTTATAGTGTAAATAGACTAACCCTCATGAAATAAAGCAATTTTGCCTATAAGGACTCATTTGCACCTAATTGTCGTAAAGCATGTAAAAACTGCTTGTCAGCGTTAAAATAATGGTTAATATGCAGTTTGCATTTTCTTAGGAGAGAATGATCCAATCCTGAATGTTACAGTGTAAGTAAACTTACCTTGGCAAAATAAAGCAATTTTGCCTATAAGGACTCATTTCCACGCAATTGTCGTGAAGCATGTAAAAACTGCTTGTCTGCGTTATAATAATGGTTAATATGCAGTTTGCATTTTCTTATGAGAGAATGATCCAAACCTGAATCTTATAGTGTAAATTGACTTACCCTCATGAAATAAAGCAATTTTGCCTATAAGGACTCATTTGCACCTAATTGTCGTAAAGCATGTAAAAACTGCTTGTATGCGTTAAAATAATGGTTAATATGCAGTTCGCATTTTCTTATGAGAGAATGATCCAAACCTGAATGTTATAGTGTGAATAGACTTTCCTTCATGAAATAAAGCAATTTTGCCTATAAGGACTCATTTGCACCTAATTGTCATAAAGCATGTAAAAACTGCTTGTATGCTTTAAAATGATAGTAAATATGCAGTTTGCATTTTCTTATGAGAGAATGATCCAAACCTGAATGTTATAGTGAAAGTAGACTTACCTTTGTGAAATAAAACAATTTTGCCTTTAAGGACTTATTTGCACCTAATTGTCGTAAAACATTTATAAAATGCTTGTCTGCGTGAAAATGATAGTAAATATGCAGTTTGCATTTTCTTATGAGAGAATGATCCAAACCTGAATGTTATAGTGTAAATAGACTTACCTTCATGAAATAAAGCAATTTTGCCTATAAGGACTCATTTGCACCTAATTGTCATAAAGCATGTAAAAACTGCTTGTATGCGTTAAAATGATAGTAAATATGCAGTTTATTTTCTTATGAGAGAATGATCCAAACCTGAATGTTATAGTGAAAATAGACTTACTTTTGTGAAATAAAACAATTTTGCCTTTAAGGACTTATTTGCACCTAATTGTCGTAAAACATGTATAAAATGCTTGTCTGCGTGAAAATGATAGTAAATATGCAGTTTGCATTTTCTTATGAGAGAATGATCCAAACCCGAATGTTATAGTGTAAATAGACTTACCATCATGAAATAAAGCAATTTTGCTTATAAGGACTCATTTGCCCCTAATTGTCATAAAGCATGTAAAAACTGCTTGTATGCGTTAAAATAATGGTTAATATGCAGTTTGCATTTTCTTATGAGAGAATGATCCAAACCTGAATGATATAGTGTAATTAGAATTAACTTTGTAAAATAAAGTAATTTTGCCTATAAGGACTCATTTGCACGCAATTGTCGTTAAGCATGTAAAAACTGCTTGTCTGCGTTAAAATAATGGTTAATATGCAGTTTGCTTTTTCTTATGAGACAATGATCCAAACCTGAATGTTATAGTGAAAGTAGACTTACCTTTGTGAATTAAAACATTTTTGCTTTTAAGGACTCATTTGCACCTAATTGTCGTTAAGCATGTAAAAACTGCTTGTCAGCGTTAAAATAATTGTTAATATGCAGTTTACATTTTCTTATGAGAGAATGATCCAAACCTGAATGTTATAGTGTAAATAGACTAACCTTTGTAAAATAAAGCAATTTTGCCTATAAGGACTTATTTGCACGCAATTGTCGTGAAGCATGTAAAAACTGCTTGTCTGCGTTAAAATAATGGTTAATATGCAGTTTGCATTTTCTTATGAGAGATTGATCCAAACCTGATTGTTATAGTGAAAGTAGACTTACCTTTGTGAAATAAAACAATTTTGCCTTTAAGGACTTATTTGCATCTAATTGTCGTAAAACATGTAAAAACTGCTTGCTGCGTGAAAATGATAGTAAATATGCAGTTTGCATTTTCTTATGAGAGAATGATCCAAACCTGAATGTTATAGTGTAAATAGACTAACCCTCATGAAATAAAGCAATTTTGCCTATAAGGACTCATTTGCACCTAATTGTCGTGAAGCATGTAAAAACTGCTTGTCTGCGTTAAAATAATGGTTAATATGCAGTTTGCATTTTCTTATGAGAGAATGATCAAAACCTGAATGTTATAGTGAAAGTAGACTAACCTTTGTGAAATAAGACAATTTTGCCTTTAAGGACTTATTTCCATTTAATTGTCGTAAAACATGTAAAAACTGCTTGTCTCGTGAAAATGATAGTAAATATTCAGTTTGCATTTTCTTATGAGGGAATGATCCAAACCTGAATGTTATAGTGTAAATAGACTAACCCTGATGAAATAAAGCAATTTTGCCTATAAGGACTCATTTGCACCTAATTGTCGTAAAGCATGTAAAAACTGCTTGTCAGCGTTAAAATAATTGTTAATATGCAGTTTGCATTTTCTTAGGAGAGAATGATCCAATCCTGAATGTTATAGTGTAAGTAAACTTACCTTTCCAAAATAAAGCAATTTTGCCTATAAGGACTCATTTCCACGCAATTGTCGTGAAGCATGTAAAAACTGCTTGTCTGCGTTATAATAATGGTTAATATGCAGTTTGCATTTTCTTATGAGAGAATGATCCAAACCTGAATGTTATAGTGAAAGTAGACTTACCTTTGTGAAATAAAACAATTTTGCCTTTAAGGACTTATTTGCACCTAATTGTCGTCAAACATGTAAAAACTGCTTGCTTTCGTGAAAATGATAGTAAATATGCAGTTTGCATTTTCCTATGAGAGAATGATCCAAACCTGAATGTTATAGTGTAAATAGACTTACCCTCATGAAATAAAGCAATTTTGCCTATAAAGCCTCATTTGCACCTAATTGTCGTAAAGCATGTAAAACTGCTTGTCTGCGTTTAAATAATGATTAATATGCAGTTTGCATTTTCTTATGTGAGAATGATCTAAACCTGAATGTTATAGTGTAAATAGACTTAACTTTGTAAAATAAAGCAATTTTGCCTATAAGGACTCATTTGCACGCAATTGTGGTGAAGCATGTAAAAACTGCTTTTCTTCGTTAAAATAATGGTTAATATGCAGTTTGCATTTTCTTATGAGAGAATGATCCAAACCTGAATGTTATAGTGAAAGTAAACTTACCTTTGTGAAATAAAACAATTTTGCCTTTAAGGTCTTATTTCCACCTAATTGTCGTAAAACATGTGAAAACTGCTTGTCTGCGTGAAAATGATAGTAAATATGCAGTTTGCATTTTCTTATGAGAGAATGACCCAAACCTGAATGTTATAGTGTAAATAGACTTACCCTCATGAAATAAAGCAATTTTGCCTATAAGGACTCATTTGCACCTAATTGTCGTAAAGCATGTAAAAACTGCTTGTCAGCGTTAAAATAATGGTTAATATGCAGTTTGCATTTTCTTACGAGAGAATGATCCAAACCTGAATGTTATAGTGTAAATAGACTTACCTTTGCAAAATAAAGCAATTTTGCCTATAAGGACTCATTTGCACGCAATTGTCGTGAAGCATGTAAAAACTGCTTGTCTGCGTTAAAATAATGGTTAATATGCAGTTTGCATTTTCTTATGAGAGAATGATCCAAACCTGAATGTTATAGTGAAAGTAGACTTACCTTTGTGAAATAAAACAATTTTGCCTTTAAGGACTTATTTGCACCTAATTGTCGTAAAACATTTATAAAATGCTTGTCTGCGTGAAAATGATAGTAAATATGCAGTTTGCATTTTCTTATGAGAGAATGATCCAAACCTGAATGTTATAGTGTAAATAGACTTAACTACATGAAATAAAGCAATTTTGCCTATAAGGACTCATTTGCACCTAATTGTCATAAAGCATGTAAAAACTGCTTGTATGCGTTAAAATGATAGTAAATATGCAGTTTATTTTCTTATGAGAGAATGATCCAAACCTGAATGTTATAGTGAAAATAGACTTACCTTTGTGAAATAAAACAATTTTGCCTTTAAGGACTTATTTGCACCTAATTGTCGTAAAACATGTATAAAATGCTTGTCTGCGTGAAAATGATAGTAAATATGCAGTTTGCATTTTCTTATGAGAGAATGATCCAAACCTGAATGTTATAGTGTAAATAGACTTACCATCATGAAATAAAGCAATTTTGCTTATAAGGACTCATTTGCCCCTAATTGTCATAAAGCATGTAAAAACTGCTTGTATGCGTTAAAATAATGGTTAATATGCAGTTTGCATTTTCTTATGAGAGAATGATCCAAACCTGAATGATATAGTGTAATTAGAATTAACTTTGTAAAATAAAGTAATTTTGCCTATAAGGACTCATTTGCACGCAATTGTCGTTAAGCATGTAAAAACTGCTTGTCTGCGTTAAAATAATGGTTAATATGCAGTTTGCATTTTCTTATGAGACAATGATCCAAAACTGAATGTTATAGTGAAAGTTACCTTTGTGAATTAAAACATTTTTGCTTTTAAGGACTCATTTGCACCTAATTGTCGTTAAGCATGTAAAAACTGCTTGTCAGCGTTAAAATAATTGTTAATATGCAGTTTACATTTTCTTATGAGAGAATGATCCAAACCTGAATGTTATAGTGTAAATAGACTTACCTTCACGAAATAAAGCAATTTTGCCTATAAGGACTCATTTGCCCCTAATTGTCATAAAGCATGTAAAAACTGCTTGTATGCGTTAAAATAATGGTTAATATGCAGTTTGCTTTTTCTTATGAGAGAATGATCCAAACCTGAATGTTATAGTGTAAATAGACTTACCTTTGTAAAATAAAGCAATTTTGCCTATAAGGACTTATTTGCACGCAATTGTCGTGAAGCATGTAAAAACTGCTTGTCTGCGTTAAAATAATGGTTAATATGCAGTCTGCATTTTCTTATGAGAGATTGATCCAAACCTGATTGTCATAGTGAAAGTAGACTTACCTTTGTGAAATAAAACAATTTTGCCTTTAAGGACTTATTTGCATCTAATTGTCGTAAAACATGTAAAAACTGCTTGTCTGCGTGAAAATGATAGTAAATATGCAGTTTGCATTTTCTTATGAGAGAAGGATCCAAACCTGAATGTTATAGTGTAAATAGACTAACCCTCATGAAATAAAGCAATTTTGCCTATAAGGACTCATTTGCACCTAATTGTCGTAAAGCATGTAAAAACTGCTTGTCAGCGTTAAAATAATGGTTAATATGCAGTTTGCATTTTCTTATGAGAGAATGATCCAAACCTGAATGTTATAGTGTAAATAGACTTACCTTTGCAAAATAAAGCAATTTTGCCTATAAGGACTCATTTGCACGCAATTGTCGTGAAGCATGTAAAAACTGCTTGTCTGCGTTAAAATAATGGTTAATATGCAGTTTGCATTTTCTTATGAGAGAATGATCCAAACCTGAATGTTATAGTGAAAGTAAACTTACCTTTGTGAAATAAAACAATTTTGCCTTTAAGGTCTTATTTCCACCTAATTGTCGTAAAACATGTGAAAACTGCTTGTCTGCGTGAAAATGATAGTAAATATGCAGTTTGCATTTTCTTATGAGAGAATGACCCAAACCTGAATGTTATAGTGTAAATAGACTTACCCTGATGAAATAAAGCAATTTTGCCTATAAGGACTCATTTGCACCTAATTGTCGTAAAGCATGTAAAAACTGCTTGTCAGCGTTAAAATAATGGTTAATATGCAGTTTGCATTTTCTTAGGAGAGAATGATCCAATCCTGAATGTTATAGTGTAAGTAAACTTACCTTTGCAAAATAAAGCAATTTTGCCTATAAGGACTCATTTCCACGCAATTGTCGTGAAGCATGTAAAAACTGCTTGTCTGCGTTATAATAATGGTTAATATGCAGTTTGCATTTTCTTATGAGAGAATGATCCAAACCTGAATGTTATAGTGAAAGTAGACTTACCTTTGTGAAATAAAACAATTTTGCCTTTAAGGACTTATTTGCACCTAATTGTCGTAAAACATGTAAAAACTGCTTGCTTTCGTGAAAATGATAGTAAATATGCAGTTTGCATTTTCCTATGAGAGAATGATCCCAACCTGAATGTTATAGTGTAAATAGACTTACCCTCATGAAATAAAGCAATTTTGCCTATAAAGCCTCATTTGCACCTAATTGTCGTAAAGCATGTAAAACTGCTTGTCTGCGTTTAAATAATGATTAATATGCAGTTTGCATTTTCTTACGTGAGAATGATCTAAACCTGAATGTTATAGTGTAAATGGACTTAACTTTGTAAAATAAAGCAATTTTGCCTATAAGGACTCATTTGCACGCAATTGTGGTGAAGCATGTAAAAACTGCTTTTCTGCGTTAAAATAATGGTTAATATGCAGTTTGCATTTTCTTATGAGAGAATGATCCAAACCTGAATGTTATAGTGAAAGTAAACTTACCTTTGTGAAATAAAACAATTTTGCCTTTAAGGTCTTATTTCCACCTAATTGTCGTAAAACATGTGAAAACTGCTTGTCTGCGTGAAAATGATAGTAAATATGCAGTTTGCATTTTCTTATGAGAGAATGACCCAAACCTGAATGTTATAGTGTAAATAGACTTACCCTCATGAAATAAAGCAATTTTGCCTATAAGGACTCATTTGCACCTAATTGTCGTAAAGCATGTAAAAACTGCTTGTCAGCGTTAAAATAATGGTTAATATGCAGTTTGCATTTTCTTACGAGAGAATGATCCAAACCTGAATGTTATAGTGTAAATAGACTTACCTTTGCAAAATAAAGCAATTTTGCCTATAAGGACTCATTTGCACGCAATTGTCGTGAAGCATGTAAAAACTGCTTGTCTGCGTTAAAATAATGGTTAGTATGCAGTTTGCATTTTCTTATGAGAGAATGATCCAAACCTGAATGTTATAGTGAAAGTAGACTTACCTTTGTGAAATAAAACAATTTTGCCTTTAAGGACTTATTTGCACCTAATTGTCGTAAACCATGTAAAAACTGCTTGTCTGCGTGAAAATGATAGTAAATATTCAGTTTGCATTTTCTTATGAAAGAATGATCCAAATCTAAATGTTATAGTGTAAATAGACTTACCCTTATGAAATAAAGCAATTTTGCATATTAGGACTCATTTGCACCTAATTGTCATAAAGCATGTAAAAACTGCTTGTCAGCGTTAAAATAATGGTTAATATGCAGTTTGCATTTTCTTATGAGAGAATGATCCAAACCTGAATGTTATAGTGTAAATAGACTTACCTTCATGAAATAAAGCAATTTTGCCTATAAAGACTCATTTGCCCCTAATTGTCATAAAGCATGTAAAAACTGCTTGTATGCGTTAAAATAACGGTTAATATGCAGTTTGCATTTTCTTATGAGAGAATGATCCAAACCTGAATGTTATAGTGAAAGTAGACTTACCTTTGTAAAATAAAACAATTTTGTCTTTAAGGACTTATTTGCACCTAATTGTCGTAAAACATGTAAAAACTGCTTGCTTGCGTGAAAATGATAGTAAATATGCAGTTTGCATTTTCCTATGAGAGAATGATCCAAACCTGAATGTTATAGTGTAAATAGACTTAACTTTGTAAAATAAACCAATTTTGCCTATAAGGACTCATTTGCACGCAATTGTCGTGAAGCATGTGAAAACTGCTTTTCTGCGTTAAAATAATGGTTAATATGCAGTTTGCATTTTCTTATGAGAGAATGATCCAAACCTGAATGTTAGAGTGAAAGTAGACTTACCTTTGTGAAATAAAACAATTTTGCCTTTAAGGACTTATTTCCACCTAATTGTCGTATAACATGTGAAAACTGCTTGTCTGCGTGAAAATGATAGTAAATATGCAGTTTGCATTTTCTTATGAGAGAATGATCCAAACCTGAATGTTATAGTGTAAATAGACTTACCCTCATGAAATAAAGCAATTTTGCCTATAAGGACTCATTTCCACCTAATTGTCGTAAAGCATGTAAAAACTGCTTGTCAGCGTTAAAATAATGGTTAATATGCAGTTTGCATTTTCTTATGAGAGAATGATCCAAACCTGAATGTTATAGTGTAAATAGACTTACCTTCATGAAATAAAGCAATTTTGCCTATAAAGACTCATTTGCCCCTAATTGTCATAAAGCATGTAAAAACTGCTTGTATGCGTTAAAATAACGGTTAATATGCAGTTTGCATTTTCTTATGAGAGAATGATCCAAACCTGAATGTTATAGTGTAAATGGACTTACCTTTGTAAAATAAAGCAATTTTTCTTATAAGGACTCATTTGCACGCAATTGTCGTGAAGCATGTAAAAACTGCTTGTCTGCGTTAAAATAATGGTTAATATGCAGTTTGCATTTTCTTATGAGAGATCGATCCAAACCTGAATGTTATAGTGAAAGTAGACTTACCTTTGTGAAATAAAACAATTTTGCCTTTAAGGACTTATTTGCACCAAATTGTCGTAAACCATGTAAAAACTGCTTGTCTGCGAGAAAATGATAGTAAATATTCAGTTTGCATTTTCTTATGAGGGAATGATCCAAATCTGAATGTTATAGTGTAAATAGACTTACCCTCATGAAATAAAGCAATTTTGCCTATAAGGACTCATTTGCACCTAATTGTCATAAAGCATGTAAAAACTCCTTGTATGCGTTAAAATAATAGTTAATATGCAGTTTGCATTTTCTTAGGAGAGAATGATCCAATCCTGAATGTTATAGTGTAAGTAAACTTACCTTTGTAAAATAAAGCGATTTTGACTATAAGGACTCATTTGCACCTAATTGTCGTAAAGCATGTAAAACCTGCTTGTCTGCGTTAAAATAATGGTTAATATGCAGTTTGCCTTTTCTTATGAGAGGATAATCCAAACCTGAATGTTATAGTGTAAATAGACTTACCTTCATGAAATAAAGCAATTTTGCCTATAAGGACTCATTTGCCCCTAATTGTCATAAAGCATGTAAAAACTGCTTGTATGCGTTAAAATAATGGTTAATATGCACTTTGCATTTTCTTATGAGAGAATGATCCAATCCTGAATGTTATAGTGTAAATAAAACTTACTCTCATGAAATAAAACAATTTTGCCTATAAGGACTCAATTGCACCTAATTGTCGTAAAGCATGTAAAAACTGCTTGTCAGCGTTAAAATAATGGTTAATATGCAATTTGCATTTTCTTATGAGAGAATGATCCAAACCTGAATGTTATAGTGTAAATAGACTTACCCTCATGAAATAAAGCAATTTTGCCTATAAGGACTCATTTGCACCTAATAGTCATAAAGCATGTAAAAACTGCTTGTATGCGTTAAAATAATGGTTAATATGCAGTTTGCATTTTCTTATGAGAGAATGATCCAAACCTGAATGTTATAGTGTAAATAGACTTACCTTTGTAAAATAAAGCAATTTTGCCTATAAGGACTCATTTGCACCTAATTGTCATAAAGCATGTAAAAACTGCTTGTATGCGTTAAAATGATAGTAAATATGCAGTTTGCATTTTCTTATGAGAGAATGATCCAAACCTGAATGTTATAGTGAAAGTAGACTTACCTTTGTGAAATAAAACAATTTTGCCTTTAAGGACTTATTTGCACCTAATTGTCGTAAAACATGTAAAAACTGCTTGCTTGCGTGAAAATGATAGTAAATATGCAGTTTGCATTTTCCTATGAGAGATTGATCCAAACCTGAATGTTATAGTGTAAATAGACTTACCCTCATGAAATAAGCAATTTTGCCTATAAAGCCTCATTTGCACCTAATTGTCGTAAAGCATGTAAAAACTGCTTGTCTGCGTTTAAATAATGGTTAATATGCAGTTTGCATTTTCTTCTGAGAGAATGATCCAAACCTGAATGTTATAGTGTAAATAGAGTTACCTTCATGAAATAAAGCAATTTTGCCTATAAGGACTCATTTGCCCCTAATTGTCATAAAGCATGTAAAAACTGCTTGTATGCGTTAAAATAATGGTTAATATGCAGTTTGCATTTTCTTATGAGAGAATGATCCAAACCTGAATGTTATAGTGTAATTAGACTTAACTTTGTCAAATAAAGCAATTTTGCCTATAAGGACTCATTTGCACGCAATTGTCGTAAAGCATGTGAAAACTGCTTTTCTGCGTTAAAATAATGGTTAATATGCAGTTTGCATTTTCTTATGAGAGAATGATCCAAACCTAAATGTTATAGTGAAAGTAGACTTACTTTTAAGAAATAAAACAATTTTGTCATTAAGGACTTATTTCCACCTAATTGTCGTAAAACATGTAAAAACTGCTTGTCTGCGTGAAAATGATAGTAAATATGCAGTTTGCATTTTCTTATGAGAGAATGATCCAAACCTGAATGTTATAGTGTAAATAGAGTTACCCTCATGAAATAAAGCAATTTTGCCTATAAGGACTCATTTGCACCTAATTGTCGTAAAGCATGTAAAAACTGCTTGTCAGCGTTAAAATAATGGTTAATATGCAGTTTGCATTTTCTTATGAGAGAATGATCCAAACATGAATGTTATAGTATAAATAGACTTACCTTCATGAAATAAAGCAATTTTGCCTATAAGGACTCATTTGCCCCTCATTGTCATAAAGCATGTAAAACCTGCTTGTCTGCGTTAAAATAATGGTTAATATGCAGTTTGCATTTTCTTATGAGAGAATGATCCAAACCTGAATGTTATAGTGAAAGTAGACTTACCTTTGTGAAATAAAACAATTTTGCCTTTAAGGACTTATTTGCACCTAATTGTCGTAAACCATGTAAAAACTGCTTGTCTGCGAGAAAATGATAGTAAATATTCAGTTTGCATTTTCTTATGAGGGAATGATCCAAATCTGAATGTTATAGTGTAAATAGACTTACCCTCATGAAATAAAGCAATTTTGCCTATAAGGACTCATTTGCACCTAATTGTCATAAAGCATGTAAAAACTGCTTGTATGCGTTAAAATAATAGTTAATATGCAGTTTGCATTTTCTTATGAGAGAATGATCCAAACCTGAATGTTATAGTGTAAATAGACTAACCCTCATGAAATAAAGCAATTTTGCCTATAAGGACTCATTTGCACCTAATTGTCGTTAAGCATGTAAAAACTGCTTGTCAGCGTTAAAATAATGGTTAATATGCAGTTTGCATTTTCTTAGGAGAGAATGATCCAATCCTGAATGTTATAGTGTAAGTAAACTTACCTTTGCAAAATAAAGCAATTTTGCCTATAAGGACTCATTTCCACGCAATTGTCGTGAAGCATGTAAAAACTGCTTGTCTGCGTTATAATAATGGTTAATATGCAGTTTGCATTTTCTTATGAGAGAATGATCCAAACCTGAATCTTATAGTGTAAATTGACTTACCCTCATGAAATAAAGCAATTTTGCCTATAAGGACTCATTTGCACCTAATTGTCGTAAAGCATGTAAAAACTGCTTGTATGCGTTAAAATAATGGTTAATATGCAGTTCGCATTTTCTTATGAGAGAATGATCCAAACCTGAATGTTATAGTGTGAATAGACTTTCCTTCATGAAATAAAGCAATTTTGCCTATAAGGACTCATTTGCACCTAATTGTCATAAAGCATGTAAAAACTGCTTGTATGCTTTAAAATGATAGTAAATATGCAGTTTGCATTTTCTTATGAGAGAATGATCCAAACCTGAATGTTATAGTGAAAGTAGACTTACCTTTGTGAAATAAAACAATTTTGCCTTTAAGGACTTATTTGCACCTAATTGTCGTAAAACATTTATAAAATGCTTGTCTGCGTGAAAATGATAGTAAATATGCAGTTTGCATTTTCTTATGAGAGAATGATCCAAACCTGAATGTTATAGTGTAAATAGACTTACCTTCATGAAATAAAGCAATTTTGCCTATAAGGACTCATTTGCACCTAATTGTCATAAAGCATGTAAAAACTGCTTGTCTGCGTGAAAATGATAGTAAATATGCAGTTTGCATTTTCTTATGAGAGAATGATCCAAACCTGAATGTTATAGTGTAAATAGACTAACCCTCATGAAATAAAGCAATTTTGCCTATAAGGACTCATTTGCACCTAATTGTCGTAAAGCATGTAAAAACTGCTTGTCAGCGTTAAAATAATGGTTAATATGCAGTTTGCATTTTCTTAGGAGAGAATGATCCAATCCTGAATGTTACAGTGTAAGTAAACTTACCTTTGCAAAATAAAGCAATTTTGCCTATAAGGACTCATTTCCACGCAATTGTCGTGAAGCATGTAAAAACTGCTTGTCTGCGTTATAATAATGGTTAATATGCAGTTTGCATTTTCTTATGAGAGAATGATCCAAACCTGAATCTTATAGTGTAAATTGACTTACCCTCATGAAATAAAGCAATTTTGCCTATAAGGACTCATTTGCACCTAATTGTCGTAAAGCATGTAAAAACTGCTTGTATGCGTTAAAATAATGGTTAATATGCAGTTCGCATTTTCTTATGAGAGAATGATCCAAACCTGAATGTTATAGTGTGAATAGACTTTCCTTCATGAAATAAAGCAATTTTGCCTATAAGGACTCATTTGCACCTAATTGTCATAAAGCATGTAAAAACTGCTTGTATGCTTTAAAATGATAGTAAATATGCAGTTTGCATTTTCTTATGAGAGAATGATCCAAACCTGAATGTTATAGTGAAAGTAGACTTACCTTTGTGAAATAAAACAATTTTGCCTTTAAGGACTTATTTGCACCTAATTGTCGTAAAACATTTATAAAATGCTTGTCTGCGTGAAAATGATAGTAAATATGCAGTTTGCATTTTCTTATGAGAGAATGATCCAAACCTGAATGTTATAGTGTAAATAGACTTACCTTCATGAAATAAAGCAATTTTGCCTATAAGGACTCATTTGCACCTAATTGTCATAAAGCATGTAAAAACTGCTTGTATGCGTTAAAATGATAGTAAATATGCAGTTTATTTTCTTATGAGAGAATGATCCAAACCTGAATGTTATAGTGAAAATAGACTTACTTTTGTGAAATAAAACAATTTTGCCTTTAAGGACTTATTTGCACCTAATTGTCGTAAAACATGTATAAAATGCTTGTCTGCGTGAAAATGATAGTAAATATGCAGTTTGCATTTTCTTATGAGAGAATGATCCAAACCCGAATGTTATAGTGTAAATAGACTTACCATCATGAAATAAAGCAATTTTGCTTATAAGGACTCATTTGCCCCTAATTGTCATAAAGCATGTAAAAACTGCTTGTATGCGTTAAAATAATGGTTAATATGCAGTTTGCATTTTCTTATGAGAGAATGATCCAAACCTGAATGATATAGTGTAATTAGAATTAACTTTGTAAAATAAAGTAATTTTGCCTATAAGGACTCATTTGCACGCAATTGTCGTTAAGCATGTAAAAACTGCTTGTCTGCGTTAAAATAATGGTTAATATGCAGTTTGCATTTTCTTATGAGACAATGATCCAAACCTGAATGTTATAGTGAAAGTAGACTTACCTTTGTGAATTAAAACATTTTTGCTTTTAAGGACTCATTTGCACCTAATTGTCGTTAAGCATGTAAAAACTGCTTGTCAGCGTTAAAATAATTGTTAATATGCAGTTTACATTTTCTTATGAGAGAATGATCCAAACCTGAATGTTATAGTGTAAATAGACTAACCTTTGTAAAATAAAGCAATTTTGCCTATAAGGACTTATTTGCACGCAATTGTCGTGAAGCATGTAAAAACTGCTTGTCTGCGTTAAAATAATGGTTAATATGCAGTTTGCATTTTCTTATGAGAGATTGATCCAAACCTGATTGTTATAGTGAAAGTAGACTTACCTTTGTGAAATAAAACAATTTTGCCTTTAAGGACTTATTTGCATCTAATTGTCGTAAAACATGTAAAAACTGCTTGCTGCGTGAAAATGATAGTAAATATGCAGTTTGCATTTTCTTATGAGAGAATGATCCAAACCTGAATGTTATAGTGTAAATAGACTAACCCTCATGAAATAAAGCAATTTTGCCTATAAGGACTCATTTGCACCTAATTGTCGTGAAGCATGTAAAAACTGCTTGTCTGCGTTAAAATAATGGTTAATATGCAGTTTGCATTTTCTTATGAGAGAATGATCAAAACCTGAATGTTATAGTGAAAGTAGACTAACCTTTGTGAAATAAGACAATTTTGCCTTTAAGGACTTATTTCCATTTAATTGTCGTAAAACATGTAAAAACTGCTTGTCTCGTGAAAATGATAGTAAATATTCAGTTTGCATTTTCTTATGAGGGAATGATCCAAACCTGAATGTTATAGTGTAAATAGACTAACCCTGATGAAATAAAGCAATTTTGCCTATAAGGACTCATTTGCACCTAATTGTCGTAAAGCATGTAAAAACTGCTTGTCAGCGTTAAAATAATTGTTAATATGCAGTTTGCATTTTCTTAGGAGAGAATGATCCAATCCTGAATGTTATAGTGTAAGTAAACTTACCTTTGCAAAATAAAGCAATTTTGCCTATAAGGACTCATTTCCACGCAATTGTCGTGAAGCATGTAAAAACTGCTTGTCTGCGTTATAATAATGGTTAATATGCAGTTTGCATTTTCTTATGAGAGAATGATCCAAACCTGAATGTTATAGTGAAAGTAGACTTACCTTTGTGAAATAAAACAATTTTGCCTTTAAGGACTTATTTGCACCTAATTGTCGTCAAACATGTAAAAACTGCTTGCTTTCGTGAAAATGATAGTAAATATGCAGTTTGCATTTTCCTATGAGAGAATGATCCAAACCTGAATGTTATAGTGTAAATAGACTTACCCTCATGAAATAAAGCAATTTTGCCTATAAAGCCTCATTTGCACCTAATTGTCGTAAAGCATGTAAAACTGCTTGTCTGCGTTTAAATAATGATTAATATGCAGTTTGCATTTTCTTATGTGAGAATGATCTAAACCTGAATGTTATAGTGTAAATAGACTTAACTTTGTAAAATAAAGCAATTTTGCCTATAAGGACTCATTTGCACGCAATTGTGGTGAAGCATGTAAAAACTGCTTTTCTTCGTTAAAATAATGGTTAATATGCAGTTTGCATTTTCTTATGAGAGAATGATCCAAACCTGAATGTTATAGTGAAAGTAAACTTACCTTTGTGAAATAAAACAATTTTGCCTTTAAGGTCTTATTTCCACCTAATTGTCGTAAAACATGTGAAAACTGCTTGTCTGCGTGAAAATGATAGTAAATATGCAGTTTGCATTTTCTTATGAGAGAATGACCCAAACCTGAATGTTATAGTGTAAATAGACTTACCCTCATGAAATAAAGCAATTTTGCCTATAAGGACTCATTTGCACCTAATTGTCGTAAAGCATGTAAAAACTGCTTGTCAGCGTTAAAATAATGGTTAATATGCAGTTTGCATTTTCTTACGAGAGAATGATCCAAACCTGAATGTTATAGTGTAAATAGACTTACCTTTGCAAAATAAAGCAATTTTGCCTATAAGGACTCATTTGCACGCAATTGTCGTGAAGCATGTAAAAACTGCTTATCTGCGTTAAAATAATGGTTAATATGCAGTTTGCATTTTCTTATGAGAGAATGATCCAAACCTGAATGTTATAGTGAAAGTAGACTTACCTTTGTGAAATAAAACAATTTTGCCTTTAAGGACTTATTTGCACCTAATTGTCGTAAAACATTTATAAAATGCTTGTCTGCGTGAAAATGATAGTAAATATGCAGTTTGCATTTTCTTATGAGAGAATGATCCAAACCTGAATGTTATAGTGTAAATAGACTTAACTACATGAAATAAAGCAATTTTGCCTATAAGGACTCATTTGCACCTAATTGTCATAAAGCATGTAAAAACTGCTTGTATGCGTTAAAATGATAGTAAATATGCAGTTTATTTTCTTATGAGAGAATGATCCAAACCTGAATGTTATAGTGAAAATAGACTTACCTTTGTGAAATAAAACAATTTTGCCTTTAAGGACTTATTTGCACCTAATTGTCGTAAAACATGTATAAAATGCTTGTCTGCGTGAAAATGATAGTAAATATGCAGTTTGCATTTTCTTATGAGAGAATGATCCAAACCTGAATGTTATAGTGTAAATAGACTTACCATCATGAAATAAAGCAATTTTGCTTATAAGGACTCATTTGCCCCTAATTGTCATAAAGCATGTAAAAACTGCTTGTATGCGTTAAAATAATGGTTAATATGCAGTTTGCATTTTCTTATGAGAGAATGATCCAAACCTGAATGATATAGTGTAATTAGAATTAACTTTGTAAAATAAAGTAATTTTGCCTATAAGGACTCATTTGCACGCAATTGTCGTTAAGCATGTAAAAACTGCTTGTCTGCGTTAAAATAATGGTTAATATGCAGTTTGCATTTTCTTATGAGACAATGATCCAAAACTGAATGTTATAGTGAAAGTTACCTTTGTGAATTAAAACATTTTTGCTTTTAAGGACTCATTTGCACCTAATTGTCGTTAAGCATGTAAAAACTGCTTGTCAGCGTTAAAATAATTGTTAATATGCAGTTTACATTTTCTTATGAGAGAATGATCCAAACCTGAATGTTATAGTGTAAATAGACTTACCTTCACGAAATAAAGCAATTTTGCCTATAAGGACTCATTTGCCCCTAATTGTCATAAAGCATGTAAAAACTGCTTGTATGCGTTAAAATAATGGTTAATATGCAGTTTGCTTTTTCTTATGAGAGAATGATCCAAACCTGAATGTTATAGTGTAAATAGACTTACCTTTGTAAAATAAAGCAATTTTGCCTATAAGGACTTATTTGCACGCAATTGTCGTGAAGCATGTAAAAACTGCTTGTCTGCGTTAAAATAATGGTTAATATGCAGTCTGCATTTTCTTATGAGAGATTGATCCAAACCTGATTGTTATAGTGAAAGTAGACTTACCTTTGTGAAATAAAACAATTTTGCCTTTAAGGACTTATTTGCATCTAATTGTCGTAAAACATGTAAAAACTGCTTGTCTGCGTGAAAATGATAGTAAATATGCAGTTTGCATTTTCTTATGAGAGAAGGATCCAAACCTGAATGTTATAGTGTAAATAGACTAACCCTCATGAAATAAAGCAATTTTGCCTATAAGGACTCATTTGCACCTAATTGTCGTAAAGCATGTAAAAACTGCTTGTCAGCGTTAAAATAATGGTTAATATGCAGTTTGCATTTTCTTATGAGAGAATGATCCAAACCTGAATGTTATAGTGTAAATAGACTTACCTTTGCAAAATAAAGCAATTTTGCCTATAAGGACTCATTTGCACGCAATTGTCGTGAAGCATGTAAAAACTGCTTGTCTGCGTTAAAATAATGGTTAATATGCAGTTTGCATTTTCTTATGAGAGAATGATCCAAACCTGAATGTTATAGTGAAAGTAAACTTACCTTTGTGAAATAAAACAATTTTGCCTTTAAGGTCTTATTTCCACCTAATTGTCGTAAAACATGTGAAAACTGCTTGTCTGCGTGAAAATGATAGTAAATATGCAGTTTGCATTTTCTTATGAGAGAATGACCCAAACCTGAATGTTATAGTGTAAATAGACTTACCCTGATGAAATAAAGCAATTTTGCCTATAAGGACTCATTTGCACCTAATTGTCGTAAAACATGTAAAAACTGCTTGTCAGCGTTAAAATAATGGTTAATATGCAGTTTGCATTTTCTTAGGAGAGAATGATCCAATCCTGAATGTTATAGTGTAAGTAAACTTACCTTTGCAAAATAAAGCAATTTTGCCTATAAGGACTCATTTCCACGCAATTGTCGTGAAGCATGTAAAAACTGCTTGTCTGCGTTATAATAATGGTTAATATGCAGTTTGCATTTTCTTATGAGAGAATGATCCAAACCTGAATGTTATAGTGAAAGTAGACTTACCTTTGTGAAATAAAACAATTTTGCCTTTAAGGACTTATTTGCACCTAATTGTCGTAAAACATGTAAAAACTGCTTGCTTTCGTGAAAATGATAGTAAATATGCAGTTTGCATTTTCCTATGAGAGAATGATCCCAACCTGAATGTTATAGTGTAAATAGACTTACCCTCATGAAATAAAGCAATTTTGCCTATAAAGCCTCATTTGCACCTAATTGTCGTAAAGCATGTAAAACTGCTTGTCTGCGTTTAAATAATGATTAATATGCAGTTTGCATTTTCTTACGTGAGAATGATCTAAACCTGAATGTTATAGTGTAAATGGACTTAACTTTGTAAAATAAAGCAATTTTGCCTATAAGGACTCATTTGCACGCAATTGTGGTGAAGCATGTAAAAACTGCTTTTCTGCGTTAAAATAATGGTTAATATGCAGTTTGCATTTTCTTATGAGAGAATGATCCAAACCTGAATGTTATAGTGAAAGTAAACTTACCTTTGTGAAATAAAACAATTTTGCCTTTAAGGTCTTATTTCCACCTAATTGTCGTAAAACATGTGAAAACTGCTTGTCTGCGTGAAAATGATAGTAAATATGCAGTTTGCATTTTCTTATGAGAGAATGACCCAAACCTGAATGTTATAGTGTAAATAGACTTACCCTCATGAAATAAAGCAATTTTGCCTATAAGGACTCATTTGCACCTAATTGTCGTAAAGCATGTAAAAACTGCTTGTCAGCGTTAAAATAATGGTTAATATGCAGTTTGCATTTTCTTACGAGAGAATGATCCAAACCTGAATGTTATAGTGTAAATAGACTTACCTTTGCAAAATAAAGCAATTTTGCCTATAAGGACTCATTTGCACGCAATTGTCGTGAAGCATGTAAAAACTGCTTGTCTGCGTTAAAATAATGGTTAGTATGCAGTTTGCATTTTCTTATGAGAGAATGATCCAAACCTGAATGTTATAGTGAAAGTAGACTTACCTTTGTGAAATAAAACAATTTTGCCTTTAAGGACTTATTTGCACCTAATTGTCGTAAACCATGTAAAAACTGCTTGTCTGCGTGAAAATGATAGTAAATATTCAGTTTGCATTTTCTTATGAAAGAATGATCCAAATCTAAATGTTATAGTGTAAATAGACTTACCCTTATGAAATAAAGCAATTTTGCATATTAGGACTCATTTGCACCTAATTGTCATAAAGCATGTAAAAACTGCTTGTCAGCGTTAAAATAATGGTTAATATGCAGTTTGCATTTTCTTATGAGAGAATGATCCAAACCTGAATGTTATAGTGTAAATAGACTTACCTTCATGAAATAAAGCAATTTTGCCTATAAAGACTCATTTGCCCCTAATTGTCATAAAGCATGTAAAAACTGCTTGTATGCGTTAAAATAACGGTTAATATGCAGTTTGCATTTTCTTATGAGAGAATGATCCAAACCTGAATGTTATAGTGAAAGTAGACTTACCTTTGTAAAATAAAACAATTTTGTCTTTAAGGACTTATTTGCACCTAATTGTCGTAAAACATGTAAAAACTGCTTGCTTGCGTGAAAATGATAGTAAATATGCAGTTTGCATTTTCCTATGAGAGAATGATCCAAACCTGAATGTTATAGTGTAAATAGACTTAACTTTGTAAAATAAACCAATTTTGCCTATAAGGACTCATTTGCACGCAATTGTCGTGAAGCATGTGAAAACTGCTTTTCTGCGTTAAAATAATGGTTAATATGCAGTTTGCATTTTCTTATGAGAGAATGATCCAAACCTGAATGTTAGAGTGAAAGTAGACTTACCTTTGTGAAATAAAACAATTTTGCCTTTAAGGACTTATTTCCACCTAATTGTCGTATAACATGTGAAAACTGCTTGTCTGCGTGAAAATGATAGTAAATATGCAGTTTGCATTTTCTTATGAGAGAATGATCCAAACCTGAATGTTATAGTGTAAATAGACTTACCCTCATGAAATAAAGCAATTTTGCCTATAAGGACTCATTTCCACCTAATTGTCGTAAAGCATGTAAAAACTGCTTGTCAGCGTTAAAATAATGGTTAATATGCAGTTTGCATTTTCTTATGAGAGAATGATCCAAACCTGAATGTTATAGTGTAAATAGACTTACCTTCATGAAATAAAGCAATTTTGCCTATAAAGACTCATTTGCCCCTAATTGTCATAAAGCATGTAAAAACTGCTTGTATGCGTTAAAATAACGGTTAATATGCAGTTTGCATTTTCTTATGAGAGAATGATCCAAACCTGAATGTTATAGTGTAAATGGACTTACCTTTGTAAAATAAAGCAATTTTTCCTATAAGGACTCATTTGCACGCAATTGTCGTGAAGCATGTAAAAACTGCTTGTCTGCGTTAAAATAATGGTTAATATGCAGTTTGCATTTTCTTATGAGAGATCGATCCAAACCTGAATGTTATAGTGAAAGTAGACTTACCTTTGTGAAATAAAACAATTTTGCCTTTAAGGACTTATTTGCACCAAATTGTCGTAAACCATGTAAAAACTGCTTGTCTGCGAGAAAATGATAGTAAATATTCAGTTTGCATTTTCTTATGAGGGAATGATCCAAATCTGAATGTTATAGTGTAAATAGACTTACCCTCATGAAATAAAGCAATTTTGCCTATAAGGACTCATTTGCACCTAATTGTCATAAAGCATGTAAAAACTCCTTGTATGCGTTAAAATAATAGTTAATATGCAGTTTGCATTTTCTTAGGAGAGAATGATCCAATCCTGAATGTTATAGTGTAAGTAAACTTACCTTTGTAAAATAAAGCAATTTTGACTATAAGGACTCATTTGCACCTAATTGTCGTAAAGCATGTAAAACCTGCTTGTCTGCGTTAAAATAATGGTTAATATGCAGTTTGCCTTTTCTTATGAGAGGATAATCCAAACCTGAATGTTATAGTGTAAATAGACTTACCTTCATGAAATAAAGCAATTTTGCCTATAAGGACTCATTTGCCCCTAATTGTCATAAAGCATGTAAAAACTGCTTGTATGCGTTAAAATAATGGTTAATATGCACTTTGCATTTTCTTATGAGAGAATGATCCAATCCTGAATGTTATAGTGTAAATAAAACTTACTCTCATGAAATAAAACAATTTTGCCTATAAGGACTCAATTGCACCTAATTGTCGTAAAGCATGTAAAAACTGCTTGTCAGCGTTAAAATAATGGTTAATATGCAATTTGCATTTTCTTATGAGAGAATGATCCAAACCTGAATGTTATAGTGTAAATAGACTTACCCTCATGAAATAAAGCAATTTTGCCTATAAGGACTCATTTGCACCTAATAGTCATAAAGCATGTAAAAACTGCTTGTATGCGTTAAAATAATGGTTAATATGCAGTTTGCATTTTCTTATGAGAGAATGATCCAAACCTGAATGTTATAGTGTAAATAGACTTACCTTTGTAAAATAAAGCAATTTTGCCTATAAGGACTCATTTGCACCTAATTGTCATAAAGCATGTAAAAACTGCTTGTATGCGTTAAAATGATAGTAAATATGCAGTTTGCATTTTCTTATGAGAGAATGATCCAAACCTGAATGTTATAGTGAAAGTAGACTTACCTTTGTGAAATAAAACAATTTTGCCTTTAAGGACTTATTTGCACCTAATTGTCGTAAAACATGTAAAAACTGCTTGCTTGCGTGAAAATGATAGTAAATATGCAGTTTGCATTTTCCTATGAGAGATTGATCCAAACCTGAATGTTATAGTGTAAATAGACTTACCCTCATGAAATAAAGCAATTTTGCCTATAAAGCCTCATTTGCACCTAATTGTCGTAAAGCATGTAAAAACTGCTTGTCTGCGTTTAAATAATGGTTAATATGCAGTTTGCATTTTCTTCTGAGAGAATGATCCAAACCTGAATGTTATAGTGTAAATAGAGTTACCTTCATGAAATAAAGCAATTTTGCCTATAAGGACTCATTTGCCCCTAATTGTCATAAAGCATGTAAAAACTGCTTGTATGCGTTAAAATAATGGTTAATATGCAGTTTGCATTTTCTTATGAGAGAATGATCCAAACCTGAATGTTATAGTGTAATTAGACTTAACTTTGTCAAATAAAGCAATTTTGCCTATAAGGACTCATTTGCACGCAATTGTCGTAAAGCATGTGAAAACTGCTTTTCTGCGTTAAAATAATGGTTAATATGCAGTTTGCATTTTCTTATGAGAGAATGATCCAAACCTAAATGTTATAGTGAAAGTAGACTTACTTTTAAGAAATAAAACAATTTTGTCATTAAGGACTTATTTCCACCTAATTGTCGTAAAACATGTAAAAACTGCTTGTCTGCGTGAAAATGATAGTAAATATGCAGTTTGCATTTTCTTATGAGAGAATGATCCAAACCTGAATGTTATAGTGTAAATAGAGTTACCCTCATGAAATAAAGCAATTTTGCCTATAAGGACTCATTTGCACCTAATTGTCGTAAAGCATGTAAAAACTGCTTGTCAGCGTTAAAATAATGGTTAATATGCAGTTTGCATTTTCTTATGAGAGAATGATCCAAACATGAATGTTATAGTATAAATAGACTTACCTTCATGAAATAAAGCAATTTTGCCTATAAGGACTCATTTGCCCCTCATTGTCATAAAGCATGTAAAACCTGCTTGTCTGCGTTAAAATAATGGTTAATATGCAGTTTGCATTTTCTTATGAGAGAATGATCCAAACCTGAATGTTATAGTGAAAGTAGACTTACCTTTGTGAAATAAAACAATTTTGCCTTTAAGGACTTATTTGCACCTAATTGTCGTAAACCATGTAAAAACTGCTTGTCTGCGAGAAAATGATAGTAAATATTCAGTTTGCATTTTCTTATGAGGGAATGATCCAAATCTGAATGTTATAGTGTAAATAGACTTACCCTCATGAAATAAAGCAATTTTGCCTATAAGGACTCATTTGCACCTAATTGTCATAAAGCATGTAAAAACTGCTTGTATGCGTTAAAATAATAGTTAATATGCAGTTTGCATTTTCTTAGGAGAGAATGATCCAATCCTGAATGTTATAGTGTAAGTAAACTTACCTTTGTAAAATAAAGCAGTTTTGACTATAAGGACTCATTTGCACCTAATTGTCGTAAAGCATGTAAAACCTGCTTGTCTGCGTTAAAATAATGGTTAATATGCAGTTTGCCTTTTCTTATGAGAGGATAATCCAAACCTGAATGTTATAGTGTAAATAGACTTACCTTCATAAAATAAAGCAATTTTGCCTATAAGGACGCATTTGCCCCTAATTGTCATAAAGCATGTAAAAACTGCTTGTATGCGTTAAAATAATGGTTAATATGCACTTTGCATTTTCTTATGAGAGAATGATCCAATCCTGAATGTTATAGTGTAAATAAAATTTACTCTCATGAAATAAAGCAATTTTGCCTATAAGGACTCAATTGCACCTAATTGTCGTAAAGCATGTAAAAACTGCTTGTCAGCGTTAAAATAATAGTTAATATGCAGTTTGCATTTTCTTATGAGAGAATGATCCAAACCTGAATGTTATAGTGTAAATAGACTTACCTTTATGAAATAAAGCAATTTTGCCTATAAGGACTCATTTGCACCTAATAGTCATAAAGCATGTAAAAACTAGTTGTATGCGTTAAAATAATGGTTAATATGCAGTTTGCATTTTCTTATGAGAGAATGATCCAAACCTGAATGTTATAGTGTAAATAGACTTACCTTTGTAAAATAAAGCAATTTTGCCTATAAGGACTCATTTGCACCTAATTGTCATAAAGCATGTAAAAACTGCTTGTATGCGTTAAAATAATAGTTAATATGCAGTTTGCATTTTCTTATGAGAGAATGATCCAAACCTGAATGTTATAGTGTAAATAGACTTACCTTTATGAAATAAAGCAATTTTGCCTATAAGGACTCATTTGCACCTAATAGTCATAAAGCATGTAAAAACTGCTTGTATGCGTTAAAATAATGGTTAATATGCAGTTTGCATTTTCTTATGAGAGAATGATCCAAACCTGAAGGTTATAGTGTAAATAGACTTACCTTTGTAAAATAAAGCAATTTTGCCTATAAGGACTCATTTGCACCTAATTGTCATAAAGCATGTAAAAACTGCTTGTATGCGTTAAAATGATAGTAAATATGCAGTTTGCATTTTCTTATGAGAGAATGATCCAAACCTGAATGTTATAATGAAAGTAGACTTACCTTTGTGAAATAAAACAATTTTGCCTTTAAGGACTTATTTGCACCTAATTGTCGTAAACCATGTAAAAACTGCTTGTCTGCGTGAAAATGATAGTAAATATTCAGTTTGAATTTTCTTATGAAAGAATGATCCAAATCTAAATGTTATAGTGTAAATAGACTTACCTTTATGAAATAAAGCAATTTTGCATATAAGGACTCATTTGCACCTAATTGTCATAAAGCATGTAAAAACTGCTTGTATGCGTTAAAATAATAGTTAATATGCAGTTTGCATTTTCTTATGAGAGAATGATCCAAACCTGAATGTTATAGTGTAAGTAAACTTACCTTTGTATAATAAAGTAATTTTGCCTATAAGGACTCATTTGCCCCTACTTGTCATAAAGCATGTAAAAACTGCTTGTATGCGTGAAATAATGGTTAATATGCAGTTTGCATTTTCTTATGAGAGAATAATCCAAACCTGAATGTTATAGTGTAAATAGACTTACCCTCATGAAATAAAGCAATTTTGCCTATAAGGACTCATTTGCACCTAATTGTCATAAAGCATGTAAAAACTGCTTGTATGCGTTAAAATGATAGTAAATATGCAGTTTGCATTTTCTTATGAGAGAATGATCCAAACCTGAATGTTATAGTGAAAGTAGACTTACCTTTGTGAAATAAAACAATTTTGCCTTTAAGGACTTATTTGCACCTAATTGTCGTAAAACATGTAAAAACTGCTTGCTTGCGTGAAAATGATAGTAAATATGCAGTTTGCATTTTCCTATGAGAGATTGATCCAAGCCTGAATGTTATTGTGTAAATAGACTTACCCTCATGAAATAAAGCAATTTTGCCTATAAAGCCTCATTTGCACCTAATTGTCGTAAGGCATGTAAAACTGCTTGTCTGCGTTTAAATAATGATTAATATGCAGTTTGCATTTTCTTATGTGAGAATGATCTAAACCTGAATGTTATAGTGTAAATAGACTTACCTTTGCAAAATAAAGCAATTTTGCCTATAAGGACTCATTTGCACGCAATTGTCGTGAAGCATGTAAAAACTGCTTGTCTGCGTTAAAATAATGGTTAATATGCAGTTTGCATTTTCTTATGAGAGAATGATCCAAACCTGAATGTTATAGTGAAAGTAAACTTACCTTTGTGAAATAAAACAATTTTGCCTTTAAGGTCTTATTTCCACCTAATTGTCGTAAAACATGTGAAAACTGCTTGTCTGCGTGAAAATGATAGTAAATATGCAGTTTGCATTTTCTTATGAGAGAATGACCCAAACCTGAATGTTATAGTGTAAATAGACTTACCCTCATGAAATAAAGCAATTTTGCCTATAAGGACTCATTTGCACCTAATTGTCGTAAAGCATGTAAAAACTGCTTGTCAGCGTTAAAATAATGGTTAATATGCAGTTTGCATTTTCTTACGAGAGAATGATCCAAACCTGAATGTTATAGTGTAAATAGACTTACCTTTGCAAAATAAAGCAATTTTGCCTATAAGGACTCATTTGCACGCAATTGTCGTGAAGCATGTAAAAACTGCTTGTCTGCGTTAAAATAATGGTTAATATGCAGTTTGCATTTTCTTATGAGAGAATGATCCAAACCTGAATGTTATAGTGAAAGTAGACTTACCTTTGTGAAATAAAACAATTTTGCCTTTAAGGACTTATTTGCACCTAATTGTCGTAAAACATTTATAAAATGCTTGTCTGCGTGAAAATGATAGTAAATATGCAGTTTGCATTTTCTTATGAGAGAATGATCCAAACCTGAATGTTATAGTGTAAATAGACTTAACTACATGAAATAAAGCAATTTTGCCTATAAGGACTCATTTGCACCTAATTGTCATAAAGCATGTAAAAACTGCTTGTATGCGTTAAAATGATAGTAAATATGCAGTTTATTTTCTTATGAGAGAATGATCCAAACCTGAATGTTATAGTGAAAATAGACTTACCTTTGTGAAATAAAACAATTTTGCCTTTAAGGACTTATTTGCACCTAATTGTCGTAAAACATGTATAAAATGCTTGTCTGCGTGAAAATGATAGTAAATATGCAGTTTGCATTTTCTTATGAGAGAATGATCCAAACCTGAATGTTATAGTGTAAATAGACTTACCATCATGAAATAAAGCAATTTTGCTTATAAGGACTCATTTGCCCCTAATTGTCATAAAGCATGTAAAAACTGCTTGTATGCGTTAAAATAATGGTTAATATGCAGTTTGCATTTTCTTATGAGAGAATGATCCAAACCTGAATGATATAGTGTAATTAGAATTAACTTTGTAAAATAAAGTAATTTTGCCTATAAGGACTCATTTGCACGCAATTGTCGTTAAGCATGTAAAAACTGCTTGTCTGCGTTAAAATAATGGTTAATATGCAGTTTGCATTTTCTTATGAGACAATGATCCAAAACTGAATGTTATAGTGAAAGTAGACTTACCTTTGTGAATTAAAACATTTTTGCTTTTAAGGACTCATTTGCACCTAATTGTCGTTAAGCATGTAAAAACTGCTTGTCAGCGTTAAAATAATTGTTAATATGCAGTTTACATTTTCTTATGAGAGAATGATCCAAACCTGAATGTTATAGTGTAAATAGACTTACCTTCACGAAATAAAGCAATTTTGCCTATAAGGACTCATTTGCCCCTAATTGTCATAAAGCATGTAAAAACTGCTTGTATGCGTTAAAATAATGGTTAATATGCAGTTTGCATTTTCTTATGAGAGAATGATCCAAACCTGAATGTTATAGTGTAAATAGACTTACCTTTGTAAAATAAAGCAATTTTGCCTATAAGGACTTATTTGCACGCAATTGTCGTGAAGCATGTAAAAACTGCTTGTCTGCGTTAAAATAATGGTTAATATGCAGTCTGCATTTTCTTATGAGAGATTGATCCAAACCTGATTGTTATAGTGAAAGTAGACTTACCTTTGTGAAATAAAACAATTTTGCCTTTAAGGACTTATTTGCATCTAATTGTCGTAAAACATGTAAAAACTGCTTGTCTGCGTGAAAATGATAGTAAATATGCAGTTTGCATTTTCTTATGAGAGAAGGATCCAAACCTGAATGTTATAGTGTAAATAGACTTACCCTCATGAAATAAAGCAATTTTGCCTATAAGGACTCATTTGCACCTAATTGTCGTAAAGCATGTAAAAACTGCTTGTCAGCGTTAAAATAATGGTTAATATGCAGTTTGCATTTTCTTACGAGAGAATGATCCAAACCTGAATGTTATAGTGTAAATAGACTTACCTTTGCAAAATAAAGCAATTTTGCCTATAAGGACTCATTTGCACGCAATTGTCGTTAAGCATGTAAAAACTGCTTGTCTGCGTTAAAATAATGGTTAATATGCAGTTTGCATTTTCTTATGAGACAATGATCCAAAACTGAATGTTATAGTGAAAGTAGACTTACCTTTGTGAATTAAAACATTTTTGCTTTTAAGGACTCATTTGCACCTAATTGTCGTTAAGCATGTAAAAACTGCTTGTCAGCGTTAAAATAATTGTTAATATGCAGTTTACATTTTCTTATGAGAGAATGATCCAAACCTGAATGTTATAGTGTAAATAGACTTACCTTCACGAAATAAAGCAATTTTGCCTATAAGGACTCATTTGCCCCTAATTGTCATAAAGCATGTAAAAACTGCTTGTATGCGTTAAAATAATGGTTAATATGCAGTTTGCATTTTCTTATGAGAGAATGATCCAAACCTGAATGTTATAGTGTAAATAGACTTACCTTTGCAAAATAAAGCAATTTTGCCTATAAGGACTCATTTGCACGCAATTGTCGTGAAGCATGTAAAAACTGCTTGTCTGCGTTAAAATAATGGTTAATATGCAGTTTGCATTTTCTTATGAGAGAATGATCCAAACCTGAATGTTATAGTGAAAGTAAACTTACCTTTGTGAAATAAAACAATTTTGCCTTTAAGGTCTTATTTCCACCTAATTGTCGTAAAACATGTGAAAACTGCTTGTCTGCGTGAAAATGATAGTAAATATGCAGTTTGCATTTTCTTATGAGAGAATGACCCAAACCTGAATGTTATAGTGTAAATAGACTTACCCTGATGAAATAAAGCAATTTTGCCTATAAGGACTCATTTGCACCTAATTGTCGTAAAGCATGTAAAAACTGCTTGTCAGCGTTAAAATAATGGTTAATATGCAGTTTGCATTTTCTTACGAGAGAATGATCCAAACCTGAATGTTATAGTGTAAATAGACTTACCTTTGCAAAATAAAGCAATTTTGCCTATAAGGACTCATTTGCACGCAATTGTCGTGAAGCATGTAAAAACTGCTTGTCTGCGTTAAAATAATGGTTAGTATGCAGTTTGCATTTTCTTATGAGAGAATGATCCAAACCTGAATGTTATAGTGAAAATAGACTTACCTTTGTGAAATAAAACAATTTTGCCTTTAAGGACTTATTTGCACCTAATTGTCGTAAAACATGTATAAAATGCTTGTCTGCGTGAAAATGATAGTAAATATGCAGTTTGCATTTTCTTATGAGAGAATGATCCAAACCTGAATGTTATAGTGTAAATAGACTTACCATCATGAAATAAAGCAATTTTGCTTATAAGGACTCATTTGCCCCTAATTGTCATAAAGCATGTAAAAACTGCTTGTATGCGTTAAAATAATGGTTAATATGCAGTTTGCATTTTCTTATGAGAGAATGATCCAAACCTGAATGATATAGTGTAATTAGAATTAACTTTGTAAAATAAAGTAATTTTGCCTATAAGGACTCATTTGCACGCAATTGTCGTTAAGCATGTAAAAACTGCTTGTCTGCGTTAAAATAATGGTTAATATGCAGTTTGCATTTTCTTATGAGACAATGATCCAAAACTGAATGTTATAGTGAAAGTAGACTTACCTTTGTGAATTAAAACATTTTTGCTTTTAAGGACTCATTTGCACCTAATTGTCGTTAAGCATGTAAAAACTGCTTGTCAGCGTTAAAATAATTGTTAATATGCAGTTTACATTTTCTTATGAGAGAATGATCCAAACCTGAATGTTATAGTGTAAATAGACTTACCTTCACGAAATAAAGCAATTTTGCCTATAAGGACTCATTTGCCCCTAATTGTCATAAAGCATGTAAAAACTGCTTGTATGCGTTAAAATAATGGTTAATATGCAGTTTGCATTTTCTTATGAGAGAATGATCCAAACCTGAATGTTATAGTGTAAATAGACTTACCTTTGTAAAATAAAGCAATTTTGCCTATAAGGACTTATTTGCACGCAATTGTCGTGAAGCATGTAAAAACTGCTTGTCTGCGTTAAAATAATGGTTAATATGCAGTCTGCATTTTCTTATGAGAGATTGATCCAAACCTGATTGTTATAGTGAAAGTAGACTTACCTTTGTGAAATAAAACAATTTTGCCTTTAAGGACTTATTTGCATCTAATTGTCGTAAAACATGTAAAAACTGCTTGTCTGCGTGAAAATGATAGTAAATATGCAGTTTGCATTTTCTTATGAGAGAAGGATCCAAACCTGAATGTTATAGTGTAAATAGACTTACCCTCATGAAATAAAGCAATTTTGCCTATAAGGACTCATTTGCACCTAATTGTCGTAAAGCATGTAAAAACTGCTTGTCAGCGTTAAAATAATGGTTAATATGCAGTTTGCATTTTCTTACGAGAGAATGATCCAAACCTGAATGTTATAGTGTAAATAGACTTACCTTTGCAAAATAAAGCAATTTTGCCTATAAGGACTCATTTGCACGCAATTGTCGTTAAGCATGTAAAAACTGCTTGTCTGCGTTAAAATAATGGTTAATATGCAGTTTGCATTTTCTTATGAGACAATGATCCAAAACTGAATGTTATAGTGAAAGTAGACTTACCTTTGTGAATTAAAACATTTTTGCTTTTAAGGACTCATTTGCACCTAATTGTCGTTAAGCATGTAAAAACTGCTTGTCAGCGTTAAAATAATTGTTAATATGCAGTTTACATTTTCTTATGAGAGAATGATCCAAACCTGAATGTTATAGTGTAAATAGACTTACCTTCACGAAATAAAGCAATTTTGCCTATAAGGACTCATTTGCCCCTAATTGTCATAAAGCATGTAAAAACTGCTTGTATGCGTTAAAATAATGGTTAATATGCAGTTTGCATTTTCTTATGAGAGAATGATCCAAACCTGAATGTTATAGTGTAAATAGACTTACCTTTGCAAAATAAAGCAATTTTGCCTATAAGGACTCATTTGCACGCAATTGTCGTGAAGCATGTAAAAACTGCTTGTCTGCGTTAAAATAATGGTTAATATGCAGTTTGCATTTTCTTATGAGAGAATGATCCAAACCTGAATGTTATAGTGAAAGTAAACTTACCTTTGTGAAATAAAACAATTTTGCCTTTAAGGTCTTATTTCCACCTAATTGTCGTAAAACATGTGAAAACTGCTTGTCTGCGTGAAAATGATAGTAAATATGCAGTTTGCATTTTCTTATGAGAGAATGACCCAAACCTGAATGTTATAGTGTAAATAGACTTACCCTGATGAAATAAAGCAATTTTGCCTATAAGGACTCATTTGCACCTAATTGTCGTAAAGCATGTAAAAACTGCTTGTCAGCGTTAAAATAATGGTTAATATGCAGTTTGCATTTTCTTAGGAGAGAATGATCCAATCCTGAATGTTATAGTGTAAGTAAACTTACCTTTGCAAAATAAAGCAATTTTGCCTATAAGGACTCATTTCCACGCAATTGTCGTGAAGCATGTAAAAACTGCTTGTCTGCGTTATAATAATGGTTAATATGCAGTTTGCATTTTCTTATGAGAGAATGATCCAAACCTGAATGTTATAGTGAAAGTAGACTTACCTTTGTGAAATAAAACAATTTTGCCTTTAAGGACTTATTTGCACCTAATTGTCGTAAAACATGTAAAAACTGCTTGCTTTCGTGAAAATGATAGTAAATATGCAGTTTGCATTTTCCTATGAGAGAATGATCCCAACCTGAATGTTATAGTGTAAATAGACTTACCCTCATGAAATAAAGCAATTTTGCCTATAAAGCCTCATTTGCACCTAATTGTCGTAAAGCATGTAAAACTGCTTGTCTGCGTTTAAATAATGATTAATATGCAGTTTGCATTTTCTTACGTGAGAATGATCTAAACCTGAATGTTATAGTGTAAATAGACTTACCTTCATGAAATAAAGCAATTTTGCCTATAAAGACTCATTTGCCCCTAATTGTCATAAAGCATGTAAAAACTGCTTGTATGCGTTAAAATAACGGTTAATATGCAGTTTGCATTTTCTTATGAGAGAATGATCCAAACCTGAATGTTATAGTGAAAGTAAACTTACCTTTGTGAAATAAAACAATTTTGCCTTTAAGGTCTTATTTCCACCTAATTGTCGTAAAACATGTGAAAACTGCTTGTCTGCGTGAAAATGATAGTAAATATGCAGTTTGCATTTTCTTATGAGAGAATGACCCAAACCTGAATGTTATAGTGTAAATAGACTTACCCTCATGAAATAAAGCAATTTTGCCTATAAGGACTCATTTGCACGCAATTGTGGTGAAGCATGTAAAAACTGCTTTTCTGCGTTAAAATAATGGTTAATATGCAGTTTGCATTTTCTTATGAGAGAATGATCCAAACCTGAATGTTATAGTGAAAGTAGACTTACCTTTGTGAAATAAAACAATTTTGCCTTTAAGGTCTTATTTCCACCTAATTGTCGTAAAACATGTGAAAACTGCTTGTCTGCGTGAAAATGATAGTAAATATGCAGTTTGCATTTTCTTATGAGAGAATGACCCAAACCTGAATGTTATAGTGTAAATAGACTTACCCTCATGAAATAAAGCAATTTTGCCTATAAGGACTCATTTGCACCTAATTGTCGTAAAGCATGTAAAAACTGCTTGTCAGCGTTAAAATAATGGTTAATATGCAGTTTGCATTTTCTTACGAGAGAATGATCCAAACCTGAATGTTATAGTGTAAATAGACCTACCTTTGCAAAATAAAGCAATTTTGCCTATAAGGACTCATTTGCACGCAATTGTCGTGAAGCATGTAAAAACTGCTTGTCTGCGTTAAAATAATGGTTAGTATGCAGTTTGCATTTTCTTATGAGAGAATGATCCAAACCTGAATGTTATAGTGAAAGTAGACTTACCTTTGTGAAATAAAACAATTTTGCCTTTAAGGACTTATTTGCACCTAATTGTCGTAAACCATGTAAAAACTGCTTGTCTGCGTGAAAATGATAGTAAATATTCAGTTTGCATTTTCTTATGAAAGAATGATCCAAATCTAAATGTTATAGTGTAAATAGACTTACCCTTATGAAATAAAGCAATTTTGCATATTAGGACTCATTTGCACCTAATTGTCATAAAGCATGTAAAAACTGCTTGTCAGCGTTAAAATAATGGTTAATATGCAGTTTGCATTTTCTTATGAGAGAATGATCCAAACCTGAATGTTATAGTGTAAATAGACTTACCTTCATGAAATAAAGCAATTTTGCCTATAAAGACTCATTTGCCCCTAATTGTCATAAAGCATGTAAAAACTGCTTGTATGCGTTAAAATAACGGTTAATATGCAGTTTGCATTTTCTTATGAGAGAATGATCCAAACCTGAATGTTATAGTGAAAGTAGACTTACCTTTGTGAAATAAAACAATTTTGTCTTTAAGGACTTATTTGCACCTAATTGTCGTAAAACATGTAAAAACTGCTTGCTTGCGTGAAAATGATAGTAAATATGCAGTTTGCATTTTCCTATGAGAGAATGATCCAAACCTGAATGTTATAGTGTAAATAGACTTAACTTTGTAAAATAAACCAATTTTGCCTATAAGGACTCATTTGCACGCAATTGTCGTGAAGCATGTGAAAACTGCTTTTCTGCGTTAAAATAATGGTTAATATGCAGTTTGCATTTTCTTATGAGAGAATGATCCAAACCTGAATGTTAGAGTGAAAGTAGACTTACCTTTGTGAAATAAAACAATTTTGCCTTTAAGGACTTATTTCCACCTAATTGTCGTATAACATGTGAAAACTGCTTGTCTGCGTGAAAATGATAGTAAATATGCAGTTTGCATTTTCTTATGAGAGAATGATCCAAACCTGAATGTTATAGTGTAAATAGACTTACCCTCATGAAATAAAGCAATTTTGCCTATAAGGACTCATTTCCACCTAATTGTCGTAAAGCATGTAAAAACTGCTTGTCAGCGTTAAAATAATGGTTAATATGCAGTTTGCATTTTCTTATGAGAGAATGATCCAAACCTGAATGTTATAGTGTAAATAGACTTACCTTCATGAAATAAAGCAATTTTGCCTATAAAGACTCATTTGCCCCTAATTGTCATAAAGCATGTAAAAACTGCTTGTATGCGTTAAAATAACGGTTAATATGCAGTTTGCATTTTCTTATGAGAGAATGATCCAAACCTGAATGTTATAGTGTAAATGGACTTACCTTTGTAAAATAAAGCAATTTTTCCTATAAGGACTCATTTGCACGCAATTGTCGTGAAGCATGTAAAAACTGCTTGTCTGCGTTAAAATAATGGTTAATATGCAGTTTGCATTTTCTTATGAGAGATCGATCCAAACCTGAATGTTATAGTGAAAGTAGATTTACCTTTGTGAAATAAAACAATTTTGCCTTTAAGGACTTATTTGCACCAAATTGTCGTAAACCATGTAAAAACTGCTTGTCTGCGAGAAAATGATAGTAAATATTCAGTTTGCATTTTCTTATGAGGGAATGATCCAAATCTGAATGTTATAGTGTAAATAGACTTACCCTCATGAAATAAAGCAATTTTGCCTATAAGGACTCATTTGCACCTAATTGTCATAAAGCATGTAAAAACTCCTTGTATGCGTTAAAATAATAGTTAATATGCAGTTTGCATTTTCTTAGGAGAGAATGATCCAATCCTGAATGTTATAGTGTAAGTAAACTTACCTTTGTAAAATAAAGCAATTTTGACTATAAGGACTCATTTGCACCTAATTGTCGTAAAGCATGTAAAACCTGCTTGTCTGCGTTAAAATAATGGTTAATATGCAGTTTGCCTTTTCTTATGAGAGGATAATCCAAACCTGAATGTTATAGTGTAAATAGACTTACCTTCATGAAATAAAGCAATTTTGCCTATAAGGACTCATTTGCCCCTAATTGTCATAAAGCATGTAAAAACTGCTTGTATGCGTTAAAATAATGGTTAATATGCACTTTGCATTTTCTTATGAGAGAATGATCCAATCCTGAATGTTATAGTGTAAATAAAACTTACTCTCATGAAATAAAACAATTTTGCCTATAAGGACTCAATTGCACCTAATAGTCATAAAGCATGTAAAAACTGCTTGTATGCGTTAAAATAATGGTTAATATGCAGTTTGCATTTTCTTATGAGAGAATGATCCAAACCTGAATGTTATAGTGTAAATAGACTTACCTTTGTAAAATAAAGCAATTTTGCCTATAAGGACTCATTTGCACCTAATTGTCATAAAGCATGTAAAAACTGCTTGTATGCGTTAAAATGATAGTAAATATGCAGTTTGCATTTTCTTATGAGAGAATGATCCAAACCTGAATGTTATAGTGAAAGTAGACTTACCTTTGTGAAATAAAACAATTTTGCCTTTAAGGACTTATTTGCACCTAATTGTCGTAAAACATGTAAAAACTGCTTGCTTGCGTGAAAATGATAGTAAATATGCAGTTTGCATTTTCCTATGAGAGATTGATCCAAACCTGAATGTTATAGTGTAAATAGACTTACCCTCATGAAATAAAGCAATTTTGCCTATAAAGCCTCATTTGCACCTAATTGTCGTAAAGCATGTAAAAACTGCTTGTCTGCGTTTAAATAATGGTTAATATGCAGTTTGCATTTTCTTCTGAGAGAATGATCCAAACCTGAATGTTATAGTGTAAATAGAGTTACCTTCATGAAATAAAGCAATTTTGCCTATAAGGACTCATTTGCCCCTAATTGTCATAAAGCATGTAAAAACTGCTTGTATGCGTTAAAATAATGGTTAATATGCAGTTTGCATTTTCTTATGAGAGAATGATCCAAACCTGAATGTTATAGTGTAATTAGACTTAACTTTGTCAAATAAAGCAATTTTGCCTATAAGGACTCATTTGCACGCAATTGTCGTAAAGCATGTGAAAACTGCTTTTCTGCGTTAAAATAATGGTTAATATGCAGTTTGCATTTTCTTATGAGAGAATGATCCAAACCTAAATGTTATAGTGAAAGTAGACTTACTTTTAAGAAATAAAACAATTTTGTCATTAAGGACTTATTTCCACCTAATTGTCGTAAAACATGTAAAAACTGCTTGTCTGCGTGAAAATGATAGTAAATATGCAGTTTGCATTTTCTTATGAGAGAATGATCCAAACCTGAATGTTATAGTGTAAATAGACTTACCTTCATGAAATAAAGCAATTTTGCCTATAAGGACTCATTTGCCCCTCATTGTCATAAAGCATGTAAAACCTGCTTGTCTGCGTTAAAATAATGGTTAATATGCAGTTTGCATTTTCTTATGAGAGAATGATCCAAACCTGAATGTTATAGTGAAAGTAGACTTACCTTTGTGAAATAAAACAATTTTGCCTTTAAGGACTTATTTGCACCTAATTGTCGTAAACCATGTAAAAACTGCTTGTCTGCGAGAAAATGATAGTAAATATTCAGTTTGCATTTTCTTATGAGGGAATGATCCAAATCTGAATGTTATAGTGTAAATAGACTTACCCTCATGAAATAAAGCAATTTTGCCTATAAGGACTCATTTGCACCTAATTGTCATAAAGCTTGTAAAAACTGCTTGTCTGCGTTTAAATAATGGTTAATATGCAGTTTGCATTTTCTTCTGAGAGAATGATCCAAACCTGAATGTTATAGTGTAAATAGAGTTACCTTCATGAAATAAAGCAATTTTGCCTATAAGGACTCATTTGCCCCTAATTGTCATAAAGCATGTAAAAACTGCTTGTATGCGTTAAAATAATGGTTAATATGCAGTTTGCATTTTCTTATGAGAGAATGATCCAAACCTGAATGTTATAGTGTAATTAGACTTAACTTTGTCAAATAAAGCAATTTTGCCTATAAGGACTCATTTGCACGCAATTGTCGTAAAGCATGTGAAAACTGCTTTTCTGCGTTAAAATAATGGTTAATATGCAGTTTGCATTTTCTTATGAGAGAATGATCCAAACCTAAATGTTATAGTGAAAGTAGACTTACTTTTAAGAAATAAAACAATTTTGTCATTAAGGACTTATTTCCACCTAATTGTCGTAAAACATGTAAAAACTGCTTGTCTGCGTGAAAATGATAGTAAATATGCAGTTTGCATTTTCTTATGAGAGAATGATCCAAACCTGAATGTTATAGTGTAAATAGACTTACCTTCATGAAATAAAGCAATTTTGCCTATAAGGACTCATTTGCCCCTCATTGTCATAAAGCATGTAAAACCTGCTTGTCTGCGTTAAAATAATGGTTAATATGCAGTTTGCATTTTCTTATGAGAGAATGATCCAAACCTGAATGTTATAGTGAAAGTAGACTTACCTTTGTGAAATAAAACAATTTTGCCTTTAAGGACTTATTTGCACCTAATTGTCGTAAACCATGTAAAAACTGCTTGTCTGCGAGAAAATGATAGTAAATATTCAGTTTGCATTTTCTTATGAGGGAATGATCCAAATCTGAATGTTATAGTGTAAATAGACTTACCCTCATGAAATAAAGCAATTTTGACTATAAGGACTCATTTGCACCTAATTGTCGTAAAGCATGTAAAACCTGCTTGTCTGCGTTAAAATAATGGTTAATATGCAGTTTGCCTTTACTTATGAGAGGATAATCCAAACCTGAATGTTATAGTGTAAATAGACTTACCTTCATAAAATAAAGCAATTTTGCCTATAAGGACGCATTTGCCCCTAATTGTCATAAAGCATGTAAAAACTGCTTGTATGCGTTAAAATAATGGTTAATATGCACTTTGCATTTTCTTATGAGAGAATGATCCAATCCTGAATGTTATAGTGTAAATAAAACTTACTCTCATGAAATAAAGCAATTTTGCCTATAAGGACTCAATTGCACCTAATTGTCGTAAAGCATGTAAAAACTGCTTGTCAGCGTTAAAATAATAGTTAATATGCAGTTTGCATTTTCTTATGAGAGAATGATCCAAACCTGAATGTTATAGTGTAAATAGACTTACCTTTATGAAATAAAGCAATTTTGCCTATAAGGACTCATTTGCACCTAATAGTCATAAAGCATGTAAAAACTAGTTGTATGCGTTAAAATAATGGTTAATATGCAGTTTGCATTTTCTTATGAGAGAATGATCCAAACCTGAATGTTATAGTGTAAATAGACTTACCTTTATGAAATAAAGCAATTTTGCCTATAAGGACTCATTTGCACCTAATAGTCATAAAGCATGTAAAAACTGCTTGTATGCGTTAAAATAATGGTTAATATGCAGTTTGCATTTTCTTATGAGAGAATGATCCAAACCTGAAGGTTATAGTGTAAATAGACTTACCTTTGTAAAATAAAGCAATTTTGCCTATAAGGACTCATTTGCACCTAATTGTCATAAAGCATGTAAAAACTGCTTGTATGCGTTAAAATGATAGTAAGTATGCAGTTTGCATTTTCTTATGAGAGAATGATCCAAACCTGAATGTTATAATGAAAGTAGACTTACCTTTGTGAAATAAAACAATTTTGCCTTTAAGGACTTATTTGCACCTAATTGTCGTAAACCATGTAAAAACTGCTTGTCTGCGTGAAAATGATAGTAAATATTCAGTTTGAATTTTCTTATGAAAGAATGATCCAAATCTAAATGTTATAGTGTAAATAGACTTACCTTTATGAAATAAAGCAATTTTGCATATAAGGACTCATTTGCACCTAATTGTCATAAAGCATGTAAAAACTGCTTGTATGCGTTAAAATAATAGTTAATATGCAGTTTGCATTTTCTTATGAGAGAATGATCCAAACCTGAATGTTATAGTGTAAGTAAACTTACCTTTGTATAATAAAGTAATTTTGCCTATAAGGACTCATTTGCCCCTACTTGTCATAAAGCATGTAAAAACTGCTTGTATGCGTGAAATAATGGTTAATATGCAGTTTGCATTTTCTTATGAGAGAATAATCCAAACCTGAATGTTATAGTGTAAATAGACTTACCCTCATGAAATAAAGCAATTTTGCCTATAAGGACTCATTTGCACCTAATTGTCATAAAGCATGTAAAAACTGCTTGTATGCGTTAAAATGATAGTAAATATGCAGTTTGCATTTTCTTATGAGAGAATGATCCAAACCTGAATGTTATAGTGAAAGTAGACTTACCTTTGTGAAATAAAACAATTTTGCCTTTAAGGACTTATTTGCACCTAATTGTCGTAAAACATGTAAAAACTGCTTGCTTGCGTGAAAATGATAGTAAATATGCAGTTTGCATTTTCCTATGAGAGATTGATCCAAGCCTGAATGTTATTGTGTAAATAGACTTACCCTCATGAAATAAAGCAATTTTGCCTATAAAGCCTCATTTGCACCTAATTGTCGTAAGGCATGTAAAACTGCTTGTCTGCGTTTAAATAATGATTAATATGCAGTTTGCATTTTCTTATGTGAGAATGATCTAAACCTGAATGTTATAGTGTAAATAGACTTACCTTTGCAAAATAAAGCAATTTTGCCTATAAGGACTCATTTGCACGCAATTGTCGTGAAGCATGTAAAAACTGCTTGTCTGCGTTAAAATAATGGTTAATATGCAGTTTGCATTTTCTTATGAGAGAATGATCAAAACCTGAATGTTATAGTGAAAGTAGACTAACCTTTGTGAAATAAGAAAATTTTGCCTTTAAGGACTTATTTCCATTTAATTGTCGTAAAACATGTGAAAACTGCTTGTCTCGTGAAAATGATAGTAAATATTCAGTTTGCATTTTCTTATGAGGGAATGATCCAAACCTGAATGTTATAGTGTAAATAGACTAACCCTGATGAAATAAAGCAATTTTGCCTATAAGGACTCATTTGCACCTAATTGTCGTAAAGCATGTAAAAACTGCTTGTCAGCGTTAAAATAATTGTTAATATGCAGTTTGCATTTTCTTAGGAGAGAATGATCCAATCCTGAATGTTATAGTGTAAGTAAACTTACCTTTGCAAAATAAAGCAATTTTGCCTATAAGGACTCATTTCCACGCAATTGTCGTGAAGCATGTAAAAACTGCTTGTCTGCGTTATAATAATGGTTAATATGCAGTTTGCATTTTCTTATGAGAGAATGATCCAAACCTGAATGTTATAGTGAAAGTAGACTTACCTTTGTGAAATAAAACAATTTTGCCTTTAAGGACTTATTTGCACCTAATTGTCGTCAAACATGTAAAAACTGCTTGCTTTCGTGAAAATGATAGTAAATATGCAGTTTGCATTTTCCTATGAGAGAATGATCCAAACCTGAATGTTATAGTGTAAATAGACTTACCCTCATGAAATAAAGCAATTTTGCCTATAAAGCCTCATTTGCACCTAATTGTCGTAAAGCATGTAAAACTGCTTGTCTGCGTTTAAATAATGATTAATATGCAGTTTGCATTTTCTTATGTGAGAATGATCTAAACCTGAATGTTATAGTGTAAATAGACTTAACTTTGTAAAATAAAGCAATTTTGCCTATAAGGACTCATTTGCACGCAATTGTGGTGAAGCATGTAAAAACTGCTTTTCTGCGTTAAAATAATGGTTAATATGCAGTTTGCATTTTCTTATGAGAGAATGATCCAAACCTGAATGTTATAGTGAAAGTAAACTTACCTTTGTGAAATAAAACAATTTTGCCTTTAAGGTCTTATTTCCACCTAATTGTCGTAAAACATGTGAAAACTGCTTGTCTGCGTGAAAATGATAGTAAATATGCAGTTTGCATTTTCTTATGAGAGAATGACCCAAACCTGAATGTTATAGTGTAAATAGACTTACCCTCATGAAATAAAGCAATTTTGCCTATAAGGACTCATTTGCACCTAATTGTCGTAAAGCATGTAAAAACTGCTTGTCAGCGTTAAAATAATGGTTAATATGCAGTTTGCATTTTCTTACGAGAGAATGATCCAAACCTGAATGTTATAGTGTAAATAGACTTACCTTTGCAAAATAAAGCAATTTTGCCTATAAGGACTCATTTGCACGCAATTGTCGTGAAGCATGTAAAAACTGCTTGTCAGCGTTAAAATAATGGTTAATATGCAGTTTGCATTTTCTTATGAGAGAATGATCCAAACCTGAATGTTATAGTGAAAGTAGACTTACCTTTGTGAAATAAAACAATTTTGCCTTTAAGGACTTATTTGCACCTAATTGTCGTAAAACATTTATAAAATGCTTGTCTGCGTGAAAATGATAGTAAATATGCAGTTTGCATTTTCTTATGAGAGAATGATCCAAACCTGAATGTTATAGTGTAAATAGACTTAACTACATGAAATAAAGCAATTTTGCCTATAAGGACTCATTTGCACCTAATTGTCATAAAGCATGTAAAAACTGCTTGTATGCGTTAAAATGATAGTAAATATGCAGTTTATTTTCTTATGAGAGAATGATCCAAACCTGAATGTTATAGTGAAAATAGACTTACCTTTGTGAAATAAAACAATTTTGCCTTTAAGGACTTATTTGCACCTAATTGTCGTAAAACATGTATAAAATGCTTGTCTGCGTGAAAATGATAGTAAATATGCAGTTTGCATTTTCTTATGAGAGAAGGATCTAAACCTGAATGTTATAGTGTAAATAGACTAACCCTCATGAAATAAAGCAATTTTGCCTATAAGGACTCATTTGCACCTAATTGTCGTAAAGCATGTAAAAACTGCTTGTCAGCGTTAAAATAATGGTTAATATGCAGTTTGCATTTTCTTATGAGAGAATGATCCAAACCTGAATGTTAGAGTGTAAATAGACTTACCTTTGCAAAATAAAGCAATTTTGCCTATAAGGACTCATTTGCACGCAATTGTCGTGAAGCATGTAAAAACTGCTTGTCTGCGTTAAAATAATGGTTAATATGCAGTTTGCATTTTCTTATGAGAGAATGATCCAAACCTGAATGTTATAGTGAAAGTAAACTTACCTTTGTGAAATAAAACAATTTTGCCTTTAAGGTCTTATTTCCACCTAATTGTCGTAAAACATGTGAAAACTGCTTGTCTGCGTGAAAATGATAGTAAATATGCAGTTTGCATTTTCTTATGAGAGAATGACCCAAACCTGAATGTTATAGTGTAAATAGACTTACCCTGATGAAATAAAGCAATTTTGCCTATAAGGACTCATTTGCACCTAATTGTCGTAAAGCATGTAAAAACTGCTTGTCAGCGTTAAAATAATGGTTAATATGCAGTTTGCATTTTCTTAGGAGAGAATGATCCAATCCTGAATGTTATAGTGTAAGTAAACTTACCTTTGCAAAATAAAGCAATTTTGCCTATAAGGACTCATTTCCACGCAATTGTCGTGAAGCATGTAAAAACTGCTTGTCTGCGTTATAATAATGGTTAATATGCAGTTTGCATTTTCTTATGGGAGAATGATCCAAACCTGAATGTTATAGTGAAAGTAGACTTACCTTTGTGAAATAAAACAATTTTGCCTTTAAGGACTTATTTGCACCTAATTGTCGTAAAACATGTAAAAACTGCTTGCTTTCGTGAAAATGATAGTAAATATGCAGTTTGCATTTTCCTATGAGAGAATGATCCCAACCTGAATGTTATAGTGTAAATAGACTTACCCTCATGAAATAAAGCAATTTTGCCTATAAAGCCTCATTTGCACCTAATTGTCGTAAAGCATGTAAAACTGCTTGTCTGCGTTTAAATAATGATTAATATGCAGTTTGCATTTTCTTACGTGAGAATGATCTAAACCTGAATGTTATAGTGTAAATAGACTTTACTTTGTAAAATAAAGCAATTTTGCCTATAAGGACTCATTTGCACGCAATTGTCGTAAAGCATGTGAAAACTGCTTTTCTGCGTTAAAATAATGGTTAATATGCAGTTTGCATTTTCTTATGAGAGAATGATCCAAACCTAAATGTTATAGTGAAAGTAGACTTACTTTTAAGAAATAAAACAATTTTGCCTTTAAGGTCTTATTTCCACCTAATTGTCGTAAAAAATGTGAAAACTGCTTGTCTGCGTGAAAATGATAGTAAATATGCAGTTTGCATTTTCTTATGAGAGAATGACCCAAACCTGAATGTTATAGTGTAAATAGACTTACCCTCATGAAATAAAGCAATTTTGCCTATAAGGACTCATTTGCACCTAATTGTCGTAAAGCATGTAAAAACTGCTTGTCAGCGTTAAAATAATGGTTAATATGCAGTTTGCATTTTCTTACGAGAGAATGATCCAAACCTGAATGTTATAGTGTAAATAGACTTACCTTTGCAAAATAAAGCAATTTTGCCTATAAGGACTCATTTGCACGCAATTGTCGTGAAGCATGTAAAAACTGCTTGTCTGCGTTAAAATAATGGTTAGTATGCAGTTTGCATTTTCTTATGAGAGAATGATCCAAACCTGAATGTTATAGTGAAAGTAGACTTACCTTTGTGAAATAAAACAATTTTGCCTTTAAGGACTTATTTGCACCTAATTGTCGTAAACCATGTAAAAACTGCTTGTCTGCGTGAAAATGATAGTAAATATTCAGTTTGCATTTTCTTATGAAAGAATGATCCAAATCTAAATGTTATAGTGTAAATAGACTTACCCTTATGAAATAAAGCAATTTTGCATATTAGGACTCATTTGCACCTAATTGTCATAAAGCATGTAAAAACTGCTTGTCAGCGTTAAAATAATGGTTAATATGCAGTTTGCATTTTCTTATGAGAGAATGATCCAAACCTGAATGTTATAGTGTAAATAGACTTACCTTCATGAAATAAAGCAATTTTGCCTATAAAGACTCATTTGCCCCTAATTGTCATAAAGCATGTAAAAACTGCTTGTATGCGTTAAAATAACGGTTAATATGCAGTTTGCATTTTCTTATGAGAGAATGATCCAAACCTGAATGTTATAGTGAAAGTAGACTTACCTTTGTGAAATAAAACAATTTTGTCTTTAAGGACTTATTTGCACCTAATTGTCGTAAACCATGTAAAAACTGCTTGCTTGCGTGAAAATGATAGTAAATATGCAGTTTGCATTTTCCTATGAGAGAATGATCCAAACCTGAATGTTATAGTGTAAATAGACTTAACTTTGTAAAATAAACCAATTTTGCCTATAAGGACTCATTTGCACGCAATTGTCGTGAAGCATGTGAAAACTGCTTTTCTGCGTTAAAATAATGGTTAATATGCAGTTTGCATTTTCTTATGAGAGAATGATCCAAACCTGAATGTTAGAGTGAAAGTAGACTTACCTTTGTGAAATAAAACAATTTTGCCTTTAAGGACTTATTTCCACCTAATTGTCGTATAACATGTGAAAACTGCTTGTCTGCGTGAAAATGATAGTAAATATGCAGTTTGCATTTTCTTATGAGAGAATGATCCAAACCTGAATGTTATAGTGTAAATAGACTTACCCTCATGAAATAAAGCAATTTTGCCTATAAGGACTCATTTCCACCTAATTGTCGTAAAGCATGTAAAAACTGCTTGTCAGCGTTAAAATAATGGTTAATATGCAGTTTGCATTTTCTTATGAGAGAATGATCCAAACCTGAATGTTATAGTGTAAATAGACTTACCTTCATGAAATAAAGCAATTTTGCCTATAAAGACTCATTTGCCCCTAATTGTCATAAAGCATGTAAAAACTGCTTGTATGCGTTAAAATAACGGTTAATATGCAGTTTGCATTTTCTTATGAGAGAATGATCCAAACCTGAATGTTATAGTGTAAATGGACTTACCTTTGTAAAATAAAGCAATTTTTCCTATAAGGACTCATTTGCACGCAATTGTCGTGAAGCATGTAAAAACTGCTTGTCTGCGTTAAAATAATGGTTAATATGCAGTTTGCATTTTCTTATGAGAGATCGATCCAAACCTGAATGTTATAGTGAAAGTAGACTTACCTTTGTGAAATAAAACAATTTTGCCTTTAAGGACTTATTTGCACCAAATTGTCGTAAACAATGTAAAAACTGCTTGTCTGCGAGAAAATGATAGTAAATATTCAGTTTGCATTTTCTTATGAGGGAATGATCCAAATCTGAATGTTATAGTGTAAATAGACTTACCCTCATGAAATAAAGCAATTTTGCCTATAAGGACTCATTTGCACCTAATTGTCATAAAGCATGTAAAAACTGCTTGTATGCGTTAAAATAATAGTTAATATGCAGTTTGCATTTTCTTAGGAGAGAATGATCCAATCCTGAATGTTATAGTGTAAGTAAACTTACCTTTGTAAAATAAAGCAATTTTGACTATAAGGACTCATTTGCACCTAATTGTCGTAAAGCATGTAAAACCTGCTTGTCTGCGTTAAAATAATGGTTAATATGCAGTTTGCCTTTTCTTATGAGAGGATAATCCAAACCTGAATGTTATAGTGTAAATAGACTTACCTTCATGAAATAAAGCAATTTTGCCTATAAGGACTCATTTGCCCCTAATTGTCATAAAGCATGTAAAAACTGCTTGTATGCGTTAAAATAATGGTTAATATGCACTTTGCATTTTCTTATGAGAGAATGATCCAATCCTGAATGTTATAGTGTAAATAAAACTTACTCTCATGAAATAAAACAATTTTGCCTATAAGGACTCAATTGCACCTAATTGTCGTAAAGCATGTAAAAACTGCTTGTCAGCGTTAAAATAATGGTTAATATGCAATTTGCATTTTCTTATGAGAGAATGATCCAAACCTGAATGTTATAGTGTAAATAGACTTACCTTTATGAAATAAAGCAATTTTGCCTATAAGGACTCATTTGCACCTAATAGTCATAAAGCATGTAAAAACTGCTTGTATGCGTTAAAATAATGGTTAATATGCAGTTTGCATTTTCTTATGAGAGAATGATCCAAACCTGAATGTTATAGTGTAAATAGACTTACCTTTGTAAAATAAAGCAATTTTGCCTATAAGGACTCATTTGCACCTAATTGTCATAAAGCATATAAAAACTGCTTGTATGCGTTAAAATGATAGTAAATATGCAGTTTGCATTTTCTTATGAGAGAATGATCCAAACCTGAATGTTATAGTGAAAGTAGACTTACCTTTGTGAAATAAAACAATTTTGCCTTTAAGGACTTATTTGCACCTAATTGTCGTAAAACATGTAAAAACTGCTTGCTTGCGTGAAAATGATAGTAAATATGCAGTTTGCATTTTCCTATGAGAGATTGATCCAAACCTGAATGTTATAGTGTAAATAGACTTACCCTCATGAAATAAAGCAATTTTGCCTATAAAGCCTCATTTGCACCTAATTGTCGTAAAGCATGTAAAAACTGCTTGTCTGCGTTTAAATAATGGTTAATATGCAGTTTGCATTTTCTTCTGAGAGAATGATCCAAACCTGAATGTTATAGTGTAAATAGAGTTACCTTCATGAAATAAAGCAATTTTGCCTATAAGGACTCATTTGCCCCTAATTGTCATAAAGCATGTAAAAACTGCTTGTATGCGTTAAAATAATGGTTAATATGCAGTTTGCATTTTCTTATGAGAGAATGATCCAAACCTGAATGTTATAGTGTAATTAGACTTAACTTTGTCAAATAAAGCAATTTTGCCTATAAGGACTCATTTGCACGCAATTGTCGTAAAGCATGTGAAAACTGCTTTTCTGCGTTAAAATAATGGTTAATATGCAGTTTGCATTTTCTTATGAGAGAATGATCCAAACCTAAATGTTATAGTGAAAGTAGACTTACTTTTAAGAAATAAAACAATTTTGTCATTAAGGACTTATTTCCACCTAATTGTCGTAAAACATGTAAAAACTGCTTGTCTGCGTGAAAATGATAGTAAATATGCAGTTTGCATTTTCTTATGAGAGAATGATCCAAACCTGAATGTTATAGTGTAAATAGAGTTACCCTCATGAAATAAAGCAATTTTGCCTATAAGGACTCATTTGCACTTAATTGTCGTAAAGCATGTAAAAACTGCTTGTCAGCGTTAAAATAATGGTTAATATGCAGTTTGCATTTTCTTATGAGAGAATGATCCAAACATGAATGTTATAGTATAAATAGACTTACCTTAATGAAATAAAGCAATTTTGCCTATAAGGACTCATTTGCCCCTCATTGTCATAAAGCATGTAAAACCTGCTTGTCTGCGTTAAAATAATGGTTAATATGCAGTTTGCATTTTCTTATGAGAGAATGATCCAAACCTGAATGTTATAGTGAAAGTAGACTTACCTTTGTGAAATAAAACAATTTTGCCTTTAAGGACTTATTTGCACCTAATTGTCGTAAACCATGTAAAAACTGCTTGTCTGCGAGAAAATGATAGTAAATATTCAGTTTGCATTTTCTTATGAGGGAATGATCCAAATCTGAATGTTATAGTGTAAATAGACTTACCCTCATGAAATAAAGCAATTTTGCCTATAAGGACTCATTTGCACCTAATTGTCATAAAGCATGTAAAAACTGCTTGTATGCGTTAAAATAATAGTTAATATGCAGTTTGCATTTTCTTAGGAGAGAATGATCCAATCCTGAATGTTATAGTGTAAGTAAACTTACCTTTGTAAAATAAAGCAGTTTTGACTACAAGGACTCATTTGCACCTAATTGTCGTAAAGCATGTAAAACCTGCTTGCATGCGTTAAAATAATGGTTAATATGCAGTTTGCCTTTTCTTATGAGAGGATAATCCAAACCTGAATGTTATAGTGTAAATAGACTTACCTTCATAAAATAAAGCAATTTTGCCTATAAGGACGCATTTGCCCCTAATTGTCATAAAGCATGTAAAAACTGCTTGTATGCGTTAAAATAATGGTTAATATGAACTTTGCATTTTCTTATGAGAGAATGATCCAATCCTGAATGTTATAGTGTAAATAAAACTTACTCTCATGAAATAAAGCAATTTTGCCTATAAGGACTCAATTGCACCTAATTGTCGTAAAGCATGTAAAAACTGCTTGTCAGCGTTAAAATAATAGTTAATATGCAGTTTGCATTTTCTTATGAGAGAATGATCCAAACCTGAATGTTATAGTGTAAATAGACTTACCTTTATGAAATAAAGCAATTTTGCCTATAAGGACTCATTTGTACCTAATAGTCATAAAGCATGTAAAAACTAGTTGTATGCGTTAAAATAATGGTTAATATGCAGTTTGCATTTTCTTATGAGAGAATGATCCAAACCTGAATGTTATAGTGTAAATAGACTTACCTTTGTAAAATAAAGCAATTTTGCCTGTAAGGACTCATTTGCACCTAATTGTCATAAAGCATGTAAAAACTGCTTGTATGCGTTAAAATAATAGTTAATATGCAGTTTGCATTTTCTTATGAGAGAATGATCCAAACCTGAATGTTATAGTGTAAATAGACTTACCTTTATGAAATAAAGCAATTTTGCCTATAAGGACTCATTTGCACCTAATAGTCATAAAGCATGTAAAAACTGCTTGTATGCGTTAAAATAATGGTTAATATGCAGTTTGCATTTTCTTATGAGAGAATGATCCAAACCTGAAGGTTATAGTGTAAATAGACTTACCTTTGTAAAATAAAGCAATTTTGCCTATAAGGACTCATTTGCACCTAATTGTCATAAAGCATGTAAAAACTGCTTGTATGCGTTAAAATGATAGTAAATATGCAGTTTGCATTTTCTTATGAGAGAATGATCCAAACCTGAATGTTATAATGAAAGTAGACTTACCTTTGTGAAATAAAACAATTTTGCCTTTAAGGACTTATTTGCACCTAATTGTCGTAAACCATGTAAAAACTGCTTGTCTGCGTGAAAATGATAGTAAATATTCCGTTTGAATTTTCTTATGAAAGAATGATCCAAATCTAAATGTTATAGTGTAAATAGACTTACCTTTATGAAATAAAGCAATTTTGCATATAAGGACTCATTTGCACCTAATTGTCATAAAGCATGTAAAAACTGCTTGTATGCGTTAAAATAATAGTTAATATGCAGTTTGCATTTTCTTATGAGAGAATGATCCAAACCTGAATGTTATAGTGTAAGTAAACTTACCTTTGTATAATAAAGTAATTTTGCCTATAAGGACTCATTTGCCCCTACTTGTCATAAAGCATGTAAAAACTGCTTGTATGCGTGAAATAATGGTTAATATGCAGTTTGCATTTTCTTATGAGAGAATAATCCAAACCTGAATGTTATAGTGTAAATAGACTTACCCTCATGAAATAAAGCAATTTTGCCTATAAGGACTCATTTGCACCTAATTGTCATAAAGCATGTAAAAACTGCTTGTATGCGTTAAAATGATAGTAAATATGCAGTTTGCATTTTCTTATGAGAGAATGATCCAAACCTGAATGTTATAGTGAAAGTAGACTTACCTTTGTGAAATAAAACAATTTTGCCTTTAAGGACTTATTTGCACCTAATTGTCGTAAAACATGTAAAAACTGCTTGCTTGCGTGAAAATGATAGTAAATATGCAGTTTGCATTTTCCTATGAGAGATTGATCCAAGCCTGAATGTTATAGTGTAAATAGACTTACCCTCATGAAATAAAGCAATTTTGCCTATAAAGCCTCATTTGCACCTAATTGTCGTAAGGCATGTAAAACTGCTTGTCTGCGTTTAAATAATGATTAATATGCAGTTTGCATTTTCTTATGTGAGAATGATCTAAACCTGAATGTTATAGTGTAAATAGACTTACCTTTGCAAAATAAAGCAATTTTGCCTATAAGGACTCATTTGCACGCAATTGTCGTGAAGCATGTAAAAACTGCTTGTCTGCGTTAAAATAATGGTTAATATGCAGTTTGCATTTTCTTATGAGAGAATGATCCAAACCTGAATGTTATAGTGAAAGTAAACTTACCTTTGTGAAATAAAACAATTTTGCCTTTAAGGTCTTATTTCCACCTAATTGTCGTAAAACATGTGAAAACTGCTTGTCTGCGTGAAAATGATAGTAAATATGCAGTTTGCATTTTCTTATGAGAGAATGACCCAAACCTGAATGTATAGTGTAAATAGACTTACCCTCATGAAATAAAGCAATTTTGCCTATAAGGACTCATTTGCACCTAATTGTCGTAAAGCATGTAAAAACTGCTTGTCAGCGTTAAAATAATGGTTAATATGCAGTTTGCATTTTCTTACGAGAGAATGATCCAAACCTGAATGTTATAGTGTAAATAGACTTACCTTTGCAAAATAAAGCAATTTTGCCTATAAGGACTCATTTGCACGCAATTGTCGTGAAGCATGTAAAAACTGCTTGTCTGCGTTAAAATAATGGTTAATATGCAGTTTGCATTTTCTTATGAGAGAATGATCCAAACCTGAATGTTATAGTGAAAGTAGACTTACCTTTGTGAAATAAAACAATTTTGCCTTTAAGGACTTATTTGCACCTAATTGTCGTAAACCATGTAAAAACTGCTTGTCTGCGTGAAAATGATAGTAAATATTCAGTTTGCATTTTCTTATGAAAGAATGATCCAAATCTAAATGTTATAGTGTAAATAGACTTACCCTTATGAAATAAAGCAATTTTGCATATTAGGACTCATTGCACCTAATTGTCATAAAGCATGTAAAAACTGCTTGTCAGCGTTAAAATAATGGTTAATATGCAGTTTGCATTTTCTTATGAGAGAATGATCCAAACCTGAATGTTATAGTGTAAATAGACTTACCTTCATGAAATAAAGCAATTTTGCTATAAAGACTCATTTGCCCCTAATTGTCATAAAGCATGTAAAAACTGCTTGTCTGCTTTAAAATAATGGTTAATATGCAGTTTGCATTTTCTTATAAGAGAATGATCCAAACCTGAATGTTATAGTGAAAGTAGACTTACCTTTGCAAAATAAAGCAATTTTGCCTATAAGGACTCATTTGCACGCAATTGTCGTGAAGCATGTAAAAACTGCTTGTCTGCGTTAAAATAATGGTTAATATGCAGTTTGCATTTTCTTATGAGAGAATGATCCAAACCTGAATGTTATAGTGAAAGTAGACTTACCTTTGTGAAATAAAACAATTTTGCCTTTAAGGACTTATTTGCACCTAATTGTCGTAAAACATGTAAAAACTGCTTGCTTGCGTGAAAATGATAGTAAATATGCAGTTTGCATTTTCCTATGAGAGAATGATCCAAACCTGAATGTTATAGTGTAAATAGACTTAACTTTGTAAAATAAAGCAATTTTGCCTATAAGGACTCATTTGCACGCAATTGTCGTGAAGCATGTGAAAACTGCTTTTCTGCGTTAAAATAATGGTTAATATGAAGTTTGCATTTTCTTATTAGAGAATGATCCAAACCTGAATGTTATAGTGAAAGTAGACTTACCTTTGTGAAATAAAACATTTTTGCCTTTAAGGACTTATTTCCACCTAATTGTCGTAAAACATGTGAAAACTGCTTGTCTGCGTGAAAATGATAGTAAATATGCAGTTTGCATTTTCTTATGAGAGAATGATCCAAACCTGAATGTTATAGTGTAAATAGACTTACCCTCATGAAATAAAGCAATTTTGCCTATAAGGACTCATTTCCACCTAATTGTCGTAAAGCATGTAAAAACTGCTTGTCAGCGTTAAAATAATGGTTAATATGCAGTTTGCATTTTCTTATGAGAGAATGATCCAAACCTGAATGTTATAGTGTAAATAGACTTACCTTCATGAAATAAAGCAATTTTGCCTATAAAGACTCATTTGCCCCTAATTGTCATAAAGCATGTAAAAACTGCTTGTATGCGTTAAAATAACGGTTTATATGCAGTTTGCATTTTCTTATGAGAGAATGATCCAAACCTGAATGTTATAGTGTAAATAGACTTACCTTTGTAAAATAAAGCAATTTTTCCTATAAGGACTCATTTGCACGCAATTGTCGTGAAACATGTAAAAACTGCTTGTCTGCGTTAAAATAATGGTTAATATGCAGTTTGCATTTTCTTATGAGAGACCAATCCAAACCTGAATGTTATAGTGAAAGTAGACTTACCTTTATGAAATAAAGCAATTTTGCCTATAAGGACTCATTTGCACCTAATAGTCATAAAGCATGTAAAAACTGCTTGTATGCGTTAAAATAATGGTTAATATGCAGTTTGCATTTTCTTAGGAGAGAATGATCCAATCCTGAATGTTATAGTGTAAGTAAACTTACCTTTGTAAAATAAAGCAATTTTGACTATAAGGACTCATTTGCACCTAATTGTCGTAAAGCATGTAAAACCTGCTTGTCTGCGTTAAAATAATGGTTAATATGCAGTTTGCCTTTTCTTATGAGACGATAATCTAAACCTGAATGTTATAGTGTAAATAGACTTACCTTCATGAAATAAAGCAATTTTGCCTATAAGGACTCATTTGCCCCTAATTGTCATAAAGCATGTAAAAACTGCTTGTATGCGTTAAAATAATGGTTAATATGCACTTTGCATTTTCTTATGAGAGAATGATCCAAACCTGAATGTTATAGTGTAAATAGACTTACCTTTATGAAATAAAGCAATTTTGCCTATAAGGACTCATTTGCACCTAATAGTCGTAAAGCATGTAAAAACTGCTTGTCAGCGTTAAAATAATGGTTAATATGCAATTTGCATTTTCTTATGAGAGAATGATCCAAACCTGAATGTTATAGTGTAAATAGACTTACCTTTATGAAATAAAGCAATTTTGCCTATAAGGACTCATTTGCACCTAATAGTCATAAAGCATGTAAAAACTGCTTGTATGCGTTAAAATAATGGTTAATATGCAGTTTGCATTTTCTTATGAGAGAATGATCCAAACCTGAATGTTATAGTGTAAATAGACTTACCTTTGTAAAATAAAGCAATTTTGCCTATAAGGACTCATTTGCACCTAATTGTCATAAGGCATGTAAAAACTGCTTGTATGCGTTAAAATGATAGTAAATATGCAGTTTGCATTTTCTTATGAGAGAATGATCCAAACCTGAATGTTATAGTGAAAGTAGACTTACCTTTGTGAAATAAAACAATTTTGCCTTTAAGGACTTATTTGCACCTAATTGTCGTAAAACATGTAAAAACTGCTTGCTTGCGTGAAAATGATAGTAAATATGCAGTTTGCATTTTCCTATGAGAGATTGATCCAAACCTGAATGTTATAGTGTAAATAGACTTACCCTCATGAAATAAAGCAATTTTGCCTATAAAGCCTCATTTGCACCTAATTGTCGTAAAGCATGTAAAAACTGCTTGTCTGCGTTTAAATAATGGTTAATATGCAGTTTGCATTTTCTTCTGAGAGAATGATCCAAACCTGAATGTTATAGTGTAAATAGAGTTACCTTCATGAAAAAAAGCAATTTTGTCTATAAGGACTCATTTGCCCTTAATTGTCATAAAGCATGTAAAAACTGCTTGTATGCGTTAAAATAATGGTTAGTAATGCAGTTTGCATTTTCTTATGAGAGAATGATCCAAACCTGAATGTTATAGTGTAATTAGACTTAACTTTGTCAAATAAAGCAATTTTGCCTATAAGGACTCATTTGCACGCAATTGTCGTGAAGCATGTAAAAACTGCTTTTCTGCGTTAAAATAATGGTTAATATGCAGTTTGCATTTTCTTATGAGAGAATGATCCAAACCTAAATGTTATAGTGAAAGTAGACTTACTTTTAAGAAATAAAACAATTTTGTCATTAAGGACTTATTTCCACCTAATTGTCGTAAAACATGTGAAAACTGCTTGTCTGCGTGAAAATGATAGTAAATATGCAGTTTGCATTTTCTTATGAGAGAATGACCCAAACCTGAATGTATAGTGTAAATAGACTTACCCTCATGAAATAAAGCAATTTTGCCTATAAGGACTCATTTGCACCTAATTGTCGTAAAGCATGTAAAAACTGCTTGTCAGCGTTAAAATAATGGTTAATATGCAGTTTGCATTTTCTTACGAGAGAATGATCCAAACCTGAATGTTATAGTGTAAATAGACTTACCTTTGCAAAATAAAGCAATTTTGCCTATAAGGACTCATTTGCACGCAATTGTCGTGAAGCATGTAAAAACTGCTTGTCTGCGTTAAAATAATGGTTAATATGCAGTTTGCATTTTCTTATGAGAGAATGATCCAAACCTGAATGTTATAGTGAAAGTAGACTTACCTTTGTGAAATAAAACAATTTTGCCTTTAAGGACTTATTTGCACCTAATTGTCGTAAACCATGTAAAAACTGCTTGTCTGCGTGAAAATGATAGTAAATATTCAGTTTGCATTTTCTTATGAAAGAATGATCCAAATCTAAATGTTATAGTGTAAATAGACTTACCCTTATGAAATAAAGCAATTTTGCATATTAGGACTCATTGCACCTAATTGTCATAAAGCATGTAAAAACTGCTTGTCAGCGTTAAAATAATGGTTAATATGCAGTTTGCATTTTCTTATGAGAGAATGATCCAAACCTGAATGTTATAGTGTAAATAGACTTACCTTCATGAAATAAAGCAATTTTGCTATAAAGACTCATTTGCCCCTAATTGTCATAAAGCATGTAAAAACTGCTTGTATGCGTTAAAATAACGGTTAATATGCAGTTTGCATTTTCTTATGAGAGAATGATCCAAACCTGAATGTTATAGTGAAAGTAGACTTACCTTTGTGAAATAAAACAATTTTGCCTTTAAGGACTTATTTGCACCTAATTGTCGTAAAACATGTAAAAACTGCTTGCTTGCGTGAAAATGATAGTAAATATGCAGTTTGCATTTTCCTATGAGAGAATGATCCAAACCTGAATGTTATAGTGTAAATAGACTTAACTTTGTAAAATAAAGCAATTTTGCCTATAAGGACTCATTTGCACGCAATTGTCGTGAAGCATGTGAAAACTGCTTTTCTGCGTTAAAATAATGGTTAATATGAAGTTTGCATTTTCTTATTAGAGAATGATCCAAACCTGAATGTTATAGTGAAAGTAGACTTACCTTTGTGAAATAAAACATTTTTGCCTTTAAGGACTTATTTCCACCTAATTGTCGTAAAACATGTGAAAACTGCTTGTCTGCGTGAAAATGATAGTAAATATGCAGTTTGCATTTTCTTATGAGAGAATGATCCAAACCTGAATGTTATAGTGTAAATAGACTTACCCTCATGAAATAAAGCAATTTTGCCTATAAGGACTCATTTCCACCTAATTGTCGTAAAGCATGTAAAAACTGCTTGTCAGCGTTAAAATAATGGTTAATATGCAGTTTGCATTTTCTTATGAGAGAATGATCCAAACCTGAATGTTATAGTGTAAATAGACTTACCTTCATGAAATAAAGCAATTTTGCCTATAAAGACTCATTTGCCCCTAATTGTCATAAAGCATGTAAAAACTGCTTGTATGCGTTAAAATAACGGTTTATATGCAGTTTGCATTTTCTTATGAGAGAATGATCCAAACCTGAATGTTATAGTGTAAATAGACTTACCTTTGTAAAATAAAGCAATTTTTCCTATAAGGACTCATTTGCACGCAATTGTCGTGAAACATGTAAAAACTGCTTGTCTGCGTTAAAATAATGGTTAATATGCAGTTTGCATTTTCTTATGAGAGACCAATCCAAACCTGAATGTTATAGTGAAAGTAGACTTACCTTTATGAAATAAAGCAATTTTGCCTATAAGGACTCATTTGCACCTAATAGTCATAAAGCATGTAAAAACTGTTTGTATGCGTTAAAATAATGGTTAATATGCAGTTTGCATTTTCTTAGGAGAGAATGATCCAATCCTGAATGTTATAGTGTAAGTAAACTTACCTTTGTAAAATAAAGCAATTTTGACTATAAGGACTCATTTGCACCTAATTGTCGTAAAGCATGTAAAACCTGCTTGTCTGCGTTAAAATAATGGTTAATATGCAGTTTGCCTTTTCTTATGAGAGGATAATCCAAACCTGAATGTTATAGTGTAAATAGACTTACCTTCATGAAATAAAGCAATTTTGCCTATAAGGACTCATTTGCCCCTAATTGTCATAAAGCATGTAAAAACTGCTTGTATGCGTTAAAATAATGGTTAATATGCACTTTGCATTTTCTTATGAGAGAATGATCCAAACCTGAATGTTATAGTGTAAATAGACTTACCTTTATGAAATAAAGCAATTTTGCCTATAAGGACTCATTTGCACCTAATAGTCGTAAAGCATGTAAAAACTGCTTGTCAGCGTTAAAATAATGGTTAATATGCAATTTGCATTTTCTTATGAGAGAATGATCCAAACCTGAATGTTATAGTGTAAATAGACTTACCTTTATGAAATAAAGCAATTTTGCCTATAAGGACTCATTTGCACCTAATAGTCATAAAGCATGTAAAAACTGCTTGTATGCGTTAAAATAATGGTTAATATGCAGTTTGCATTTTCTTATGAGAGAATGATCCAAACCTGAATGTTATAGTGTAAATAGACTTACCTTTGTAAAATAAAGCAATTTTGCCTATAAGGACTCATTTGCACCTAATTGTCATAAGGCATGTAAAAACTGCTTGTATGCGTTAAAATGATAGTAAATATGCAGTTTGCATTTTCTTATGAGAGAATGATCCAAACCTGAATGTTATAGTGAAAGTAGACTTACCTTTGTGAAATAAAACAATTTTGCCTTTAAGGACTTATTTGCACCTAATTGTCGTAAAACATGTAAAAACTGCTTGCTTGCGTGAAAATGATAGTAAATATGCAGTTTGCATTTTCCTATGAGAGATTGATCCAAACCTGAATGTTATAGTGTAAATAGACTTACCCTCATGAAATAAAGCAATTTTGCCTATAAAGCCTCATTTGCACCTAATTGTCGTAAAGCATGTAAAAACTGCTTGTCTGCGTTTAAATAATGGTTAATATGCAGTTTGCATTTTCTTCTGAGAGAATGATCCAAACCTGAATGTTATAGTGTAAATAGAGTTACCTTCATGAAAAAAAGCAATTTTGTCTATAAGGACTCATTTGCCCTTAATTGTCATAAAGCATGTAAAAACTGCTTGTATGCGTTAAAATAATGGTTAGTAATGCAGTTTGCATTTTCTTATGAGAGAATGATCCAAACCTGAATGTTATAGTGTAATTAGACTTAACTTTGTCAAATAAAGCAATTTTGCCTATAAGGACTCATTTGCACGCAATTGTCGTGAAGCATGTAAAAACTGCTTTTCTGCGTTAAAATAATGGTTAATATGCAGTTTGCATTTTCTTATGAGAGAATGATCCAAACCTAAATGTTATAGTGAAAGTAGACTTACTTTTAAGAAATAAAACAATTTTGTCATTAAGGACTTATTTCCACCTAATTGTCGTAAAACATGTAAAAACTGCTTGTCTGCGTGAAAATGATAGTAAATATGCAGTTTGCATTTTCTTATGAGAGAATGATCCAAACCTGAATGTTATAGTGTAAATAGAGTTACCCTCATGAAATAAAGCAATTTTGCCTATAAGGACTCATTTGCACCTAATTGTCGTAAAGCATGTAAAAACTGCTTGTCAGCGTTAAAATAATGGTTAATATGCAGTTTGCATTTTCTTATGAGAGAATGATCCAAACATGAATGTTATAGTATAAATAGACTTACCTTCATGAAATAAAGCAATTTTGCCTATAAGGACTCATTTGCCCCTCATTGTCATAAAGCATGTAAAACCTGCTTGTCTGCGTTAAAATAATGGTTAATATGCAGTTTGCCTTTTCTTATGAGAGGATAATCCAAACCTGAATGTTATAGTGTAAATAGACTTACCTTCATGAAATAAAGCAATTTTGCCTATAAGGACATATTTGCCCCTAATTGTCATAAAGCATGTAAAAACTGCTTGTATGCGTTAAAATAATGGTTAATATGCACTTTGCATTTTCTTATGAGAGAATGATCCAATCCTGAATGTTATAGTGTAAATAAAACTTACTCTCATGAAATAAAGCAATTTTGCCTATAAGGACTCAATTGCACCTAATTGTCGTAAAGCATGTAAAAACTGCTTGTCAGCGTTAAAATAATGGTTAATATGCAGTTTGCATTTTCTTATGAGAGAATGATCCAAACCTGAATGCTATAGTGTAAATAGACTTACCTTTATGAAATAAAGCAATTTTGCCTATAAGGACTCATTTGCACCTAATAGTCATAAAGCATGTAAAAACTGCTTGTATGCGTTAAAATAATGGTTAATATGCAGTTTGCATTTTCTTATGAGAGAATGATCCAAACCTGAATGTTATAGTGTAAATAGACTTACCTTTGTAAAATAAAGCAATTTTGCCTATAAGGACTCATTTGCACCTAATTGTCATAAAGCATGTAAAAACTGCTTGTATGCGTTAAAATGATAGTAAATATGCAGTTTGCATTTTCTTATGAGAGAGTGATCCAAACCTGAATGTTATAGTGAAAGTAGACTTACCTTTGTGAAATAAAACAATTTTGCCTTTAAGGATTTATTTGCACCTAATTGTCGTAAACCATGTAAAAACTGCTTGTCTGCGTGAAAATGATAGTAAATATTCAGTTTGAATTTTCTTATGAAAGAATGATCCAAATCTAAAAGTTATAGTGTAAATAGACTTACCCTTATGAAATAAAGCAATTTTGCATATAAGGACTCATTTGCACCTAATTGTCATAAAGCATGTAAAAACTGCTTGTATGCGTTAAAATAATAGTTAATATGCAGTTTGCATTTTCTTATGAGAGAATGATCCAATCCTGAATGTTATAGTGTAAATAAAACTTACTCTCATGAAATAAAGCAATTTTGCCTATAAGGACTCAATTGCACCTAATTGTCGTAAAGCATGTAAAAACTGCTTGTCAGCGTTAAAATAATGGTTAATATGCAGTTTGCATTTTCTTATGAGAGAATGATCCAAACCTGAATGTTATAGTGTAAATAGACTTACCTTTATGAAATAAAGCAATTTTGCCTATAAGGACTCATTTGCACCTAATAGTCATTAAGCATGTAAAAACTGCTTGTATGCGTTAAAATAATGGTTAATATGCAGTTTGCATTTTCTTATGAGAGAATGATCCAAACCTGAATGTTATAGTGTAAATAGACTTACCTTTGTAAAATAAAGCAATTTTGCCTATAAGGACTCATTTGCACCTAATTGTCATAAAGCATGTAAAAACTGCTTGTATGCGTTAAAATGATAGTAAATATGCAGTTTGCATTTTCTTATGAGAGAATGATCCAAACCTGAATGTTATAGTGAAAGTAGACTTACCTTTGTGAAATAAAACAATTTTGCCTTTAAGGATTTATTTGCACCTAATTGTCGTAAACCATGTAAAAACTGCTTGTCTGCGTGAAAATGATAGTAAATATTCAGTTTGAATTTTCTTATGAAAGAATGATCCAAATCTAAAAGTTATAGTGTAAATAGACTTACCCTTATGAAATAAAGCAATTTTGCATATAAGGACTCATTTGCACCTAATTGTCATAAAGCATGTAAAAACTGCTTGTATGCGTTAAAATAATAGTTAATATGCAGTTTGCATTTTCTTATGAGAGAATGATCCAAACCTGAATGTTATAGTAAGTAAACTTACCTTTGTAAAATAAAGTAATTTTGCCTATAAGGACTCATTTGCCCCTAATTGTCATAAAGCATGTAAAAACTGCTTGTATGCGTAAAATAATGGTTAATATGCAGTTTGCATTTTCTTATGAGAGAATGATCCAAACCTGAATGTTATAGTGTAAATAGACTTACCCTCATGAAATAAAGCAATTTTGCCTATAAGGACTCATTTGCACCTAATTGTCATAAAGCATGTAAAAACTGCTTGTATGCGTTAAAATGATAGTAAATATGCAGTTTGCATTTTCTTATGAGAGAATGATCAAAACCTGAATGTTATAGTGAAAGTAGACTTACCTTTGTGAAATAAAACAATTTTGCCTTTAAGGACTTATTTGCACCTAATTGTCGTAAAACATGTAAAAACTGCTTGCTTGCGTGAAAATGATAGTAAATATGCAGTTTGCATTTTCCTATGAGAGAATGATCCCAACCTGAATGTTATAGTGTAAATAGACTTACCCTCATGAAATAAAGCAATTTTGCCTATAAAGCCTCATTTGCACCTAATTGTCGTAAAGCATGTAAAACTGCTTGTCTGCGTTTAAATAATGATTAATATGCAGTTTGCATTTTCTTATGTGAGAATGATCTAAACCTGAATGTTATAGTGTAAATAGACTTAACTTTGTAAAATAAAGCAATTTTGCCTATAAGGACTCATTTGCACGCAATTGTGGTGAAGCATGTAAAAACTGCTTTTCTGCGTTAAAATAATGGTTAATATGCAGTTTGCATTTTCTTATGAGAGAATGATCCAAACCTGAATGTTATAGTGAAAGTAGACTTACCTTTGTGAAATAAAACAATTTTGCCTTTAAGGACTTATTTGCACCTAATTGTCGTAAACCATGTAAAAACTGCTTGTCTGCGTGAAAATGATAGTAAATATTCAGTTTGCATTTTCTTATGAATGTATGATCCAAATCTAAATGTTATAGTGTAAATAGACTTACCCTTATGAAATAAAGCAATTTTGTATATTAGGACTCATTTGCACCTAATTGTCATAAAGCATGTAAAAACTGCTTGTCAGCGTTAAAATAACGGTTAATATGCAGTTTGCATTTTCTTATGAGAGAATGATCCAAACCTGAATGTTATAGTGAAAGTAGACTTACCTTTGTGAAATAAAACAATTTTGCCTTTAAGGACTTATTTGCACCTAATTGTCGTAAAACATGTGTAAGCCAGCAAAAAGCAACAATCAACAAAAAAACAAATGTTTAGAGAGGGCGCTTGCGTAGAAACAGAAGAAGTAGTGAGTGTGTTGAGTAAAGTGTGATACTGTAAGATGCAGCCTTTATTATTTCGACTACGACTTACAGTGAATGTGTTGAGTAGAGTGTGATATCATAAGATACAGCCTTTATTATTATTATTCGGCTACGATTTACAGTGCAGCGGTGGGATAAGTCAAAATAATGTGAACAGTGCATAACCTATTTTGATAAAACAAACCGGTAGCCATGTTGTGTAGTGAAGGCGTGTAGAACGTTCAGTGACAGAGAAAGCACGATGCTAAACGTAGCGAGTGCGAGTGAAGCAGCGATAGAGTATTGCAGATATTTTTCGTTGTGAACTGTGTAGTCAAGGGACAGTTCGTATGGTATAACATTTTACTGATCTAGTGGGGAAGTCATATGTACTAAGTTATAGTCAAGACAAGGACAACGATACTAATGGGTTAGAAGATAACTTAAAAAACAGTAAACAGTTTATATACGTCAAAATATTAAAAAAAAGTTTTGTGTTTTGACAGTATTAACAATTCAAAATGAATCGTGCGTTTAGTTTGAATAACGTGGAAAGAAGTCGAGAAATGGACATGCCTCTCGCAGCTTCTAGTGAAAATAATCTGAACAGTTATAGACTAGTTAATACACAACAACGAAATATCAAACGTGATAACAGTGAAAAAGAACTAATGGAGCGTGAACGCGATATTCTAAAACGTGAACGTGAACTATTAGAACGTGAACGTGAAATGTTTACGCAAGAAAGAACAAATATTACAGCATTCCCGGCGTCGTTCCACATCATGCCTGACCTATCGAAAGCAGTAGGGCAGTGTAATGGAGAAAATGTGGCAGCAGCAAAAGTGTGGCTACGTAATGTTCACAGCATGATGATGCTACATAGATGGCCACCTGAGATGACCCTGGAAACAGCCCGAATGAGTTTAGTGGGTCCAGCTAAACACTGGTATGAGGCCAGAAGTGATGAACTCCAAACGTGTAAGGCATTTAAAGCGGCGTTTAACAAAACATTTGTGGCAGAGTTAAGCGTAACAGAGAGGTGGGACCAAATGAAAGGACGAGTACAAAGTAAAAACGAAACAATAGACATGTATTATCACGAAAAAGTTAAGCTGTGCAAAGTACTTGGCTTAAGCACCGAAGAAATAAAAGAGCAAGTTCTAACGGGACTGTGGTCTAAAGATTTGTGTCAAATAATGCTTGTTAAAGAACATATAGATTTAGATGATCTTATGCACGATCTGAAGAAAGTGGATCGAGTTAATCAAATACGCATCAATCGATTCAAGAGTGAGAATGTGAAATCAGATGAAAAACAGAAACGCATCAAATCAGATGAACAAACGAGGCGAGATCCACAAGCGGATGTCCAGCCTCAAAATCAGCAGAGAAGAGAGTTCAAGTGTTTTAATTGTAATGGATATGGACACATCGCCATGAAATGCCCAGAACCAAGAAAAGAACTGCGTTGTTTAAATTGTAATAGTGTGGGACATACACGGAAACACTGTACGGCACAAAGAACAGCTGAAGTACGAGACGTTCATTTGATAAACTCACCCGAAACCAAATCCATTCAGAAATATTTGAAAACAATAGAGATAAATGGTAAGAGATTCAATGCTATGATTGATACTGGTAGTTCAGAATGTACGTTAAAGGCGAGTTGCGTAATTGAGGCTAATTTCAAGATTAAGAGAGAAAGTGTCGAGCTGAGAGGTTTTGGATCGGAACAATTCAAGATAAAATCGCCAGGCATTGTAATATCTGATATTTTAGTCGACCAAGTATTAGGTAAAAACGTTCCGGTAAGAATAGTGCCAGATACTGCTCAGGATGTTGAAGCGATAATTGGGCGAACATTCACTGAATTGCCTCATGTGAAATACACTAAAGAAGTAGATGTTCTTAAATTTGAACACAATCCAACGTACGAGGTAAATCAAGTAGAAACAATACTAGATGAGTATGAATCCGATTCGCAAGAAACAGAAAAAAAAGAAATAGATGAGAATGATATTCAAGTAAATAAAAATATTGCTGAAAAAGAGAAGTTGACATTACGAAGAATGATCGATATACAGCACGCTGATGCTTTAAGTAGACAACCTCAAGAGGACCCTCAAGACCCAAAAGTTGCATCGTTAGAAATAATGACTGTGCAAATCACTGATGAAAACTGGTTACTTACGTTGCAACGGCAAGACCCAGAAATACAGGATATATACGAAATATTAGTACGTGAGCCTCAAACAAACGATGAAAAGCAAATTCACAAAGATTATGTACTGAGCGGAGGAAAAGTTTGCCGAAAGGTTGGCGCCACAGTTAAATGGAGGGTACCAAAAACAATCCGTTGGCGGGTTGTAAAGCAAAGCCATGATGATTTAGGACACGAAGTCACTGAATCTGGAATACGACCAAAGACAAGGAAAATTCAAGCGGTTGAACATTTTTGTAAACCGACAAATGTACATGAGTTAAGACGATTTCTAGGCCTGACCGGATACTTCAGAAAATTTATCGAGAATTTTGCGAAGAAAGCCGAGCCACTAACCATGCTAACAAGAAGAGATGCTCCGTTTATTTGGACAAATAATCAAGAAGAAGCAAGTAAGGACGGGTTGTCAGGAATATTAATGCAAAGAGAACCCGATAGTACTCCACGACCTGTAGCTTATTATTCGATGACTCAAGTCCGGAAGAGAAATTCACCGAATCAAGTCCGGAAGAGAAATTCACCGAATCAAGTCCGGAAGAGGAATTCACCAAATCAAGTCCGGAAGATCATTTAGAAGAGGGCGACCTAGGTGTTGAAGAGACTACAACAAGCCGAGGGCGGCTTGAACATCAGGAAGGCCGAGCTGTAAGCCAGCAAAAAGCAACAATCAACAAAAAAACAAATGTTTAGAGACGGCGCTTGCGTAGAAACAGAAGAAGTAGTGAGTGTGTTGAGTAAAGTGTGATACTGTAAGATGCAGCCTTTATTATGTCGACTACGACTTACAGTGAATGTGTTGAGTAGAGTGTGATATCATAAGATACAGCCTTTATTATTATTATTCGGCTACGATTTACACATGTAAAAACTGCTTGCTTCCGTGAAAATGATAGTAAATATGCAGTTTGCAATTTTCCTATGAGAGAATGATCCAAACCTGAATGTTATAGTGTAAATAGACTTAACTTTGTAAAATAAACCAATTTTGCCTATAAGGACTCATTTGCACGCAATTGTCGTGAAGCATGTAAAAACTGCTTTTCTGCGTTAAAATAATGGTTAATATGCAGTTTGCATTTTCTTATGAGAGAATGATCCAAACCTAAATGTTATAGTGTAAATAGACTTACCCTCATGAAATAAAGCAATTTTGCCTATAAGGACTCATTTCCACCTAATTGTCGTAAAGCATGTAAAAACTGCTTGTCAGCGTTAAAATAATGGTTAATATGCAGTTTGCATTTTCTTATGAGAGAATGATCCAAACCTGAATGTTATAGTGTAAATAGACTTACCTTCATGAAATAAAGCAATTTTGCCTATAAAGACTCATTTGCCCCTAATTGTCATAAAGCATTTAAAAACTGCTTGTATGCGTTAAAATAACGGTTAATATGCAGTTTGCATTTTCTTATGAGAGAATGATCCAAACCTGAATGTTATAGTGTAAATAGACTTACCTTTGTAAAATAAAGCAATTTTTCCTATAAGGACTCATTTGCACGCAATTGTCGTGAAGCATGTAAAAACTGCTTGTCTGCGTTAAAATAATGGTTAATATGCAGTTTGCATTTTCTTATGAGAGATCGATCCAAACCTGAATGTTATAGTGAAAGTAGACTTACCTTTGTGAAATAAAACAATTTTGCCTTTAAGGACTTATTTGCACCTAATTGTCGTAAACCATGTAAAAACTGCTTGTCTGCGAGAAAATGATAGTAAATATTCAGTTTGCATTTTCTTATGAGAGAATGATCCAATCCTGAATGTTATAGTGTAAATAGACTTACCTTTATGAAATAAAGCAATTTTGCCTATAAGGACTCATTTGCACCTAATAGTCATAAAGCATGTAAAAACTGCTTGTATGCGTTAAAATAATGGTTAATATGCAGTTTGCATTTTCTTATAAGAGAATGATCCAAACCTGAAGGTTATAGTGTAAATAGACTTACCTTTGTAAAATAAAGCAATTTTGCCTATAAGGACTCATTTGCACCTAATTGTCATAAAGCATGTAAACACTGCTTGTATGCGTTAAAATGATAGTAAATATGCAGTTTGCATTTTCTTATGAGAGAATGATCCAAACCTGAATGTTATAGTGAAAGTAGACTTACCTTTGTGAAATAAAACAATTTTGCCTTTAAGGACTTATTTGCACCTAATTGTCGTAAACCATGTAAAAACTGCTTGTCTGCGTGAAAATGATAGTAAATATTCAGTTTGAATTTTCTTATGAAAGAATGATCCAAATCTAAATGTTATAGTGTAAATAGACTTACCTTTATGAAATAAAGCAATTTTGCATATAAGGACTCATTTGCACCTAATTGTCATAAAGCATGTAAAAACTGCTTGTATGCGTGAAATACTTAATGGTTAATATGCAGTTTGCATTTTCTTATGAGAGAATGATCCAAACCTGAATGTTATAGTGTAAGTAAACTTACCTTTGTAAAATAAAACAATTTTGCCTTTAAGGACTTATTTGCACCTAATTGTCGTAAAACATGTAAAAACTGCTTGCTTGCGTGAAAATGATAGTAAATATGCAGTTTGCATTTTCCTATGAGAGAATGATCCAAACCTGAATGTTATAGTGTAAATAGACTTACCTCATGAAATAAAGCAATTTTGCCTATAAGGACTCATTTGCACCTAATTGTCATAAAGCATGTAAAAACTGCTTGTATGCGTTAAAATGATAGTAAATATGCAGTTTGCATTTTCTTATGAGAGAATGATCAAAACCTGAATGTTATAGTGAAAGTAGACTTACCTTTGTGAAATAAAACAATTTTGCCTTTAAGGACTTATTTGCACCTAATTGTCGTAAAACATGTAAAAACTGCTTGCTTGCGTGAAAATGATAGTAAATATGCAGTTTGCATTTTCCTATGAGAGAATGATCCCAACCTGAATGTTATAGTGTAAATAGACTTACCCTCATGAAATAAAGCAATTTTGCCTATAAAGCCTCATTTGCACCTAATTGTCGTAAAGCATGTAAAACTGCTTGTCTGCGTTTAAATAATGATTAATATGCAGTTTGCATTTTCTTATGTGAGAATGATCTAAACCTGAATGTTATAGTGTAAATAGACTTAACTTTGTAAAATAAAGCAATTTTGCCTATAAGGACTCATTTGCACCTAATTGTCGTAAAGCATGTAAAAACTGCTTGTCAGCGTTAAAATAATGGTTAATATGCAGTTTGCATTTTCTTACGAGAGAATGATCCAAACCTGAATGTTATAGTGTAAATAGACTTACCTTTGCAAAATAAAGCAATTTTGCCTATAAGGACTCATTTGCACGCAATTGTCGTGAAGCATGTAAAAACTGCTTGTCTGCGTTAAAATAATGGTTAATATGCAGTTTGCATTTTCTTATGAGAGATCGATCCAAACCTGAATGTTATAGTGAAAGTAGACTTACCTTTGTGAAATAAAACAATTTTGCCTTTAAGGACTTATTTGCACCTAATTGTCGTAAACCATGTAAAAACTGCTTGTCTGCGAGAAAATGATAGTAAATATTCAGTTTGCATTTTCTTATGAGGGAATGATCCAAATCTGAATGTTATAGTGTAAATAGACTTACCCTCATGAAATAAAGCAATTTTGCCTATAAGGACTCATTTGCCCCTAATTGTCATAAAGCATGTAAAAACTGCTTGTATGCGTTAAAATAATGGTTAATATGCACTTTGCATTTTCTTATGAGAGAATGATCCAATCCTTAATGTTATAGTGTAAATAAAACTTACTCTCATGAAATAAAACAATTTTGCCTATAAGGACTCAATTGCACCTAATTGTCGTAAAGCATGTAAAAACTGTTTGTCAGCGTTAAAATAATGGTTAATATGCAGTTTGCATTTTCTTAGGAGAGAATGATCCAATCCTGAATGTTATAGTGTAAGTAAACTTACCTTTGTAAAATAAAGCAATTTTGACTATAAGGACTCATTTGCACCTAATTGTCGTAAAGCATGTAAAACCTGCTTGTCTGCGTTAAAATAATGGTTAATATGCAGTTTGCCTTTTCTTATGAGAGGATAATCCAAACCTGAATGTTATAGTGTAAATAGACTTACCTTCATGAAATAAAGCAATTTTGCCTATAAGGACTCATTTGCCCCTAATTGTCATAAAGCATGTAAAAACTGCTTGTATGCGTTAAAATAATGGTTAATATGCACTTTGCATTTTCTTATGAGAGAATGATCCAATCCTTAATGTTATAGTGTAAATAAAACTTACTCTCATGAAATAAAACAATTTTGCCTATAAGGACTCAATTGCACCTAATTGTCGTAAAGCATGTAAAAACTGTTTGTCAGCGTTAAAATAATGGTTAATATGCAATTTGCATTTTCTTATGAGAGAATGATCCAAACCTGAATGTTATAGTGTAAATAGACTTACCTTTATGAAATAAAGCAATTTTGCCTATAAGGACTCATTTGCACCTAATAGTCATAAAGCATGTAAAAACTGCTTGTATGCGTTAAAATAATGGTTAATATGCAGTTTGCATTTTCTTATGAGAGAATGATCCAAACCTGAATGTTATAGTGTAAATAGACTTACCTTTGTAAAATAAAGCAATTTTGCCTATAAGGACTCATTTGCACCTAATTGTCATAAAGCATGTAAAAACTGCTTGTATGCGTTAAAATGATAGTAAATATGCAGTTTGCATTTTCTTATGAGAGAATGATCCAAACCTGAATGTTATAGTGAAAGTAGACTTACCTTTGTGAAATAAAACAATTTTGCCTTTAAGGACTTATTTGCACCTAATTGTCGTAAAACATGTAAAAACTGCTTGCTTGCGTAAAAATGATAGTAAATATGCAGTATGCATTTTCCTATGAGAGATTGATCCAAACCTGAATGTTATAGTGTAAATAGACTTACCCTCATGAAATAAAGCAATTTTGCCTATAAGGACTCATTTGCACCTAATTGTCGTAAAGCATGTAAAAACTGCTTGTCAGCGTTAAAATAATGGTTAATATGCAGTTTGCATTTACTTATGAGAGAATGATCCAAACCTGAATGTAATAGTGTAAATAGACTTACCTTCATGAAATAAAGCAATTTTGCCTATAAGGACTAATTTGCACCTAATTGTCATAAAGCATGTAAAAACTGCTTGTATGCGTTAAAATAATAGTTAATATGCAGTTTGCATTTTCTTATGAGTGAAAGATCCAAACCTGAATGTTATAGTGTAAGTAAACTTACCTTAGTGAAATAAAGCAATTTTGCCTATAAGGACTCATTTGCACTAAATTGTCGTAAAGCATGTAAAAACTGCTTGTCTGCGTTAAAATAATGGTTAATATGCAGTTTGCATTTTCTTATGAGAGAATGATCAAAACCTGAATGTTATAGTGAAAGTAGACTAACCTTTGTGAAATAAGACAATTTTGCCTTTAAGGACTTATCTCCATTTAATTGTCGTAAAACATGTGAAATCTGCTTGTCTGCGTGAAAATGATAGTAAATATGCAGTTTGCATTTTCTTATGAGAGAATGATCCAAACCTGAATGTTATAGTGTAAATAGACTTACCCTCATGAAATAAAGCAATTTTGCCTATAAGGACTCTTTTGCACCTAATTGTCGTAAAGCATGTAAAAACTGCTTGTCAGCGTTAAAATAATGGTTAATATGCAGTTTGCATTTTCTTATGAGAGAATGATCCAAACCTGAATGTTATAGTGTAAATAGACTTACCATTGCAAAATAAAGCAATTTTGCCTATAAGGACTCATTTGCACCTAATTGTCATAAAGCATGTAAAAACTGCTTGTATGCGTTAAAATAATAGTTAATATGCAGTTTGCATTTTCTTAGGAGAGAATGATCCAATCCTGAATGTTATAGTGTAAGTAAACTTACCTTTGTAAAATAAAGCAATTTTGACTATAAGGACTCATTTGCACCTAATTGTCGTAAAGCATGTAAAACCTGCTTTTCTGCGTTAAAATAATGGTTAATATGCACTTTGCATTTTCTTATGAGAGAATGATCCAAACCTGAATGTTTTAGTGTAAATAAAACTTACTCTCATGAAATAAAGCAATTTTGCCTATAAGGACTCATTTGCACCTAATTGTCGTAAAGCATGTAAAAACTGCTTGTCAGCGTTAAAATAATGGTTAATATGCAGTTTGCATTTTCTTATGAGAGAATGATCCAAACCTGAATTATAGTGTAAATAGACTTACCTTTATGAAATAAAGCAATTTTGCCTATAAGGACTCATTTGCACCTAATAGTCATAAAGCATGTAAAAACTGCTTGTATGCGTTAAAATAATGGTTAATATGCAGTTTGCATTTTCTTATGAGAGAATGATCCAAACCTGAATGTTATAGTGTAAATAGACTTACCTTTGTAAAATAAAGCAATTTTGCCTATAAGGACTCATTTGCACCTAATTGTCATAAAGCATGTAAAAACTGCTTGTATGCGTTAAAATGATAGTAAATATGCAGTTTGCATTTTCTTATGAGACAATGATTCAAACCTGAATGTTGTAGTGTAAATAGACTTACCCTCATGAAATAAAGCAATTTTGCCTATAAAGCCTCATTTGCACCTAATTGTCGTAAAGCATGTAAAAACTGCTTGTCTGCGTTTAAATAATGGTTAATATGCAGTTTGCATTTTCTTCTGAGAGAATGATCCAAACCTGAATGTTATAGTGTAAATAGAGTTACCTTCATGAAATAAAGCAATTTTGCCTATAAGGACTCATTTGCCCCTAATTGTCATAAAGCATGTAAAAACTGCTTGTATGCGTTAAAATAATGGTTAATATGCAGTTTGCATTTTCTTATGAGAGAATGATCCAAACCTGAATGTTATAGTGTAAATAGAGTTACCCTCATGAAATATAGCAATTTTGCCTATAGGGATTCATTTGCACCTAATTGTCGTAAAGCATGTAAAAACTGCTTGTCAGCGTTAAAATAATGGTTAATATGCAGTTTGCATTTTCTTATGAGAGAATGATCCAAACCTGAATGTTATAGTGAAAGTAGACTTACCTTTGTGAAATAAAACAATTTTGCCTTTAAGGACTTATTTGCACCTAATTGTCGTCAAACATGTAAAAAATGCTTGTCTGCGTGAAAATGATAGTAAATATGCAGTTTGCATTTTCTTATGAGAGAATGATCCAAACCTGAATGTTATAGTGTAAATAGACTTACCTTTATGAAATAAAGCAATTTTGCCTATAAGGACTCATTTGCCCCTAATTGTCATAAAGCATGTAAAAACTGCTTGTATGCGTTAAAATAATGGTTAATATGCAGTTTGCATTTTCTTATGAGAGAATGATCCAAACCTGAATGATATAGTGTAATTAGAATTAACTTTGTAAAATAAAGCAATTTTGCCTATAAGGACTCCGTTGCACGCAATTGTCGTGAAGCATGTAAAAACTGCTTGTCAGCGTTAAAATAATGGTTAATATGCAGTTTGCATTTTCTTATGAGAGAATGATCCAAACCTGAATGTTATAGTGAAAGTAGACTTTTTGTGAAATAAAACAATTTTGCCTTTAAGGACTTATTTGCACCTAATTGTCGTAAACCATGTAAAAACTGCTTGTCTGCGTGAAAATGATAGTAAATATTCAGTTTGCATTTTCTTATGAAAGAATGATCCAAATCTAAATGTTATAGTGTAAATAGACTTACCCTTATGAAATAAAGCAATTTTGCATATAAGGACTCATTTGCACTTAATTGTCATAAAGCATGTAAAAACTGCTTGTATGCGTTAAAATAATAGTTAATATGCAGTTTGCATTTTCTTATGAGACAATGATCCAAACCTGAATGTTATAGTGTAAGTAAACTTACCTTTGTAAAATAAAGTAATTTTGCCTATAAGGACTCATTTGCCCCTAATTGTCATAAAGCATGTAAAAACTGCTTGTATGCGTGAAAATAATGGTTAATATGCAGTTTGCATTTTCTTATGAGAGAATGATCCAAACCTGAATGTTATAGTGAAAGTAGACTTACCTTTGTGAAATAAAACAATTTTGCCTTTAAGGACTTATTTGCACCTAATTGTCGTAAAACATGTAAAAACTGCTTGCTTGCGTGAAAATGATAGTAAATATGCAGTTTGCATTTTCCTATGAGAGAATGATCCAAACCTGAATGTTATAGTGTAAATAGACTTACCCTCATGAAATAAAGCAATTTTGCCAATAAGGACTCATTTGCACCTAATTGTCATAAAGCATGTAAAAACTGCTTGTATGCGTTAAAATGATAGTAAATATGCAGTTTGCATTTTCTTATGAGAGAATGATCCAAACCTGAATGTTATAGTGAAAGTAGACTTACCTTTGTGAAATAAAACAATTTTTTTTTAAGGACTTATTTGCACCTAATTGTCGTAAAACATGTAAAAACTGCTTGCTTGCGTGAAAATGATAGTAAATATGCAGTTTGCATTTTCCTATGAGAGAATGATCCCAACCTGAATGTTATAGTGTAAATAGACTTACCTTCATGAAATAAAGCAATTTTGCCTATAAGGACTCATTTGCCCCTAATTGTCATAAAGCATGTAAAAACTGCTTGTATGCGTTAAAATAATGGTTAATATGCAGTTTGCATTTTCTTATGAGAGAATGATCCAAACCTGAATGTTATAATGTAAATAGACTTACCTTTGTAAAATAAAGCAAATTTGCCTATAAGGACTTATTTGCACGCAATTGTCGTGAAGCATGTAAAAACTGCTTGTCTGCTTTAAAATAATGGTTAATATGCAGTTTGCATTTTCTTATAAGAGAATGATCCAAACCTGAATGTTATAGTGAAAGTAGACTTACCTTAGTGAAATAAAGCAATTTTGCCTATAAGGACTCATTTGCACCTAATTGTCGTAAAGCATGTAAAAACTGCTTGTCTGCGTTAAAATAATAGTTAATATGCAGTTTGCATTTTCTTATGAAAGAATGATCCAAACCTGAATGTTATAGTGTAAGTAGACTTACCTTCATGTAATAAAGCAATTTTGCCTATAAGGACTCATTTGCCCCTAATTGTCATAAAGCATGTAAAAACTGCTTGTATGCGTTAAAATAATGGTTAATATGCAGTTTGCATTTTCTTATAAGAGAATGATCCAAACCTGAATGTTATAGTGAAAGTAGACTTACCTTAGTGAAATAAAGCAATTTTGCCTATAAGGACTCATTTGCACCTAATTGTCGTAAAGCATGTAAAAACTGCTTGTCTGCGTTAAAATAATAGTTAATATGCAGTTTGCATTTTCTTATGAAAGAATGATCCAAACCTGAATGTTATAGTGTAAATAGAGTTACCTTCATGAAATAAAGCAATTTTGCCTATAAGGACTCATTTGCCCCTAATTGTCATAAAGCATGTAAAAACTGCTTGTATGCGTTAAAATAATGGTTAATATGCAGTTTGCATTTTCTTATGAGAGAATGATCCAAACCTGAATGTTATAGTGTAATTAGACTTAACTTTGTCAAATAAAGCAATTTTGCCTATAAGGACTCATTTGCACGCAATTGTCGTAAAGCATGTGAAAACTGCTTTTCTGCGTTAAAATAATGGTTAATATGCAGTTTGCATTTTCTTATGAGAGAATGATCCAAACCTAAATGTTATAGTGAAAGTAGACTTACTTTTAAGAAATAAAACAATTTTGTCATTAAGGACTTATTTCCACCTAATTGTCGTAAAACATGTAAAAACTGCTTGTCTGCGTGAAAATGATAGTAAATATGCAGTTTGCATTTTCTTATGAGAGAATGATCCAAACCTGAATGTTATAGTGTAAATAGAGTTACCCTCATGAAATAAAGCAATTTTGCCTATAAGGACTCATTTGCACTTAATTGTCGTAAAGCATGTAAAAACTGCTTGTCAGCGTTAAAATAATGGTTAATATGCAGTTTGCATTTTCTTATGAGAGAATGATCCAAACATGAATGTTATAGTATAAATAGACTTACCTTCATGAAATAAAGCAATTTTGCCTATAAGGACTCATTTGCCCCTCATTGTCATAAAGCATGTAAAACCTGCTTGTCTGCGTTAAAATAATGGTTAATATGCAGTTTGCATTTTCTTATGAGAGAATGATCCAAACCTGAATGTTATAGTGAAAGTAGACTTACCTTTGTGAAATAAAACAATTTTGCCTTTAAGGACTTATTTGCACCTAATTGTCGTAAACCATGTAAAAACTGCTTGTCTGCGAGAAAATGATAGTAAATATTCAGTTTGCATTTTCTTATGAGGGAATGATCCAAATCTGAATGTTATAGTGTAAATAGACTTACCCTCATGAAATAAAGCAATTTTGCCTATAAGGACTCATTTGCACCTAATTGTCATAAAGCATGTAAAAACTGCTTGTATGCGTTAAAATAATAGTTAATATGCAGTTTGCATTTTCTTAGGAGAGAATGATCCAATCCTGAATGTTATAGTGTAAGTAAACTTACCTTTGTAAAATAAAGCAGTTTTGACTACAAGGACTCATTTGCACCTAATTGTCGTAAAGCATGTAAAACCTGCTTGTCTGCGTTAAAATAATGGTTAATATGCAGTTTGCCTTTTCTTATGAGAGGATAATCCAAACCTGAATGTTATAGTGTAAATAGACTTACCTTCATAAAATAAAGCAATTTTGCCTATAAGGACGCATTTGCCCCTAATTGTCATAAAGCATGTAAAAACTGCTTGTATGCGTTAAAATAATGGTTAATATGCACTTTGCATTTTCTTATGAGAGAATGATCCAATCCTGAATGTTATAGTGTAAATAAAACTTACTCTCATGAAATAAAGCAATTTTGCCTATAAGGACTCAATTGCACCTAATTGTCGTAAAGCATGTAAAAACTGCTTGTCAGCGCTAAATTAATAGTTAATATGCAGTTTGCATTTTCTTATGAGAGAATGATCCAAACCTGAATGTTATAGTGTAAATAGACTTACCTTTATGAAATAAAGCAATTTTGCCTATAAGGACTCATTTGCACCTAATAGTCATAAAGCATGTAAAAACTAGTTGTATGCGTTAAAATAATGGTTAATATGCAGTTTGCATTTTCTTATGAGAGAATGATCCAAACCTGAATGTTATAGTGTAAATAGACTTACCTTTGTAAAATAAAGCAATTTTGCCTATAAGGACTCATTTGCACCTAATTGTCATAAAGCATGTAAAAACTGCTTGTATGCGTTAAAATAATAGTTAATATGCAGTTTGCATTTTCTTATGAGAGAATGATCCAAACCTGAATGTTATAGTGTAAATAGACTTACCTTTATGAAATAAAGCAATTTTGCCTATAAGGACTCATTTGCACCTAATAGTCATAAAGCATGTAAAAACTGCTTGTATGCGTTAAAATAATGGTTAATATGCAGTTTGCATTTTCTTATGAGAGAATGATCCAAACCTGAAGGTTATAGTGTAAATAGACTTACCTTTGTAAAATAAAGCAATTTTGCCTATAAGGACTCATTTGCACCTAATTGTCATAAAGCATGTAAAAACTGCTTGTATGCGTTAAAATGATGGTTAATATGCAGTTTGCATTTTCTTATGAGAGAATGATCCAATCCTGAATGTTATAGTGTAAATAAAACTTACTCTCATGAAATAAAGCAATTTTGCCTATAAGGACTCAATTGCACCTAATTGTCGTAAAGCATGTAAAAACTGCTTGTCAGCGCTAAATTAATAGTTAATATGCAGTTTGCATTTTCTTATGAGAGAATGATCCAAACCTGAATGTTATAGTGTAAATAGACTTACCTTTATGAAATAAAACAATTTTGCCTTTAAGGACTTATTTGCACCTAATTGTCGTAAACCATGTAAAAACTGCTTGTCTGCGTGAAAATGATAGTAAATATTCAGTTTGAATTTTCTTATGAAAGAATGATCCAAATCTAAATGTTATAGTGTAAATAGACTTACCTTTATGAAATAAAGCAATTTTGCATATAAGGACTCATTTGCACCTAATTGTCATAAAGCATGTAAAAACTGCTTGTATGCGTTAAAATAATAGTTAATATGCAGTTTGCATTTTCTTATGAGAGAATGATCCAAACCTGAATGTTATAGTGTAAGTAAACTTACCTTTGTATAATAAAGTAATTTTGCCTATAAGGACTCATTTGCCCCTACTTGTCATAAAGCATGTAAAAACTGCTTGTATGCGTGAAATAATGGTTAATATGCAGTTTGCATTTTCTTATGAGAGAATAATCCAAACCTGAATGTTATAGTGTAAATAGACTTACCCTCATGAAATAAAGCAATTTTGCCTATAAGGACTCATTTGCACCTAATTGTCATAAAGCATGTAAAAACTGCTTGTATGCGTTAAAATGATAGTAAATATGCAGTTTGCATTTTCTTATGAGAGAATGATCCAAACCTGAATGTTATAGTGAAAGTAGACTTACCTTTGTGAAATAAAACAATTTTGCCTTTAAGGACTTATTTGCACCTAATTGTCGTAAAACATGTAAAAACTGCTTGCTTGCGTGAAAATGATAGTAAATATGCAGTTTGCATTTTCCTATGAGAGATTGATCCAAGCCTGAATGTTATAGTGTAAATAGACTTACCCTCATGAAATAAAGCAATTTTGCCTATAAAGCCTCATTTGCACCTAATTGTCGTAAGGCATGTAAAACTGCTTGTCTGCGTTTAAATAATGATTAATATGCAGTTTGCATTTTCTTATGTGAGAATGATCTAAACCTGAATGTTATAGTGTAAATAGACTTACCTTTGCAAAATAAAGCAATTTTGCCTATAAGGACTCATTTGCACGCAATTGTCGTGAAGCATGTAAAAACTGCTTGTCTGCGTTAAAATAATGGTTAATATGCAGTTTGCATTTTCTTATGAGAGAATGATCCAAACCTGAATGTTATAGTGAAAGTAAACTTACCTTTGTGAAATAAAACAATTTTGCCTTTAAGGTCTTATTTCCACCTAATTGTCGTAAAACATGTGAAAACTGCTTGTCTGCGTGAAAATGATAGTAAATATGCAGTTTGCATTTTCTTATGAGAGAATGACCCAAACCTGAATGTATAGTGTAAATTGACTTACCCTCATGAAATAAAGCAATTTTGCCTATAAGGACTCATTTGCACCTAATTGTCGTAAAGCATGTAAAAACTGCTTGTCAGCGTTAAAATAATGGTTAATATGCAGTTTGCATTTTCTTACGAGAGAATGATCCAAACCTGAATGTTATAGTGTAAATAGACTTACCTTTGCAAAATAAAGCAATTTTGCCTATAAGGACTCATTTGCACGCAATTGTCGTGAAGCATGTAAAAACTGCTTGTCTGCGTTAAAATAATGGTTAATATGCAGTTTGCATTTTCTTATGAGAGAATGATCCAAACCTGAATGTTATAGTGAAAGTAGACTTACCTTTGTGAAATAAAACAATTTTGCCTTTAAGGACTTATTTGCACCTAATTGTCGTAAACCATGTAAAAACTGCTTGTCTGCGTGAAAATGATAGTAAATATTCAGTTTGCATTTTCTTATGAAAGAATGATCCAAATCTAAATGTTATAGTGTAAATAGACTTACCCTTATGAAATAAAGCAATTTTGCCTATAAGGACTCATTGCACCTAATTGTCATAAAGCATGTAAAAACTGCTTGTCAGCGTTAAAATAATGGTTAATATGCAGTTTGCATTTTCTTATGAGAGAATGATCCAAACCTGAATGTTATAGTGTAAATAGACTTACCTTCATGAAATAAAGCAATTTTGCTATAAAGACTCATTTGCCCCTAATTGTCATAAAGCATGTAAAAACTGCTTGTATGCGTTAAAATAACGGTTAATATGCAGTTTGCATTTTCTTATGAGAGAATGATCCAAACCTGAATGTTATAGTGAAAGTAGACTTACCTTTGTGAAATAAAACAATTTTGCCTTTAAGGACTTATTTGCACCTAATTGTCGTAAAACATGTAAAAACTGCTTGCTTGCGTGAAAATGATAGTAAATATGCAGTTTGCATTTTCCTATGAGAGAATGATCCAAACCTGAATGTTATAGTGTAAATAGACTTAACTTTGTAAAATAAAGCAATTTTGCCTATAAGGACTCATTTGCACGCAATTGTCGTGAAGCATGTGAAAACTGCTTTTCTGCGTTAAAATAATGGTTAATATGAAGTTTGCATTTTCTTATTAGAGAATGATCCAAACCTGAATGTTATAGTGAAAGTAGACTTACCTTTGTGAAATAAAACATTTTTGCCTTTAAGGACTTATTTCCACCTAATTGTCGTAAAACATGTGAAAACTGCTTGTCTGCGTGAAAATGATAGTAAATATGCAGTTTGCATTTTCTTATGAGAGAATGATCCAAACCTGAATGTTATAGTGTAAATAGACTTACCCTCATGAAATAAAGCAATTTTGCCTATAAGGACTCATTTCCACCTAATTGTCGTAAAGCATGTAAAAACTGCTTGTCAGCGTTAAAATAATGGTTAATATGCAGTTTGCATTTTCTTATGAGAGAATGATCCAAACCTGAATGTTATAGTGTAAATAGACTTACCTTCATGAAATAAAGCAATTTTGCCTATAAAGACTCATTTGCCCCTAATTGTCATAAAGCATGTAAAAACTGCTTGTATGCGTTAAAATAACGGTTTATATGCAGTTTGCATTTTCTTATGAGAGAATGATCCAAACCTGAATGTTATAGTGTAAATAGACTTACCTTTGTAAAATAAAGCAATTTTTCCTATAAGGACTCATTTGCACGCAATTGTCGTGAAGCATGTAAAAACTGCTTGTCTGCGTTAAAATAATGGTTAATATGCAGTTTGCATTTTCTTATGAGAGACCAATCCAAACCTGAATGTTATAGTGAAAGTAGACTTACCTTTATGAAATAAAGCAATTTTGCCTATAAGGACTCATTTGCACCTAATAGTAATAAAGCATGTAAAAACTGCTTGTATGCGTTAAAATAATGGTTAATATGCAGTTTGCATTTTCTTAGGAGAGAATGATCCAATCCTGAATGTTATAGTGTAAGTAAACTTACCTTTGTAAAATAAAGCAATTTTGACTATAAGGACTCATTTGCACCTAATTGTCGTAAAGCATGTAAAACCTGCTTGTCTGCGTTAAAATAATGGTTAATATGCAGTTTGCCTTTTCTTATGAGAGGATAATCCAAACCTGAATGTTATAGTGTAAATAGACTTACCTTCATGAAATAAAGCAATTTTGCCTATAAGGACTCATTTGCCCCTAATTGTCATAAAGCATGTAAAAACTGCTTGTATGCGTTAAAATAATGGTTAATATGCACTTTGCATTTTCTTATGAGAGAATGATCCAAACCTGAATGTTATAGTGTAAATAGACTTACCTTTATGAAATAAAGCAATTTTGCCTATAAGGACTCATTTGCACCTAATAGTCGTAAAGCATGTAAAAACTGCTTGTCAGCGTTAAAATAATGGTTAATATGCAATTTGCATTTTCTTATGAGAGAATGATCCAAACCTGAATGTTATAGTGTAAATAGACTTACCTTTATGAAATAAAGCAATTTTGCCTATAAGGACTCATTTGCACCTAATAGTCATAAAGCATGTAAAAACTGCTTGTATGCGTTAAAATAATGGTTAATATGCAGTTTGCATTTTCTTATGAGAGAATGATCCAAACCTGAATGTTATAGTGTAAATAGACTTACCTTTGTAAAATAAAGCAATTTTGCCTATAAGGACTCATTTGCACCTAATTGTCATAAGGCATGTAAAAACTGCTTGTATGCGTTAAAATGATAGTAAATATGCAGTTTGCATTTTCTTATGAGAGAATGATCCAAACCTGAATGTTATAGTGAAAGTAGACTTACCTTTGTGAAATAAAACAATTTTGCCTTTAAGGACTTATTTGCACCTAATTGTCGTAAAACATGTAAAAACTGCTTGCTTGCGTGAAAATGATAGTAAATATGCAGTTTGCATTTTCCTATGAGAGATTGATCCAAACCTGAATGTTATAGTGTAAATAGACTTACCCTCATGAAATAAAGCAATTTTGCCTATAAAGCCTCATTTGCACCTAATTGTCGTAAAGCATGTAAAAACTGCTTGTCTGCGTTTAAATAATGGTTAATATGCAGTTTGCATTTTCTTCTGAGAGAATGATCCAAACCTGAATGTTATAGTGTAAATAGAGTTACCTTCATGAAAAAAAGCAATTTTGTCTATAAGGACTCATTTGCCCTTAATTGTCATAAAGCATGTAAAAACTGCTTGTATGCGTTAAAATAATGGTTAGTAATGCAGTTTGCATTTTCTTATGAGAGAATGATCCAAACCTGAATGTTATAGTGTAATTAGACTTCACTTTGTCAAATAAAGCAATTTTGCCTATAAGGACTCATTTGCACGCAATTGTCGTGAAGCATGTAAAAACTGCTTTTCTGCGTTAAAATAATGGTTAATATGCAGTTTGCATTTTCTTATGAGAGAATGATCCAAACCTAAATGTTATAGTGAAAGTAGACTTACTTTTAAGAAATAAAACAATTTTGTCATTAAGGACTTATTTCCACCTAATTGTCGTAAAACATGTAAAAACTGCTTGTCTGCGTGAAAATGATAGTAAATATGCAGTTTGCATTTTCTTATGAGAGAATGATCCAAACCTGAATGTTATAGTGTAAATAGAGTTACCCTCATGAAATAAAGCAATTTTGCCTATAAGGACTCATTTGCACCTAATTGTCGTAAAGCATGTAAAAACTGCTTGTCAGCGTTAAAATAATGGTTAATATGCAGTTTGCATTTTCTTATGAGAGAATGATCCAAACATGAATGTTATAGTATAAATAGACTTACCTTCATGAAATAAAGCAATTTTGCCTATAAGGACTCATTTGCCCCTCATTGTCATAAAGCATGTAAAACCTGCTTGTCTGCGTTAAAATAATGGTTAATATGCAGTTTGCCTTTTCTTATGAGAGGATAATCCAAACCTGAATGTTATAGTGTAAATAGACTTACCTTCATGAAATAAAGCAATTTTGCCTATAAGGACATATTTGCCCCTAATTGTCATAAAGCATGTAAAAACTGCTTGTATGCGTTAAAATAATGGTTAATATGCACTTTGCATTTTCTTATGAGAGAATGATCCAATCCTGAATGTTATAGTGTAAATAAAACTTACTCTCATGAAATAAAGCAATTTTGCCTATAAGGACTCAATTGCACCTAATTGTCGTAAAGCATGTAAAAACTGCTTGTCAGCGTTAAAATAATGGTTAATATGCAGTTTGCATTTTCTTATGAGAGAATGATCCAAACCTGAATGCTATAGTGTAAATAGACTTACCTTTATGAAATAAAGCAATTTTGCCTATAAGGACTCATTTGCACCTAATAGTCATAAAGCATGTAAAAACTGCTTGTATGCGTTAAAATAATGGTTAATATGCAGTTTGCATTTTCTTATGAGAGAATGATCCAAACCTGAATGTTATAGTGTAAATAGACTTACCTTTGTAAAATAAAGCAATTTTGCCTATAAGGACTCATTTGCACCTAATTGTCATAAAGCATGTAAAAACTGCTTGTATGCGTTAAAATGATAGTAAATATGCAGTTTGCATTTTCTTATGAGAGAGTGATCCAAACCTGAATGTTATAGTGAAAGTAGACTTACCTTTGTGAAATAAAACAATTTTGCCTTTAAGGATTTATTTGCACCTAATTGTCGTAAACCATGTAAAAACTGCTTGTCTGCGTGAAAATGATAGTAAATATTCAGTTTGAATTTTCTTATGAAAGAATGATCCAAATCTAAAAGTTATAGTGTAAATAGACTTACCCTTATGAAATAAAGCAATTTTGCATATAAGGACTCATTTTACCTAATTGTCATAAAGCATGTAAAAACTGCTTGTATGCGTTAAAATAATAGTTAATATGCAGTTTGCATTTTCTTATGAGAGAATGATCCAATCCTGAATGTTATAGTGTAAATAAAACTTACTCTCATGAAATAAAGCAATTTTGCCTATAAGGACTCAATTGCACCTAATTGTCGTAAAGCATGTAAAAACTGCTTGTCAGCGTTAAAATAATGGTTAATATGCAGTTTGCTTTTTCTTATGAGAGAATGATCCAAACCTGAATGTTATAGTGTAAATAGACTTACCTTTATGAAATAAAGCAATTTTGCCTATAAGGACTCATTTGCACCTAATAGTCATTAAGCATGTAAAAACTGCTTGTATGCGTTAAAATAATGGTTAATATGCAGTTTGCATTTTCTTATGAGAGAATGATCCAAACCTGAATGTTATAGTGTAAATAGACTTACCTTTGTAAAATAAAGCAATTTTGCCTATAAGGACTCATTTGCACCTAATTGTCATAAAGCATGTAAAAACTGCTTGTATGCGTTAAAATGATAGTAAATATGCAGTTTGCATTTTCTTATGAGAGAATGATCCAAACCTGAATGTTATAGTGAAAGTAGACTTACCTTTGTGAAATAAAACAATTTTGCCTTTAAGGATTTATTTGCACCTAATTGTCGTAAACCATGTAAAAACTGCTTGTCTGCGTGAAAATGATAGTAAATATTCAGTTTGAATTTTCTTATGAAAGAATGATCCAAATCTAAAAGTTATAGTGTAAATAGACTTACCCTTATGAAATAAAGCAATTTTGCATATAAGGACTCATTTGCACCTAATTGTCATAAAGCATGTAAAAACTGCTTGTATGCGTTAAAATAATAGTTAATATGCAGTTTGCATTTTCTTATGAGAGAATGATCCAAACCTGAATGTTATAGTAAGTAAACTTACCTTTGTAAAATAAAGTAATTTTGCCTATAAGGACTCATTTGCCCCTAATTGTCATAAAGCATGTAAAAACTGCTTGTATGCGTAAAATAATGGTTAATATGCAGTTTGCATTTTCTTATGAGAGAATGATCCAAACCTGAATGTTATAGTGTAAATAGACTTACCCTCATGAAATAAAGCAATTTTGCCTATAAGGACTCATTTGCACCTAATTGTCATAAAGCATGTAAAAACTGCTTGTATGCGTTAAAATGATAGTAAATATGCAGTTTGCATTTTCTTATGAGAGAATGATCAAAACCTGAATGTTATAGTGAAAGTAGACTTACCTTTGTGAAATAAAACAATTTTGCCTTTAAGGACTTATTTGCACCTAATTGTCGTAAAACATGTAAAAACTGCTTGCTTGCGTGAAAATGATAGTAAATATGCAGTTTGCATTTTCCTATGAGAGAATGATCCCAACCTGAATGTTATAGTGTAAATAGACTTACCCTCATGAAATAAAGCAATTTTGCCTATAAAGCCTCATTTGCACCTAATTGTCGTAAAGCATGTAAAACTGCTTGTCTGCGTTTAAATAATGATTAATATGCAGTTTGCATTTTCTTATGAGAGAATGATCCAAACCTGAATGTTATAGTGTAAATAGACTTACCTTTATGAAATAAAGCAATTTTGCCTATAAAGCCTCATTTGCACCTAATTGTCGTAAAGCATGTAAAACTGCTTGTCTGCGTTTAAATAATGATTAATATGCAGTTTGCATTTTCTTATGAGAGAATGATCCAAACCTGAATGTTATAGTGTAAATAGACTTACCTTTATGAAATAAAGCAATTTTGCCTATAAGGACTCATTTGCCCCTAATTGTCATAAAGCATGTAAAAACTGCTTGTATGCGTTAAAATAATGGTTAATATGCACTTTGCATTTTCTTATGAGAGAATGATCCAATCCTTAATGTTATAGTGTAAATAAAACTTACTCTCATGAAATAAAACAATTTTGCCTATAAGGACTCAATTGCACCTAATTGTCGTAAAGCATGTAAAAACTGTTTGTCAGCGTTAAAATAATGGTTAATATGCAATTTGCATTTTCTTATGAGAGAATGACCCAAACCTGAATGTTATAGTGTAAATAGACTTACCTTTATGAAATAAAGCAATTTTGCCTATAAGGACTCATTTGCACCTAATAGTCATAAAGCATGTAAAAACTGCTTGTATGCGTTAAAATAATGGTTAATATGCAGTTTGCATTTTCTTATGAGAGAATGATCCAAACCTGAATGTTATAGTGTAAATAGACTTACCTTTGTAAAATAAAGCAATTTTGCCTATAAGGACTCATTTGCACCTAATTGTCATAAAGCATGTAAAAACTGCTTGTATGCGTTAAAATGATAGTAAATATGCAGTTTGCATTTTTTATGAGAGAATGATCCAAACCTGAATGTTATAGTGAAAGTAGACTTACCTTTGTGAAATAAAACAATTTTGCCTTTAAGGACTTATTTGCACCTAATTGTCGTAAAACATGTAAAAACTGCTTGCTTGCGTAAAAATGATAGTAAATATGCAGTATGCATTTTCCTTTGAGAGATTGATCCAAACCTGAATGTTATAGTGTAAATAGACTTACCCTCATGAAATAAAGCAATTTTGCCTATAAGGACTCATTTGCACCTAATTGTCGTAAAGCATGTAAAAACTGCTTGTCAGCGTTAAAATAATGGTTAATATGCAGTTTGCATTTACTTATGAGAGAATGATCCAAACCTGAATGTAATAGTGTAAATAGACTTACCTTCATGAAATAAAGCAATTTTGCCTATAAGGACTAATTTGCACCTAATTGTCATAAAGCATGTAAAAACTGCTTGTATGCGTTAAAATAATAGTTAATATGCAGTTTGCATTTTCTTATGAGTGAAAGATCCAAACCTGAATGTTATAGTGTAAGTAAACTTACCTTAGTGAAATAAAGCAATTTTGCCTATAAGGACTCATTTGCACCTAATTGTCGTAAAGCATGTAAAAACTGCTTGTCTGCGTTAAAATAATGGTTAATATGCAGTTTGCATTTTCTTATGAGAGAATGATCAAAACCTGAATGTTATAGTGAAAGTAGACTAACCTTTGTGAAATAAGACAATTTTGCCTTTAAGGACTTATCTCCATTTAATTGTCGTAAAACATGTGAAATCTGCTTGTCTGCGTGAAAATGATAGTAAATATGCAGTTTGCATTTTCTTATGAGAGAATGATCCAAACCTGAATGTTATAGTGTAAATAGACTTACCCTCATGAAATAAAGCAATTTTGCCTATAAGGACTCTTTTGCACCTAATTGTCGTAAAGCATGTAAAAACTGCTTGTCAGCGTTAAAATAATGGTTAATATGCAGTTTGCATTTTCTTATGAGAGAATGATCCAAACCTGAATGTTATAGTGTAAATAGACTTACCATTGCAAAATAAAGCAATTTTGCCTATAAGGACTCATTTGCACCTAATTGTCATAAAGCATGTAAAAACTGCTTGTATGCGTTAAAATAATAGTTAATATGCAGTTTGCATTTTCTTAGGAGAGAATGATCCAATCCTGAATGTTATAGTGTAAGTAAACTTACCTTTGTAAAATAAAGCAATTTTGACTATAAGGACTCATTTGCACCTAATTGTCGTAAAGCATGTAAAACCTGCTTTTCTGCGTTAAAATAATGGTTAATATGCACTTTGCATTTTCTTATGAGAGAATGATCCAAACCTGAATGTTTTAGTGTAAATAAAACTTACTCTCATGAAATAAAGCAATTTTGCCTATAAGGACTCATTTGCACCTAATTGTCGTAAAGCATGTAAAAACTGCTTGTCAGCGTTAAAATAATGGTTAATATGCAGTTTGCATTTTCTTATGAGAGAATGATCCAAACCTGAATTATAGTGTAAATAGACTTACCTTTATGAAATAAAGCAATTTTGCCTATAAGGACTCATTTGCACCTAATAGTCATAAAGCATGTAAAAACTGCTTGTATGCGTTAAAATAATGGTTAATATGCAGTTTGCATTTTCTTATGAGAGAATGATCCAAACCTGAATGTTATAGTGTAAATAGACTTACCTTTGTAAAATAAAGCAATTTTGCCTATAAGGACTCATTTGCACCTAATTGTCATAAAGCATGTAAAAACTGCTTGTATGCGTTAAAATGATAGTAAATATGCAGTTTGCATTTTCTTATGAGACAATGATTCAAACCTGAATGTTGTAGTGTAAATAGACTTACCCTCATGAAATAAAGCAATTTTGCCTATAAAGCCTCATTTGCACCTAATTGTCGTAAAGCATGTAAAAACTGCTTGTCTGCGTTTAAATAATGGTTAATATGCAGTTTGCATTTTCTTCTGAGAGAATGATCCAAACCTGAATGTTATAGTGTAAATAGAGTTACCTTCATGAAATAAAGCAATTTTGCCTATAAGGACTCATTTGCCCCTAATTGTCATAAAGCATGTAAAAACTGCTTGTATGCGTTAAAATAATGGTTAATATGCAGTTTGCATTTTCTTATGAGAGAATGATCCAAACCTGAATGTTATAGTGTAAATAGAGTTACCCTCATGAAATATAGCAATTTTGCCTATAAGGATTCATTTGCACCTAATTGTCGTAAAGCATGTAAAAACTGCTTGTCAGCGTTAAAATAATGGTTAATATGCAGTTTGCATTTTCTTATGAGAGAATGATCCAAACCTGAATGTTATAGTGAAAGTAGACTTACCTTTGTGAAATAAAACAATTTTGCCTTTAAGGACTTATTTGCACCTAATTGTCGTAAAACATGTAAAAAATGCTTGTCTGCGTGAAAATGATAGTAAATATGCAGTTTGCATTTTCTTATGAGAGAATGATCCAAACCTGAATGTTATAGTGTAAATAGACTTACCTTTATGAAATAAAGCAATTTTGCCTATAAGGACTCATTTGCCCCTAATTGTCATAAAGCATGTAAAAACTGCTTGTATGCGTTAAAATAATGGTTAATATGCAGTTTGCATTTTCTTATGAGAGAATGATCCAAACCTGAATGATATAGTGTAATTAGAATTAACTTTGTAAAATAAAGCAATTTTGCCTATAAGGACTCCGTTGCACGCAATTGTCGTGAAGCATGTAAAAACTGCTTGTCAGCGTTAAAATAATGGTTAATATGCAGTTTGCATTTTCTTATGAGAGAATGATCCAAACCTGAATGTTATAGTGAAAGTAGACTTACCTTTGTGAAATAAAACAATTTTGCCTTTAAGGACTTATTTGCACCTAATTGTCGTAAACCATGTAAAAACTGCTTGTCTGCGTGAAAATGATAGTAAATATTCAGTTTGCATTTTCTTATGAAAGAATGATCCAAATCTAAATGTTATAGTGTAAATAGACTTACCCTTATGAAATAAAGCAATTTTGCATATAAGGACTCATTTGCACTTAATTGTCATAAAGCATGTAAAAACTGCTTGTATGCGTTAAAATAATAGTTAATATGCAGTTTGCATTTTCTTATGAGACAATGATCCAAACCTGAATGTTATAGTGTAAGTAAACTTACCTTTGTAAAATAAAGTAATTTTGCCTATAAGGACTCATTTGCCCCTAATTGTCATAAAGCATGTAAAAACTGCTTGTATGCGTGAAAATAATGGTTAATATGCAGTTTGCATTTTCTTATGAGAGAATGATCCAAACCTGAATGTTATAGTGAAAGTAGACTTACCTTTGTGAAATAAAACAATTTTGCCTTTAAGGACTTATTTGCACCTAATTGTCGTAAAACATGTAAAAACTGCTTGCTTGCGTGAAAATGATAGTAAATATGCAGTTTGCATTTTCCTATGAGAGAATGATCCAAACCTGAATGTTATAGTGTAAATAGACTTACCCTCATGAAATAAAGCAATTTTGCCAATAAGGACTCATTTGCACCTAATTGTCATAAAGCATGTAAAAACTGCTTGTATGCGTTAAAATGATAGTAAATATGCAGTTTGCATTTTCTTATGAGAGAATGATCCAAACCTGAATGTTATAGTGAAAGTAGACTTACCTTTGTGAAATAAAACAATTTTGCCTTTAAGGACTTATTTGCACCTAATTGTCGTAAAACATGTAAAAACTGTTTGCTTGCGTGAAAATGATAGTAAATATGCAGTTTGCATTTTCCTATGAGAGAATGATCCCAACCTGAATGTTATAGTGTAAATAGACTTACCCTCATGAAATAAAGCAATTTTGCCAATAAGGACTCATTTGCACCTAATTGTCATAAAGCATGTAAAAACTGCTTGTATGCGTTAAAATGATAGTAAATATGCAGTTTGCATTTTCCTATGAGAGAATGATACAAAACCTGAATGTAATAGTGTAAATAGACTTACCTTCATGAAATAAAGCAATTTTTCCTATAAGGACTCATTTGCCCCTAATTGTCATAAAGCATGTAAAAACTGCTTGTATGCGTTAAAATAATGGTTAATATGCAGTTTGCATTTTCTTATGAGAGAATGATCCAAACCTGAATGTTATAATGTAAATAGACTTACCTTTGTAAAATAAAGCAAATTTGCCTATAAGGACTTATTTGCACGCAATTGTCGTGAAGCATGTAAAAACTGCTTGTCTGCGTTAAAATAATGGTTAATATGCAGTTTGCATTTTCTTATAAGAGAATGATCCAAACCTGAATGTTATAGTGAAAGTAGACTTACCTTAGTGAAATAAAGCAATTTTGCCTATAAGGACTCATTTGCACCTAATTGTCGTAAAGCATGTAAAAACTGCTTGTCTGCGTTAAAATAATAGTTAATATGCAGTTTGCATTTTCTTATGAAAGAATGATCCAAACCTGAATGTTATAGTGTAAGTAGACTTACCTTCATGTAATAAAGCAATTTTGCCTATAAGGACTCATTTGCCCCTAATTGTCATAAAGCATGTAAAAACTGCTTGTATGCGTTAAAATAATGGTTAATATGCAGTTTGCATTTTCTTATGAGAGAATGATCCAAACCTGAATGTAATAGTGTAAATAGACTTACCTTCATGAAATAAAGCAATTTTGCCTATAAGGACTCATTTGCCCCTAATTGTCATAAAGCATGCAAAAACTGCTTGTATGCGTTAAAATAATGGTTAATATGCAGTTTGCATTTTCTTATAAGAGAATGATCGAAACCTGAATGTTATAATGTAAATAGACTTACCTTTATGAAATAAAGCAATTTTGCCTAAAAGGACTCATTTGCCCCTAATTGTCATAAAGCATGTAAAAACTGCTTGTATGCGTTAAAATAATAGTTAATATGCAGTTTGCATTTTCTTATGAAAGAATGATCCAAACCTGAATGTTATAGTGTAAGTAGACTTACCTTCATGTAATAAAGCAATTTTGCCTATAACGACTAATTTGCACCTAATTGTCGAAAGCATGTAAAAACTGCTTGTCTGCGTTAAAATGATAGTAAATGTGCAGTTTGCTTTTTCTTATGAGAGAATGATCCAAACCTGAATGTTACAGTGTAAATAGACTTACCTTTGTAAAATAAAGCAATTTTGCCTATAAGGACTCATTTGCACTTTATTGTCGTGAAGCATGTAAATACTACTTGTCTGCGTGAAAATAATAGGAAATGATCAGTTTGCATTATCTTTTGAGAGAATGATCCAAACCTGAATGTTATAGTGTAAATAGACTTACCTTTGTGAAATAGAGCAATTCTGCCTATTAGGATTCATTTGCACGCAATTGTCGTGAAGCATGTAAAAACTGCTTGTCTGCGTCAAAATAATGGTTAATATGCAATTTGCATTTTCTTATGAGAGAATGATCCAAACCTGAATGTTATAGTGTAAGTAGACTTACCTTCATGAAATAAAGCAATTTTGCCTATAAGGACATATTTGCACCTAATTGTCATAAAGCATGTAAATACTTCTTGTCTGCGTGAAAATATTAGGAAATGATCAGTTTGCATTATCTTTTGAGAAAATGATCCAAACCTGAAAGTTATAGTGTATATAGACTTACCTTTGTAAAATAAAGCAATTTTGCCTATAAGGACTCATTTGCACGCAATTGTCGTGAAGCATGTAAAAACTGCTTGTCTGCGTTTAAATAATGGTTAATATGCAGTTTGCATTTTCTTATGAGAGAATGATCCAAACCTGAATGTTATAGTGTAAATAGACTTACCTTTATGAAATAAAGCAATTTTGCCTATAAGGACTCATTTGCACCTAATAGTCATAAAGCATGTAAAAACTACTTGTATGCGTTAAAATAATGGTTAATATGCAGTTTGCATTTTCTTATGAGAGAATGATCCAAACCTGAATGTTATAGTGTAAATAGACTTACCCTCATGAAATAAAGCAATTTTGCCTATAAAAACTCATTTGCACGCAATTGTCGTGAAGCATGTAAAAACTGCTTGTCTGCGTTAAAATAATGGTTAATATGCAGTTTGCATTTTCTTATGAGAGAATGATCAAAACCTGAATGTTATAGTGAAAGTAGACTAACCTTTGTGAAATAAGACAATTTTGCCTTTAAGGACTTATCTCCATTTAATTGTCGTAAAACATGCGGAAACTGCTTGTCTGCGTGAAAATGATAGTAAATATGCAGTTTGCATTTTCTTATGAGAGAATGATCCAAACCTGAATGTTATAGTGTAAATAGACTTACCCTCATGAAATAAAGCAATTTTGCCTATAAAAACTCATTTGCACGCAATTGTCGTGAAGCATGTAAAAACTGCTTGTCAGCGTTAAAATAATGGTTAATATGCAGTTTGCATTTTCTTATGAGAGAATGATCCAACCTGAATGTTATAGTGTAAATAGACTTACCTTTGCAAAATAAGGCAATTTTGCCTATAAGGACTCATTTGCACGCAATTGTCGTGAAAAATGTCTATTCTCTTCAAGAGTCTTACAGCTTTGTTTGAGTTCCTTTATAGAATTAATTTTCGTGAGACCGATATGTTCCAGAAGGTACGGCGATAAATTTCGTAGCATGATCTTCAACTGTTTAGACTCCGGCACGGGCTCGGACAATCTCGAAAAAAGATTTTGCATGCAGGCTACATATTGGTTGGTTCGTATGCGATGTATTATTTCTTGCCACAAATCTTGTTCATATCCAAAAGGTTGAAATTCAGCTTTTAGCTGGGCCGCCAAGTCGTCCCATGACGTAAAGGTATTTCTAGACGCGCGGAACCAACACAGAGCCGTTCCAGTAAACAATTCCACAGCCGCATTAAACAAAGCTGATTTCTTCGCTTGACGGGCAATACGAAGTTCCTCAATTCTCTCCAAAAATTCACTTACGGATTGGGTACCGTCGAAGGTCACACCCCACTTATGTACAAAAGCTGAATTCGGCACAGAAGAACAGTTAGTATTCGAACAATTATCAGAATCGTTAGAAGCCTCGGCATTATTATTCCGGGGAGATGACGTAACCGGAGAGGACAGGTCGACCCTAGAAACAGGACTAAAATTCAAACAACGAACATTTAGTTCCTCATCAAGACTGAAAATATGCTCTAATAACTCATCAACTTGAAGTGCTGACTCCGCCGGAGCACGGTTCTTGAGTCGACGGGCACGACTCAGCAAGTGCAGAATTCGATGGTCAAGAACGGAATAAGCCATACTTAAAGAGTGATCCGAAAAATCATTTACTAGCTCTCGTAATTCGGTAAATTTATTTTGACAAATACTCAGTTCATTTTCGAAATTCAACTCAACGTCCGGAAAATCTAAATCAACATTTTCCGACAGGAGGGATGACAATGCATTCTGTAACAGAGTCAAATTCATGTGCTCAACACCATGAACATGTCTCAACCGTAATTCATATAATAACTCGTCTCGCTTGAGTCCTATAGCCGCCATTTTCGCAAAAAAATTTACACCAAAAAACTGAAAAACAAAACTACTAGACTGTTGTCAGCACGAAAGGCCCCACGTTGGCAGGCGCCAATTTATAACAATTAGCCCTGGGGTATATATACCCCCGAAGGACACGTTTTTCTGACCGCGGCTAACCTACTTCAACGGGGCAGGTCGTGGATCCAAAATCTTACAATTCGTCATAAAGCTCAATTCAAAACTGTTGGTAGGTTACCAGGCTTGGAAAATTTATTGTAGAAAGACTCTAGCTAACCCAATAGGGCGGTGGAAAGCTTGTAGAGAGAAGAAAATGGGCGCCAAAGCAAACCGTCTTCCTATAGAGAAACCCCACGGCGTTGCTTTCACCTGTAAGGGAAACTGGAAACCTAACCAATAAAGAACACGACAATTTAAATTTAACAAAATTTAATATAAATAATAAGAGTGAAAGTTTACAGAAAGCTATATGGTTCAAAATTAAATTAAAAGGCGTTCCAAAGTGGAAAACCTGTTTAGAAAGGACTGAAGGTCCCAGTAAATTAATATTAGCAAAAAAATAGTGAATCAGAATTTCAAATATGAAACTAAATCTCCGTGCACAGAAAGTGCGTACAAAAAAAAATATCAGGCAGACTAAAAAAATCAACTGTCAACAATATTGCACAAAGTGCCAGTACACAAACAAATATTATCATACAAAAATAGAATATCAACAATATCATATAAAATCAGACAATATCAGAACTGAACCAACTATTATAGGTCAGTCAATGGCATCGAGCCATCCTATTATTTCAAACCGTCACTCATCGCATCACATTAATATCATTTCATTCAATGACATCGAGCCATCCTAGTATTTCAAAACGTCACTCCCAACATTACATCTATATCATTGGACATCAGCAAATTCTTCAAGAAACTTTACTAGGCATCAAAACCGCGAAACTATGATAGTTAGTTCAGCAATATAGACACCGTAAAAAATTTACAACAATATAAAATAACGCTATATAGACTGCAGTACCCCGGGTTAATGCAACAAATTATCAATAAATAGCAAAATAGCAAATTCGCTTATCAATTAAAATCGTAGAGTAGCAAAGGATCAATTCATTTATAACTGTAAAATAACCGGAAAAGCTAAAGTTAAAACAAAACCAGTCTTTGACTGCTAATAAAACAACAGCTCGTGTTACAAGAATGTAGCCAACAAGTTAAAGTTTGTTTACAAAAAAATGAAATCACAGTAAACTAGTTAATAGAATAGCGCCGACAGTGGGTGCGTTCCGATATGCACTGGGAGCACTGTACAGTGTGACGTCAATTCAGTATACTGTGAAGCCGTTCCTTTATAGCCAGTAATACTGGTTACTATTTAAAACGGAACGCACTCCAGTATACTGTCAGCATCGTTTTTTGACGCAGTTTTCAAATGAGCGTATTAAAGATTTCTAATTAAATAAGCTCAATTTTTGCAAATTTTCCATTATTTTCAGAAGTCCAAAATAATTTCAGAATTTTTAATGTCAACTGTTTAGCACTCAAGCGGCTTTGACTGATCACGTGATCAAAGTACTGGCGAGTACCTTACCTCGAAAACGCCAGTGCTCGCAGTAGAAATATATGGTTATTTATGACGTCATATATTTCCCTAGGGTACTGCGCCAGTATACTGGCGTTCATAACGGAACGAATTTTTCTACAGTAAGAGCACTGGGCAGTGCTCTCAGTGTATATCGGAACGCACCCAGTAATTTAAGTTCAAAATGTATCGGTTTTGGTAGGAACTGATCCTTATCTATCAAATATAAAGATCCTATTTTATCAAAAGTGTTGACACTGAAAATTTTAATCTCATAAACAATTCAAAATATTTCTGTAATTGTCAAACATTAGTATTCGAAATTCTACAACATGAAAGCTGTCGTCTACCTGACATGTGTACACTGTAAAATGTTTCAATGACAAACTTTCGTGGCACCTTTTTAGTGATTTTATTTGAACGTACACTAGGTAATATTAGCGCGCGAGGCAATGATGAGTTTACTTGGTATTTGCAAAATACTTTTAGCCCCGTTCTATGGATTTAGCGCGCACTTGATAATGTCAAGCACAGCCGTAATAGATTCTTAACACACAGCAAGATAAAATTTCAATGAAAATACCTTTATGTAGACAAATTGACATCAGTACCACTTCCAGAAAGGAACCAGTAAATTCTTACAGGATGTGCACAGCAGTGGGGTTTCTTCACAGTCAACGCTGAATGCGGCCTCGTAGGTTCGTGACAGGTCACGCAAGGTCATCAAAATGGCTGGTGCAGAACGAATACTATTTTCTGAACGAATGTTATTTTCAGCGATCTTCCAACAAAATTCCAGAATATGAATTGTTAATCATGTATTCCGCAATAACCACAAAGTTGTCAGTCAATTAATCACGTCAACAACAAAAGCCGATACACCACACGTCAACTAGGTTGAGATTCACCACGTGCATTTCAAACTACGTCACACCAATTACGCGATTAATATTCGAGCTAGGCACTAGCCAACAACTCCGAAAATTAACAGAAAACTTTCAAAATATCTCGCACTACAGAATTACAGCTTTCCCGTTATCATCAACATTCCAGGAATCAACAAAATCGCAGTCTCATTTATCCCGCCAACTATCTCATTAGGCCTCTACGTTAGAATGAAATCCAAAAAAATCTTTTTCTCCACAACGTCTGAACTTGTCCTCTGTTATAACACGTTACTACAGCTGCTTATCAATCAGGGTTGTACAAAATTACATAAAATTTGCAAGACAGCTGAGGCTCGTCGAATCGAAGGCCGGGGTAGTCCCAGGACTATTTATGGTCGAAAAAGCTATAGTGCTACAATATATATATATATATATATATATATATATATATATATATATATATATATATATATATATATATATTGTAACGGGTTAGCTTTAGTCGTAAGAACGAGGTCCGGACGACCCCTAAGCGTAGCGACCACTCCCGTGAACTTACGACGTCAAATGGCAGTAAAAAGTCCACAATAAAATTTTGAGTGTGTGTGGACCCCTTTACCCGATTGAGTTTGGCGAATAGTTATAAAACATGTTGTGTCCGGTTAGGTTCAATGTCGACTAGTAAAGATTTCTTTGAATAGCGAGGATAGAGATTCGGTTGCCGGCAAGCGTTGTGAGAGTATCGTATTGTTGTATGGCCGTTGTGTTTTTTTGAGTTTTGATCGTTGGTTTCGAAAGTATTGAGTACGGTGGCCATGAAATTGAAGCCATCCTGTTATTTTTCTGTTGGGAAAAGCTTTTAGTGAATTGCGTATTGTTATTGTGTTTGGAGTTGTATTTGATTAGCACGTGGCGTCCGTTCAGCATAAAAACGCTGTGAATCTACTACCATTGACAAGAACCACTGAGTAACGAGGCTTGGAGCGTTGCTGGGTCGATCACTTCAGCTTACTGAATCCAGTCCAGTTGTCTTGGAAAAGGGCTACGAGTCCTGGAAAGCCTTCATTGCATCTTACAGGTAGTGTGATAACGTTTTGAGCTATATTATGTAACTGTTCAAGAAAAAATCATAATTTGCGTTTGAATTTTAAAATTCTTTATCAAACGTACGTCGCTTCTTAGATTCAACTTTAAGTAAAATGCACGTTTTTGATTGACGTACGTCGTAACTGTGAAATTGTGCTTAGACTGCGTTGGATCATAGTTTCCATCATAGAGAAATTGCATTTGTTGATAAAGCCTAATATTGTGTTATGTCAATTCGCCAGTGGCGTGCTAAACTTAAATGAATTTTAGATTACAGTGTTTGATGGCCCTTCCGGCAGAACTATTTTTGACTGTTGTGATATTGTGAACGGATAGCGCTGTTCCAAAGAAAAATTCATTTCACACTGCGCTTGTCGGTTTGTTAACATTTGGTTAAGTAAAGTTAGCAACATTTAATTAAAATATTTCGACATTGTATTTTGTAACTATTTTAACGTGTTTTAATTTGTATTTTGAGTTGTTGAGATAAGTTTTTAGCTTACGAATGAGGTTTGTCCTATCGTTGCTGTTAGTGTCGCGTTACGTTTGTGTTGCCGGTTTTGGTTGTAGTTTTGACGGATCGATTGTTGGACTTTGAACCTCATCCGTAGGCGATCTGAATGATAGATTTTTTAGTAGATAAATTGTTACCATTATTACGTTTATTGTGTATTACCTTGTATTTTTACGTGGAAACTAATGATCACTGCTTCACGGTACTGAATTAAGAATTTATATTGTCGCTAATTTAATCAGTAGCGTACTGATCTGGGCATTTTGCCAAAAGTTTATATGCTAATTACTCTTGTTAATACTATTAATTATTTTATTAAATTTTTGATTATTACGTTAGAGTTGTTATTTTTGCTGGCAGGACCCTTAAGATTTATTTACAGGAGTGATCGACCCTGCAGTGACTCAAGCTAAGGTCAAAATAGATCTGGCGCCCATTTTGAACATCTTTCCCTTTCCCTACAGCTTAGTAGTTGGGTGACCTTGGCTTCGCTAACATCTCTCAAGGTAAGTGCCTGCCACGTCAGTTCCGTCGACCCACGCCCAGCGCCGCTGAATATAGCTAGCCATTATAAATTGGCGCCTGTCAACGTGGGGCCCGTTTTCAAGATTTTTTGGTTGTTTCGATTCCTCGTTTTCTAGATTGTCCGCTGTTTCGATTTCTCGATTTCTAGATTTTCCGCTTTTCCGATTTAACTTTTTCTGAATTTTCCGTTTCCACGATTTTTTTGTTTCCGGTCCTCGAGATTTTTTTGTGCGCATTTCCGATGTCGATATTTTTGAGATTTTCTGATATTCCGGTTCTCGAGATTTTTTGTGTGCTTTTCCGATGTCGATATTTTTGAGATTTTTGCGATTTTCTGATATTCCGGTTTTCTTGCCTGTTTTTGTTATGGGTAACTTTACGAATTGCCGGTTTTGTTTTTTAGCATTGGTACCGTACCTAGATTAAATGTTCGTTTCTCCACTATCGGCCTTCGGTTAGTTAGCTTTTAGTTTTACCGTTTGCGAATGCAAAATTTTTGTGAGATAGATCTACCGTCTCGTTTCCGTCAAATTTTATCGCGTTTCCGGTTGTGAAATTTTAGATGTCGTTTCGTTTTCCGCAAGAAATTTTATCGTCTTTTTTTAATGACAATGTCTTTCGACTTTCCGAATTTAATTTTAAATTTTTTTAGATTCTATATCCTTGACTGTAATGCAAGTCAAATTTCCGAATTTTTTGTCTCGTCTCGGCACCTATTTCCGTTTAGCAGAATTTTTTTGTAGATTTTAGATTTCAGTTCATTTAGTAGTTTCCGTATTGATAAGATTTTTTCTGTACCTCTCTCTGTACCGTAACTATGTATCGTGTCGACGTTTATTCGCTTTTGAAATATCGCTTCTTGTTTCGATTTCGTAATTGCAACTATTTTCGATTTTGTGTTTATCGACAATGAGTAATGATTGGAACTTCAAATTTTTTGTCAAGATATCGGCCAAAGTGTGGTTTTTGAATTATTAAACGGCGTTTAGTACATTGCTAGTGCAATTTGAGTCCTTAATTGGGATTGTATACTCAAATGTGAAGTCATGTTTGGTGTGTACTAGGGCGTACGATCTCTTATGCGAACATCTTTGGCGAATCAACATCTTGTTGTGATTTCGGTCAGTTTGGTATTGGGTATTCTAACCTCGCCGGGAGTCTTTTGCAACTTCTTGTTAGTATACGTGCCCAACCGATCGAGTCCTGCGAGTATCGGTTAGTAAAGCTAAAATTTCAGATCTTCTTCATAATAATTTCACCATGAGCCGGATGTGTTGATTTTGACAACAACTTTTTCTGTTTGTTTATCGTTTGGGAATTTTGGATCCCGTTTACTGGTGTGACCGTGCGATGGATTATAGAGCAGTGTTGCCGTCCAGTAGGTTGCAAGGTTACATCAGGTTATTGTGTATCGTTGGAAGGTTTTAGACCTTTGTTGTGGGGTGACCGTGCGATGGACTATTATAGCTGTCCAGTAGGTTGCAGGGTTACCACCGCGTATCGTTGGAAGTTGAGACTTCCGCCTGGGCTGCAAATGTGTTTGGAAAATGCATTGCAGTGATTTCGTATCGTTTGGTTATTGTTTTTCGTTTTTGAAGTTTCAGTTGCGATATGTCGATGTAGCAATTTGGACATTGTTGTGTTACCGTTGATGTTTAAGTGAAAAAATGTTTGACTGTTCTCTGATCCAATTGTGATTCGGTTTTCGACTCTTGGTTTTGCACGAATGCTAGATAAGAAAAGGTCTGCGTCCTTTTCTTTTGGAGGAAAGGGGGGTGTGTAACGGGTTAGCTTTAGTCGTAAGAACGAGGTCCGGACGACCCCTAAGCGTAGCGACCACTCCCGTGAACTTACGACGTCAAATGGCAGTAAAAAGTCCACAATAAAATTTTGAGTGTGTGTGGACCCCTTTACCCGATTGAGTTTGGCGAATAGTTATAAAACATGTTGTGTCCGGTTAGGTTCAATGTCGACTAGTAAAGATTTCTTTGAATAGCGAGGATAGAGATTCGGTTGCCGGCAAGCGTTGTGAGAGTATCGTATTGTATGGCCGTTGTGTTTTTTTGAGTTTTGATCGTTGGTTTCGAAAGTATTGAGTACGGTGGCCATGAAATTGAAGCCATCCTGTTATTTTTCTGTTGGGAAAAGCTTTTAGTGAATTGCGTATTGTTATTGTGTTTGGAGTTGTATTTGATTAGCACGTGGCGTCCGTTCAGCATAAAAACGCTGTGAATCTACTACCATTAGGTACCTTTACACTTACACGCAATCCCGAGTGATTGGAGCGCCCCGTTCCAATCGCGCGCGAAAGAATGCCAGTGTACATAGGAACATAGGAATAATCGCTCGGTTTTGGAACGAATTAAAACCTGCAGGATAGCCTTACAGGCATTTCACGAGCGAATTCGCGTGTAGTTAGAAAGTGCAAAATTTATTTCACGCGTTCTTCCTTGTGCAGTTTAGTAAGTATACGTTTTGACGTTTAATTAATTGTTTATTTTATAATTAGTTAATTTTGGCGATACAAACTTCAAATCTTCAAACGATCGACCTGTAGCTAAGTATCTTAAAGTCGTTGCCAACCTTTCTTCGACACCTATGTTTTCACGCATTCGTGTATCTTTTTTTGAAATTATTGGACCAACCATTTCCACCAAAATACGGAATGATACCGTACATAATTTTTAAAATACAACGGAAAATTATCACGCAACTCATGTAATAGAAAGCATATACCCATATTTGTTGCGATTTTCCTTCCATGCTTTTACCCAACACCTCCTTTTCTGTTTGCGAAAAGGCATAAAGGCCACGCACAAAGCAATTTTTAATTTTCTGCGTTTTGAAATAATTTTATCCATGCTACTAAATGCCACAAATAACCTAAAACCGTCTCAAAACTGTTAGAATTTTTAAAATTCCACGGTTCACGCCAATCGCGAGGGAAACTTGACGCTTTTTCATTTACACTAACACTTCTATCCCTTCACGTTCCACGATACACACCAAAACCGCGCGATTGGAGTGTTGCAAATTTAAAGAAACAAATTTTGGAACGCCACGTTCTTGGCCGCGCGAAAATACGCGCGATTGGAACGGGGCGCTCCAGTCACTCGGGATTGCGTGTAAGTGTAAAGGCACCTATTGACAAGAACCACTGAGTAACGAGGCTTGGAGCGTTGCTGGGTCGATCACTTCAGCTTACTGAATCCAGTCCAGTTGTCTTGGAAAAGGGCTACGAGTCCTGGAAAGCCTTCATTGCATCTTACTGTGAAATTGTGCTTAGACTGCGTTGGATCATAGTTTCCATCATAGAGAAATTGCATTTGTTGATAAAGCCTAATATTGTGTTATGTCAATTCGCCAGTGGCGTGCTAAACTTAAATGAATTTTAGATTACAGTGTTTGATGGCCCTTCCGGCAGAACTATTTTTGACTGTTGTGATATTGTGAACGGATAGCGCTGTTCCAAAGAAAAATTCATTTCACACTGCGCTTGTCGGTTTGTTAACATTTGGTTAAGTAAAGTTAGCAACATTTAATTAAAATATTTCGACATTGTATTTTGTAACTATTTTAACGTGTTGTAATTTGTATTTTGAGTTGTTGAGATAAGTTTTTAGCTTACGAATGAGGTTTGTCCTATCGTTGCTGTTAGTGTCGCGTTACGTTTGTGTTGCCGGTTTTGGTTGTAGTTTTGACGGATCGATTGTTGGACTTTGAACCTCATCCGTAGGCGATCTGAATGATAGATTTTTTAGTAGATAAATTGTTACCATTATTACGTTTATTGTGTATTACCTTGTATTTTTACGTGGAAACTAATGATCACTGCTTCACGGTACTGAATTAAGAATTTATATTGTCGCTAATTTAATCAGTAGCGTACTGATCTGGGCATTTTGCCAAAAGTTTATATGCTAATTACTCTTGTTAATACTATTAATTATTTTATTAAATTTTTGATTATTACGTTAGAGTTGTTATTTTTGCTGGCAGGACCCTTAAGATTTATTTACAGGAGTGATCGACCCTGCAGTGACTCAAGCTAAGGTCAAAGTAGATCTGGCGCCCATTTTGAACATCTTTCCCTTTCCCTACAGCTTAGTAGTTGGGTGACCTTGGCTTCGCTAACATCTCTCAAGGTAAGTGCCTGCCACGTCAGTTCCGTCGACCCACGCCCAGCGCCGCTGAATATAGCTAGCCATTATAATATATATATATATATATATATATATATATATATATTGTAACGGGTTAGCTTTAGTCGTAAGAACGAGGTCCGGACGACCCCTAAGCGTAGCGACCACTCCCGTGAACCTACAACGTCAAATGGCGGTAAAAAGTTCACAACAAAATTTTGAGTGTGTGTGGACCCCTTTACCCGATTGATTCTGGCGAATAGTTATAAAACGTGTTGTGTCCGGTTAGGTACAATGTCGAAAAGAAAAGATTTTTTGAATAGCGAGATACGAGATTCGGCTGCCGGCAAGCGTTGTGAGAGTATCGTTAGTAGTATAATAGGCCGGTACCCGACCCGCTGACCTTGAGATGACCTCTAGATTATCCGCGCCATCTATGATCAAAAAACGGAAGCAACACTGCTAGCGACATTATCGATGCGATGTAAGCTTATGTGATCGACCACAAGGTGGACTTTTCTGTTGCATTATAAACAATGAAATATGAGTTTATCATTACTAAAACAGGTCAGGCCTTAAAAAATCTCATCATGAGAACTTAATGTGAAAGGTAGAATCGTGTCCTTTTATTAAATTATTAGTCTAACATTTTTTTCAATCGGGGGTTTTTAATCAACGGGCCCAATTTAGATTTTAAAATTTTTTGGCGTGCCGCACATAGAGTGACACTTATTAATAATTTACAAAACTTTATTTATAATAAACTTTAAAAAAGTAAAGATTTCATTTACAAATTTTAATGCAAAATAAAAAAACTTATATTTTATCCTCAGTACGGACTTACAGCTCTGCTCATTGACCACCACTCTGGCGTCACTGCGACGTTTCAGTGACGATCAATGGCGCTCTCTTTCCGTGAATCGATGAGATGATAGTTTTAATCAATCAGGGGGGGCTTTATGCAAACAAAAATGGCGGGTGGGTGTTAATTATACTCCAATCAGGCAGTTACCCAAATTAGATGTTTTGAAACAGACATTATTCTCCAATCAAAACCTTCCTTTTGTAAGCCATCCCTTTCCGTGAACCAATGAGTTGATAGTTATAGCGTTAATCGACTATATTTTGTTGTCGACGGTTTTTACATATGACCATCTGAAAAGAGCGGGAGATAGAGAGAGAGAGAGAGAGAGAGAGAATGGAGGGAACACATGCTTGATAAATCGAATCAATTTATATTTAGTAAAATCATTTAGTTGTTGATTCAAAGTCGTTTATTACATGAATGTATTTTCATCTCTAATTCATTGTCATCAGATCAGTCCGTTTTCTCATCACCGGATATTCTCAGATTACAATATAATGATAAAAGTGCAATCTCCAATGTGTCACATATATAATATAGTTATATATGCTGACACGTATAAATAATTTAATTAAATAATTTATCAAGAATGTTAATGAGGTTAATTAAGTATACTCCGAGCCATCTCTGATCAAAAAACGGAAGCGACTGCTTGCGTCATTATCAGCGCGATGTAAGCTTATGTGTTCGGTCGACAGATGGCCTTTTCTGTTGCATTGTGCACATAGAATTGTAATTCGACACTTATATTACTAAAACAGATAACATTTTTTTTAATCTAGATCAGGGGTGTGCAACCTTTTTAATCAACGGGCTCAATTTTGATTTTAAAATTTTTTGGCGTGCCGCACATAGAGTGACACTTATTAATAATTTACAAAATTATTTATAATAAACTTTAAAAAAGTAAAGATTTCATTTACAAATTTTAATGCAAAATAAAAAAACTGATATTTTATCCTCAGTACGGACTTACAGCTCTGCTCATTGACCACCACTCTGGCGTCACTGCGACGTTTCAGTGACGATCAATGGCGCCCTCTTTCCGTGAATCGATGAGATGATAGTTTTAATCAATCAGGGAGGGGCATTAAGCAAACAAAAATGGCGGGTGGACGTTAATTATACTCCAATCAGGCAGTCACCCAAAATTAGATGTTATGAAACAGACTTTATTCTCCAATCAGAGCATTCCTTTTGTAAACCAATCAGAGTGTACCTTTTGTGAACCAATCAGAGAGCTTTGAAAAAAAATTAATTTTACTTCGATTTAGTTTGAAAATTGATTTTTTGAATAGATAAAGAAAAAAGATTAACATATAAAATTACGACGCTTTCGATTGGTTGAACACTCCTGTTTTATCATTTTATGATAAAGCTGTAAATAAAATACAATAGTACAAGTTTAAGGAAAATAACTTATAAAAAATATAACATACAGATTTCAAATTAAATGGAATATTATACTATTTTGTTAATAAAGCTCAATAAATAAAATTTCGTTTAATTTTTTCACTTGATTATAAAAATATACTGAATATGATAAAAGAAAGGTGAATTTGGCTGCGGAAGAGATGAAAAAATTATATGAATGTAAAATCAATCGTAAATAAGACTAGCGTAAATTAGCTTCTTTCAAAAATATTGTTTATAATTAATATTTTTAAAATTTAAAGCATTTTTCTTCAGTTTAAACTTTTTTTATATTTCTGTTTAACAAACTTATTCATTCAAACTTAAAAATGATTTGAAAGTTAAAAATGCTAAATCTCTCTCTCTTTTGGTTTCAATGATGTAAATAAAAAGTGAAAAATTTTTTTTATATATTTCTGTTTAGCGAACTTATTCATCAACTTTAAAAAATGAAATGAAAGTCTACTAAAACATATTATGTTAATTAATTGATATTTATATAAAGCATTCTCTGCTTTTTCACTATTTTTGATTTTCTAAACCTACTCTGCTCCGCAAGTAAGGATGTGTAAATAAAGTAGAAATGATTTTTAACATTTTTTTATTTATTTTTTAAATTTTTATATAAACTTAACTTTAAAAAATAAAAGATAAAAAAACAAAATTAAAACTATATAAAAACTAATTAAAACTATATAAAAACTAATTAAAAGAAAAAAACTAATTACTATCTACAAACTACCTTAATCTAATATAAGCGGAGTCCATCACCTGAAAAAAGAAGATTAAATATTATTAATTTATTACTATATTTTATCAGCGTCTAATTTAAAAAATTAGCAACTTTTGTATTTTCAATAATTTAGTTTACTTTTATTAAAGTTTAATACCTGTGGAAAAAAGCCAGATATTTGGTTAACTTTAGTTTATCACCTTAACTGTTATTATAAATTTCAAAAAATTGCTATTTAATCAATTAGAAAAAAATTTGTACGGTTGGATATTGTAGAATCTAGAAGGCATGTATTAAGTTTAGTTTATCACCTTAACTGTTGTTATAAATTTCAAAAAATCACTATTTATTCAATTAGAAAAAAATTTGAATGGCGGGCAATTGAATAATAAGTAATAACTTTAGTTTAACACCTTGACTGTTGATATAAATTAAAAAAAAGGTCAATGGGAACCGAATATACTTTTAAATAATTAATCTAAAACACTTTTTTTCAATTCGCATACTAATTATATCATTTCACCGGCTCGAACCATTAACAGTCCATACGCACACGACGTGCCGGCCGGCTTATTTGATGTTTTTATCACGATTAAGTCATGTGTTTTCGAATTGTTTATTTTAGCTTATGAGTTTTAATAAACAATAAACTTCGTAAAAAAAAATGTAATGAAAAAAGGTTTTATTGAAAAAAAGCAAAATCGAAAAAAAAAACATCACATGACAAACGAATCATTGCCGTAAAGTATAATACGATATAATGGACAGACTGTTGTATGATGTATATCAGTCAAGGTGATAAGATGAAATAATTATATTTTTTTTTTTACTTACCAATAAGTAATGAACTCTCCTAATTTTTCAAGCACGAAGAGCATTTGCTCTTGGCTATTATCTTCGTACAGCGCTTGAGCGCTGTTAACAATGTTTATTAATTCGGTACTAGTTATGTCTAGCACCGCCCCGTTTTGAAAAAATAATACAATCCTCTCTGGGGCATCCAAAAAGATATCAAAGAATGATGACATTGTTACAATGTTACGTTATAATTTTGTTAATGATAAAATTTCTTTATTCGCTACACATTATATTTATATAAGTGTACATCACAAGAATTAACATGTTGACTGCCGTGATAAAGCATAACTTGACGTATGAAGAATCATTCATAATAACAGCGAGTATCATAATATTAAGTTGATTCTCATACAATTCAATTTATAATAACCAATCAATCATTTTCTCAGTTCAATGTAACGTTTATGCAGCTCAGTATACACGGCTGGTACGCAATGGAAACCAGAGAAACGACGATTGTTTCTCACGGCTTGAAATGAATATAGTTGGAATTTCACTAAAAAGCTATGAAACTCCAGATAAAATATTTTTTTATATTTATTCAAATTCCTTTACATTTCTAAATAATTAATTTCATGTGACATTGTTGAAAATATAAAAAAATCTGAAAAATTCATAGTAAAAAAGTAAACAGTTATTTTTTTTTCATGTATTTACTTCAAAAAAGCAGCTCAAACAAAAGCTCTTAGCGTACTATGCAGACTTGTTTTTTCATATGAAAAATTTCATTAATGCTAAAGAAATATCTTTAACATATTCAAGGGCAGAACAGTTCTAACCAGAAATATCTAAATATTGCGGTAGTTAATGTGTTAAATACGTTAGCGTTGAAGAAAAATGAGTGTGGGAGTAACTGTCAGCAAAATCTAAAGAAGTTATATTTCATTAAGGGGATCCTCTACATGACAAATGAATGACTGAAATTTTTACGGTATTTAATGTAAAATTTACTGCCTGGTGAAACGAACGATGTAGGTGAATCAATATTTGTATCACCCTTAGCTTATAGGTAATAAGTTTACGAAACCATATGAATGTGATCGATTCTGTTTTTCTAAAGGTATGAAATTGACAAGCTGTGCTATATCGTGTCTAGAAACTTTTAATCTTTATCACGGTTGTTCTGTCACAATTTTTACAATAACGCTTTATGAAGGATCACACGAAACGTTGTTTGCAACTGAAAATGTAGTTAAATTATGTTTTTTTCACTTTAAGGGGAATGTTACATCTATTATATGTTTCAATCTTTCACGGCTTTGTAAATACCAGAATGCAAATATATTTCTTTTACTCATACAATAATCTACTACTCGATTATGATTCATCCTTAGAAGATAATATAATTCCCAAAAAAAAAAATGTATATTTATTAAAAGTAAAATACAACGTTACTTTAACACATACGCCTGGGTATATGGGATTTTTCCCGCGAAGCAATTTATTTTCGATTAATAAAAGCGAAAAAATATTAGTTTCAAATTGGTAATTAAAAAAGAATTTAGAAAAAGACTAACCCCTAGTTTATCAACTAAAATTTTTTCGACATTGCAGATTTAATCATACTACATTGTTTTATTATTAATAGAATATAGGGTGAGAGCCATAAAACACGCTTGAAAAATAGTCTCGTGTGAAGTGAGCACTTAACAGTAATCAAGAAAAACCAGCGCTAGAAAACTAGTATGCAAGGAAAACCAGTCTCATGTGTATCGTCTTTATCTTTACAGATGGTGATGTAATTTAAGATAAGACTAGAATTATATTACAGTCAGTTTTTTCACATGTTTGGTCACGAAACATGAATATGAGATATAAGGATTTAACACGTTTCAATACTAGGAATAGTTATTTGGAACAGAATGGAACAGTTGTTAGTATTATAATGATCGTTCTTCTTCACAAAATAATCATAATCAACTAAAATTTTCTCGACATTGTAGATTTAATCATACTACATTGTTTTATTATTAACAGAATATAGGGTGAGAGCCATAAAACACGCTTGAAAAATAGTCTCGTGTGAAGTGAGCACTTAACAGTAATCAAGAAAAAAACCAGCGCTAGAAAACTAGTATGCAACGAACGTTCTTCTTCATAAAATAATCATTAATTACCTATTATAACAGCATGCTTTCATTATACGTAAAGTCGATTTTAGTATGTCGTCGTAACATTAACATGTGATTTTTATACGTTACATGTTACATGCTAATCCGAGAATGACTGATTCCAACGTTGGAACTGTTAAAAAGTAATAGGTTTTTGATTCTGTTTCGTAAGCGGAACAGGAATGGAACTATTATTAAAATTCTGCATAATTTGCGCATTCAAAAGCATACAGACACTATAAGGAAATAAGATGAAACAGTGCAGTAGAGTGTCTAATATGCGGATATAACGGAAAAACCACGAAAATATAAACCATTGCAATTTTATAACGATGTTATATAAAATATCATGTTTAATTTCCCCTTGATATACTATACTCAATGTATTATTTATATTTAATCGCTGTGAAATTACAGCATTAAAGAATGATATTCTATACTCATTGTATTATTTATATTTACCCGTTATTATCGTCAGTTAATGTTTTATGGGTCATAATGAGATAGATAATCACACCTTGCTTAGAAACCAGAAAAAAATCAATATAAAATATTAATTTGTTTTCGATGCGAAACTTTCACCCTTCTTTAACTTTCTTTGCTCGTTACATATTGTTTCATATTACGTATGCTGATTGCATTTAATCTTTGAAATAGGAAACGTTTAGCGAAACAGAGGTGTATTAGGAAAGGATAATTTTTTTAAATTTTATGGTTTGAGTAATAAATTTATATAATTATTCCACAGCTATCCTTCTATAGCTTTATGGAGACAAATCTCCGTTTTTGTCTAATATTTAGGAAACATGGCCTGTTAACAATTAAAGGATTATAACAATTAAAGGATTATAACAAATTTCCTCTCTAGGCTGAAAGAGCAGCTAATAAAAAAATGTTAGTCGTCGCGGGACGCTTGGCAGATGTGTAACATAATTTTAATTAGAATATACGCGTGTTTAATGCATACTTTAATTATAATAGTAATCATCACTGTTTACCCTGTGCAGTATAAACACTATAAGCACATAAAGCATCGCCCACTCGCCACATCATGATTGAATATTTTTTGTTTTCTCTTGAAAATTGTTAATTCTACACTGTATACAGCTTGAAAAAACCATACTTTTAATATTTCATTCTGTCAAATAACTCTAAATACAGGACTATAACATTTCTTAGAACCAAAACGTGAGATGAAGAGACATCTTTGTGTTTTATCCGATGTTGCAAATTCCATCTTTTGATTTAACATAATGGAAAAAATTGAAAAAGAATAATAATTAATTAATAATTCAAGAAAAAAAATATATTTATATTCTTCAATATACATTATGCGTGTTAGGCTTTTATTTCCCTAAATTTTCGGTAACGTGCTAATAGGATTCTTGCCCTCGGGCCTCATGGTTGATATGTTATGTTTTTTCACATTAAGTAAATATGATATAACAGAAAACACTTATAGCTTATGTCACTATTAGATAAAATAGCAAATTCATAATTCAATGTGTTTCGGTTTTCAGCTGAATGTAGCATACTATTCAACTGAATATCAAATCATGGGGAAAAACGCATATATTACTCAAAAATATGTGATTTTTTTCTTACATAGTATTATTTTGTAAAGCTTTTAGTGATATTTTTTAGTAATAAGGAGTATTATTAACACAATTTGATGTAACATTGCTCAAATAATGCGTGTTATGATACGGACTAGTTGCGCAAATGAAACAAATACGCTCGCAGCGTTGCTATCGCACGCTTCGTAATGGGACAAGTCGTAACCTGTTACCCGCGAAATGTAAAAAAATAATTAATTCGGCTGACGAATATTCAACGCTTCGATCGAGAATATGTCTGAATATACGATAATCGATATTCGGCAAAATCACTATTCGTGGCAACACTAGTTGACACCCACGAAATTCTAACAGAATGCTTGTAATACGTTAAATTCAGAACATTACGTTTTTTAATTTTTGCGAAGGAGTTGAAAATTGTTTCACTATTAGACTTTTTTTTCATGCATAACATTTACTATTTTAAAACATGCATTTATTATTCGTATACAGGGATTGACTATAGATACTTTTTTCATAAATGCATTATCATAAGTAATACATGTGTCATTTTCAGGATCTATATTCATATTGAAAAAGTTTTCAAATACCTGTTTATCTTTTTATTTGATAAAAAATTATGTTACAATAGATTGCAAAAATAACCATAGAAAATATTTTAAATCAGATTTTCCCTCTCGTTAAATAGTTGTGTCTTATTCGTCTTCAGAAATCAAAATCAAAAAAGGAAATATACATTAGAAAATACATAATCGTTTCATAAACGCTAACGACCTTAGTTTTTGAGCGTCTATAATTTATTATATTACTTTCGATGAAAAATAGCAGGGCTGGATGTACTTTTTGGTTATCAGGATTTTTAATTATGTAATTGCTTTTTTAAATTATATTTTGAATTATGAATTGATTTTAACGGATCTGCTAATGTCCAAATTAAACAGAAAAAAACATATATAAAAGAATAGAAAAGTTATTAGAACCTATTGGATTGCAAAAAACGGGATGAACAATTCTTTAACCCTTTACCGCATCGCGGCTCATATATGAACCAATCTAAAAAAATTTTTCGGCTTTAAAATATATTTTATTCATAACTACGTGCGAAACCATATTTGACATATGCTAGGCTAGTTGTATTGTATGAGTTACTCCTATCAAATCAATTCTGTGAGTTGTACCAAGCGAAATATGTCTGTACATGTTAGTCTCACTTGTCAATAAAGAAGTCACTACTTTCGCATTTTTTATTTATGTAATAAAAGCAAAATTTTCATTGGGAAAAAAATACATTATCTTGCTAGATTTCCGCGGCACACCAAAAGCTAAAATATAATTGATACACAAATACACGACTGAGGCGATGACCGACTCAGATCGACCGAGGCGACACGACGGCAAACGTGCGTTCTACACACTGTGTTTTTTGTTCATATTAAAATAACAATTGAAAAATGATTGTCTGTAAAGTCGGTTTACGAACGATAGTTTTACGTGATAACGTATTCCGTAATACATAACCTAAACCTCCCAAAATTTGGTTTCAATCCGCTTATCCTTGGTGTCGGAATGATAAGAAATGTCAAAAGTGACGTTTGCAACTTACAAAGTATTATGTTCTAATAATAATTAGTTATTCCAATACTTAACTTAGCAGGCTTTGCATTTCACAATATACTAATGTCAAAAAAAATTGAATTAAACATTAGAAATGCAGCTGTTTTCATGTTAAGACAAGACATACGTTTGCTTCTAATTTCCATGTACGGCAAACAAAGACAACCGACCGCGTCGCGCCATGCATTACACAACATTGCATTTATACAGCTATTTTTCTATATAAATTTGTATAAAATATTTTTCTATATAAATTTGTATAAAAAACTGTTTAGGCAAATTCTGTTATACGAGAAATTAGCAAAAAGCATGCACAGGGTCAGGCGGAACGTTACGCGTTAGGAACGTTAGGAACGTTACGTTACACCTTTTCGATCATGCAGCCGGTGTTTTATCAATTTATAATATTGGTGATTCATCAATTTATAAGACGTTATCACGTTAAAAATAGTGCTAATTTATTTCAGTTACATTTTAATGATAACTAAGAAATTAAAAATTAAATCTCCAAATGTTGCAAAATGTAATTGTAAATTGTAAAATGTCAAATACATTGAATTTGACTGCGACACACCTGTATCCGACTCCCGGCACATCGGTTGCGAAGCACTGCATTACATAACCCTCCATACACTTCAACAATGAAATTGAAGCATATATTCTCACCTATAATAGCGTACACTTTAATGTTTTTCCACAAAAAAATATCCTTTACCACTCCTGGATTTTAAAATTGTAATATCAGTTGCATTGTGCGTAGCTGGAAAACCAGTGAGAAAATCCATATGAAGACCATCGAATAATGATCTACAACAAGCATATGAGCAAAAAAGAAAAAGAGGATTCACCAAAGAAATTTCCACAGAAGGACCTTTCTCAAGATGGTATAGGCCTTAGACCATTTGCCAGAATGGCGTGAAAACAATAGAATAAGGTGTAAACTTCCAGGCTGCACAGCGAGAACATTCACTTTTTGCTATATGTGTTAAATGCAGTTATGTTTCAACAAGGATCGAAATTGTTTTCTAAGATTTCATAATGTTCCATATAAGACACAAACCATTGTTTTTTTTGAAAAATAAATGTTAAAATTGAATAAAATCATATTTTTAGTATCTATAATTTAATTCAGCAAAAAAATAAAAAAAGTCATGCAGTAAAGGGTTAAATTTCATTCTGATTTGATTAATTGATGGTGATGTAAAAATTAATAACACGATAGAGCACAAACGGATGAGCGGATCGAAACCAAATTTTGGGAGGATGAATGGTATGCAAATATGAAGAGCCTTATTGTTTTTTGGGGAAAAATCAACACATGCGCAGAAGAGATTTTTTTTTGCAATAACGGTCTTTTTTTATATAATAATGATATACTTTTCATAATGGCATATTAAAAATTTATAGTTTCGGAAATATTTTGAAAATAAAAAAAGCCGTTTTTATGAATCTGTTAGAAATAAACAAGTTCGACATGATTTGAATAATATTTACATGACTGAGAACATGATACGTAGGTAATCATGGCAACGATTAGCAATATCATATTGAATACTAGCCATTACCCGCGATATCAGAAATTTTATTTTTCTTTATTATAATCAAATGTTGTCATTTTTTGAAGTTGGAATAGTGCCGACTAGGGTTATCATATGACAGGCGTTTACCGCATTTGACAGACATTTTAAGGTTTAGACAGGCGTGCGACCGGTATTGGTCTGAGACAGTCATTTTCAAATTTCGCACCTATTGAAAAAAAATAATGTCCTCTGACAAATAACAGTAATAAACATCCTTCTTCATTATTATCTGCTGGCTTTTACTTATTGCCTATACAGCGTTTTGCTTTAGACAGACATTTTTTCTGAAAAATCAGGTATTTTAGATAATATAGACAGGAGTCTCTCTATTTACATATGGTAACCCTAGTCCCGTAGCCCAATTGGCTGGAATTTTTTTTCTTTATCCTTGCTACACCTTATCCTTGCATCACCTTATATTTTCTAGATCTCTTTCTAATTTTTCCAAGAATGAAACCGAATACTCATCTCCACGATATGGTTTCAACTCTATTTTGGTAAATAATTGAATAGTCATATTTTCACTGATTTTTTTTAAATAATTGGCGCAAGTATCCACAATTTTACATTTTATTTGTGATACTAAGTTAATTATTTTCTCATCTTGTCTTTCGATTTAATATGCAAATATGAAGAGCCTTATTGTTTTTTGGGGAAAAATCAACACATGCGCAGAAGAGATTTTTTTTTTGCAATAACGGTCTTTTTTATATAATAATGATATACTTTTCATAATGGCATATTAAAAATTTATAGTTTCGGAAATATTTTGAAAATAAAAAAAGCCGTTTTTATGAATCTGTTAGAAATAAACAAGTTCGACATGATTTGAATAATATTTACATGACTGAGAACATGATACGTAGGTAATCATGGCAACGATTAGCAATATCATATTGAATACTAGCCATTACCCGCGATATCAGAAATTTTATTTTTCTTTATTATAATCAAATGTTATCATTTTTTGAAGTTGGAATAGTGCCGACTAGGGTTACCATATGACAGGCGTTTACCGCATTTGACAGACATTTTAAGGTTTAGACAGGCGTGCGACCGGTATTGGTCTGAGACAGTCATTTTCAAATTTCGCACCTATTGAAAAAAAATAATGACCTCTGACAAATAACAGTAATAAACATCCTTCTTCATTATTATCTGCTGGCTTTTACTTATTGCCTATACAGCGTTTTGCTTTAGACAGACATTTTTTCTGAAAAATCAGGTATTTTAGATAACATAGACAGGAGTCTCTCTATTTACATATGGTAACCCTAGTCCCGTAGCCCAATTGGCTGGAATTTTTTTTTCTTTATCCTTGCTACACCTTATCCTTGCATCACCTTATATTTTCTAGATCTCTTTCTAATTTTTCCAAGAATGAAACCGAATACTCATCTCCACGATATGGTTTCAACTCTATTTTGGTAAATAATTGAATAGTCATATTTTCACTGATTTTTTTTAAATAATTGGCGCAAGTATCCACAATTTTACATTTTATTTGTGATACTAAGTTAATTATTTTCTCATCTTGTCTTTCGATTTAATATGCAAATATGAAGAGCGTTATTGTTTTTTTGGGAAAAATCAACGCATGCGCAGAAGAGATATTTGCTATAACGGTGTTTTTTTTTATATAATGATGGTATACTTTTCATAACGGCATATTATTTTATTTATTTTTACAAGATCTCTTCCGTTATCCACCTTTGTGGTTATCACCTTTGTGGTGTGTGTGTTTGTGACAGCGATTTTTGTGTGCTTGTGTGTGTGTGTGTGTGTGTGTGTGTGTGTGTGCCTGTGTAAATTTGAGTAAATTTGTGCTTATGTTTGTGTGTATGTGTGTATATTTGTGTCAATGTGTGTAAATTTGTGTCTGTGCGTGTGGTGTGTGTGTTTGTGACAGCGATTTTTTGTGTGCTTGTGTGTGTGTGTGTGTGTGTGTGTCTGTGTAAATTTGAGTAAATTTGTGCCTATGTTTGTGTGTATGTGTGTATATTTGTGTCAATGTGTGTAAATTTGTGTCTGTGCGTGTGGTGTGTGTGTGTGTGTGTGGTTTGTGTATTTTTCACAAAAACTACAAAAAGAGTTTTGATTCATGTTGTAGGAATAAATTTGCGATGAAGGAAACTAGGCTTCATGGTGGTTAATAATTAAAAAAAAATCAAATGAAATAATCCTATTTATTCAATAATCAAATAATTCTCAACATCATCCACATTATATAATATATAAAACTAATTCTTATATAAATGAATAACATATTTACAGAAAAGATGAAAAAAAAAATAATAAGTTATTAACAATATTTTTGAAAGACTAGCTAATTTACGCTAAATATTCTTATTCACGATTGATTTTATCATATTCTGCAATTTTTAACTTCCCGCTTTAAAAAAAAAAAAAAAAAATTTTTTTTTTTTCAAAAATCGGGAAGTTATTGGTTTCACCCCGATTTTCGAAAATCGAGTTTTCGCCAGATCTCGACGTTTTGGGGTCCTAGGAAGCTATTGAAACTATTTTGGCGATGATGTCCGTAGGGCTGTATGTATGGATGTGTGTGTGTGTGTGTGTGTGTGTGTGTATGTATGTATGTAAACCTTTTATATCTTTTGAACGGAGTGTCCGACTGAAACGTGGTTTGCGGCATCTGACGTGATCTTGGTGAACTTAGACTTCCTGAAAATTTGAAACGATTCGGCCCAAAAAATTTTGAGAAATCTTAAAAAAACAAGTTTCAAAAATTTTTAAAAATTTGTTTTTGTAAAAAATTTTCTAAACTACTAAACCGATTAATTCCAAAAACTAATCAGCTCTTCTCCTTAACAAACTGCGTCGATTTCCGCAAACCGCATCAAAATCGGTTCATTTGTTCACGAGAAACCGTGAACGAAAAAATCGTAAAAAAGTGTTTTTTTAAAATGACTCTTAAAATTGTTATCAGATTGATTTTTTTGTAATAAATTACTTTCTTAAGCTAAAAAAACTGCGTCGATCGCCGCAAACCATATCAAAATTGGTTCATTTGTTCATGAGATAACGTGAACGAAAAATTAGGAAAAAAGTAATTTTTTAAAATTACTCGTAAAATTCTTATCAAATCGATTTTTTTGTAATAATTTACTTTCTTAGGTTAAAAAAACTGCGTCGATTGCAGCAAACCGCATCAAAATCGGCTCATTTGTTCACGAGATATCGTGAACGAAAAATTTTTAAAAAGTGTTTTTTTTTAAATTTCTCGTAAAATTCCTATGAGATCGATTTTTCTGTATAAAATTACTTTTTAAGGTTAAAAAATTGCGTCGACTGCCGCAAATCGCATCAAAATCGCTTCATTTGTTCATGAGATATCGTGAACGAAAATTTCGTAACAAAGTGTTTTTTTTTGAGCTCGAAGAGCTAAAAAATAAACTTCTTGCTATATTTGACATATTTTTGAGCGTTTTGAACTCGAAAATAGCGGGAAGTTACAGGGATGGCCTGCAGGGTCAAACTACTTTTCAAATTTTTTTTTCATTTATTGAACAAATAGTAAAATCTTCCATGTAATTTGGAATCTGCATGTTGTAAGATAGTATTTTTCTATAAGCTATTTCTCTTAAACTAGATACATTCATTAAACAAAAGTCACATTTAGAATAATAACACATTAAACTTATTTTACATTTAAAACAGCGCATTTTTTTTTAAAATAATGCATATTTTTTTTTTTCTGATAAAGAAGCAAAATGCAAGATCCAGAATGTTGCGTCTGTACACAAAGGAAACAATAATTTACTAAAGTATTTTTAATGAACTTACATTCTTCAAATGATTCTGTGCATTTAGTACAAAAATTAACATTAAATGAATGATTATAATATTCATAAACTAAAAAACACTTGCACTGCATAATATTCATACTAAATAAAACATGTGAAAATAACTTATTTACTTAGAAGTAAAAGCGTCGTTTTTTTTTTAAACGCGTTAACGTATTATAAATTGATGAAACACCGGCTGCAAGCACGAAAAAGTGTTACGTTCCGTTACTACTAAAATTTAGGTTATGATATTCGAGCGGAATGCATTATCATGTGAAACTATCGTCTGTAAACCGACTTTTTCTTCTACAGTATGATTCACTTCATCGTTTTCTATAAAATTAATAATGGAGGTCGTGTTGTTGGAATGACCGACAGCTTTTTTCTCTCCCTTGTATATAAGAGAAAAATTTTTCATGGACAGCAATTCGTTTCTGTCCGATTCACTTAAACGTTGAAATCTTGCAGGCAAGAAAAAAATACCGCTCTCGTATTTTAAAATGATGACAATTTTGTCACCGTATCGAGTTTTCATTGTTTGCACTTTTTCTATATTATATCTATGATTTATCGTTAAATCCCTTATTCTCCTAAACTTATTATCATTATAGATTTTCCCCTCATAGTTTCCAATTTCATTGAAACGTTTCACGTTCATCTGTAACCAAAAAGAAAATTATTAATTATAATGCAAAAAAACAACAATGATATTATTCGTTTTTAGTTTTACATACTTCTTATAATAATATGTATATTGCGGATGTTTTCTCAATCTTATGACAGCTGGGTGCGATGCTCTACAATTTTTACGTTCTGAAGCAAAAAAGAAAAGTATTACAAATCTTTTTTTAAACAGATTCAAAATATTTTCTTACTTACCGATAATTATGATAAATTTCGGTTAATGCTGGACAAATTGTTGTTTCCCTTGAAGACTGCACTTTTTTCACTTGCAACACGAAAGACTGCACTTTTTTCACTTGCAACACGGCACAATGATTAAATCAAACTGATAGAAGAAACATGGTATGCTATATATTATAAAATACAGTAATATCACGCAGGGTGGGGGGAAGTAGTACTTCTGCAAGCGAAACGAAATATACTTGAAATTATACGAAAGAGAAATATGACACCATTTAAAAATGCTGAGCTGGTGTTTTCACATCCGCTAATGGAAAAAATCGCATCAGGTATGCGTGATGTCATTATGATGAGAATAAAAGCATATACTTGTAAGAGGATATGACTCTTTTTTAAAATGCTGAGCTGGTGTTTTCACATCCGCTAAGGAAAAAATCGCATCAGGTATGCATGATGTCATTATGATGAGAATAAAAACATATACTTGTAAGAGGAAATGACTCTTTTAAAATGCTGAGCTAGCGTTTACACATCTGTTGTAATGTACGCTATATTTATTGAGTTATAAATAAAGAATTTTTATCATTGGCTGCATTTAATAATTAAATTTCAGTTTTCATCCTTATTATCTTATTTATTTAAGGAAAGAGATGCAGCGAAACTTTACGAAACGGACTGTCGTGTCGAGACGAAACACTCGGGCAATCGAGTGGAGGGGATTTAGTAATATTGTAACTGAACACAAAAAAGCAAAGCCAGTATTCGTGAGACTTTGTTGATTGCGTTAGGATGAGCATTACTCCGAATATATTCCAGTTATACAACTCTTCTCCTGAGACAACGATGGCTGCGTTATCATATGATGTGAATTTCGATTACAACAACGTGATAACGGTGGAGGAGAACGAGGAGAGAGGTGAAGACATTGTAGAGTTTCCACTGGTGCGCGACTTTGACACTGAAATCTTTCCTTTTGCTGAATCATCAACAACTACTACACCTACGTTTCTGCCTGCCTTGGAGGTTTCGAATTCTGAAACGAAACTTTTGATACAAAATATTTTTTTCATCGATGTCAAACGAAGTAAATACGTTAACGTCGGTTGGATGCCTTCTTCTCAAGGTTTTCAAACAACGCTCGAACTGAGAGATGTGAAATCGAGCAGCATTTTTATCGATCAGAATGATTGGTGTGCTCTGATGTTGTTGTGTGATCATATAAACAAATACTTCAACGACGACGCTCATCGGCGATTTTATTCAGTGATTGGCGGAAACGTGGAAATTAAAGAAGTTTATTTAAAGAAGATAAAACATTTAAAATTGCAACGATCGAATTCTGTTTGTTCGTTAATTTTATCAAAAAGTGAGTGGATTAATTTGTTGGAAATGAAAGACCTTGTAAACAGTTTATTGTGCTTGTACGTTTACAACACAAACAGCATAAATATTTATTATAAAATGTATTTAGATAAGTGTAAGTTGTTGAATTGTCTACGCTTAAGTTCCAATGATTTTTTTATACTTAAAGATATTTTACACACTTTTAATTACGAAAGACTCTTTTATGAAATCTCCATAGTTTGTAGTGAAAAAATTATATCTGACTTGAATAGCTGTAATAGATAAAAAAATAATAAAAAAAAAGTTGTACGTTTTAACGATAAGGTAGAGATTAAATATATGGTTTGTTGGAGTTTTGCATATCGATAAGCAAGGGTGGGGATGTGGGAGCAGATTGCTAGGGATCGTGAACGGTTTAAAAGACGAATAGAAGCAGTCTCTCATATTCTCAGTCCGGTGCTAAGAAGTGTTAATTCATCGTAGTCGTCCGTCGAGAACATTCTAAGCTTAGTGCATAATAATAATAATAATTAAAACAACATGGAAATGCACGAGGTCGGTATTGTAGTAATTATAAGAAATAAATATACAAACGAATTATTACTTTCAAACTATATCGAATGTACGGATTTACAGCCGCAAAAAGAAATATTAACGGTTGATGAATTAAAAATTAAAATTATTTTTGATACTTCGGAAAATTTATTCGAAGATTCAGACGATGCCGCCGTTTGTGATTTTGGTAATGTTAATTATGGTCGTGCAGATGTCGAGAACATACTAAGCTTAGTGCATAATGATAATAATATTCAAAACAACATGGAAAGGCACGAGGCCGGTATTACAGTAATTATAAGAAATAAATACACAAACGAAATATTACTTTCAAACTATATCGATTGTACGGATTTACAACCACAAAAAGAAATATTAACGGTTGATGATTTAAAAATTAAAATTATTTTTAACACTTCGGAAAATTTACTCGAAGATTCAGACGATTCCGCCGATTGTGATTTTGGTAGTGATGACGATGATGATAAATATAATCAATCAGATATCGATACGTTCAGCATGGATACAATAAATTAGATTTAAGCAATATTATTATTAACTCTGTATTGATTTTTACAATAAATATATAAAACGTATTTTATATGTCTTTTTATTTAAAAAACTACCTTGGGGAAAGAAATCTTTTATATTTCAGATATTATTACTAAAGAAGTATGTGGTAAGTATGTGTTTCATATATCCTCGTTTTTTGATCAGAGATGGTTCTGTGTGTACTTAATTTAACCTCATTATCATCATTCTTGATAAATTAAACGTGTAATGAACAAGTCCACCTGTCGGCCGAATGCATAAGCTTACATCACGCTGATAATGAAGCGTGCAGTCGTTTCCGTTTTTTGATCATAGATGGCGCGGATAGTCAAGTGCTCATCTCATGTTACAAGTCCATCTTGCGGTTTATCATATAAGCTTAATCGCATCGATAATATCGCGAGCAGTGTTGCTTCCGTTTTTTGATCATAGATGGCGCGGAGTATACTTAATTAACCTCATTAACATTCTTGATAAATTATTTAATTAAATTATTTATACGTGTCAGCATATATGACTATATTATATATGTGACACATTGCAGATTGCACTTTTATCATTATATTGTAATCTGAGAATATCCGGTGATAAGAAAAACACATTCGCTAAGGAAAAAAATCGCTTCAGGTATGCGTGACGTCATTATGATGTGAAAAAAAATGAAATACTCTTGTAAGAGAATATGATTCCGACGAAAACAATTTAATTACGACCTCAGCAGAATGCATAATCTGGACTTTGAACTGTTATTACAAAACGCTAAAAAGACAGAGCCGGACTTTACTTGGGTAATATTATTGAATGTTTGTATCCGATATTCTTCTATCACTAGTATCTGTTATTACAAGGTGGGGCATTCGATAAAATTTTACGCCGAGCATTTTGATTGAATATAGCAGAAGCCGATTGGTTCACTGGCTGGAAAGGGACGGTTGTCTAATTGGAGAATAACGTCTGTTTCAAAACATCTAATTTGGGTAACTGCCTGATTGGAGTATAATTAACACCCACCCGCCATTTTTGTTTGCATAAAGCCCCCCCTGATTGATTAAAACTATCATCTCATCGATTCACGGAAAGAGGGCGCCATTGATCGTCACTGAAACGTCGCAGTGACGCCAGAGTGGTGGTCAATGAGCAGAGCTGTAAGTCCGTACTGAGGATAAAATATAAGTTTTTTTATTTTGCATTAAAATTTGTAAATGAAATCTTTACTTTTTTAAAGTTTATTATAAATAAAGTTTTGTAAATTATTAATAAGTGTCACTCTATGTGCGGCACGCCAAAAAATTTTAAAATCTAAATTGGGCCCGTTGATTAAAAACCCCCGATTGAAAAAAATGTTAGACTAATAATTTAATAAAAGAACACGATTCTACCTTTCACATTAAGTTCTCATGATGAGATTTTTTAAGGCCTGACCTGTTTTAGTAATGATAAACTCATATTTCATTGTTTATAATGCAACAGAAAAGTCCACCTTGTGGTCGATCACATAAGCTTATATCGCATCGATAATGTCGCTAGCAGTGTTGCTTCCGTTTTTTGATCATAGATGGCGCGGATAATCTAGAGGTCATCTCAAGGTCAGCGGGTCGGGTACCGGCCTATTATACTACTATCGTTATTGTATTGCCGTTGTGTTTTTTTTGAGTTTTGAGCGTTGGTTTTGAAATTATTGAGTACGGTGGCTATAAAATTGGAGCCATCCTGTTATTGTTCTGTTGGGAAAAGCTTTTAGTGAATTGCGTATTGTTATCGTGTTTGGAGTTGTACTTGATTAGCACGTGGCGTCCGTTCAGCATAAAAAACGCTGTGATTCTACTACCATTGACAAGAACCACTGTAACGAGGCTTGGAGCGTTGCTGGGTCGATCACTTCAGCTAACTGAATCCAGTCCAGTTGTCTTGGAAAAGGACTACGAGTCCGGGAATACCTTCACTGCATCCTACAGGTAGTGTGATAACGTTTTGTGCTATATTACGTAACTGTTCAAGTAAAAATCATAATTTGCGTTTGAATTTTAAAATTCTTTATCAAACGTACGTCGCATCTTAAATTCAACTTTAAATAAAATGCACGTTTTTGATTGACGTACGTCGTAACTGTGAAATAAGTTTGCGCGCGCTAGCACCCGTCACTACGTTGCCTTCATGCTGCCATGCCGCCTTATGCGAACATTTCATCAATAAATTCTCACGGTCTGAAATAATTATTTTGTTATTTTGTTTCTTGAACCTGTGCTTAGACTGCGTTGGATCATAGTTTCCATCATAGAGAAATCGCATTTGTTGATAAAGCTTAATATTGTGTTATGTCAATTCGTCAGTGGCGTGCTGAACTTAACTGAATTTTAGATTACAGTGTTTGATAGCCCTTCAGGCAGAACTATTTTTGACAGTTGTGATATTGTGAACGGATAGCGCTGTTCCAAAGAAAAATTCATTTCACACTGCGCTTGTCGGTTTGTTAACATTTGGTTAAATAAAGTTAGCAACATTTAATTAAAATATTTCGACATTGTATTTGTAACTATTTTAACGTGTTGTAATTTGTATTTTGGGTTGTTGAAATAAGTTTTTAGCTTACGAATGAGGTTTGTCTTATCGTCGCTGTTAGAGTCGCGTTACGTTTGTGTTGCCGTTTTGGTTGTAGTTTTGACGGATTGATTATGGGAATTTGAACCTCATCCGTAGGCGATCTGAATGATAGATTTTTTTGTAGATAAATTGTTACCATTATTACGTTTATTGTGTATCACTTTGTATTTTACGTGGAAACTAATGATCACCGCTTCACGGTACTGAAGTAAAAATTTATATCGTCGCTAATTTAATCAGTAGCGTACGGATCTGGGCATTCTGCCAAAAGTTTATATGCTAATCACTCTTGTTAATATTATTAATTATTTTATTAAATTTTTGATCATTACGTTCGAGTTGTTATTTTTTGCTGGCAGGACCCTTAAGATTTATTTGCAGGAGTGATCGATCCTGCAGTGACTCAAGCTAAGGTCAAAATAGATCTGGCGCCCATTCTGAACATCTTTCCCTTTAACATATAGCTTAGTAGTTGGGTGACCTTGGCTTCGCTAACATCTCTCAAGGTAAGTGCCCTGCCACGTCAGTTCCGACCCACGCCCAGCGCCGCTGAATATAGCTAGCCATTATAAATTGGCCTGCCAACGTGGGGCTCGATTTCAAGATTTTTTGGTTGTTTCGATTTCTCGTTTTCTAGATTTTTCGTTTTCTAGATTTCCCGTTTTCTAGATTTTTTTAGTTGTTTCGATTTCTAGATTTTCCGCTGTTTAGATTTCTCGATTTCTAGATTTTCCGCTTTTCCGATTTAACTTTTTCTGAATTTTCCGTTTCCACGATTTTTTTTTGTTTCCGGTTCTCGAGATTTTTTGTGCGCGTTTCCGATGTCGATATTTTTGCGATTTTCTGATATTCCGGTTATCTTGCCTGTTTTTGTTATGGGTAACGTTATGAAGTGCCGGTTTTGTTTTTTTAGCATTGGTACCGTACCTAGATTAAATGGTCGTTTCTCCACTATCGGTCTTCGGTTAGTTAGCTTTTAGTTTTACCGTTTGCGAATGCAAAATTTTTGTGAGATAGATCTACCGTCTCGTTTCCGTCAAATTTTATCGCGTTTCCGGTTGGGAAATTTTAGATGTCGTTTCGTTTTCCGCAAGAAATTTTATCGTATTTTTTAAATGACAATGTCGTTCGACTTTCCGAATTTAATTTTAAATTTTTTAGATTCTATATCCTTGACTGTAATGCAAGTCAAATTTCCGAATTTTTTTTGTCTCGTCTCGGTACCTATTTTCGTTTAGCAGAAATTTTTGTAGATTTTAGATTTCAGTTCATTTAGTAGTCTCCGGATGGATAAGATTTTTTTGTACCTCTCTCTGTACAGTAACTATGTATCGTGTCGACGTTTTTCGCTTTCGAAATATCGCTTCGTTTTTCGATTTCGTAATTGCAACTATTTTCGATTTTGTGTTTATCGACAATGAGTAATGATTGGAACTTCAAATTTTTTTGTCAAAATATCGGCCAAAGTGTGGTTTTTGATTTATTAAATGGCGTTTAGTACATTGCTAGTGCAATTTGAGTCCTTAATTGGGATTATATACTCAAATGTGAAGTCATGTTTGGTGTGTACTAGGGCGTACGATCTCATATGCGAACATCTTTGGCGAATCAACATCTTGTTGTGATTTCGGTCAGTTTGGTATTGGGTATTCTAACCTCGCCGGGAGTCTTTTGCAACTTCTTGTTAGTATACGTGCCCAACCGATCGAGTCCTGCGAGTATCGGTTAGTAAAGCTAAAATTTCAGATCTTCTTCATAATAATTTCACCATGAGCCGGATTTGTTGATTTTGACAACAATTTTTTCTTTTTGTTTATCGTTTGGGAATTTTGGATCCCGTTTACTGGTGTGACCGTGCGATGGATTATAAGTGCATCTTTCCCTTTACCTACAGCTTAGTAGTTGGGTGACCTTGGCTTCGCTAACATCTCTCAAGGTAAGTGCCCTGCCACGTCAGTTCCGCCGACCCACGCCCAGCGCCGCTGAATATAGCTAGCCATTATAATATATATATATATATATATATATATATATATATATATATATATATATATATATATATATATATATATATATATATATATATATATATATATATATATATATATATATGTAATATGGTCAAATTTGCCCCCCGAAGGACCCCAGGACCAACCCCGAATATTCTTAATTAACTCCTTTTGAAATTCATTTTTTTAAATTTTCCGTTTCGGTAACTTTTTCTTTGACACCCTGTATGGACATCTATATTTTTTTGAAACCGCGCTATGACCTAACTTGTTTTTTGGTTTTGTCAAATAATTTACAGAATCCTGTAATGATAATTCGATAATTGCTAATAGTTGAGAATGTGCCGAACAGGTGGCGAATGCGGTCCATTAGCTTGGGCTTTTGTATGATAAGATGATAGTTAGAAAAAAAAAATCAAAAAACGAGGACTGCGACTGTGACTTTGAGAGAGTGAACATCACGCTTGCGAGCCGAATATAATTACGGAATAAAAAAAGTAGCGAATTTCGTCTAAGTTGCCGTTCACCGTGTCGTGTAAAAGTTTTTAGTTTTTACTGCTATCGATTGATTATTGTGAGTTGATAACGCTTGATCTCGGTGATAATTCGTCTTAAAAATTAAGGCGTAGTCATTTGTCTAATTTGAACGCCATTTTCTGGAAAGTATTGCGATGTCATTTGAAGGGCACGTGTTGCGGTTCCTTCTCGAAAATGTTTAATTTTGCTTTGCAATTCTAAAGTTTTGTGAGTGTATCTTCGTGGCCAACGTGTGCCAATCACTTTTGATCTACTGGGTCGACTTCAACATATTTCTTTCAAGAAGTTCCGGTTGGTGCTTTCATCTTTGTCGGACATCCAGACTTTTGGTGGTCTCACCTGGAAGGAGTCGGATTGAGCTGCAAAGCTTATCCACTTACCGTACGAGCAAATTACCTACAGGTATTTTGTTTTCAATTTTACTTCATAGTGAGTTAATACAAAAGTTCAGTGAATCAAATTAGTCTGTGAGATTCTAATCTTGCGTAAGTTGTGGTGCACACGTTAGCGTACTTTTGATTTTGATTTTAACTATTAATTGTTTATAAATATTTGCATCTAGTAACGTCTTACAAATAATATTAATCCACATTGTGTGCCGTCACTGAGGTCATCGGCTGTAGCTTGCTTAAACTAGCAAATGACTGTTTTTAGTAGTTCGTATGTTAAATGCAAACAAAAAAAAAATAATAATAATATTCATAACGCGGTGAAAACTATTTTAATTTGTTTATCGCTTTTTGTATTCTTGATACTATAATATAGGAACTGTGATTTCGTTCTGTTTTTATTATTATTAAAATGCGCTGTGTCGTGTACGTGTGTATAGGTACAATCGTTAGGGCTAGCTTTTAGTAATAAAGTTAATTCAGATCGCGTCGTATGTTAGGGGAGTTGTTGGTTCTAAATTTTGTTCAGCTCACTGTTTTCACTTTTAAAAAAAAATAATTTATCTATTGCGAATTTGATCGATGTCCTGTACCTGCTAACGCCATAACTATTGTACCTATTTTAGTTTAATTGTTATTTCTATTTAAGTTATATGGTAGCGTTCGTTCTGCCTATAGTTGCTGAAAATTTTCAGGTTTATAATATAGTGAATTTACTTGTGTACCATTTATCATTATTATTGCTAGCTATTTTTAGGCTTGTTTTTGTAGTAATTTTATCGCTAGTAGGTAGTTACAGTCACAATGACTCATCTTGCCATTTTTTGTTATGAAATTTCAATTTTGTACAACCACCAGTAATATTTCACCACAATACTTGTTTTAATTTTTAAAAAAAAAAAAAAAAGAAAATTAAATTTTTTGAAACTAAAATTTCGCGTTTAATTGGATCCGAACCACTCCAGTTTCTTGACAGGTGAGACCAACATCTGTCAACAGTGCTAACAAGAGGATTGGTCAGGCGCCCATAGAATTTCAATTTGAGCTTAACACCGCTTAAAGCAGCTCGTCCGTGATGTTAACAATTCTAGCCAAAATCCTGGTAAGTTCGGTCCATAGCCACGTCACTACCGTTTTTTTGTTTTTTTGTAATTTGAGCAGTAATCTCGCGAACTCACCCCAGCGCCGCTAAAAAGGAGCTAGCCTGAATTAAGGTCCCGGCCAAACCCCGAAGGGGAAGATCTGACAATATATATATATATATATATATATATATATATATATATATATATATATATATATATATATATATATATATATATATGTATGTGGTTTAGGGTTATTGGTGGCGCGTAGAATGACGCATCCATCACAAGTCGGACAATTTGTTGACTATGGTCACAGCCATCGGATACCAATGCTCTGAAGTATGAATTTTGACGACTACGCGTGGAGTCACGCATTGTTAAAAGTTGCAACTAAGCAGATCATTATTTGTATAGGAGATGGCACGCGCAAGCAATATTTTAGAGAATTTTATGACCTATATATATATTATTATTGGCATTTAGCCGATAAAGATAGATATACCTAGATAGAGATAAAATATAATTAGTTTTTTATTTATTATACAAATGAAAACAATGTTGACTGTGCTTTGAGAACTTCACTGAAGTTTTTCCTTAGAAAACAAAATCATTTTTATTTATCATTTTAATACTTACTAAGATAATTAATACATGTTTTATATTTTCTAGGTTAAATTAAAGTTAATAAGTAATTATTTATCATTTTAATACTTACTAAGATAATTAATACATGTTTTATATTTAATAGGTAAAATTAAAGTTAATAAGTAAAATTATCCACCAATTTTTCAGACATATTAACAAATTATTTAATTATAATTCAATTGACGTTTCGATTATTATATGTCGCAGTGATATTGTCAAACCTGTGTCTTCAGAACTTAAGGGTTAGGTTGAAAAGCAGCCTGTGGCTGAACCTCGCCTTTTAGTGCACTTATATGTACTAATAAAGATTATTATTATTATTATTATTATTATTAACAAATGTTTACTTTAAGTATTTGGCATTTAAAACTGTTTCCCGCAATTCCTACAGAATAAAGGCCTTTTTCCTACCTTTACCCAAGCATGTTAAAATAATTTCATATACTGTATGGTTTTTTAAAAACCGAACACCTGATTTATTCCCTTAGGTTGCATTCAAAGGAATTTTACCCCCCGTAATAATCTCCATAGTTTCAGGGGGGAAATCGATTGCCTATTTTTTTATGACCTAGGTCCCAGTGCATTCCGGTGCAGTGCAATGCACTTGCGCACTCATTTTTTTTAACGGGGTCCCCATTTAAGAGTATTCGTCCCTGCAAATACCCCCTGCACCCAACATATCAAATCTTTTACCCTCGCCTAAAAACGGTTTGCGCTCTCCCGACGCTATTTTTAAAGCTAGAGGGTTCTGGTAAACGCCAAATGAAAGACAAAGAATCAGACTACAGATCCTTCAGGCGAATTTTTTGAAAAAAAATTCTTGAAAAAACTTACAACCTTTTGAAAAAATAATAAGTTACGCAATATTTAACACGTAGGCGAAACTGTTTTTCAAATGATTCGCCTGAAGGATCTGTAGTCTGATTCTTTGTCTTTCATTTGGCGTTTACCAGAACCCTCTAGCTTTAAAAATAGCGTCGGGAGAGCGCGAACCGTTTATAGGCGAGGGGAAAAGATTTGAGATGAAGGGTGCGGGGGGTATTTGCAGAGACGAATTCTCTTTAAAAAAATGAGTGCGCAAGTGCATTGCACTGCATCGGAATGCACTAGGTCATAAAAAAATCCGGCAATCGATTTCCCCCCTGAAACTATGTAGATTATTACGGGGGGTAAAATTCCTTTGAATGCAACCTAAGGGAATATAAATCAGGTGTTCGGTTTTTAAAAAACCATAAAGTATATTTAATTTAAAAAATTTCAGAATCGTTTCTTCGAAAAATCCCTAGGAGACAGAAGGCAGATTCAAAGACATGTATATTGAAAGTTTCAAATTAATAAATACGCATTTATATATTTTTTATTTTCTTGTAAATAGAAATTTTCACAAAGTATAAATTATTAGCCAAACACATAGTATTTGTAAAAATATATTTTAAATATAGTATTTTTAATATAAAATAAATTTCTTATTTCTATGAAGGTCTAAGATGCAAATTACCGCATTTTGTTATATCTCAAAAAAACATGTATTCGTTAAGCTGTGTCCTGAGTCAGACCACCCGTAGCGGTCGTTTTTTTCGAAAACGGTTAGCCGTAGAGAGTTGTGTATTCGATTCTTTATTAGGGCTTTTATAATGCAGATTTTTGACACAACTCTCTACGACTAACCGATTTCGAAAAAATACGAGCGGTACTGGTGGTCTGACTCACCCTGTATAGTTACAAAAAAGCTATTTTCAATTAACAAACTAGCATTTAACTTACAAGCAATAAATTAACATAAAAAGTAAATACAACTAGCTTCACAAGCGAATTTCAACAAGGGGCGTTATTATTTAATTTCTGTCGTTTGCATTCGGCTTGGACCCACGACTTTATATGAGCGACGGACCTTTTCTTTAACACAGTATATTCAGAAACTGTTCGTAAGCATTTCTGCGATGTCGGAATTTTCCCTGCAGCTATCTCGTATGCAAATAATTGACGTGCTACTTTTTTCTCCGGAGTTGACCAACTTCTACGACTCCGGGAATCTGTAAAAAAACAAAAATATTATGAACATGTGACTTAAAAGTTCTAATTCAGTTCAGTTCAGAGGAGAGGTGAAAATTTTGTGTTGATGTTTTTAACTAAAATTATTATACAGGGTGTTCACGCGAGGAACAAAGGCAAGTTTATTTCAGAAATGAAGACGCTTACATAAACATGTTTCAGACAAAAGTTGTTAGGTTCGATCTGCTCTACAACTGGAAAATATTTTCAGCTATACAGGTTGTCCTATTTAAGCGGGGCAGACCAAAGTTATGTTTTCTTTAATGCAGCATCCTGTTTTTGTTTGATTTTTGAATTCTGCACCTAATTGTTAATAGAAACTGTAAGGGAAACGTTGCTCGAAAAATTAGCAGTTTTTGAGTTATTCAAGTTTTTTTGAAATTTTTGACATATGCAGATCTTTACCTAAAATTCGAGTTAGCCCAAACGAAAAACTTTATCAAACTGATATTTTGGAGATCAATAGGTAATGAAAGAGCAAATTAATTTTTGTATTCAAAAAAATAATTTACTATACAGGGTGTTCAAAATATCGTACTTCTTTTATCTAACTTAAATCGCGTATAACTTGTGAAAGTTAAATACCCGGGGTGGTTTTTATGCCCGAATTGCTTTCTTTAGGATATTTACTAATTATTTACTGATATGAGTTTTAAAATGACTATTTTCAACTGTTAAGGTAAAAATACTTCACAGCACACTGCGACAGTACTTTTAAAAGGTGAAATTTCGCAATATCGCATTCAAGTCGCAATAAACACGAAAATACCAGATTTAGGTCTAGGGAACCCTTTATAAAAGTGTTAGTAAATATCCTAAAGAAAGCAATTCGGGCATAAAAACCACCCCGTGGTATTTAACTTTCACAAGTTATACGCGATTTAAGTTAGATAAAAGAAGTACGATATTTTGAACACCCTGTATAGTAAATTATTTTTTTGAATACAAAAATTAATTTGCTCTTTCATTACCTATTGATCTCCAAAATATCAGATTGATAAAGTTTTTCGTTTGGGCTAACTCGAATTTTAGGTAAAGATCTGCATATGTCAAAAATTTCAAAAAAACTTGAATAACTCAAAAACTGCTAATTTTTCGAGCAACGTTTCCCTTACAGTTTCTATTAACAATTAGGTGCAGAATTCAAAAATCAAACAAAAACAGGATGCTGCATTAAAGAAAACATAACTTTGGTCTGCCCCGCTTAAATAGGACAACCTGTATAGCTGAAAATATTTTCCAGCTGTAGAGCAGATCGAACCTAACAACTTTTGTCTGAAACATATTTCTGTAAGCGTCTTCATTTCTGCAATAAACTTGTCTTTGTTCCTCGCGTGAACACCCTGTATTAACCAAACATTCAATTAACTCACAGAGATCCCATATTTTAAGTAAAGGTTTCCGATAGAAAATTAGCACACGATTAACCTTTGAAGTCCGCGAAGAAGTGTTTACAAATAAAAAAAAAAACATATTGTACCTTTCGACTTCTGTCTGTTGATTTCGGTATGAGCCGATAGTCAAAGCTGCATTCCTGTTCGTTTTTGAAAATCTTTAACCGATTTTACAATCCTTTCGCAATCATTTATGGGGAGGATCTTCTCATCTGGAATAAATGTAGACAAATGCCTTTTCGCAGCATACCTTTCCGGAGTGGTCCATGTTCGCCTGATAATATTAGGTTTGACATCGAGCTCTATATCTAAAAACAATATCAAAACGTGGGATATCGAATAGACATACAAGAATATTAAAACGGTTTGTCTTCTGTCATGTTAATTTAGAAAACGTTTAAAAATAATATAATATTTTACCCAAACCGGTTTCACATGTACCTAGTGTTTTTATCTTCCTCTGTATCGATATCGGTGTCACTCTGTTCCGACACGCCATGACGCAAATTTTCGATAAAAATGCCTTCTTCGCTGCATTTCGAAACAAGTATCGGATTTGAACCAGAAGCAAATAATTGCGAAGTGACACCCCGGGGACATATTATATTTACTTCGCTTCTTGACAAATTTTGGATCTGAAAACAATAAAACTTCATTTTGATACATTTATTTAATATAATAATTTTGAGAATTTGTGTGAATGTTTATTTATGCGATTTATTTAATTAAGTAAAGTATAATTCTTTAAGGCGTAAGGGAACGCCATACTTTCAAAAAACACGAGTTAAAAATTGTAGGTATACTTTTAAAAATGGCCATCTCGTCGAGTTGTAACAGAACTTACAAAAAATATATACATTTTCGCCAATTCTAAAAACCATTAGGCTTATTTCGACCTCATAATGTTTACCGATAATTATTGTTAAAAAGTACTTACTTTTTTCATTAGCTGGGAAATAGTGCATTTTACTTCAATGACAATGTAACCTTGAAAATAAAATTTTTTTGGCGATGTGTTAAATCCAAACACTACAACAAACAAATGTAAATAATATCACCAACAACACAATAAACTTGTCTCTGACAAATATAAAATATCGTAGAAAAATGTCAGGCACAAAATATAAATCAAAAAACAGCATGGCTTAACAAGCATTGCGTCATTTTAATAAGCAACTATACCTCCATGGCAGCGAAGTCTCTGGTAATATGTAAAGGAAAAGGATAGAAATATCTGCGAACTCATTTCTCTATATGCCTGCAGTATAGTTTTACCAAAAAATTAAAGAACACTGATCAAAGTAAAATATTTTCCTATTTCAGAGTTTAGAATATTTCTGGTCAAATTAAGGTGCGTTCACACCAGAAACTAATATTATCGAATTGATTTTTTCCAAAGATGATTTGTTTTAAATCAGTTCTTGGTTAACATACAAATACTTACTTGAAATTAACAATTTTTGTTTATTTTTATACATAACTAGCGGCCGGCTTGGCCTGAATTTGTAGATTGCCATCGTTTTTTTCGTCGACTGCGTTGCAAACTTGGTCTCCATAAAAAGCGATTTTACTGCGATAATATTATGTAGCCTATGTTCATCCTGAAGATCCATTCTAAATATTGATGAAATAAAAATTGAAATTGGATGAGCAGTTCCGGAGACTACGCACCGCAGTTAATTATCAATCTGAAAACTTTTTAGCTTATACCTCGAAAACGTTGCGTCGTTGGGCAAATTTGTTTGATACTAAATGAAAGCTCATAAAATCTTCTAAAACTTTCGTTCGTTTATTACAAGAAATTTAATGTATTTCGATCGGCACTGATCGAAATACAATTAATTTCTTGTAATGTGCCGTTCGGAACGTATTACATAATAACGATTATCATAGTAGATCTGCGCGAAATATTGGGTAAATGATATACATTAATATTCTAAAAGAGAATCTTCTGTCCAGTGCAGCAGCATTAGGTTTTAATATTGGTTGGATATTTTTACAAGATAACGATCCAAAACATAAAGCATGGAATACTCAATCGTCGATCCTATTTACCACCCCAAAATAAATTCGAAAACAATCAATTTCTAGTAAAGAAACACCTCGCGAAGCATAGACACTGATACCCTATTCTTATACTTTTTATATAAAAAAAAAACCAAAGAAAGTCTATCAAATATGTGTTGTTGTTTTTTTTTATGCAAAGTTAGGTGTACGAATACTTGTTACACTCCACTGTACCTTCTGTAGAATACAATTTTCCAATATCCATTTTTACAGTGTAAACACACCTTTACTATTTGTTATTTTTGTTATCGCTATTTTAAGCAGAGTGTTAATTATTTCCACAAAATAATATTATATACAGATTATATTCGATTGATTTTAACTCAGTTGAATACTGAAATTTTGAAAAAAGCATTTTTTTACGTGCACGACGACTATTCACATTCTGAGCAAAACTCCGTATTGATTAACACGTTTGTCATACATTAGACTGAACGCAACACAACTATTTATAAATTTTGTTATCGCTATTTTAAGAAAAGTGTTAATTATTTCCACAAAATAATATTATATACAGATTATATTTGATTTATTTTAACTCAGTTGAATACTGAAATTTTGAAAAAAACACTTTTTACGTACAAGAAAATTCACATTCTGAGCAAAACTCCGTATTGATTAACACGTTTGTCATACATTAGACTGAACGCAACACAACTATTTATAAATTTTGTTATCGCTATTTTAAGAAAAGTGTTAATTATTTCCACAAAATAATATTATATACAGATTACATTTGATTTATTTTAACTCAGTTGAATACTGAAATTTTGAAAAAAACACTTTTTACGTACAAGAAAATTCACATTCTGAGCAAAACTCCGTATTGAAACACACGTCATATACCATTAGAATGCACGGACGAATACTGTAAAGAAATTGAAAATTCTACTATTTAATGTTGAAGCAGTTGAAGTCGTTTTAATGCATTGAGTTTTCAAGAGCCGTATTAAGTATTATTTTTAAAAATTTTTAACAGATTCATCTGTGCTAATTGAACCAGTATACTTTTAAACTTGTCCAAATAATTACTAAATGTTTTGCACAAAAATTATCTCACAAAATTTTATCATAGTTTGAAAATCGGTGTATAATTTTGCGACACTTTGAGCTTAGTAATATAATTTAATTTGAGAAAAAAAGAAGTAAAAAACATTCAACGAACCAAGATTTAATCTGTCAGCCGTGAAGAAATTCTATTTTTATGTGAAGTGGATTTAATGCACTGACGTTTTCCCAGAGCCGTATTAAGCTATAAATCTATCTTCTATCTATATATACAAGAGTTCCGCGACTGACTGACAGACAACGCACCGGCCAAACCACTGAACGGATTGGGCTGAAATTTGGCACACATATAGTTATTACGACGTAGGCATCCGCTAAGAACAGATTTTTGAAAATTCAGCCACTTAAAGGGTGTAACAGAAATCATATTATACATGCGTTAATTCGAAAATGCGCAGGATTGCTCCTGTCAACAAATAAATCAACGCGTCTTTCATGCTGTATCAGAAGCGAGGTAAATAGTCTAAAAATCAACATGGGTGTCATTTTCAAGGTTTGTCAGAACATTGATCACGTGAACGTCATTAATTTTAAAATTTATTAGGGGAGTCTGCGTCGAGAAGGAAATAATGGGAATGCATCCGTGTTTCGTCTCCATCGTGTGCGAAGCCACGGGTAACGGCTAGTATGAAATATGACATTTGATATAGTATCATAAAGAAACGAAAATTTCTGATATCGCGTGAGGTGACGCGGGTAATGGCTAGTATTTAATATGATATTTGCGTAATATGTTCTACGTTATGCAAAACTGACAGATCCACCCAAAACAAAAGAACAGCTGATTTTTTTTATTTTCAAAATACAGTAGAGTCTTACTAATCCGGCACTATTTAAGTCCATATTTCAAAAATCGTTAAAATGAGAGACATATGATTTTTGTCCGTGCAAATTTGAATCCCTGTTAAATCCTTTTAGGTGTTGGATTGTAAGTGAAAATTTAAAGTAAAAATATCATTTTTTTACAGTCTTCTCAATATCATACAAGAATACTCACGAAGGAAGGTTTCAAGTAAAATATTAATTTCCAAACCATTTTTAAAAAAATTTTTTCAAGAAGTATTTCTAAATTTTATTTTTAGTCAGGTGTTCGAACTATTAACAGTTTTATTTTTTTATTATTATAATTCTGGGGGGTAATTACCCCCTATCTACGCCTTTGAGGTCATCATCCGTTTGATTTATTTTTTCATAAACAGACTAACAGACTTTTTCCAAAAAACATGTTTTTCAGAGTCAAAAAGCCTCAAAACGGAAAGTTATTGTAAAATTTTGAAAAATTTTGACGAACTCAAAAAAATACGCAGCCCTTAAAATCCGTCATCCTAGGTGAAGAAAAAATTATTTTAAAAATTTAAAATCAAAATTTCGATTAAATTTGAAAGAAAAATAATGAAATTTGTATATTACATACAAATCGTTAGTCCAACCCTATAAAATTCACGTTTAACATCAAAAATATTTTTAGTTTTCTAATATTCACAATATAATGCACGAATATCTATAGAAAGTTTACTGCGTATTTTTAACATTTTCATAAATTTTATATTAATTTAAGATTAACTTGTTCAATTATATAAATGGTCAAAATCTTTATTTATGACAAAAAAACGGGTTTATTGGTCAAAAATTATGTAATTACATATAAATAACTTCGAAATCGGACTAAAAATGAGTAAATTATAAGCAAGGATATTGCCTAGATTTCAGTTTCAAATTGGCGCTTAAAAAACAGCCTACGATATATATAATACAACCAGTTTGTCCTGACTGACTGATTCATAAATGTACAGGTCAAACCGCTTGAGATATAAACTTGAAATTTGGACAGAAGGTTCTTTTAATGACGTAAGCACCCGTTAAGAAGGGATTTTTTAAAATTCGCATCCTAAGGGGGTGGAAAGGGTGTGTAAAGGTCTCTGATAAAATGGCCATATTTCAAAAATCGTTAAAATCCAGGGGGACATCTACGATTTTTGTCAGTGCAAATTTGAACCTACGTTAAACCCTTTTATGGGTTGAATTTTCAAAAGTCTGCTTTTAGCGGATGCTTACGTCATAATATCATGTGTGCCAAATTTCAGCCCAATCCGTACAATGGTTTGTGCTGTATGTTGATTCTCCATTCATATTTTAAACCCCCGTTACACCCTTTTAGGGGTTGAATTTTCAAAAATCCGTTCTTAGTGGGTGCCTACGTCATAATAACTATTTATGTGCCAAATATCAACCCAATCAGTTCAGCGGTTTGAGCTGTGCGTTGATAGACCAGTCAGTCAGTCAATCAGTCAATCAGTAACGGTTTCCTTTTATATATACAGAAAGATTTAAAGAAATTCTATTTAATGCCGAAGTGGATGTAATGCGGTGGTTTTTCCAGAGGCGTATTAAGTATTAATTTTGAAAATTTTCAACAGTGGATTATTTATCTGATCTTCAAAAATATTGACATTTGATATAGTATAAGAAAGAAAAGAAAGTTTTTTTTTCTCTTTAAAACAAAAAAAAAAGAATTTTTTTTACCCTTTTTTAAATATCACACAAGAATACTCACGAAAAAATGTGTCAAGCAAAATATTAATGCCCAAACCAATTTTTTTTTAATCAAGATTTTCTAAATTTTATTTTTAGTCAGGTATTCGTTTTTTTTTCAGTTTTATTGTTTTATTATTATGATCCTGAGGGATAATTACCCCCTCAACCTTCCCCTTATCTATGCCCTTGAGTACATCATCCGTTTAATTTATTTTTTCACAAACAGAGTAACAGATTTTTTTTCCCAAAAACATGTTTTTCAGAGTTATGTAAATTTTTGACGAAATCAGAAAAATACACAATCCTTAAAATTCGCCACTATTAGCAAACAAAGCATTATTGTAAAGTTTTGAAATATATAGAAAGAAACAAATAGTTATTCCAGCTCTGTAAAAACCACGTTAACATTAAAAATATGTTCAGTTTTCTATCTTCATAATATAATGGTCGCATATTATTAGCAAGTTTACTGCATATTTTTCTACAATTTGATGTATTTCGTTTTAATGTGAGATTATTTTGTTCAATTATAAAAATTCACAAAATCTTCAGTTACAATAAAATTACGTATTTATTTATCAAAAATTATGTAATTGCATATAAATAATTTCAAAATCAGTCTAAAAATGAGTTAATTATAAGCAAAAATAATGCCTAACTTTCATTTTCAAATTAGCGCTAGAAAAATCCGCAGTCGGTAAAACAGGGTTCAAATCGATTCAGTTATTGTTAGCGTACAATATATTGAATGTTTTAACCTCCATAGTCTATGGTTTTGATTAAGATTCGGAGCTGTCAATTCATAAATGTAAGGTTAAACTCTTGAATTTTTACAATAGTATACTTTATGCGGTTTCATGTATTTAAATTCGACGTTTTAAACAAACAGATCTACAATATTATGTGAATTTAGCTATATTTCGTTTTTTAACGATACAGGTAAAATGCATATATTTTCTAGTTATTACTATGTATTATGAAAAAAAAAGAATTTCGACGTTATGTTTTATACACTTTTAGGTAAAAAAAAAAAATAAATCTGCGGTTTAGAGCTATCGTTACAGACCATTTTCAAATCGGATATTCAGGAAATAGCCACGATCGAAAGCTATACGACAGTTTAGTCGACTCGAAGCAACTTGTAATTCGTGGATCGAAGGTTCATTCGGAGACCACTGTTGTCAGCACATTTCCAAATCAATCTTATGGTAATTTTTTCTATCTAATCGTAATGTTATGTGGTTTAATTTCGTTATTTGAATAATAATTTCATATATTTTGCTTACTATATGTGAAGAAAAAGATTTTCGAAGTTAATTTTTATATACTTTTAGGTAAAAAAAATATAAATCAACGGTTCAGAGCTATCGTTACTACCCAGATTATTGTGAAATCAGATTTTCTCGAAATGGTCACCTTCGACAACACAACGTATGATGATTCGAAGCAACTGGAATCCGTCTTTCGTTGGTTCGTTCGAAGACCAGTTGTCAACACAATATTTGAAAATCAATCTATTATGGTAATCTTTTTCTATCTAATCTTAATGTTAAGTAATTTTTGTATATCGGTTTAATTGTAGGAAACGATTAGTATGTCTCAAAAATTAGTGCAAATGTTACGCTCAAAGACCGATAACGCTCATTGAGCTACAAAACAGCTCCCAAAGCGTTGTGGTAACTGTAAAACATCCACATCGCGAAATTCGTGTTACTTCAATGAGCCTTTTTGGTCTTTGAGTTTAAAGGCCACTGCACACGTGGCTAGAAAAGCTGTTAGATTCCTTGCTAGATTTGCCTACTAGTTTTCTAGCGCTGGTTTTCTTGATTGCTTTTAAGCATACGGGACTATTTTTCAAGCGTGTTTTGTGGATAGATCTGGTGCGCGCGCAGTGACAGTTCGAATATAAACATTAAACGCAGAGCAAAAAGCCGGGTACTCATTAGCGAGCCGTAACCGTAACCGTTGCATGTACTGTTACCAAAAACATAGTGTGTACGTGGTTCGTAAACCTGCTGCGATCGGTACGCGTGCCGCTTGCAGCGAGCCGACGATTGTCGGTTTTTGCCACGAATCAAAGAGCGCTCGCAGTGCGCTTGTGGACGTCAAGAGGAGAGGTTGTAACTTGTTTGTTGTATCAACAATAGAATATTCGAGTTTATAGTCATGAGTGAATGGTCAGAGGAAACTGCGGATAAATCCGGCTTGTCAGGCCACTGGCCTTCTCGTACACACTAGAACTTCGTTTCTGATCTGTTTGGTTACAGTTACAGCTCGCAAAATGAGTACGCTCGGTGAAAGCGTTCCGGTGACGTCGTGAGCCTAAACTGTAACACGCGTACACACTAGAACCTCGTTACTGTCACACATGTTACAGTTACGGCTCTCTAATGAATACCCGGCTAAACGTGTCTGTTGTCTGGCAGAATGACGCCATGTGGGCGTTTGTCAAGTGCCCACGTGAAGATACCGCTTCCTGATTGGTTCTTGCTCATACCTAGCAACAAATCTAGCAGGGAAAATAGCCCCTGTTCTAATTTTAAAACCTATCTTCTGAGCTAGCCAGCAGTGACGTCATTTCCAGCTTCGTACCCATCCTACCGAATAGCAGAACTCCTAGTAGCGTTTCTAGCCTCGTGTGCAGCGGCCTTAACACATACAGAAAATGTCAGCGTTTTACGTTAGGTACATTTTTTAAATTTTGTATGTGTATAGGGCCACCACAGCTAAACCTTTTAAATAGTTTTGTTGTTTTTTTTAGAGAAGAACAACGTATTGCTATATTTTCCAAAATTCGGGAACAAGCATCAAAAAACAAGTATTTATTTCTGCGGTTGAAGTTAATAACAGGAGACGCCACGCCGAAAACCTGGAAAATGCTCATCTAAGCCGGGCTGAGGGTCCTTCCACAATCTACATATACGATATTTCAAGTCATTTATAAAGATATACTGTTGATAATGTTAGTTAGCGTACAATGTGATACCAACAATGTGTAGAATCTTTTTAAATAAACACGTTTTGTTTAAAATTTTTCGTTTTATTGTCTAAATATATTAAACGGTAACTTTGAAATCCGTATATTTGAGAAATAGCATAAGTCAGTATTTTTAAAGAAAATAAAAATACACTTGAAATATTTATACTTAAAATTTATTCAAAAATTTAGTTAATCTATTTCTTGTGCCAAAATCATACGAAATATTATTATTATGAACATTTTAAAGGTCAAAAATGTAAAATATGTCGTTTAGAAAATTTGTTTATAGAGAAAATAGGAAATATTCAATAAATTACAGACCTAATGACCTATAAATTTTAAAATTATGCTTTTAAGAGTTACTTTCGCATTCTTCAAATGTTAAATTAAAGATTGATAAAATCATAATCACAAATGTTAATAATTATTACGTCGCTATAAAATTTAGACCTAAAATATATGTAACTTTTGTTGACATAATATAAACACTTGTGGTAGAATCATTTTTTGTAGAAAAATTATAAATTTAAAACAATTAATGAATATATTTTGACATATTTCATAAATATTGCTTCCATAGGAAACAAATTATCCCGTCTTAATGTTATTTTTGGATAACAACACAAGATTGTGTTTAAAAAAGCTAATTAACAATTGCAACCGGATACCTAATATTGTCATTCTGTTTGAACAGTCACTTTTTTTTTTTCGTGAAAACAGTTATATTTCGGCGGTTATTCAACTTTTATTATGAATTATAATCCCTATAAAATGTGTAGGTCTTGATAGTATAAGCAATTGCCCCATATAATTAATGATTATTAATGTTTTTAACAAAACAGTTATATTTCAATTATGACCACTGAAGTATTATGCCATTTGGTGGCTCTCTTGTCGGCATTACAGATACCTGCATTCAAACATATAATCGCCGCCAAAAAGACTAATAAGAAATTCAAGCTAATTATCTCTGTTAATTATGAAAAGAAAAAAAATTCGTCTTAAACCAATGCTAATTAAGTAAGTCTTAATTAAACAAAGCTATTTAAAAAATTGGCCATCATTAACCCTAAACCATATACATATATATATATATATATATATATATATATATATATATATATATGGTGGACTAATTTTATTATGCTTTCGAACAATATGGGTATCAAATGAAAGGACTTGCTGAGAATAACTCGAAAAATAAAGTGACGTATGTCTAAAACCAATATGGCGGACTTCTAAAGATGATGGACTAAGTTTTTTATGCTTTCCTACAATATGGGTATCAAATAAAAGGGCTTGCTGAAAATAACTCGAAAAATAAAGTGACGTCACACTAAATCCAATATGGCGGACTTCTAAAGATGGCGGACTAATTTTATTATGCTTTCCTACAATATGGGTATCAAATGAAAGGGCTTACTGAAAATAACTCGAAAAATAAAGTGACGTCACTCTAAATCCAATATGGCGGACTTCTAAAGATGGCGGACTAATTTTATTATGCTTTTCTACAATATAGGTATCAAATGAAAGGGCTTGCTGAGAATAACTCAAAAAAAATAAAGTGACTTTAGTTGAAATCCAATATGGCGGACTTCTAAAGATGGCGGACTAAGTTTTTGACGTGATAACGTCTTATAAATTGATGAAACACGCACGAAAAAGTGTAACGTTCCGCCTGACCCTGTGCGTGCAAGCGAGAGCGCAGTAATGTATTATTAAATATGATATTGGAGCGGAATACGTTATCACGTAAAACTATCGTCCGTAAACCGACTTTACAGACAACCAATTTTTTTAAACTCAACATTTGCCCCTTCCCGTTTCACTGCGAGACAATTCGCATACCACTTTATCGTTCACCCCAGAATTGTTTTTTTTTTAAACTCAACATTTGCCCCTTCCCGTTTCTCGTTTCACTGCGAGACAATTCGCATACCCCTTTATCGTTCACCCCGGAATTACAATTCGCATACCCGTTTATCGTTCACCCCGGAATTGTTTTTTTAAAAACTCCACATTTGCCCCTTCCCGTTTCACTGCGAGACAATTCGCATACCCCTTTATCGTTCACCCCGGAATTGTTTTTTTTTTTAAACTCAACATTTGCCCCTTCCCGTTTCACTGCGAGACAATTCGCGTACCCCTTTATCGTTCACCCCGGAATTACAATTCGCATACCCGTTTATCGTTCACCCCGGAATTGTTTTTTTAAAAACTCCACATTTGCCCCTTCCCGTTTCACTGCGAGACAATTCGCATACCCCTTTATCAAAAAAAGCGATGGTTTTCAATCTTCATGAAAACGTGAGTTCTAAGTTGGTCTCAAAGTGAAAAAAAAAATAAAAAGTAAAAACAAAACTCATTCCGGTACCGGGAATAGTTTAGGAAAAGATTTCAATAATTAAAAAATAATTTGAATAATTAAGTAAACGATTTAATTTGATGAGCGTGTTTTTCATGAAAATTTTATGTTTTTATTTCTCTTATTCAATTCAGACGTTTTTTTGTCGGGGGATATTTTGTCGCGGAGATATTTTGTCAGGAGATATTTTGTCTATAGGATATTTTGTCGGGAGATATTTTGTCGGGGGATATTTTGTCGGGGAGATATTTTGTCGGGGGCTATTTTGTCGGGGATATTTGGTCGGGGGTTGAAAACGCGCAGTACCCATGAGATCATTCATTAAAACATTCTTATTGAATTAAAAAAAAATATTCTTTTTGGGCAAGATGTTTTGATTATTATTGAAACGTGTCATTTTTGCGTGGCATTTCTGTGACTTCATAGGCCATTTCATTTAATAAACCATAGAAACACGCCACGTAAGCAACGGTACAATTCAATTTCTAAAATAAAATAATGTAAAAAACCAAATATAATTCAAATTTTTTGAACTCTCAGATTTGATTTTGAGTAGTCGTGGTAACGTTTTTTTTTAAGTCTATTTCACATTTTAAAATCATGGATACGAATTCTTTTCAATAATTCACGACAATTAGACTCTAGTATCGTGCAAAGGGGGTAGATCGTATCAGGCTTCTTGATCCTCCGACAAAAAATCCCCGACAAAATATCCCCGACAAAATATACCTGGACAAAATATTCCCAAAAAAAATATCCCAGGACAAAATACCCTCGTGACAAAAGATCCCCGACAATTTATCCTCGTATGCGAATTGTCTCGCAGTGAAACGGGAAGGGGCAAATGTGGAGTTTTTAAAAAAACAATTCCGGGGAGAACGATAAACGGGTATGCGAATTGTCTCGCAGTGAAACGGGAAGGGGCAAATGTGGAGCTTTTAAAAAAACAATTCCGGGGAGAACGATAAAGGGGTATGCGAATTGTCTCGCAGTGAAACGGGAAGGGGCAAATGTGGAGTTTTTAAAAAAACAATTCCGAGGAGAACGATAAACGGGTATGCGAATTGTCTCGCAGTGAAACGGGAAGGGGCAAATGTGGAGTTTTAAAAAAAAAACAATTCCGAGGAGAACGATAAACGGGTATGCGAATTGTCTCGCAGTGAAACGGGAAGGGGCAAATGTGGAGTTTTTAAAAAAACAATTCCGAGGAGAACGATAAAGGGGTATGCGAATTGTCTCACAGTGAAACGGGAAGGGGCAAATGTGGAGTTTTTAAAACAACAATTCCGGGGAGAACGATAAAGGGGTATGCGAATTGTCTCGCAGTGAAACGGGAAAGGGGCAAATGTGGAGTTTTTAAAAAAACAATTTCGAGGAGAACGATAAACGGGTATGCGAATTGTCTCGCAGTGAAACGGGAAGGGGCAAATGTGGAGTTTTTAAAAAAACAATTCCGAGGAGAACGATAAACGGGTATGCGAATTGTCTCGAAGTGAAACGGGAAGGGGCAAATGTGGAGTTTTTAAAAAAACAATTCCGAGGAGAACGATAAACGGGTATGCGAATTGTCTCGCAGTGAAACGGGAAGGGGCAAATGTGGAGTTTTTAAAAAAACAATTCCGGGAAGAACGATAAACGGATATGCGAATTGTCTCGAAGTGAAACAGGAAGGGGCAAATGTGGAGTTTTTAAAAAAACAATTCCGGGGAGAACAATAAAGGGGTATGCGAATTGTCTCGCAGTGAAACGGGAAAGGGGCAAATGTGGAGTTTTTAAAAAAACAATTCCGAGGAGAACGATAAACGGGTATGCGAATTGTCTCGCAGTGAAACGGGAAGGGGCAAATGTGGAGTTTTTAAAAAAACAATTCCGGGAAGAACGATAAACGGATATGCGAATTGTCTCGAAGTGAAACAGGAAGGGGCAAATGTGGAGTTTTTAAAAAAACAATTCCAGGGTCAACGATGACGGGGTGGGTAATATTTAAACGAGTGACAGTAAATTACAATTTTGGGTGACAAAAATAATCAATTTGGGTTACTGTATTACTAAGTGAGCGACTGACTGCGCGTGACGAGAAATCAACAGAACAGCAACTTACAAACATCCATTTGAGTTACTTAAAATACAAAATGGGAAGCTTCATAATATTTGATTTTATTTGTAAATTAATGTTTATTTGGTATCAATTGTCGGGGATGTTTTGTCACGGGGGCAATATGTCCGGGGATATTTTGTCCGGGGATATTTAGTCCGGGGATATTTTGTCGGGTATATTTTGTCGGGGATTTATTGTCGGAGGATCAATTATCATGGAACCGGGGTAGATACCGTCTTTTTGTAATTTCTATAATATCCATTTTTCGAAGAAAACACCAAGAGTATTTTCTTCTTAAAATGTCACAAAAAACCCGAATCTGCCAAAAAAACAAATGATTTCCATCTTTTTCACATTTAGGGGCGGTTTACGGGTAAACTATTCACTATTGTAGATAGGGGTAAGAGGGTGGAGCACTTTTTTGTAGCAAATATAAAAATCTACAATTTTTTGTCGAAACCTTTTTTCATATATCTTATAGTTTGTGAGATAATTAGAAAACAAAATTTAAAGGGGCGGTGTCTACCCTAACTGCAAATCGGAGCACACTTTTTCATAGTCAGAATAGTTTCCTGTAACCCTAAGAACGATCACTGAAATTTTTAGCCGTTTGAGATTTTAGGTATTTCACGAAGATCGTTCTTGGACTATTTACCTTAATTAGTAAGTATTAAATTGGAAATTAAAAATGTTTAAAGTAGAGTGATAATTCGTCCCGAATTAAAGTCCTGTGTCCTGTATTAATATATGTCCCGAAAAATGTCTGGAATTAGATAATTCCTCATATCATGTGAATATTATAAATTCTCTATAAAATGCTGCATCAGAAATTAAAAAAAAAATTCTACCAGCGATTCATGTTTGAGTAAAAACGTCGTTTTTTCCCATGTTAATTAAATGGGAAACAAATTCGGTTTGCGCCGTTCACAGGTTTGATTTAGGAAACTGAAATTTTGGGAGACATTTTTTTAGGTCCACACGACGCGCACGTAAGCACGAAATCGTATAGGGTTTGTAACGCCGGAACAATTTTCGTTTCCTATACGAATTCGTGACTTCGGTCACCAGTATGTATAGGGAACGGAAATTGCGACCGGCCCCATAAATACGATCTCGATAAAACAAAAAGGAGCTACTCATTAACCGTCCATTGCAGTACAAACTATAATATTGTTTGAAATGAAAATATTTTATTATATAACTATTTTGTTAAAACATAAAATTCAATTTTTTTTTACTAAATATTATTTTTTTTAATCTTATTTAAATTGCCATTCACTTGAAGACCTGGAATGTAGTACATTGAATCCAAAAATAAACGAGTAAAATCTCCAACGACTGAACGATCTGGAATACTTTGGGCTACGCCATAAATTGCCATCTGAAAAACCAACATTCGTAAACTATATCTAATCATAATAATTTTTACATATATAATATTATAATACATTTACTTTTCCTATCAGTATCTTCTAATTCCATTTTTTAAAAAATCGGTTAAGTTCAAGGTATACTTGCACTATTAGTGTGTTCTATACCCTAATTTTGGTTCTGCAGTTATAGAGAAATAAACAAATTTTTATAACAATTTTGATCGCAATAGAATTTTTTATCCTGATATTATTCTTTTTGTTCTTTTTAAATACCCCGCACAATTATCAAACACGGATCTGCACGAATCTGCAAACCGCACGATGTCGCAACTCGCTTACTAGAACAGCAAATTTTGGTACGGGTTCATGAACGACACATCATTAGCGCGCTAGATCGGTTCAGCAGGACTAGACAGAAATTGCAGACGACCAACTGACGATCGTTGCTGGATGCTAATGCTAGTCTAATGTGCGCTACTGTTAAATAACATGGGTATCTTCACGAACAAAATTTTATGCTCTATGCTGTGCTGGCCCATGCTTGATAAGTGTGCGTAGTCTTTTAGGCTTCCAAATTTTTCACTAGAAAAATGCATTTTTTTTTTAATTGAACCTCTTTTAAAATATGTCACTACATAGCGTAAAATAATAAAGTTTTGAGGTCGACACTAATTTAACCTAAATAGTTAGAGTAATTAAATTTGCACCGACCTCAAACTTTATCATTTTACGCTATTTAATGATCTCTTTTGAAGGAGATTCAATTTAAGAAAACAATGTTTTAGATATCACTTTTCAAAAATAGCAAAAATAACTGTAACATGAAACAAATACCTAATAAGAAATATAAATAACAAGATTAACATTTTGTAATAATTTTCCCAATAAAATTTATCTTGTCCACTAACAAACTGTTTTAAAATGAAAATATCCATTGACCTGAGCCGTGTCGTTAATAGTTACATTTTAGTCAATTTTCATCGCAACCAAAAAAAGTTGCCTATATCTGATCGAGCCAATGTTGTCTAAGGTGTTATGCATCATCCGATCATCCGAAGTTTACTCAGTAATGAGGTGTAGTATATAGCTATGATCTAATCAAGTATGGTACATAAACAATATGTCTAGATAATATTTAATTTAAGTATAATAAGTAAGAATATAATTTTACAAAAAGTATTGAAATCACAAATATGAAAAAAGGGTCAAGTCGATACAAAGAACAGATGGCTTTGCTGAAAAATAGAGGTGTGACGTTTTCACTTGGCAAGTGCACATACACGAGTCTTATAAAAACTTGCCACTTTCAATACTCACTTCTTTTTCTCAGCAAAGCCACTTGTTCTTTGTATTGAACTTGACCCTTTCTTCACATTTATGTTTTTGGTGAGATAATAATTTCGTCAAGTATTACGTCTCTAATCATGATCGCCTTAAAAAAATTATATAATAATAATTACATTGCCATACCTTGCCTTCGACTGGCGCCATAGGTTCTTTTAAGAGCTCTTTCAAGTTACTTCGAACATCATCCAAAAACTGGTCTGCCACGCCCGGTTTTGTGTGTACATGAGTAATGCAAATGTGAATTCTGGAGTATTAAAATATGTTAATTACCAATGTTATTTAAGCTGCTGACAATGTTCCGATTTTATAATAATATATTAATTACTAACAATTTTAAATATGTAAAAGAGCATTCAGTAACTCACCCTGAAGGAAACTGCAAAACATTCAAATTCCAACCGAGCTGATTAAGTGCGGCTGACAGACGGTATATTTCAAACACTTTTGATCCAACAGCAATTACAGAAGTAGCCGGTTTACCAAATATAAATATCCCATTCATTTTTCGTAGCCTGAAACAAAGAGGTTATTTGAAACGCTTTGGCTTACATATTATGTTCATTGTACAATAGCTCATGGGGGGAACACTTCCCTTAATCCTAATAACAGCTAATTTAAAAAAGAGGAAAGATGAACCAATCGAACCAAATTGGAGCAACCAGTTTAGAGATTAAGAAGGGAAGACACGCTAAACCGAATACAATTGTATATAACTGTTTACATGATAACGCGCGTTCAACGCGCCACCAACGCGCGTTATCATGTAAACAGTTATATACAATTGTATAGAAATTGTAAACGCGCGTTGGGCTAACGCGCGTTGAACGTCTCTCATATAAACTAGGCCTTAACCAACGGTAACGCTACAAGACGTGTCTAAGGCCGTGTCCAGGTGAGGCGTTTTACGCGCGAGTCCACTCGCGCATTTCAATTTCTATTGCGTCCAGATACCGCGTTTTACGCGCGTTTCTACGCTGGGCTCGGTGTGGCGCCAGTTACAAACATGGACTCGGAAACAGCGGTTGTGTTGTGGCTTGCATACCGTTGATGGAAACATCGCAACGGACTCGCGCGTAGTACTGGACGCAGCAATTGGCACCCGAGTATCTCGAATCGCGCGGCGCTCGCGCGTAAAACGCGCGAGTCGAGAGTCCCGCTCATTGCACGCGTTTTACGTGCGAGTTAGGAAACGCGCGTAGGCATCTGGACGGGATATATGTAGCTCTAGTATCTCGGGTACACGCAACGCGCGAGTGGACTCGCGCGTAAAACGCCTCATCTGGACACAGCCTAACAGAAGACAACCAACTTTAATGCTAAACACTAGTCTGCCGCATTAAAAAGGCTGTGTTTATTGGATCGCTCCGTACACTCCGTGCGAACGACCCAAGCTCACTGTAATCGTTTATTTTTGTTCATTTCAGTTTGAGACACGGTTAGTTTCAACTCGGAAGTATCCCCTTGTGTGACAGTGACAAGCCTGAAGTTTTAAGTGCGTGTGGAAGCAAAATTCTTCAAGGAATTCATCCTTAATAATAATAATAATAATAATAATAATAATAATAATAATAATAATAATAATAATAATACGTACTCATTTTCTACATATACTGTTGTATTTACAATTTCTTTTGTCGCACTGATATAACCCTCTAAGCCAAAATACATAAGAGTAGCCCAACACGTTGCTATAACGCCACCAGCTCTGGAACCACTAACTGTCGGTGATCCATAGACACCACCAGGCCAATCGGTTGTAACTGTAAATTGATGATGTCGATACTTTTTCTCTGAATATAAAATCACTGACGATCCTTTCGGGGCAAATCCATACTGAAATTAAAATTGTTTAATTCAGTAATATTTTTTGGATATCAAATTATACGAACAAACTATCAATATCGAAACTTTACGACACTGATTACAAAAATGGAGACAGTTTCGATAGCAGATAATGATCAGTCAGTTACAAACTTATAATCAACAAAATAATCATCGACTATAATATCGATAAAAATAAATACTCAAGTGAATCTTCTCAAACGCCGATTATAACTGTTAAAATAACAAAAACCTATTATTTCGAAATATTTCAGTCACACTGGGTGCTGAAAGTTATTACTAAGGAACATCCTTAGCCAAAGCCGCCGAGAAGCACCCCAAATCCCAGAGAAAGACAGTGGTATGAAGTTGGCCCAGCATTTTTCGAAAAAATATTTTCTTATGAGTTGTTTAGACGAGTTTTACTGACCGAATATCGGAACTTGAAAATCTGGAATAGTCCAAGCTCCCATGACAGAAAAAGTTACCCCTACGAACACCTCAAAATTATAAAGTGAAAATGGCTGAAAAACATGTAAGAAACATGTTACGCCCGCCAGACTAGTAAAAATTTGTTAATTGTTATTTTTTATGAATTTTTGGTTTTAAAGAAAAAAACATGATTTTTTTCCAAGACACCTGCTTGAAATTTATACAATTTGTAGTAAATAATGTACCATTTTTAAAAAAAAATGTGTCTGGCTGACAATTTTTGTTAATAAATTTGTCAGACTTCATTTGTTATAAATTTTTTTTTATGAAGTCTGTCATAGTAAAAAACATTTTTTCGCAGACGGACCAATTTTTATGCAGAAAATAGATGTCAAACCTTCTTTCAGAAAAAAATTAAGGTGGTGTTTTGACACGGCCCTTGTAAAAGCTGATTTGTTTATGAAAAAACGCTGTCACGGCGCTTAAAAATTGAATCTGACATGGTAAAAAACAATATTTTGATGAAAAATGCATTAAAGTATATAAAAATAAAATTAAAAATTTTAAAAACCCACGACGAAAGTAAATGTTATAATAGAAAATAATTGAATAAAATTCTAAAATCCCCCGACTTAACACAGGTAAGTAACCAAAGAAAATCCGTCGCGGGGCCGCCATTCGCTGCCCTGAATTAAATATAGAAGATTTTCTTTGGTTACTACTTACTTACATGTGTTAAGTCAGGGGATTTTAGAATTTTATTTAATTCTTTTTCTATTATAACATTTACTTTCGTCGTGGGTTTTTAAAATTTTTAATTTTATTTTATTTTAAACTTTTTAGAGATTTTGTAACAGTGTGTTTTAATCGTCTTGCCGAACTCAATTACACAGTGTAACCATATCTGATACCCTAGTTGTCGAATCGCGTTATGTGCGAGAGTGCTCATAATTGTGTTTTTAATAAAATATATCTATGTGTATTGCTGTAAAAACAACTACTAACGAACGCTTGTTAGATCTGTTTGTGCGTAGCACTTTTGTTATGGTATTTTAAATGTTCGTGTAATGCTGTAAAAAGCAGTAGTCCCAGACGCTTGTTAAATCTGTTCGTGCGTAGCAGTTTTGTTATGGTATTTTAAATGTTCGTGTAATGCTGTAAAAAGCAGTATAGCCCAGTCATATTTTACACTAAAAATCGCTAATCTCGCAAACTAACATGTAGTTCTGATTTTTTAATATGTTATTAGGACCACTACCAGTAGCGTGTATCCAAGTTTGCAGCTTCGAAAGACCTGTGCTAACTTTGCAGCACTCAAAAAACTGCGAAATTTTCGCACTTTTTTTGGTATTCTCAATATAGGTCTTAAACTATGCATTTTTTATAAAATATTTTTTATAAGTTTTTAAGTAGACTAAAATTGCTACAATTTGAGACCAGAACCAGCTCTGTAGGTTCAATACTTACCAAGATACAGCTTTCCAAAAATTGACCAGTTTTTTCAAAAAAGTGAAATTTTAAGATTTGGTCAATTTTTGACCCCGGTATCGGGGAAAATACTCATTTTAAGGGTAATATCATAAGAACATATATTGTAGCAAATGTAATTAGCTTTAATTTAAGCAGAGAACGATGTCTGTAGGCCATATAATTTACTCGCAAATTTTAAAAAATCCAAAAAATGAGAAAACTGCATTTTCGCAAATTTAAATTTAATACCTAGTAATTTATAAATGTTTAAAAATGTAAAGTATTAAGAAATTGGCACATGGGTTAAACCCTGAAGCTATTGGTGTCGGAAGGAAAAAAAAAAAAAAAAAAATACCTAGTAATCGTTATGTAAATCCATTCAGTGATTTTAATGTGGTTGAGTAACAAAATTGAGTAACATAATAGCATAAACGAGTAACATAATAAAAAAAATAACATAATTGATAACATCATAAAAAAATTATGCAGTTTTTGACAAAATACCGTCGTATTTCAGCCATTTTGTAAAAAATATTTACAAATTATATTCATGAACCTTCCTCGTTTATCGCTCTTTCTATTACCGAAAACAATTTCAAAATTCGGTGCGTGGTTTAGTAGAAGAGAGCGGAGAAAAAGACAGAGACTTTGTTTTTAACTATGCAGTATTTGACAAAATACCGTCGCATTTCAGCCATTTTGAAAAAAATATTTACTAATGGTATACAGAAACCTTCCTCGTATATTGATCTTCCTATTAGCGAAAACCATTTCAAAACCCGGTGCGTGGTTTAGAAGAAGTGAGCGGTGAAAAAGACAAAGACAACTGAGACTCTGATTTTAACTATAGAGTCTTTGCTAAAATTCCGTCGTAGTTCAGGTATTTTGTAAAAAATATTTATAAATTATATACATAAACTTTCCTCGTTTATTGCTCTTTCTACTACCAAAAACCATTTTTAGATCCGGCGCATGGTTTAGAAGAAGTGAGCGGAGCAAAAGGCAAAGACAGACAGAGACTGTTTTTAACTATGCAGTCTTTGACAAAACACCGTCGGTGTTCTTCTAAACTATGCGCCGGATCTTAAAATGGTTTTCGGTAATAGAAAGAGCGATAAGCAAGGAAGGTTTCTGTATATAATTTGTAAATAGTTTTTACTAAATGCCTGAACTACGACAGTGTTTTAGCTCAGACTGCATAGTTAAAAATAGATCCTCTGTCTGTCTTTGTCTTTTTCTCAGCTCACTTCTTCTAAGCCATGCACTGAATCTTGAAATGCTTTTCGGTAGTCGGAAGAGCGATAAACAAGGAAAGTTTCTGTATATAATTTGTAAATATTTTTTACAAAATGCCAGAACAGCGACGGTGTTTTAGCAAAGACTACATAGTTATAAACAGAGAGTCTGCCTATCTTTGTCTTTTTCTCCGCTCATTTCTTCTAAACCACGCACCGAATCTTGAAATGGTTTTCGCTAATACGAAGATCAATATACGAGGAAGGTTTATGTATACAATTTGTAAATATTTTTTCAAAATGGCTGAAATACGACGGTATTTTGTCAAAGACTGCATAGTTAAAAACAAAGTCTCTGTCTTTTTCTCCGCTCTCTTCCACTAAACCACGCACCGAATTTTGAAATTGTTTTCGGTAATAGAAAGAGCGATAAACGAGGAAGGTTCATGAATATAATTTGTAAATATTTTTTACAAAATGGCTGAAATACGACGGTATTTTGTCAAAAACTGCATAATTTCTTTATGATGTTATCAATTATGTTATTTTTTTTATTATGTTACTCGTTTATGCTATTATGTTACTCAATTTTGTTACTCAACCACATTAAAATCACTGAATGGATTTACATAACGATTACTAGGTATTAAATTTAAATTTGCGAAAATGCAGTTTTCTCATTTTTTGGATTTTTAAAATTTGTGAGTAAATTATATGGCCTACAGACGTCGTTCTCTGCTTAAATTAAAGCTAATTACATTTGCTACAATTTGCTACAGTTCTTATGATATTACCCTTAAAATGAGTATTTTCCCCGATATCGGGGTCAAAAATTGACCAAATCTTAAAATTTCACTTTTTTGAAAAAACTGGTTAGTTTTTGGAAAGCTGTATCTTGGTAAGTATTGAACCTACAGAGCTGGTTCTGGTCTCAAATTGTAGCAATTTTAGTCTACTTAAAAACTTATAAAAAATATTTTATAAAAAAATGCATAGTTTAAGACCTATATTGAGAATACCAAAAAAAGTGCGAAAATTTCGCAGTTTTTTGAGTGCTGCAAAGTTAGCACAGGTCTTTCGAAGCTGCAAACTTGGATACATGCTACTGGTAGTGGTCCTAATAACATATTAAAAAATCAGAACTACATGTTAGTTTGCGAGTTTAATGTTAGATATGACCGGCCTAGTAGTCCTGGACGCTTGTTAGATCTGTTCGTGCGTAGCACGTTTGTTACGGTTTTTTGTGCAGTGCAGTGCCCCCTGGGGCGTTACCATCGTAATATCTATCTAAGAACCATCACAGATGAATTACAAACCGTTTACAGAAAACCGCATCTGAATTGATCAAACCGTTTTCCAGATAAATGGCGACATTTGAGTGCACAAACACACAAACACACAAACGCACAAACACACAAAAAATCTCTCAGGCTAAACTCATATACCTGCTCCGTTCCGTCGTGGGTAAAAAGGGATCTACCATATTAATTTGGAATAAAAAAAAAAAAATTTTCTAGTTAGCAACGATTATACCATATTTTTTCATTAAAAAATGTGGTATAATCGTTGCTAACTAGAAAAAAAATTTTATTTTATTCTAAATCAATACGGTAGATCCCTTTTATATACTTTAATACATTTTTCATCAAAATATTGTTTTTTACCATGTCAGATTTAATTTTTAAGCGTCTTGACAGCGTTTTTTCATAAACAAATCAGCTTTTACAAGGGCCGTGTCAAAACACCACCTTAATTTTTTTCTGAAAGAAGGTTTGACATCTATTTTCTGCATAAAAATTGGTGTGTCTGCGAAAAAATGTTTTTTACTATGACAGATTTCATAATTAAAAAAATTATAGCAAATGAAGTCTGACAAATTTATTAACAAAAATTGTCAGCCAGACAAATTTTTTCAAAAATGGTACATTATTTACTACAAATTGTATTTTCAAGCAGGTGTTTTGGAAAAAAATCATGTTTTTTTTTAATTCATAAAAAATAACAATTAACAAATTTTTACTAGTCTGGCGGGCGTAACACGTTTCTTACATGTTTTTTAGCCATTTTCACTTTATAATTTTGAGGTGTTCGTAGGGGTAACTTTTTCTGTCATGGGAGCTTAAACTAGAAGGTTAGTCACGCAGCACCTCAAAATGAAATAAAAACAACATAAATCTTTCGCTAAAATGTATACATTAAGAATTGAAAAATCTGATTCTGGAAATGAATATTACCCAATATTGATAATAAAAATCGCAGGATTGTGGACAAAAAATTAGATTTATTTAGTGTACGACGTTTCGTTTCTAGATTTAGACATTTTCAAGTACATACAGAAAATTCAACACAATAATTATAAAAATAAACATTTATTACTAACCATAGCAATTAAGGTACATAAGACAAAAACATGGCAACAAGTTCATGTTGAGTATAAATTTTTAACAAAAAGAAATAATAATTTAGATAGGATATAGTGCAGGGTATAGTGGCGCATTCGTTTACAAAATTCGTTTGGTTCGTAAATTTTTTTTTAAATGTCCAGGAGGCTCTCCTGATTATAACAGTGTAACATGACACTCAATATCTGTTGCCATTATTGTTTAAACAACGAAAAATTGAAAATATTGCAAAATAATTTTTTTTGCAATAAATAATTTTTTTATATATTTTTCAGACTATTTTGAATCGAAAAAGTCCTTACACTCATTATCGTATCTTCAACCGGTGAATTTTTATGAATTTTTAAAAATTAAAAATCGTTGTAAATCGTGATTTTCTTGAATTAAATAGTACACCTGAAAAAAAAATACCGTGATTTCTATTTTTTTATTAAATATTTAAACTTTAATAAAAAAAATGGCGTAATCAGATTTCAAATATTTTATTAATTATTATGTTTATTATTCATAATAACAATAATATGCTCTTTACGCGCATGCACTGGATAGTAGTATTGTCATCTCACTCCCAGTCCTATGTATGACATTAGTAAGAGAGAGGCAGATGGTACGCTTCGACAAATTATTGCATATTGTTATTATGAATAATAAACATAATAATTAATAAAATATTTGAAATCTGATTACGCCATTTTTTTTATTAAAGTTTAAATATTTAATAAAAAAATAGAAATCACGGTATTTTTTTTTTCAGGTGTACTATTTAATTCAAGAAAATCACGATTTACAACGATTTTTAATTTTTAAAAATTCATAAAAATTCACCGGTTGAAGATACGATAATGAGTGTAAGGACTTTTTCGATTCAAAATAGTCTGAAAAATATATAAAAAAATTATTTATTGCAAAAGAAATTATTTTGCAATATTTTCAATTTTTCGTTGTTTAAACAATAACGGCAACAGATATTGAGTGTCATGTTACACTGTTATAATCAGGAGAGCCTCCTGGACATTTAAAAAAAAATTTACGAACCAAACGAATTTTGCAAACGAATGCGCCACTATGCCCTGCACTAATAATAATTTCTACCTTCAAGTTGAAAATAAGTAGATACTAATAAAATTTTATATTTTTTAGATTATTTCTGAAGAAGATCCAAATCCGGACCGAAACGTCATCTTTTGAATTACAATTTTATAATTTTGGTCAATATATTATAGTAAAATTGGTCGATATTTTTTTAATTTGGTTAGTAATTAATGTTTATTTTTGAATTTTCTGTATCGGGTGCTGTCACACACACGGAAAAACGACGCAAAATTGGCGGATTGTATTTTTTTATAATGGTGGTAGGCCCGACTCTTGTCTATTGTCGATCCATGGAGTTACTCCCGTTAACCAAACAACATGCGGAATTGCGCACCTTAGGGCTTAGACTATATTATACAGATACTACATGCGTATAATTATAATATCTATAGTCCAGACTTGTAAAGTATTTAGGTAAAAGTATTTTGAAAATACAAATACTTTTAAAAAGTATTTGTATTTTCTGTAGGAAACATTTTTCAATTCGAGACATACCGGATTCGAGGCTTTTTGTGTCCAAATCCAATCCAATATATGTACTTGAAAAAGTAAATCTATAGACTAAACGTCGTACACTAAGGAAATCTAATTTTTTGTCCACAATCCTGAGATTTTTTTTAATAATTATTATTATCTCGAAGGACACGATATCTAATATATATTGCCCAATATTGTTGTCCAATTCTGCTTGGATCACGAAAAGTCATTTGAAGTGTCGCTTCAAATTTTTGTGTTCTACAATTATTTTTTTTTTTAGTTTCGCAATTTTTTCAAGAGTTTCGAGTTGCTTCTCAACAATTTTAATGACACTTTAAATGACTGTTAACAGTGTTAACAATACAAGCTCAATTAGAGAAATATTGAGCAATACTCATTAAAATTTTTCAATTGCTAATTTATGTATTTTTACGAACGGAACTCTTATTTAGAACCATCTTAAACTCTAGATCTCTTGGATAACTACCCAAAACTAGTGAAAAAAATGTTTGTTTTTGAAACTATGCTTTTTAACACAGGCCCTGAAACAGGCAGTCAAATGGGGAAAAATGAGCGAGCGACTTGTGAAATCGTTCACGGAACAAAAGTGCACATACGTATTTGTGTTCAGATCATAGCTTAGACAAGGAGAGAATCTTAAAAACAATCAATTTTTATTATATACTTTTGTGTTCAGACCAGTTCATTGTACACGTAAAGAAGTGGGAGATGTCTAGCTGTCAAAATTAAAACTGCATTCTGTATACCTGTTTTTAAGGTCATCATTCAAAGACAATCAGTAGCCATGGGTGTTACGTCGCGTCGTCAGTGTGCAAATTATTTGATATGTCAAATTCCTCAAATTCAAATCCCAACTTAGCATATAATTATTAATTTTTTACTAGTGACAGTTTTTTTTTATATTTTAATGTTTAAACCCATCAGGAACTCTAGAACTAAAAAATCCATATATTTAAAGAAAATACATTTCGTAAAACGAGACGACAACTTCGTAACACCGAGAGGTAACTTGTGCACTTTTAATATGTTTGTAAGGTCCACCCTCTCGTCGGCCCCGATCCTTACCAAAGTGTGTGCATAAAGGATTTCATTGTACTAACAAAATATTATGAAACAAATCATACTTTGTGCGTGTCAGCTGATATGCTTGTAACCCCCGGCAAACTAAAATCAAAAGGAGGTAAATCGAACCCAGCTTGTTTCATAAATGCAATAACAAAACCACCTAAACAAGCATCTACATGGACTGGTATGTTGTACTTGGAACCAAGTTTTGATACGGCCTCAATGTCATCCATTGTACCATATGGAAAATTTGGCGCTGAACATATTAACTGCAACAAAGAAAAAAATAAGCCTTATGCTGGGTTTCTGATACTATTTTCAGTTTCGGGAATGTGTTTGGGATGTACAATCATAGACAAAAGTGATGGCAAATCTAATTTCAGTGAATGTATCGCTATATCAAAAGTTGATGATAAATCTAATATTTTTTTTTAATTATGCAGTACATACGTGATTGGTTTCATGTAGTGATTTATATTTTTAGAATTTAAACTACGTACTTAATTATTATCGAGTTACAGAATAGAAAGTTGTGCATATCTTATGATTATTATCAGTAACATCTTTTCAATGTGTTTTTGCTATTGTTTACTTCTATTACAGAGAAATGTGTAGCCGAGGCAGTAGATTCCACTACCACAATGGCCTCTTCTTCCATAGCGGACGAGGTATTATGAAACAGCCTATATGTGCGATCTAAGCGATCACAACAATACTGTGGGGGCAGTAGACGCGACTAAAGTTGCGCGGTAATCCTTTAGAATACTGTTTGCCCAGTATAAAACCAGTGCCATACAAACAGTAGGAAACAGTCAATAATGAACAGTGGACTATTTGACATAGATAATTAATCGGTATACAATGTGACCCCAGATAGGTGAAACAACTCTTGTAAAAGGTAAAAAATTCCAAAGCATACTTGATTTCTCAAGCAGGGCCGAACCCCAAAAAATGAAAATTTTAATTGATATTTTTTTCTTCTTTTACAAGAGTCGTTTCACCTATCCGGGGACACACTGTATATTTATAAAGTTAAATAACGCACTGAGTAATGTAGAATAGACGTTACATTTTTAAAGGTGTACATAATTGCTTTCATTTTTGTAAATAATTATTTATAAGTGTATTAGAAAATAAAGACCGATTTATATTATTATCATTTGTAAATATATTTATATTTTTAACGCCACAAAGAGACAGTTTTGTTACACTATCTATGTATATTTACCATGACTGTATTCCTGCTTATGGCTCTCTCCATTTTCTTGATATTGACTTGCGTGGTTTGTAGATCGATTGGAATGTTTTTCACTTTGAGACCGAGATACTGGGCGGCCTTGTCAAATGCAGTGTGAGCTGTCGCAGGCATTATTATTTCGGGCTTCTTAATGCCGCGCGTTGCACGGCCATAGTCTCTGTATGCTTTACAGGCCATTAGAATTGATTCAGTTCCGCCGCTCGTCATCTAAATAAACATTAGAAATTGTTATTGTTTAAATTCAGCAAGTCCGCCATTCATTTTTTTCGGAAATATCCAGAAGAGGTAGTTTACTGATGAGCAAAAATAAAAAATTGTGATTTTCACAAAAACGGCTCTAACGATTTCGATCATATTTTATAAATCGATGTCATTACTAGTCCTATAATGACGTTATTCAGTTGTTTCGGAAAAATCTAGAAAAGTGGTTGGCTGTCAAACAAAAATATGCTGTCAATGCAGCTCAGCGAGAAAGTTCGTGAGGTGGAACCATACCTTTTATTTTTGAAATGATAACGTCTTATAAATTGATGAATCACCAATCTTATAAATTGATGAAACACCGGCTGCAAGCACGAAAAAGTGTAACGTTCCTAACGTTCCGCCTGACCCTGTGCGTGCTTTTCTCGAAAACGGCCCTAACGATTTGGATGAAATTTACTGAAAAGGGATTTTGGGGGGCAAAAAATCGTTTTAGCTAGGTCTCATCTCTCGAAAAAATTGGTTTCTTACAAATTTTATCATTATAAAAATCAATTTTTTGACGTATGAAAATACTTAAATATTGTAAGTAGGTTTTGGAATTTTATATAAACAATGAAACAATTGTTTTCAAAATATTATGACAGTTAATCTTTGAGACTTAAAATAAATACGAAAGAAAGAAAGTTAAAAAAAAAACAATTATTATTATAGGTGGTGAGTAATTTTAATAAATAAAATTAACCTAAATTTGAAGCGAAAGATGCAATATCATAGATTCGAATTATTATAATTATTATATGTAGAAGATAAGAGAAATAGAACATAAATTATTGACGTGATAACGTCTTATAAATTGATGAATCACGTCAATATAAAAAGATGAAACACCGGCTGCATGCACGAAAAAGTGTAACGTTCCTAACGTTCCGCCTGACCCTGTGCGTGATTATTAAATATGATATTCGAGCGGAATACGTTATCACGTAAAACTATCGTCCGTAAACCTACTTTACAGACAACCAATTTTTTTTTTAATAAAAACGTTGAAAAAGAGGTTTTATTATAATATTACTACGTAATTCTAATTAGGTATATTTATCTTTAAATCTTTGATTAACGTCTGATTAGAACTCTTCAATAATAGTATATTGTGCGACTAGTGAGAGAAGGAGAAGATTCCATGAGCGTGAAATTTGCCGCACGAGCGTAGCGAGTGCGGTAAAACGCACGCGAGTGGAATATTCTCCTTCGATCAATGGTCGCACATAATACTTTATTCAACTAGCAGGAGTAATATGTAATCGGGGCCCTGATAAAAGAGGGAAAAATAATAAATCACTTCATTGATTGACGTACCCACCGTCAGTGTATGCACACAAGATTGCCATGACTTTCGCTGAATTGCGATGCTGTTTTCATATATACAAGACCGCCTACCACGTTCCTATTGGTCCAGAAGCTGCGTGCAGTTTTTTTTCATTATTTCACGCTTGCGCTTGCTACTGAGTTTCTATTGGTCCAGAAAATTCATTATCACACTGTACGGCTTATTATTAGCACTCTACGCGTCAACATGAAGTAATTTATTATTTCTCCCGAGTTTAGCAGGGCCCCGAAATTACATATTACTCACGCGTGAATAAATAAAATTATTGACCAATTTTTCAGACAAATAATAGGCATATTAACAAAAAATATACAAAAATTTTAGATTAACGTCTGAATAGAAATCTTCAAATAAATAAAGTTATCGACCAATTTTTTCAGACTGTATATTGACAAAAAATTATAAAATTATAATTCAATATCCTAATAAATGACGTTTCGGTCCGGATTTGGACCTTCCTCAGAAATATGTAATCTAAATCCGGACATAAACGTTAATGTATTGTATTTATATATTTTTTGTTAATATATCTGTCTGAAAATTGGTCGTAAATTGTATTTATTGAAGAGTATATTTATCTTTATTAAAATCAGGGTGCTTTTTCTTAGGTACTTACATATATATTCGAGGTTTTTGGTTTCTACGTTTACTAGCGTAATTAGTCGCGTTCTTTTTCTATATTATTGTATATATCCTACTAATCATCAATATTCTACCTAAAAGTTAATAAACGTGCAAACATCTTTCATTTATTATTCTTGAACTGAACTCAACAAGTTACACCATTTCTTTTTTTTTCCAACTGATTTTACTCACGTATTTTCAAGTTTTCAGTCCCTACTTCTCACGCAAAGTGTCTCCCTCTACGCTGCTCAGCCAATGGAAAAAACAATAAAGTTTCAAAAATGTAAAAATAGTTCTGATTGACTTATGGCCGCCACGAAGTGGAGATGAAGGAGAAATTGAAAAAACGTTACTCTAGGCATGCAAATATATGAGTTCTACTGTATTTTACTAGACCAGATGGTATGGGTGCTGTCATTTCGAATTAAAATGCCATTGAATTCTTTCTTTATTGGTATCAGTTATAGTGGAGTGGATTGGGAATTTCAAACCGGTATATCTCGAATCGAAAAATGTTCCCTACAAAAACTGTAGAGTCGAACTCCCCCGACATTTTGGTATAGTTTGGTATATACAGGTACAAAAAGGATAATAAATTTATTATTATTATTATGTTTGTGACCGCATGTCAGAGGGGGCGACGGAGGATATAATTCCTCTCAATCAAAAAATGTATTTATATGGCAGAAAAAATTATTGAGAATAATTTATAACATAAAATGTAAGTTTTGAGTGAACCAGATTTTAAAAAATCAAACGCGAGACGGTACAAAGATCGCATGTCAAAGATACTTTCCCAGCGTATATAATACGTCATATATTTAATAGGGCATATCTTCAAGGTATTCACATATAAATTTAACTTAAATCGGTTCAGCAGTTTTTTTTCTAGTTCGGTATTAAAATATTAACGAAAAAGGCAGTTATAATAAGTTAATAACGTGCGAATTACATATTGCAAAGCACTAAGAAGTAAAAAACAGATATAAACTTTTTAACAAAATTGAGTTTTCTTCAAAAAGGGCATTAAAAAACGTAAAATAAAGCTTTGAGTTTGGCGCAAATTTAATAGAAACACATAGGTACATAAAACGCTACAGTAATTAAATTAGCACCGACCTCAAAGTGCTCTTTTTTGAAGGAGGTTTAATTTTTTAAGTTTTTTATTTTTTTATTATATCATTTTAATTACCTAACTCAAAAGACAATAGAATATAAAAAATCAATAATGTTGTTGGGTAAAAATCAGGAACACATATTTTTGAATTTAAAGCCTCTTTTATAGATTTTAAGAAACCTTAGGCGCAAGATGTTTAATATATTCTCGATGACCGATAACATCGGCCGATACCGATACCAACCAGTGCCGGATTATACCAAGTGCCGCCTATACGCTAAAACAGGCTTGACGCCCACTTATCCTACACTTTATCCTACCAAGACTCATGTTCGAGGAAAAACGTTGCCTCCCGCACCTGATAACGTGCTGTGTATATTATATCAGTTAGTAATATCTGATTCCAATTGGAGGTTCAAGACAGACCGTCATTTCGTTAGTTAGAAATCATTTTATTTTTTTTGCGACCGTCCCTGCCGCCCCTCCGACGAGTGCCGCCCTACGCTTCAGTGTAGTTAGCGTTTAGGTTAATCCGGCACTGATACCAACTATAGAAATATCGGTATTGGCCGATTTATCGATATTGGGACAAAATCGTATCGGTCGATCCCCAAATGGAATTAACTAATTGAACTGTTACAATACAAAACTTACAGTTCCACATGCAGATTCTGTTCCATGAAACAGATTTGCAGTAATGCGTACAACTTCTGCTTCCATTTTACATATTCCAGGAAAAACATCTGGATGCAAAGGATTTGTATATGAAGTTAATCCATAAACCCTTGCCACTAGATCTATCAAATTCTCATCATAATAATAAACAGCGCCTGATACATGACCACCTTTCCAGTCATAATCACCTAAAAAAAATGCGGTTGTGTTTTTGTCTGTTTTTGTAAGACTGATTCATGAGAAGTGCCGGATTTGCATAAGGGTCCTTTCGGCACGTGCCCAGGGCCCCCACATAATTGGGGCCCCCGAAATTGTGAAAAAAAGTGACACATAGTCACATGCATACATATTTAAAAATTGTGAAAACAAAAAGTTGTTGATATAAAATTATAATAAATTAGACATTTCCAAAAAAATATTTTTTTATTCGCTAGGAATTCACTACCTACAAATGACCCCTAAAAATGAAGGGTTAAGCTTAGTTAGGTTTAGCACTACACATTTATTTATTACCACCTTACAAGGGGCCCCGACATGAAAAGTGCCTAGGGGTCTCTTAAACGTAAATCCGGCTCCGTTCATGAGATTGGAAGCGTTACGAAACGCTGCAAAGAGGAGCGTTTAATAACTAGATATTTGTTGTCATGGCGCATTATGATTTGTTTATTTTGTCCCAATGCTAAAAGTTCTATGTACACCTTACTTGTTTCCATACTGTGCAATATAGGTATACCTATAGTTGACCAGTAACTGCTCGTAGATATTCCTCTCGGGAGAAGAAACTATGTGTATGACTAATTTGGAATGATTTAACCTCTATCACTTGAGGTTCGGAAATGCGTCATTTTCGAGGAAATCTACTTCGGTTTTCTTTTTACAAAAATCCGAATTTTGGGTTCAAAATAAAAAAAAAAATATTCGCGCATTTTGGCCCGAATTTTTTCATAATCTGATAGCTTACTAATTGGCCAACCGTCGTAAAGCTAAAAACCAGGAAATTTACTGTTAGATTTTATGTTATGTGTTAAAACTTACAATAAATAAAAAAAATAAAATAAAAATTCTTAAGAAAACCGAAGTAGATTTTCCCGAAAATGACGCATTTCCGACCCCCAAGTAATAGAGGTTAAAGCATTCCAAATTAGTCATAGTTTCTTCTTCTGAGAGGAATACGAGCAATACCGGTCACCTGTATATAAACTGTTCAGGTGGGTATGAAATGTTGAGAAATTTTTGTCCAACTCCAAGCTTCCGCCGTTCGACCGACGCAAATAGCCACATAGTGTATGTGCCATATTTAGAACAGAAATAAAGCTGTGTTTAATTTTTTTCGATAAAAGATAAACACAAGCAAATATTTTAAGTTTGAAACTGAAACAAACGCATCATGCTAACCAAGCTCTTATCTTTTAAAAAAACGAATTGATGTATTTCATACCTAAGTCCACGTATTGTTTCGCAAGTTTAAATATTTCACCGTGGTCTAAGCCTTTCGATGGAAGTGTTGACTGATACGTTAAGCCTAACGTCCTTTTAGATACCTCATTTTCAAAATCAGAATTTATTTTTTTTAATTCCGAATCGATTTGATCTTTAACACTTGGAATTAATCTTGCTAATCGAAATGCTTGCTTCTTTACTCTTTCTGATAAGCCTAAAATTTTAAAGAAAACGTTTAAAAATAAAACATAAAACTCAAAACAATATTAAATATTTTAAATAATTTACTTACTTTCATCTTGAAATAAAAAGTGCCAAAACCACACAGATAATAGAACTGAAGAGGCAGTAAAGGCAGTAATTTGCCACGGTTCTTTTTGGTCAAAAAAAGTATTTATAACCATTTTAAGACCGTTTAAACTGCTTTTTATGTTATCCATTTTCACAATAATTGTATTATTAATATTCTAAGTGCACGAGTACCTACTAAAGAGCAAGGTACTTAATAATTTACAAATTATCGTACAAAAATATGATAATAAAATACAATATTATAAACGGTAGTCTCACTTAATTTAATCTTATCGCCTGTCAAAATTATATTTATACAAAAACAAACAAAATACAAATCTATAATAACGCAACAAGTATTGACCACATTACGTACTTGTTTTGACACATAGGTATTTATGTACTGTCACACTCTTTATCTATGCCTATTGTCTCTGATCTATGCCTAAGCCTATTGGCATTTGACATTTACCTAGATTTAAATTCTGTTTGATTTGACATTAGTCAGCTGTTTCGTACATGCTGTGGTAGAGATGTAACTAGAGTACGCTAGCGGGTATGCTTGCCATAAGTGAATGGTGGTAAGTGGTTGCCTTCAATGTATGGAGGGTAGAGGTTTCCCTCCATACTTCAATGGTATAGGTACTTATAATCAAAAGCTGACAACCGATTTAGGAAGGTCATCAAACTTGGCCCCCGCAAAAATTTTTTTTTTTATTTTTTAATTTTCATTATTGCATATCGTTAGTTCATGGTTTGTTCTTGATTGTTCGCTATAAATATTTGTTTGTTCCTTAATTGTTTATTTAAAAATAATTAATTAAAAACGTACCGTTTGGTTGGCCCCCTCAATCGAAATTATTAATATTTTCTCTTATTATTAGTCCATAAATACAGATTAACGTTTGTTCTTCAATAATTTACGTTTGTTCCGACATTTAATTGCCTTTTTATTGTTTAAATTACAATTTTTATTTACGCGAATAACATTTCTGTCTCGCAGTGAAACGGGAAGGGGCAAATGTGGAGTTTTTAAAAAAACAATTCCGGGGTGAACGATAAACGGGTATGCGAATTGTAATTCCGGGGTGAACGATAAACGGGTATGCGAATTGTAATTCCGGGGTGAACGATAAAGGGGTATGCGAATTGTCTCGCAGTGAAACGGGAAAGGGCAAATGTGGAGTTTTAAAAAAAACAATTCCGGGGTGAACGATAAAGGGGTATGCGAATTGTAATTCCGGGGTGAACGATAAAGGGGTATGCGAATTGTCTCGCAGTGAAACGGGAAGGGGCAAATGTGGAGTTTTTAAAAAAACAATTCCGGGGTGAACGATAAAGGGGTATGCGAACTGTAATTCCGGGGTGAACGATAAAGGGGTATGCGAATTGTAATTCCGGGGTGAACGAAACGCAGCACGGAGCATGCGCAATGCAACTTTTTTTGAAATGTTATTCGCGTCGCGTAAATAAAAATTGTAATTTAAACAATAAAAAGGCAATTAAATGTCGGAACAAACGTAAATTATTGAAGAACAAACGTTAATCTGTATTTATGGACTAATAATAAGAGAAAATATTAATAATTTCGATTGAGGGGGCCAACCAAACGGTACGTTTTTAATTAATTATTTTTAAATAAACAATTAAGGAACAAACAAATATTTATAGCGAACAATCAAGAACAAACCATGAACTAACGATATGCAATAATGAAAATTAAAAAATAAAAAAAAAATTTTTTTGCGGGGGCCAAGTTCAGTGACCTGGATATGTATTTTAAGAAAGTTGAAATAATGAAAAAACAGTAATTTATCAATGAGTGAATCTAGAATGGCGAGTCTGCCAGAGCGTTTGCGGTTATTTGGATTTTGGCGTCTGCGCAGCATAATATGACATCTGCAAAAAATATGTTATCGGCAACTTGAAATTTTTATAATCTTTTAGTTTGGCATTTATATAATAGGCAAGACGGCGAGGAGTTTTGGGTGTATTTTTCGGGCACAGGCGAGATTATTGTTGGAATCGCTTCGTTTTAGGGTGTAGTTCAACCCCCTAAGTTTGCTTACAAATTTTTGGTGTGCTTGATTTTATAATTGACAATTAGTGACGAAAATAGTGCTTTTTTCTCTATTTCCTTTAATATCTCCGTTCCTCTTGACTTTTAGTAGGTATAGTATATGCATTGAGAAAGTTGTTCCTTATGAAATTTCCTAAAAAAAGAGCACTGACAGAGGTCGCTAAGTGCAATTGTTAACTTGCAAATAGCCCCGAAAGTTAAAAAAAACACGTTTTTTTCACTATTTTTTTACTAAAAAATTACCACACATAGATGGCTGAAAATTCTTAAAAATGATGTCAATGTTGACCCAAACATACATGAATAATTTTAGCGTCATCTGTCAATTACTTCTCGAGTAATTAACTATCACTTTTTTTTTGTTTCCTTAATTGCAAATTGCGCCATTTTTTTCACAAACGGGTTTCGCTGGTCGGACCAAGCCAGAAAAATCACAAATTCATTCAACTTTAGTATCCCTTTAGTACCCCTCTGGGGTCAAAATTCAAAAATCGACGTTACGAGCTAAGTTACGCGGAGACGAATCGAACAAAAAAAAGTTTTTTAAAATCGGTTAAGTCGTTTGGGCTGTACGCGTGACACAAAAAAACGTGACACACAGATTCACAGACAAAGCGAGTACATATAGGCGCTTTAGCTTACGCTATTCGCGCCTAAAAATACATACCCTAAATCGGTCGTCAGCTCTCCACTATTATACTTTTATATATGGGGAGGGGGGGTTATCTCTGTTGTATAGGGTGCAGAGCTTAGAGGAAGAAAGATAATATCTAAAGGTGCAGAGCACAGCACAATTGTGGTGCAGAGTATGAAGAATAACGCGAGTATATGGGGATCGAGATTCGTGACTTTCACGCCATCTCGTGGTAAAAAATGGTTGTCTGTAAAGTCGGTTTACGGACGATAGTTTTACGTGATAACGTATTCCGTAATACATAACCTAAACCTCCCAAAATTTGGTTTCAATCCGCTTATCCTTGGTGTCGGAATGATAAGAAATGTCAAAAGTGACGTTTGCAACTTACAAAGTATTATGTTCTAATAATAATTGGTAAATATTTAGAATTGGGGCTCCAGACAAATATCGCTCAAAAAAATTTTTTAATGATTGAAATAGTTTCTAGTACCTTTGAATAGAATATTTAAGAGGGGGGAAGTCATATTTTTTTGAGCGATTTTTGTACGGGTATGCGAATTGTAATTCTGGGGTGAACGATAAAGGGGTATGCGAATTGTCTCGCAGTGAAACGGGAAGGGGCAAATGTGGAGTTTTTAAAAAACAATTCCGGGGTGAACGATAAACGGGTATGCGAATTGTAATTCTGGGGTGAACAGTAAAGGGGTATGCTAAATATGACTTCCCCCCTCTTAAATATTCTATTCAAAGGTACTAGAAACTATTTCAATCATTAAAAAAATTTTTTGAGCGATATTTGTCTGGAGCCCCAATTCTAAATATTTACCTAATAATTAGTTATTCCAATACTTAACTTAGCAGGCTTTGCATTTCACAATATACTAATGTCAAAAAATTGAATTAAACATTAGAAATGCAGCTGTTTTCATGTTAAGACAAGACATACGTTTGCTTCTAATTTCCATGTACGGCAAACAAAGACAACCGACCGCGTTGCGCCATGCATTACACAACATTGCATTTATACAGCTATTTTTCTATATAAATTTGTATAAAATATTTTTCTATATAAATTTGTATAAAAAAACTGTTTAGGCAAATTCTGTTATACGAAATCTATGTAAAATGTTCTCCTCTTTCGTTTAAGACTGGTTTCAAACCGATCTGATTTAAATTGAGCGAGAAATTAGCAAAAAGCACGCACAGGGTCAGGCGGAACGTTAGGAACGTTACGTTACACTTTTTCGAACATGCAGCCGGTGTTTTATCAATTTATAATATTGGTGATTCATCAATTTATAAGACGTTATCACGTCAAAATGTTAATTTTAGGGTAGTCCGGTGCATTTCGGAATTGACCAAAAAATGTCAGATACATTTTTTCTTTTGTTGCTCATTCGAAAGGTCTTCAATGGATACTTTAACCCTAAATTTGCGCATTCTTCAAATTGCTCCGTCCGCCGCCATCTTCGATTCTGTTTTTTATTTTCAATTGCTCATATGACATGTTACAAACTTATTGTCAATTGTAACGAAATATATTATTATTATTATTATTATTATTATTATTATTATTATTATTATCTCGCGTTTTATTAATCCCACAGCAATCGTTCTAGGGTCGTTGGACTCGTCAGGATTTACTCTTTAATTGAATGTCTATCAAGTAAAACTCTCCAATGTACTGGAAAAAAGTTATTAGCGTCCAAAGTTACAAGTTCTTTGCCAAAAGTTCTTGCACCCGGTTTTTCTGCGCGCAGCTCTTTCCAGTGCATCTGAGACCCTCACCGACAGTTTACTATTCAAACTAGACTCAATTTCCAGTTTTTCAAAAAAAAAATCATCCCGATCGGTTAATTCCTCGCCCGCCAATCCACGCTCGAAGTAGCGCTGTTCATTATCGTGCTATATTGAAGCCTCTAAAACTCGCACTTCACGCTGCATTTCTCGCTTTTGTAACTAATATAACGGAAATTAATTAAGATCAACGACATATTTGTTAAGTCTATGCTAAGAACACGTGTTATATATTAATTTTTGACGTGATAACGTCTTATAAATTGATGAATCACCAATCTTATAAATTGATAAAACACCGGCTGCATGTACGAAAAAGTGTAACGTTCGTAACGTTCCGCCTGACCCTGTGCGTGCTTTTCTCGAAAACGGCCCTAACGATTTGGATGAAATTTACTGAAAAGGGATTTTGGGGGGCAAAAAATCGTTTTAGCTAGGTCTCATCTCTCGAAAAAATCGTTTTCTTACAAATTTTATCATTATAAAAATCAATTTTTTGACGTATGAAAATACTTAAATATTGTAAGTAGGTTTTGGAATTTTATATAAACAGTGAAACAATTGTTTTATAAATATTATGACAGCTAATCTTTGAGACTTAAAATAAATACGAAAGAAAGAAAGTTAAAAAAAAAAAAACAATTATATTATATGGTGAGTAATTTAAATAAATAAAATTAACCTAAATTTGAAGCGAAAGATGCAATATCATAGATTCGAATTATTATAATTATTATATAAATTTAGGTTATGTATTACGGAAAACGTTATCACGTAAAACTATCGTCCGTAAACCGACTTTACAGACAACCAATTTTTTTTTATTTAAATTTATAACTCAGATCAATAGTGACGTGTGTGAGTCGGACGAACATGTAATTAATATTTTGAGCGTGGATTGGCGGGCGAGGAATTAACCGATCGGGATGATTTTTTTTTTGAAAAACTGGAAATTGAGTCTAGTTTGAATAGTAAACTGTCGGTGAGGGTCTCAGATGCACTGGAAAGAGCTGCGCGCAGAAAAACCGGGTGCAAGAACTTTTGGCAAAGAACTTGTAACTTTGGACGCTAATAACTTTTTTCCAGTACATTGGAGAGTTTTACTTGATAGACATTCAATTAAAGAGTAAATCCTGACGAGTCCAACGACCCTAGAACGATTGCTGTGGGATTAATAAAACGCGAGATATGAGCAATTGAAAATAAAAAACAGAATCGAAGATGGCGGCGGACGGAGCAATTTGAAGAATGCGCAAATTTAGGGTTAAAGTATCCATTGAAGACCTTTCGAATGAGCAACAAAAGAAAAAATGTATCTGACCCAATATTTTTAGGTTCAACACGAATAGGCCGGAGATATTTGATCTCGCACTATATTTAAGTATTTTTGGGAATTTAATGTCCCATTAATAAAAAAAGTTCGATTATGTTGTAATCATTTGAATATTTTCTTCGGTAGTATAAGTATACACATGCATTTTGCAACACTCTGATCCAGTCAGTTTTTTCCCAATGTTAATTTCCCTATGTGCACCTTACGTGTTTCTGTTTACATACTGTATATATCTACTAGCCGCTACCCGCGGCTACGCCCGCTGGCCGCGATTGAGATGGAAATCGACTTTTGACATGCATATTAGGGGTTGAGGGAGGCATCGAGTAAAAAAATCTTTCAGGCAAATATTGCACATGTTTTCCCGAAAAGTTATAATTTTTGTGATAAAAATAGGTGTTCCTAAAAATGTCCAAGTCACCCTCATTCCTGTGCAGGAGTTGGGGGTGATATTTATCTCCAAAGAATGTCCTCTTCAAACTAACAACAACATAAAACCCCTTCTTAACGGGTGCTTACGTCATAAAAGGAAACTACTGTCACATTTTATCGTGATCCATCTTAATCGCGGGAAAAAAATTGTTATTTAGATCAATACAAATTAATAATAAATTATGACTTTTTAGAATTTTTCTGTTCAAGTGTAATAAATTGCATAATTGATGACATTCACGTGATCAACGCCCCGACAAACCTTGAAAATGACACCCATGTTGATTTTTAGACTATTTACCTTTTTTCACCCTCTGACGGGGTTGTTTTTAAAAAATCTCGGAACACGTGTTTATTTATTTGTTGACAGGAGTAATCCTGCGCATTTTCGAATTGATACAGCTATCATATGATTTCTCCGTGCAAATTTTGAACCCCCGTTACACCCTTTTAGGGGTTGAATTTTCAAAAATCCGTTCTTAGCGGATGCCTACGTCATAACAACTATCTATGTGGTTTCAGTCGAATAACTTCAAAAACAGAAAGTTTCATACTAACTTTGCACCCCTTTTTCACCCCCTTACGGGATAAATATCCGAAAATCCTTTCTTAGTGCACCCCTAGACCATATAAGGAACCTGTGTGCCAAATTTGGAGTCTCTAGATCCAGCGATTTGCGTTGTTATTTCATCCCATTTTTTTCACGTTTTGTCACCCCATTTCCCCTTTTAGGGGTTGAATTTTGAAAAATTCTGAAACACGTATTTACTCATTTAGCGCCAGGAGTATTCCTGCAAAGTTTCGAATAAAATGGTCTTAACTAATCTTGTTTCTCCATACAAAATTTGCATCCCCGTTTTACCTCCTTAGGGGATGAATTTCCAAAAATCCTTTCTTAATGCTCCCCTACGTTATAAAAGGAACCCCTGTACAAAATTTCAAGTTTCTAACCCTTATAGTTTAGGCCCTGCGGTGATATGTCAGTCAGTCAGCTTATATATCAGCTTATATATATAGATAGATTTTAATAGATGTGTAGTATCCGTATGATATTATAGTCTAAGGTAGGCAATTCCGCATGTTAATATTTTGCATAGATAATATAATATATATTAATAGATAGCGGATGCCTATCCTTGAGCATTGTGCGGAATCATTGAGGTAGTATTGCGGAATGGTTCCAATTGGAAGCCATTTTGTACGTGGAAAACGCCGTAAAAAGCGCGCGGGATTCAAAAAGATTAAATATTCTATAATATGATGTTAATGGAAAAACAATAAAACTCGCAGTAAAGAGTGATATTTCGCTCCAAAACCTATTTTTATACTGAAACGTTTCAAAAATTACAAAATTGAGCATAAATATAATAAGTATAAAAGCTTAGAACATTTTACATTGTCAGATTGGCATCAATGCTTGTCAACCTTGATGCCAAATTGACAATGTAAAATGTTCTAAGCTTTAAATTATATTTATGCTCAATTTTGTAATTTTTGAAACATTTCAGTATAAAAATAGGTTTTGGAGCGAAATATCACTGTTTACTGTGAGTTTTGTTGTTTTTCTCAATAAAATCATATTATAAAATATAATATTTTTGAATCTCGCGCGCTTTTTACGGCGTTTTCCATGTACAAAATGGCTTCTAAAAGGTACAGGAGGCGCTAGTGTATCCGCAATTTATTAAATATATATATATCAATGATGTTTTGGTTAAATTTGGGTTAACGGGAGTAACTCCATGGATCGACAAAAGTCACAAAACACACAGTTTTGTGGACAAAAGTCGGGCCATAAACTATAGAATTAATACATCCCTATACATCCATGAGTCGGGCCTACCACCATTATAAAAAAATACAATCCGTCATTTATCCGCCGTTTTTCCTTGTGGAAGAGCTTGACAATGTGACCAAGAACATACACTTAATGTGACCATAGAGAAGAGAGCAGAAAGAGAGGTTAGTGGGACGAGACGTATAAAGCAATCTACAAATACCTGCTAAAATGCCAAATTAAATTATAAACAAGGAACGACATAGATTATAAATTCGGCTACTGGCCAATGACATAAGTCAGGCCATAAACAAAAAAAAAAAAAAAACAAAAAAAAAAAAAAGAGGTTAGTGCGGTTAGTGTGACCACTGACTAGAGAACATATTATATTAGTGTGACAGGACCAGAGTCTCATAAGTTCTATAGCGTCTGTATTTGCCGATTGCTATATAAATAAAGCTAGTTGAAAAGGTAGTGAATAAAATATTTTCCCAAATAAAAATTTATTTTTACATATTACTCATGTACATAATATTAACCTTAATACTAGTTTAAAGGAATTTTAGTTCAAAAATAAAATGTGTTAAGATAACTTATAAGAACTACTGATATATAAATGTTTTATATTTTAGTGAAATATCAACTGTACTTCATAATATTAAAGAGTTTGCAATGGATGATGAAGCAGAAACATATAAGCTGTGGAGAATACGTAAAACAGTTATGCAGCTTTGCCATGACAGAGGATATTTAGTAACACAAGATGAATTGGATCAAACTTTAGATCAATTTAAAGATCAGTTCGGTGATAAACCAAGGTATTTAAAAATATTACTCATTATCTATATTCTGTGGACATATACCTATATATAATTAACGCACCACTCGGGAAGTCACGCGGGATAATTGTCACATTTGTAGTAATAGCTGGAGTCCTCACGTACTACTTTTCACGAAGTGTTTGATTCACGTAGAAATTTTCACCAGTGGTACAGATAGGATAATCTTTGCCTGACTTACCGTGGTACAGCAGGTACTGCCAAAAATGTGTTTGATAGAAATCAGTTAAGCATGCTTTGATTAATTGGAACATATTATATAGATAACCATGCCAATGAATAGCAAATATCGTATTTAATACTAGCCGTTACCCGCACACCGCATACGATTTAATATAAAAACAATCATCTTATCAAAATGGAATGGGTTTCTTGTGTAATTTGTAAAAAAAATGCTGGGAAGGTTAATAATTTGAATAACATTGTCGATGACAGCCATTAGTAGGACACACATTTAATGGTATAACCACATAACTGTACTTTAAATTATAATATTGCCGAATATTTAACGTAGTTTGACACTTTTCTAAAGTAGTCTCGGAAAATACATTAACCTTCCCAGCATTTTTTTTTTACAAATTACACAAATAACACATAGTTTGGTCAATGAGTGCTCATAAGGGGAATGTAGGTGGAAAAGTCGAAAGCAGAACGTTTGACTTAGGAACTTTGTTTGGACTAGTTAGGAGATAAACATGCTAAAAGTCCTTACCCCTCCGAGGTACGCCCGAAGGGGTGGAGCACAAAGACGGTCCCGTTTTTTGGTTTTTTGCTTTCATCTCGAAAACGGTACGTCGCACATACGAGTTATTGTGCGAGAAAACCGGACAAAAGTCCCATTAACAAAATTTGCCGTATGCGCGATTATTAAGTGATTTTGAATAGCTGACTAACTGGTCTAACAGATAGCCACTACATATCGTATTCCCTACCCTTCTTCGTTTCGTAACATCAGTGCGAACTTAGACGTCACGCAGATCACATGGTCCTGTTCTAGACAATTTGTATTGTGAATAGTGACTGTTTTCTGAATGTATTTAAAATCTACTAATAAAATTATGGAAGAACAAGGTAAGGATGCTATTTTACTTAAAAAAATTGTTAATAGGTAGGTTTACACCTAAAATTTTGTAGGTTCAGAAAAAAAGTTGATTGAAATGATGTTTTTTGGTATCAAATTTTTATTCAAAAGTATTTTTGTTAGTCTGCCCGTTTTTGCCCGGTTAAAAAAAATATACAGATAGGAAGCTTGGACTTTTTTCTAAAAAACTGTAAAAAAAATCTTTCCACATCTTTCCACTATTTAATTCAAACATGCTTACAAATCATAGAATATAAACGTCGTTTATAGATTTCAATGTGTTTTGTTTTAGGAACTTCTAAAAACGTAAAAGAATATACAAGAAAAGAATTGCTTAATATTATTGAGCAATTCCAGGGCAAAAAAATTGATGAGAAATTAATGCTTTTTGAAAACAGACTAATAGAAATGACGAAATGCCCTGAGGATGACAATAAAACATTATGTCGTTCGTTAAGTCATTTTAAAAGCAATTTTAAAAGAAAATGGATTGCGGCTCATTATAATAAAGACCGTTTTGTAAAAAACAATGAACAGTGGCTATCTGGTATCGAGAAATTGCCTATTTGGAGCAGAGAGTATGCCACAAAAACTGGTCGACCAACAAAACACTTTCAAGAATTAAGCGACCGTGGTAAGCGTCGCAAAACGCAAGACTTACGTGAGCTAGTGCCTGCAGAAGAATTGACTTTCGCTGCTAGTGTAAGTCAACGGGTTGCAGGAAACACCGATGCGTCGAAAATAATCAAAGAAGCAATAGCCACACCTACGAGAGCTCGCAAAATGAGGAAAGCAATTTCTGCACAAAAACAAATGGTCACTACCAGGAAATTTACACCACAAGAAGCATTGGTATTATTTGTGCAAGCAGATTTAACAAAAAGGCAGTATCAGGTGTTGCAAAGTGCCAACAAATCAATTTATCCTTGTTACTCAAGAGTAAAAGACGCCAAGAAAGAATGTTACCCTAAAGAGGGCTCGATAACAGTGACTGAAACGAGGGCCGAGATCGAACTACAGGCACTACTTGATCACACTGCCTCAAGAATATGCAAATATGTCGCACCTGTAATTGAGGGATTATCTGCAAATGAGAGAGAAAACATGGAACTTATACTAAAGTGGGGCTGTGACGGATCCCAGCAAGTTCAATATAAACAAAAATTCCTGAATTCCACTGATAATGATGCAAACATTTTCCAAAGTTCTTTGGTTCCAGTGAGGCTAATTGCTAACGGCGCGGACGAACAGAAAAAGTTCATATGGCAAAACCCTGCTTCTGGATCAGTTTGGTTTTGTAGACCTATCCGGTTACGTTTCGTGAAAGAAAGCAATGACGTTTCGAAGGAAGAAATTAAACATATAGAGGACCAAGTGGAAAGCTTGAAGAAAACTGAAGTCCAAATCGAGTCCAGTCTTGATACTGCAGTAAAAATAAAACACACTTTGCTGCCCACAATGGTCGACGGTAAAGTATGTAATGCTGCGACAGACACCACATCAACAATGAAGTGTTACATATGCGGACAAACTTCAAAGAATTTTAATAAATTAGTAACACCAGCAGAAATCAATACAGAAGCGCTGAAGTTTGGCCTTTCAACCCTGCATGCCAGGATAAGATTTTTTGAGTCTTTACTTCATCTGTCATATAAATTGCCAATACAGAAATGGCAAGCACGGACAGCAGAAGATAAAAGAATTGTGGCAGAGAGGAAAAAAAAAATTCAAAAGGATTTTAGAGAAAGCATGGGCCTTTTGGTGGATATACCAAAAGTAGGAGGTGGAAACACGAATGACGGAAATACGTCAAGAAGGTTTTTCAGTGATCCAGAGACCTCATCTCGCATAGTAGGAATTGACATAAATCTCATTAAGAGGCTCAAAATTATCCTCGAAACACTTTCAAGCGGGTTTGAAATTAACGTTGAAAAACTGAAGGACTTCGCAATGAATACAGCGACATTGTACGTGCAATTATATAACTGGCATCCTATGTCACCGACAATGCATAAAATTTTGATTCACGGTGCCACTGTAGTATCGCAAGCGATAGTACCTATCGGGCAGCTATCCGAGGAAGCTGCAGAGGCCAGAAACAAGCACTTTAGGAAGTATAGGGCAGACTTTTCAAGAAAATTTTCACGGATTGCTTGTAATACAGATATATTACATAGATTGTTATTAACTTCAGATCCATTTTTAAGTTGTAATAGACAGAGGCAAAATAAAAAAACTAAGCCATTTTCTAAAGAAGCTTTGGATCTAATGGTCGCAGGTTTTCAACAACAATTTGAGAACATCGAAGGTTACAAAAGTGATGAAGAAACATACGATGATCAAGAAACAGATTCAGATACTGATTAGAATAGTGCATAATGTTATTATTTTTTTTGTTCAATTTTTCTAAGTTAATTAAAATAATTGAGGGTTGTTTCAGTTTTAACTGTTTTTAAGTTTATTTATCAATTTCAAATATCATTTCCTTGCTACATTTAAGAAATTGTTGTAAAATAGGGCCTATAGCATTTTTATTTTAATCTCTAGTAAAAAAAACCTATAGATAATTTTGTCCAGTTTTTTAACATAAATACTCCTATGTGCGTCGTACGAAATTTTGTTGTATACATATTGAAAGATGATAAAATTCTCTACAACTTTAGCTTTCACACTTTTTATCTATCTCCAATCCTTGCCTAGCTATGAGCTCCGAAAAATTAAGTATATGAAAAACTAGTTCAATGATGATTTTTGTTTTAAACAGTTTAGGTACTTAGTATACCATTAAATTGCAGTTTTATATATTTAAATTTACCTAAACATGCTGAAATCGAAAAGCCTGATTTTCGGGCGAGAATAGAGTAGCGTCGCGCATACAAAAGCTAATAAGCAAATAGGTGTTCTAGTCAGTCATTCAAAATAAATATGTTTTTCGGTAATGAATATCGATTATCGTTTGGTGATCTGGCAGGAACTCGGGGGTGCCTATCGATCGCGGGGCCCTGGGCACGTGCCCAGTGGGAAAGAGGGCCCTGCGTGGAGGTACTCCCAGCTTGTTATTTTTTAATAGTGTGTGGGTGTTTTTAATAGTGTGGATGAGCAATACGAAATGATTTTGACAAATTCGTATTGTTACAATGTGCTAAAGAGAATTTAACACATTTTTGAAAATTGACCATTTTTCGGAGCTCATAGCTAGGCAAAGATTGGAGATAGATAAAAAGTGTGAAAGCTAAAGTTGTAGAGAATTTTATCAGCTTTCATTATGTATTACAACAAAATTTCGTACGACGTACCGTTTTCAAGATGAAAGCAAAAAACCAAAAAACGGGACCTTCTTTGTGCTCCCCCCCTTCGGGCGTACCTCGGAGGGGTAAGGACTTTTAGTATGTTTATCTCCTAACTAGTACAAACAAAGTTCCTAAGTCAAATGTTCTGCTTTCAACTTTTCCATCTAGAAATTATTCGTTGCTTAAGCTAACAATCCATTTTGATAGGACGATTGTTTTTATATTAAATCGTGTGCGGGTAACGGCTAGTATTAAATACAATATTATTTACTATTCATTGGCATATAATATGTTCCAATTAATCAAAGCATGCTTAACTGATTTCTATATGGCATAATTTTTTGGACACATTAACCGGATATGCAGTACCTGCTGTACCACGGTAAGTCAGGCAAACATATTTTTTCTTGTCTATCTATTCTATCTGTACCACTGGTCAAAATTTCTACGTGAATCAAACACTTCGTGAAAAGTGGTACGTGAGCTCTTGGGCTATAACTAAGAATGTAAAGTCATGAAAGCCAAATTTCAATTTAGATAGTTTGACATATGCATCTGAATATACAATATGTCTTAATTGCTTATCCGTTACTATAACTAATATGACACATCATGCCACAGAGCGTCATAAGGGCCGACCATACGTTGATCAATCTCATTTGCGACCCTACATGCAAAAAAATACTGAAATAATGTTTTCACCATTTTTGAAGTTATCCTCATTATTATAATATGACACTATTATTATTAGTATTTTTGCTAAGTGTAAACCTCCTAATTGGTAGTATGAAGGATTAGTGACAGAATGCATTAAGATCATTTTTTACTATTTGGCCTATCCAAAGATTTTCAACCAAACATTAATGACAAGTAAAATAAGTTTTAAACCTTATAGAATAAGAGCTAGCAACATCGCGAAAAAGGAATATCAAAAGATCAGCCGTCTTAAAATTCTTTCTCGAAAACGTTGGTAGCTCTCGGGACTATTACTTTTTACTCACACCGTATTAAATATTATAAACGTGGCAGTTTATTTTGTTATGTTTTAGTGAGAAAAGGCCTTCAAGAAGTGATTTAATTGTGTTAGTAGCTCACAATGACGATCCAACAGATCAAATGTTTGTGTTTTTCCCAGAAGAACCGAAAATTGGTATTAAAACAATCAAAACATACTGTCAACGTATGCAAGATGAAAATATTCACCGGGCTATTATAGTTGTTCAGCAAGGCATGACACCTTCAGCTAAACAGTCACTTGTCGATATGGCACCTAAATATATACTAGAGCAGTTTCTCGAGTCGGAACTCTTAATTAATATAACTGAACATGAATTGGTACCTGAACATGTTGTTATGACACCTGAAGAAAAACAAGAACTTCTTGCTAGATAGTTAGTATTTTTTATTTTGTAACATTCGGCGCTATTTTTTTAATATTCCGCGATATCTTCGCCAGTTGTGGACTTATTTGTATTACTCTTTTTCTATTTTAAAGAGCATGCTTTCAGGGTGATCCCACAAATTTTGCATAAAATCGGTTCAATAGTTTTTTTATATGAAAAAAAAAATAAAAAAATGTAACATCCTTAAAAAAACACTAAAAAGAGGAAAATAATAAAATTTGTTATCAACGTCCATCGTATACAAGTAGATATGTAAAAAGTGTAAGTACAGTAGAACGCCGATTATCCGAATTAATAGGGACCGGGGTCGATTCGGATAATCGGACATGTAGTATCTTGCCTCTAGCTTTCAACCATAACAGTTGAAATATATTTGGACTCCAGCGAGTTCCAACTTCGACGTGTGCTGATACCATTGTAGCGTCTACACGGCAATTGTCACTCGCATTTTTGTATTCTTGCGTCCCCACAAAACTTGTTTTTATTGAAAAATTACTTGGTTTTAATTTTTTTATATTACGCTTAGGACCGATTCAGATAATTGGCGTTCGGATAATCGGCGTTCTACTGTAATTAAATTATTGGCGCAGATCTAATTTTTTTTTAATTTTCCTCTTTTTAGTGACGTTTTTGAGGAAGTTCATTTTTTTTGTGATATATTATAAAAGGAGAAAGGACTAAGATTTGAAATAACAAGGCTGTTGTTTTAATTAGTGCTGGTAGACAAAATTTATTTTTGAAAACAAAAAAAACATTTTCGCATTTATATGAATAATATTGTTTGTGAACTTAATTTTGCAGTAAACTGAAGGAAAACATGCTTATGAGAATTCAAGCCGGAGATCCTGTCGCACGATATTTTGGCTTAAAAAGAGGACAAGTAGTTAAAATCATTCGACCTTCTGAAACTGCTGGTCGATACATATCTTATCGATTAGTTTGCTAATTTTATACATTTATAGTAATTTATATTAAATATGTTTTGATAAGATTCTGGTGTGTTATTTATTTACACTTAGAAAGTGTTCAAACAAAGTGTACATCTATAGGAATGTATATACAGTATGTCCAGCAGGGCCGGCATCACCCCAAGAGGGTATAGAGAGGACTCCCCACTCGAAAAAATCCCGAGTTACCCACTCGGAAATTTTAAGCAATTCTGATATTTATACCTGTCCATATCGCCTGAAAGCACAAACGAGACTAATCCCATGTTCTAATGTAAAGTTGGTCTTGTTTTTACTTCAAGTACAGATTAAGTTGCGACTGTGATTAACAAAACAATATCTAGGCTATAAAATTGAATTCATTTTACCAATTCCTATGTTCATTTACTTGTTTCCTATTTTTCATTTTTTGTTGGTGCGAAAGAGGGGGGGGGGGCTTTTTTCAAAATCAAACTACCCACTCGGGCTGAGCCTGTTTTGCCGGCCCTGATGTCCAGACCACAATATAGGACGGGGACAACAGTATTTAAACAGCGTAGGAAAAACGACATAATATGTAGCCCAAATACAGGGTTCCAACGCTGGCTGGTCTTATATTACAGGAAGATTTACTCACTGGCGAACTGGCCCGGCTGGCAATTGCAGATGGGACCAAACTGGATCTAAATGCAATTCATCATTTTTGGTCAAGGAATCGCATTCAATAAGCGACTGGATTTTTATTCAAAAAATTATGTTGATACTAACAGTGTCAACATAGCAGTTTTTGAATAACAACCGAGTCGCTTGTAGCAATTCCAATTGTTTCAATTGCAAAAATCGCCCACTTTTTTAAAATGTAAGTTGCCTAAACAGAAACCTAGAAAAAGAAAACCAAATGGCGGGTAAAACTACTGAAGACTATTATTCTAATGGACCCTTTGAAAAAATTTCAAGTCGATGTATTTAATAGCCATCATCAGGCAGTTGAAAGTATAAGCAAAAAATTTCAATCCAACAAAGAAAATATGTATTATGAGATTTGTTCCGCGCTCGACCCCCGTAATTTCAAAAAATCTAAATTTACCTGACATCAATTCTTAAAACGGTACTACAGGGTGCGGCAGCATAACTTCCTTTTTTCAAAACTTAATAAAAGCCATTGTATGAAAAAGAAAATTTTTGTTTTTATAATGTAGGCACACACATAGATTAGTTAGTTTTAGGCACACACCCATTTTCTCCGTAGCCAGCTCTCCGTCTATAAAGTTTTGTTTTAGTTTTTAAAGATCAAATCAGGTAGGTGACGTCCAAAGAATAACATTGGGTGACGTCCCCCATTCTCCATACACTGTATACCGATTTCTGTAGTTTGTCATGACTCTTGCACGCATATCAGGTATTATCCTGACAATTTCTTCCTGGATGTTGGTCTTCAAATCTTGTAGGTTCACATAAACACGGGATTTCAAAAAACCCCATATAAAAAATCACAAGGGGACAAATCGGGAGAGCGGCTTCACACGCGTTCCTCCGAGAATTGAAGTCACGTTCAGAAAGTTCGGACAGAATCGCCATCTTGTATAGATGGAAAATGAATGAATAATTCAAATCTTTCATTAACGTCTGATTAGAACTCGTCAATAAATAAAATTATCGACCAATTTTTCAAACAATATATTAACAAAAAATATATAATTAATACATTAACGTTTCAATCCGGATTTGGACCTTCTTCAGAATTGATCTAAAAAATATAAAAAATAATTAATATTTAAAATCTAATTCGCTTTTTATAGAAAAAGCGAATTTTTCTGTATGTTAGTGAGCAATGTTTATTAAAAGTGAAAATAGTTATAACTTATAATTTTATGAAGTTTTTTAATTACAAAGAAAACGGGCAAAACTAAGCGATCTTGAAATGCTTGCGCTGGTGGAGAATTAAGTAAAATAAAGACCATTGGCGCCATAATTTGGCGTTCCGCTGTCAGTGTAAACAAATTAATTATTTATACATTGTACGTATAATTCTCACATACATTTTATGTTATGCTATTTATATAATGGTGTAAAATCTGAATTTTATGGTGCCTATATAAAATTAACATCAGTTTTCATTATTATAATATATTTTTTTTGACACATCATGGCCAACTGGAGTTTTTGACTTATCAGTTATCACCATAGAAACATGTCGCGCTTTCCATAAAAAGTGAGTTTAATAATTCTCTATTACCCACTAGCGGCGCTAGTTGGCATTGTGCACACAGCCTATATAGGGGACGTTACGTTTGTGTACGTTGGATTAAACATGGTTTAGTTACTAGTATTTCGTTAGATGACAGTTTCTTTGTGTATGCGTTGGATTATAACTTGGCTTTTTTCATAAAGAGAGGCTTTTCTTAAAGATGACAGGATGAAATTTAGCTTTAGCTATAGATCTCTGATAACAGAGTGATATGTTTTACTAGAATTTCGTTAGCTGACGGCGAAATTCAGTTACTAGAATTTCCCTTTTCTTAAATTTATGTTTCACATCTGCCAGGCGTTCCACGACAGTTCACATTTTTTTTGTTTATCATTTCAATACCGATATAAAACACGTCTATTAGCAAATAATCTGCAGTACGTTTAACCAGAGCGTTTAACACTGCGACGTCATAGACGCCAAGAACGTTTTGTTGGTTAGAATTTGAAAGGTCCATTTTCACAAAAAAGTAATCCCGAAAAATGAATAACATTGAACTGCCCGGTGAGTTAAATAAAATTTGCAGAACATGCATGTCATTAAGCAATGAATTATATTCTATTTTTGAAACAACTGATATGCTGGGTGAAAATATAAAATTAAGCCGTCTATTAATGTCGTGTGCCTCTGTACAGGTAAGTAAATGTTGGAGTTTTTAGGTGCCTTTTATATTGCAAACAAATAATTAATTTTAAATTTCAGATAAATTCTGGCGAAAAGATGCCTTTATCAATGTGTGGAGACTGCATAAATCAATTAAGTAATGCATATCGTTTTAAACGACAGTGTGAAAAAACTGATGCTGATTTACGAAAAATTTTAAAAGAATCACCGTCACCTTTTCAATTTGTAATGAAGCATAGAGATAATAATAACAGTACTTCCTTTCCTGCATTGGATAATTATAGTAAAAATACTAGTCAAGAACTAAAATTGGCTGACGTACCAATAGCATGTAATTTATCAGACAAAGTATCTTCGAAAAATATTTCGGTGAAAAATGAATTCTATTGTGACATATGTAAAGATATGTTTAAATGTATACACTTACATGTGTTTAAATGTGATAAATGTAGCAACATTTTTGATACTTTATTGCTACTAAAAGATCATCAGAGACTGTGTAGTTATTTGAATGAAAACGATTTAACCGACGAAGTCATTATTAAAGAAGAAAAATCTATTGATTTTGAGGATGGTGCCCAAACAATTGACGAGGAAAAAATTGAAAGCACAGAAAATCAAACGACATTTAATAAACAGTTTGAATATAATCGTCGCTTTTTTATCAATTGGCAAGATGAATCTGTAGGAAGTAGTTCAAACGAAAATTTTGGCGGCCCTTTATTGGAAATTAAAGATGAAAGTTTAGGTCCATGTGAAAATTTAGATAACGTAAAAAATAAAAATTGTCATACATGCCCAGTTTGTCAAAGAACTTTAAGAACCAGATCAAGTTATTATAAACACTTGATGAGACACAGGAAAGATAAAAAATTTCCATGCACAACTTGCAAAGCAATTTTTTGTTCAAAAGATGCGTTAAAAGAACACATGTTAACACATAAAGATTTCAAATTGATTTTCTGTGATATCTGTAATGAACAATACGATGGCATTAGGAAATTGTTGAAGCATTTTCAGCGACACGTTTCATCATCGGTGCATCTGACTCTAGACAAATTTCAAAACTGCTCAAATGATGAATGGCCTTGTAATATGTGCGCAGAGAAATTCACGTCTATTGCAGAACTAGATAAGCACACGGATGGTCACAGCATTGATAGTTACGGGAATTTTGTTTGTGGTATCTGTGAACAAACCTATTCCGATGGAACAACATTAAAGAAACATTTGAGTACACATGGTATTGAGCCATTTGCATGTAACATTTGTTTTCTCAGTTTTGAAACATGTGCAAGCTTACAAAAACATACAATTGCTCATCAATCTCAAGTATCCAAAACTGCATTCAAGTGTTTACTATGTAAAGAAACTTTCGCAAAGCGTGTTGATTTACAGACTCACATTATCATTCATGCGTCCGATGAGTTTGCGTAAGTATTGATAGACGTTTTTTTTTTTATTATTTAAATACATATTGCTCACATTGCCAACAATATGTGTTCTATTACCGCTTTGCGCGCCAGAGCTGCAGGGTTTTCGCAAGAAATCGATTCAAATTGTAACTTTTTTCGTTTTCACTCGGTAGGTGATACCAGGTATTACAAATGAATTTTTAATAAATTTCACACGTTTTATTTAGATTTTTAGTTATTGTAAATAATTTTCAAAAAAAATACTAAAGAATGTTCTCTGTTAATATCTTACACTAAACTAAAAATATCATTCTCTTTTAATGGCCGTATACACGGTCAGGCATGCCTTCGCGCCTACCTGAAGAGGCAAGTCTGCGAGTAAGTATGATACTTCATCAAGCGTACACACGTTCACGTAAAGACTGAAAGACACCACTTCATTTTGAGCGAACCGCAGTCATTAAAACATGTCATTGAATAATAAAGACTTATGTTTAATTAGCATTGCAATTGCGTGTGTGATTAGTGAGAAAAGGGCCAGAGAAAAAAGATGTAATAAAAGAAAGTGGGTAAATGTCTTCTGTCCCAGCTCCCGATTTCATAGAATTTATTACTTTTTTATATTCTTTTCTAAAACAACTTCTTAGCGAATTGATTTTTTTTTTTACATCTTCTGTTTCAGCATCTGGATTGAGTTCTTTTAATTTTTCCAACAGAAGTTTACACGCAGTATCCTTTTTATTTTTGTCCATGTACTCCTTGCCTTTCACTTTCCATAAACATGTATTTTCCCTGTACATTTCTATAAATTCTGTTAGTATTGTTCTTTCTCTTTTATTTGTACTCATTTTTATATTATAAATTATTATTTTACTTTACACAAATCAACAGTAAACTGAGGTAGTTTCAATAAAACTGACTGAAAATGAAGGCTTGGCACATAGAAGCGTACACACGTTAAAATCTGCCTGCGAGCTTGCTCGAAAAATCAGGAATCGCCAGTTCGCTTCACACCGCGCCAAATGGCCTGAACGCACCATCAGTTCAGCATACACACGATCGCACTTGCTTGCGAGCTTCCGTGCGTTCAGGTAGGCGCGAAGGTATGCCTGACCGTGTATACGGCCATTTATATTTGAAACGTAGGAAAGAATGCTTCCAACGCTAGCTGACCTGTTGCGTAAGCTTCATTATGCTATATAATAGGCCCCACTCACGATCACACTTCTTGCAACAGTTCAGTGTTCAAACTTATAGTTCAGTGAAGCATGATAGTGTGTGGGACAAATAAACACTGAAACCAACACTGAAGTCAAGCATGAACTCATCAAATGCATCTTGATTTTTGAACGACTTCAGTGTTCAGTGTTCAAGTAAACTGTTGTGTGTGTGGGTGTTTTTCAGTTCAGTTTTTGGAGTTCTGTGTTTTGTACAACCAGAAGCCAAAAATCTCAATGTTGCTGCCTTTCTTGTGCAGAAATAGATTTACTTGTGTCCTGGTTCTTAATAAATAGGGTAACTAATTCCAGTAAATAATTGTAAGTTAATTCATTCATTCGTAAATAATTATTGCAATCAAGCGGCTCAAGATGTAATTCATTAATCAAATAAACATGACTTCTTGAATCACGCATTTCTAACCAATTTTTCACCCATATTCTTCTTTTTTTTTCTTATTTCTCTGTTTTAAATACAATCCCATAGCTCTGAACAGCCAATCCTCACCATTTAAATTACTCATTTAGTTCTTATTAATGAACTATACTCTATAGTATAATATTATAGTGTGTATATAATATAATATATCTTATGTATCTATACTCGACGAGTGTATGCCAACAACTGAACCAAACTGAACACAAAAAATTTAAAAAACTGAGCAGTTTGCATGAACTGTGTGTGGTGCCAGTCAGTCTTTCGATTAATCTGTCCAACTTCACTGAACACTGAACTGTGGCATGAAGTTTGATCGTGAGTGGGGCCTATTACGTCTATAAAATGGAACCATTTTTGGATTGACTCGAACTCATAATAATTCCTAAGGTTTTAATTGAAAATTATAAACAGCCATTGTCGGTTGATCTGTACATAATATCCATGTCCAAAGCTCTACAGGTCGAAATTTTTGATAGATCAACTTGATATATTATTACCATTCTAACTCCACAAGTGGGGAATGGTACTAATTTTTTAATTGCTTCATTTGTTATTAGATGAGAATACTATTTTTTAAAGAATTATACAGAAGTTAGTTGAATGAACTTACTTTACAATTGTACAGTTTTAAAGATTCCTAGAATGAATTTTCAGTTTTCGTCCTTTTCTGCGTGTCTATTTGTATCATATACTTTTATTCTATACTGAGCATAGAAATAAAAAATCGCAACCGAACCATTAGGGTGCAAACATATACTTCTGTCTTTTTTTACGGCGTAAGCACTGGCGTATCCAGGAGGGCAAAACAAGCACGGGGGACCGGGCTTAAGAAATTTCTAATTTGCTCCCTCCTTGGCTAAAAGCTGGGTACGCCCATGTTAACGTCATAGAAAAAGTTTTTGAAACAGAGATACTTAATTCAAATTGAATGCAAGTACATCAACCAATCCTATCATCGGATAAATCAGGGAATTACACCGAAGAAAGAGACGCAGATATATTTTCGATACACTTTGTTGCCTTCGCTCACCGCACATTGAGTAGATAGACAATGATGCATATAGTAAATTATTAAATATATGATTTGTATCTTATACACCAGGGATGGCCAATAAGTCGATCGCGAGGCCAATTTTGGTCGATTGTCGAAAATTTAAATGATGAAAATTGAAAACTTAAGAAGTGATTTAAATTATCTACCCATACCTCGCTGGAATGTACCTTATTCTGCATGCATTCTGTATGCATTTTACACCCCTTCTTCCCCCTTAGACTACGCCTATGATGACAAGTCGATCGCGACACACTTTTAAGATAAAAAGTAGATCTTATATACAGAAAAGCTGGCCACCCCTGTTATACAGTATACATACAGAAAAACTGTAAGCCTAGCAATATATTGTGTATTGTTTATATGTTTTACTTCAACCACGCGTAAAGATTACACACACACTTTTTCTTCATTTCAGATGTGAGCAATGTGGTTTATCATTCGGTATCGAAGCAGCATTCAAGGACCATATAAGAAGCCACTCAATGCCGCATTTGTGTCAGGAATGTGGGACACAATTCCGCACACTTGGAAACTTGCGTTCGCATATGCGTAGACATATTCCTGACCGACCATATGTGTGCAATATTTGCAATAAAGGTTTCAAAGCGAGAACAGTGCTTAAGCATCACAAACTGCGTCACGAAAATATTAAGCCATATGTCTGTACCATCTGCGGATACAGGTGTGTTCAGTCAGGAGACTTGCAGGTTCACATGCGTTTCCATACAGGTAAAAGGCAATTAAAGTTAACATTATTTATATAATGTGCAGTTTTGATTTGTTGCCAATTAAGGTAGTTCACTCGTGAAACGGTTTTTCTTAGAAATTTAATAAAATTGAACTAAAGTTTAATAAAAGTGCCTTATATTTAATTTCAAAAAATGACATTTTTTCACAGACTACAAAACGAAATATTAACAATCAAAATGTGCATAATTAACATGCTGGAGGTATATGACGTATAAAGAAAACGAGTACATTCCAGAATATCTCAAAAACGGTTCTTAGTATATTTCTTAAAAACCAATGCATTATAAATTTAAAAATTATAAATTTTTCAAGAAAAAAACTGATTTTTTTACCGATTTGTTAAAATTTTTTTTTTTTTTTTAAATAAAAATATTTTTATTGTACTTGCAATAAATGTAATTGTATAGGAGTGTATCTGTACATTAAACCTTAGATGTGTTGGGTACAGTCTCTTACTAAAATGCAAGTCTTTAGCACAGAGAATCTCTAACTGTTGCCACTTATACTGTTGTCTACGACTGTCGCAAGTGAACTACCTTAACTCACATATTTCTCTAAATGGGAATATGAACTCCGTGCACAATAACTGTAGGCCTCAGCGTGGCAAATTTATTGACGTGAACTATTTTTATTTATAATTTTTTTTTAGGTGATAAACCATACGTTTGCACATTCCCTGGCTGCAGTAAACGATTCACCATTTCAAGTCACAGAGCTGAACATGTTCGTAGTCATACCGGTGAAAGGAAGCACATTTGCAACATTTGTAAAAAAGCATTTACTGAAGGCAGAATATTGAAAATTCACATGTTGATACATGGAAATGAAAGACCATTTAAATGTGATTTTTGTGAAAAGACATTTAAACGTAAAGATCATAAAAAAGTTCACATGAAACAGCATATGGAAAAAAAAGTTTAATCATGTTTAAAGATATAAAACTGTAATGTACAGCCAGGAGCTAAGCTTCGCCCACCTCCACCTAAGTAGCATTCACACCCGCCCTCCCCCCGACAAACTGTAAATTAGCGTGTTTAATATTCTTTACAATGTAAGCTTTCAGAAGTGAAAAAAGAAAGTCAATTCCGCCGCCAAAGTGTACAACTCAGAACTGTTATCCGGAACTCTAGAAAGTAAAGTTTAAAAAAAAAGCGGGTGCGTGTACTTATGTACGCGCGTTAGAAGTTATACTTCTTTAGAGTGATTTATCACTAATATTCGCAACAAACAAATGTTTTCAATGATATTGACCAATATTCAAATCTTTTATTGACGTCTGATTAGAACTCTTCAATAAATAAAATTATCGACCAATTTTTCAGACAATATATTAATTAAGTAATTATTTTTTCAATATTTTTATACTAACTGATTATTTTGAAAGAATTTTATATAAAGCGAATTAGAAATTAAATATCAATTATTTTTTATATTTTTTAGATCCGTTCTGAAGAAGATCCAAATCCGGATAGAAACGTTAATGTATTAATTATATTTTTTGTTAATATATTGTCTGAAAAATTGGTCGATAATTTTATTTATTGAAGATATTGACCAATACTCACTACTGTATACAAATTTATAAGCACATATATAATTTTTATGCGTATTGAAATAAGACTATTTTGCATTTTCGATCGCTGTGACATCAGTTGAATTTTTAGTAAATGTGATTGAATCAAAATATTTAACAAAATGTTCAAGGTGTTTGGTTTAGCAAACAACCTCATAGTGTTGATTTTAGTGTTACAATGTGCGCGCGAATTGTAAATAATCACTCTCATTATTTTTTCAAAATATGCCAAAAGATGTATAACTTCAAAAGGAACTTATAACTTTAGATAATACACTAAATTATCAGACAGCTGTTATTATAATTAACTTTATGATATTTATTTTAGTATCCCTGGAATATTTTTTAGGAATATTTTATTATAATTTGTTAATATTTAAACGTGTTTTTTTTTATTTAAATGAAATTACTAAGATCAGATGACATTTTATTTTATGAACCTGACAAAACTATTTAACATTATCAAGACAATCAGTAGATCGTCGAGTCCGTGACAACAGATGGTATAGTAAAAAGGCTTATTAATTATTTACAGGAACACATTTAATACATTTTGCTTTTTATTTTTACACTGAAAGATAGCGTTCCTGTGCTCGTTTTTACATGTTATTTTTATCATAGTGCTAAATAAATCTAAATAAATGAATACTTTTTTATATAATAATATAATACATATACTGGAGTGGATTGGGAAAAAAAGCCTTGAATCCGGTGTGTCTCGAATAGAAAAATATTTCCTGCAAAAACTGTAGAGTCGAGCTCCCCCGACACTTTGGTATAGTTTGTGATCGCATGTTGGAGGGGGCGGCGGGGCATATGCCGCTTTAAAGTTCCAGAAAACCCGTTTTTGGCCCATAACTGGGCTATTATTATCGGGGGGAAAAATGTCCCAACAAAAGTTGTAGAGAAAACGAATCTACATAAGCTCGTTTCAGACCGGTTCTGATCAGACAACCCGTTCGCGAGATATCGCCATTTCAGTGCGCGAAATTTGGAAAAATTGAATGCCATTTTTTAAAAAACCATTGCAGCTAGGAGGTTAACTTTCTTTTTATAGTAAAGGTACTAAAGACCCCTTCTTTGCACCGGAAGCTGGATACGGTGGGTCAATAATTAGAACCGGCAGGAGAGGGGAAAACGATTTTTTTTAAATCTCCCATAACTTTGGTTCTAATTGACGTATCGACCTAAACCAGACGCCATTTTTTTATCTACTCAAACTCAACTGCTGGTGGGCGAAATAAAGTATTGTTACATAAACTGTCTCTCTCTCTTATGTTAAGGCGTCAAAATTACTTTTCCTTAGCTATGCAGCAAAATTCAATTGAAGCTAAGGAAAAGTAATTTTGACGACATAACATAAGAGACTGCGTCCAGCTTCCGGTGCAAAGAAGACGTCTTTAGTACCTTTGCTATAAAAAGAAAACTAAGCTCCTAGCTGCAATGGTTTTTTAAAAAATGACTCAATTTTTCCAAATTTCGTGCACTAAAATGGCGATATCACGCGAACGGGTTGTCTGATCAGACCCCCGTCTGGAATGAGCTTACGCAGATTCTTTTTCTCTACAACTTTTGTTGGAACATTTTTTCCCCCGATAATAATGGCCGAGTTATGGGCCAAAAACAGGTTTTCCGGAACTTCAAAGCGGTATATATATCCCCCGCCGCCCCCTCCGACATGCAGGCCTGAAATAATGGCCTGCATTCCTGTCTAAATCTAGCATCCGAGATCAATCTTATAGCTTTCTTCTTGAGCTAAAAAAACAATATTTGCAGTAAACCTGCGAAAATGTTGTCTGCTGGTGTTTTCGTATGTATTATTTGCAGTAAACCTGCGAAAAAATTAAAAATGTGTTACCGCGAGAACGCATTACAAAAGTGAAATTTCTAGTTGCAAATCATACGATTGCATTTGGACAAGTGGAAAAAATGTGTTACGAGATAGTTTCACGTTCAGATATTTAATAACTTAGTTTTGGACTAATACCAAATGACATACTAAACCTGAAAATAAGTTCTAATTTTATATCTATGTACTATTAGAACTGTTTAATACGTTTTTTTATCCCCCTATGTCTCTGAAACGGTAATAGATAGACTTTTGGGTGCACTCATTGAATTTAGAATGTCGTTTTGTGTCAGTATATCAGATTTGAAAAGTATCCGATACGTTTTGTAGAGTTTCCGGAAAAAATGTTCCAAGGGGTCAAACTTTGAAACGGTATCCCTATATTACCGTTTCAAAGTTTGACCCCTTCGAACATTTTTATACAGTGCAACAGATAGGCTTTCGAGAATTCGAGAGATTTTCAAATTTTGTCCATATAACAATTAAAGGCTGTGGAGAAAAAGTCGATTTTCGACAAAATTCAAAAACTCATTTTTGGTTCTGAACTGCTTAACCAGCTTTAGACTACTAGAAAATACCTAATTTGAAAAGTAATCGATACGTATTCCAGATTATTCAAAAAAATACTTGGAAAAAATTTATCTCCGATACAATAAGCGATACAGCGTTACAGATGGGTTCGGTGAATTCAGTGTGTCATTTTCTACAAGCATACCGTTTCAGAGATAGATATAGCGACTTCGGCGCTTCGCAGTGATTTCAATACACGGTTAGGACGGAAACCCATATTATGTAAATAGCAGGTAGGTACTAAACGGATAATATTAAAAGTTAAACGTTGTGTGTTTAATAATCTTTTTTCACGCTACGGTTTTCATTGAAATTTTAAATATATATCCTGGCTTAGATTATATGCTATGTAGCATTACGGTACCCGCCCCGGTTTGCATGGATGTTTTGAAAAATCTGTACAAAATATATTTCTAGATACCTATACGCTTACCTAATGTATATTATACAAAACATTGTTTTCAAAAAGAAACTATTTGATAATTGAAATGCAACAAGATCTACGTGGTCTCAAAAATCAAGTAGTAAACTATTTTTTGACGTGATAACGTCTTATAAATTGATGAAACACCGGCTGCACGCACGAAAAATGTCACGTTCCGCCTGAGCCTGAGCGTGCAAGCGAGAGCGCGGTATAAGCGATAGAGAGGCACGATCGGCCCAAGCGTCAGCTTGTACGCATTTCTCTCTCTTCTCGCGTGACGTCAGAGAGTTCATCAATGTTTCTTTATGACGTTATCACATCGTCCGTAAACCAACTTTACAGACAATCAATTTTTTTTTATTTGATTTTTAACATTCTATGTAACTGATAAGAAAACGTGTATACCTCACCCACATAAGCTCACGGGAGAAGTGAAACTTCTTAGTTATGAACTCGTTTCAATTTGCATTGATGCGTTACCATATATATTTCGCATCTGTTGAATCATTTCCCCTTTAATTTTGCGTTACCAATGTTTCCCTTATAACGTCGCTAAAGAAGTTTTACTTGATAAAACCGTCTATTAATGATTTCGTACCATTAATCACATTGTTTGTCTTTGAATTTGGAGAAAACTGCAGATATTAAATTTTACCATTCCAACCCACAAGTGGGGAATGGTACTAGTTTAGGTCAAAAATCACTTTTCAAAAATTTTATAATATCTTTCCGTTTTGAGGTCCCCCGAATCCAAAAAACATATTTTTGGAAAAACTCTGTGCGTCTGTTAGTCTGTGAACACGATACAGGTCAAACGGATGAGTGGATTAAAACCAAATTTTGGGAGGATGTTTGGTATGCAAATATGAAGAGCCCTATTGTTTTTGGGGAAAATCGGCGCATGCGCAGAGAGATATATGCTATAACGGTGTTTTTTATATAATAATGGTATGCTTTTCATAACGGATTATTATTATATTTATTTTTTCAAGAAAGTTTTGTTAAAAAAATGTTTTCTAAACTTTATAATTTCGGAAATATTTTGAAAATAAAAAGAAATAAGCCGCTCTTTTGTTTTATGGATCTGTCAGAAATAAACTTGTTCAGCATGCTTTGATTAATTTTTACATGTCGTGGAACATTATGTAGGTAACCATGGCAACGAATAGCAAATATTATATTGAATACTAGCCAATACCCGCGTCACCTCACACGATATCAGAAATTTTATTTTCTTTATAATAATCAAATGTCAACATTTTCGAAGCTGGAATGGTCCCGTCGCCCAATTGGCTGGAATTTTTTTTTATACAATACTACAGTACCTATACACATTATCTCTGTAACGCTCTTAATTTTTTTTTCTTCATACCTCGATCGAAAGTGCATACTTTCAGCACCAATTGTCAGGCAGAAAGTCTAACATTTACTCCTTGGTGGGATTACACCAAAACTATCTAATCTATGGATTACACGCTACAATACTATTCAAAGCAATGGCACGTCAATCCGGTGTCGGAGAGGCAACCGGATGGCGAGTGGTAATCTGGGCCTTTGAGTGGTAAAGAGCCCCCTGGTAGCGGCCAAAGTGACCCCAAATGGACGGGGGCGGTGATATGGGGGTGGGGCAAAATCGAAAAATGTTTGAAAAGGCAACCGGATAAAAATGCGGTTGCATTGAAGGAAATACACTAATTATATAATAATTTCTTTTTGCCATCCGAAACACGCGGGCCGTTTTTACACTAGCGAATAAAAAAAAATTTAAAAAAACCAGTGGGAGTAATGCCCAAGTAATTCAAGAATTACAAGGCGCGAAATTTTACATCATATACCCCGGTGTTTTGTTTGAAAATCGGTGTATATTTATCGATCAGCCCGGAATTGTTTTTTTAAAAACTCCACATTTGCCCCTTCCCGTTTCACTGCGAGACAATTCGCATACCCGTTTATCGTTCACCCCGTAATTGTTTTTTTAAAAACTCCACATTTGCCCCTTCCCGTTTCACTGCGAGACAATTCTCATACCCCTTTATCGTTCACCCCGGAATTACAATTCGCATACCCGTTTATCGTTCACCCGGAATTATTTTTTTAAAAACTCCACCTCTGCCCCATCGTGTTTCACTGCGTGACAATTCGCATACCCCTTTATTAAAAAAAGCTTAGTCCGCCTTCTTTATAAGTCCGCCATATTGAATTAAAAGTGACGTCACTTTATTTTTCGAGTTATTCTCAGCAAGCCCTTTCATTTGATACCCATATTGTAGGAAAGCATAATAAAATTAATCCGCCATCTTTAGAAGTCCGCCATATTGGACTTAGAGTAAATTCACTTTATTTTTCGAGTTATTTACAGCAAGCCCTTTCATTTGATACCCATATTGTAGGAAAGCATAAAAAACTTAGTCCGCCATCTTTAGAACTCCGCCATATTTGTTTGAGAGTTACGTCACTTTATTTTTCGAGTTATTCTCAGCACGCCCTTTCATTTGATACCTATATTGTAGGAAAGCATAATAAAATTAGTCCGCCATCTTTAGACGTCCGCCATATTGGATTTAGAGTGACGTCACTTTATTTTTCGAGTTATTTTCAGCAAGCCCTTTCATTTGATATCCATATTGTAGGAAATCATAAAAAACTTGTCCGCCATCTTTAGAAGTCCGCCATATTGGTTTTAGAGTGACTTCACTTTATTTTTCGAGTTATTCTCAGCAAGCCCTTTCATTTGATACCCATATTGTAGGAAAGCATAATAAAATTAGTCCGCCATCTTTAGACGTCCGCCATATTGGTTTTAGAGTGACGTCACTTTATTTTTCGAGTTATTCTCAGCAAGCCCTTTCATTTGATACCCATATTGTAGGAAAGCATAATAAAATTAATCCGCCATCTTTAGAAGTCCGCCATATTGGATTTAGAGTAAATTCACTTTATTTTTCGAGTTATTTACAGCAAGCCCTTTCATTTGATACCCATATTGTAGGAAAGCATAAAAAACTTAGTTCGCCATCTTTAGAACTCCGCCATATTTGTTTTAGAGTTACGTCACTTTATTTTTCGAGTTATTCTCAGCACGCCCTTTCATTTGATACCTATATTGTAGGAAAGCATAATAAAATTAGTCCGCCATCTTTAGACGTCCGCCATATTG